>LR738714.1:346439736-346559821 GCA_902687465.1 Secale cereale
ACACACACACACACACACACACACACACACACACACACACTAGGATCAACACTCCCACTATATTTTAGAGAACAACAATCCTTACATCATTAATATAGGACGAATAAGTAAGGATGCAAGTAAGTAGCATGTGAGCATAAGGATAGAGCATACAATCAATAATATCTCACAAACTAGTACCATATGATAAGGTAGCATATGTCTCACACCATATGATAGGTCCACGCAAAAATCGAAAGCAAATCAGACGAAAGAGTTCACCAGAGAACGAAAGCAACAACAAAGAAGACACATTTGTGACTCCGCAAATTCCTAAACTCTCTCTCCCTTCAGCATCGACACACCAAAAAGGCAAAGAGCACTAGAAACGTCCATGGTGATGGTGAAGGATCCAAGCATCAAAACTCCTCATGTTCATCTGAGCCCTCGCTCTCCTTAGACTCCTCGTGCCGTGCGGCCTATTCTGCTGCAGCTGGCTGGTGCCCTGTCTCTGAATCTGACCACTGGTAGTGCTGAGATATCTAGGTCTCTACATCTGTGACACGCTCCTCTGAGCCAGTAGCAACCTCCTGACCAAGAGTCCTCAGCAAGATCTTATGGCGAGTGTGAGCATCCTTGTCAGCCACATGGGCCCTGTACTGACCCTAGGCCTCCATGCAGAACAACCTCTTCATCTTTGACTTGAGCTTACATGCTCAATATGGCACCTTCTCCGGCAAGGGAACAAACTTATAATCTTGCCCAGTCTCATCATCAAAATCGATAGGGGCAATCTCCTCACCGGGGGCAGCAGAGCAGTCCCCCATTTCTCCTTGTGGCGTAGATTCAGAACCTGATGAGAAACCATGTGCTCAGTAGGAAGAGCCTCTTCTGGTCTATCAGCAGCCCATTTCTCCTCAATAAGCTTGAACAGACAGGGACCATAAATTGGCACCTTGCGGTCCAACACCGCAGAGTGAAGCTCGCGCCACATGATGTGACATATATCCAACGTAGGAGTCATGCCCTGCTCGTTGATGCACATCAGCAGAAGATCCACCAGGTAAGAGTGTACCATGTCCAAGTTCCCAATACGAGGGAAGTGGGTGTTGCGGAATATACGATGCATGATGTCCAAAAAGGGAATGAGCTCCATGCGAGTGGCCCCCTTGAGTGTCTCCATGGTCCTGGAGTACCGGGTCAGCTTGGACTTGTGAGTGAGAGGTGCTTCCTTGTGAGGCTGGAGACCAACTAGGTTGTCTTCTCCTCACCAGCAATGCCCAAGCAATTCAGGAAGTCCTTCCAATCAACCCTGAACCTTTTTCCACTAGTCATCCATGAAACAGATCTTTCCTCATTGGCATGAAAGTGAATTGTGGCATAAAATTGAGCCACAATCTCTGGATCATAATCCTTGTTGTACGAGATGAATGGAATAAGACCCACTAATGACACAGAGAAAGCGCCTCATCAAAGTATCTTGAGCTCTTCTCCATATGAGAGACATCAATGGACTTGACGTTGACAAACAAGTTCTTCTTGGCCTTCAGAATGTCCAGATAGATTAGTGATTGCTCCTTGGTCCAGAAGGGACGACCAACAAGAGCTGCATCTTGAGGACATTGTCACGAATTGCAAATGAGGAACTCCTGAAACTCCTTGGCAGACATCTCATCAAGAGGGGTGTACTTATCCTTCTCCTTCTTCTTGCTGGCTGTCGTCTTTAGATTCTGCCTGGGTGGACGACTGGAGCTGGCAGGGGTGCCGTTAGAAGCATGGCAGTGCTTGGAACCACATTGATGATCTGGGTTCTTGCAACGAGCATGATGAGGGCCAGGGCTACCATCACCTAGAACCCACACTTAGAGATCCAGGTAAAAGCAGGTGTAAAGTCATTGCATTAGCCAAATGATGTAAAATGAGAGTAGACGTGATTGCGAGAACCGTGAAAATCTGAGTCACGGAGGTAGTTCTGTGCCCATTCGCGGTAGTACCACCGCAGGCTAGGCGGTAGTACCGTCAGACACGAGCGGTATTACCGGCCATGTCCAAGTGGTAGTACCGCCCACCTGATGGAAATACATCTACGGAGTCGGTCCGGTAGTACCGGTGACGCATAAGTGTAAAATCTAGGCAAAGACTACTATACTCCTATCTAGCAGTCATCCTACATCCTACACATGCCTATATTTAGCCAAAAATCCGCGAATACACATGCATTGTCCGAAAACCAAGATTCAAAAAAATAGATTCAAAGGAGAGGAAAACAAGGGCAATATCGGTATACATGGCAAGAGAGATGGTGAGGATCGATCCCACCAGTCGAAAACGGAGAAGAGTAGACGGATTCGGAGAGCCAGAGCCAGTCTCTAGAGCAGTTTTGAGTCACCTGAGAGAGAACTCGGGGGGAGAAGAAGTGAATGGGTATGGGCGGGGGGGTTGGAAATCCCTGTGCCCAGCACTTAACCCCCACGCGGGTCCTCAAAGCGGTAGTACTATGACCCCAGCTGTAGTCCCGCCTCAGTGCGTTGACGGAGGTCAACGTACTCCACTCAGCAGTAGTACCGCCAGCCCGTGCAGTGGTACTGTGCCCGCCAATAGTAATTCCGCTTGCAGCCAGAAAAATGCCCACGGTCAAGGAAGGGAAATGGGCTTATCCAATGTATGAGAGGTTGAGTCAAGAAAAGGCTTAGGTTGGAGACAAAGAAACCACACCAAAAGGGAAGGAGTACTCCAAGGTCAAAAATCCAACAAAAAAGAAATCACACTCGGACTAATCCAACAAGCGAAAGCCAAGAAAACGAAAGCAGACATCAAACCTAAGGATACAAAACCCGTTAACGAGAGGGTGGTGACGGAAGTCACCTATGTTTGATCCAATTGGTATGACACCACGATGATTTTAAACTTAGGCCCATGACCAAAAGTCATCTTTGAAGCACAAGTACCATCCATAAATGGCTAATGTGAAAGACTTGATCAATTTATGCATAATATGGGAGGGAGAGCTCATTGAGAGAACAACACTCCCCCCCCCCATGTCCATGCCTACATCTAGAACAAGATAATGTGATGAATGCGGTGGGGAGTGCCTAGATTCAAGCCACATTGCTCGAATAAATGATATTTAGCTCATGCCTTAACTCGCAAAATCTTGCTTCATCCAAAGGCTTCGTGAAGATATCCGCTAGTTGCTCTTGAGTGTTGACGTAGATAATCTCAGTCTCCCCATTCTTGATGTGACCCCGTATGAAATGATGACGAATCTCAATAAGCTTTGTCTTGCTATGTTGCATCGGGTTGCGGGAAATCTTGATTGCACTTTCATTTTAACATAGAAGAGGCACTTTGTCACATGTGACACTGTAATCCTTTAAAGTTTGCCTTATCCATAAAAATTGTGCACAGCAACTTGCCGTGGCAACATATTCGGCCTCGATGGATGAGAGACACACAATTTTGCTTCTTGGAAGAAAAACTCACCAAAGAATGTCCAAGTTATTGACACCCTCCGGAAGTTGACTTACTATCCAGAACATCTCGTGCCTAATCCGAGTCTCAATAAGCAATGACATCAAAGCTTGCTCCTTTGGGGTACCATAGGCCAAAGTTTGGGGTACGAGCTAAATATTAAAAGATTCGCTTGACCACAACAAAGTGACTTTCCTTAGGTGCGGCTTGAAACCTTGCACATATTTCCACACTCAACATAATATCCGGTCTAGATGCACAAGTAATGCAAAGATCCAATCATGGAGTGATATAGCTTTTGATCCACCGCTTTACAATTGGGATCAATGTCGATCTTGCATTTGGTGAGCATATGAAACTTGACTGGCTTGACATCATTTAACTTGAGTCTATTAAGCATGTCTTGTTATATTTGGCTTGGCTGATGAATGTTCCTTCTATTATTTGCTTGACTTTGAATCCAAGAAACAACTTCAACTCTCCCATCATAGACATCTCAAACATCTTGGTCATTAGTGCAGCAAACTCACCACTGAAAGCTTTGTTAGGAGAACCAAAAATAATTTCATCAACATATAGCTAGCATATGAACAAATCCCCGTTAACCCTGTTAGTAAAAAGAGTGGGATCGATTTTCCCATTTTCAAACCCACGATCTTGTAACAACTCGGTAAGGTGCTCATGCCATGCACATGGGGCGTGTTTAAGGCCATAGAGGGCCTTATTGAGTTTTTATACATGATTAGTGAGCTTGGATCTTTGAATCCCAGGGGTTGTTTGACATATACGAACTCATTCAAAAGACCATTAAGAAATGCACTCTTCACATCCATTTCTTGCTAAATAAAATCATGATGAGATGCATATGCTAGAAGCATGTGAATAGATTCAAGACGAGTGATGGGGGCAAAGGTTTCACCATAGTTGATACCCTAAACTTGGGAGTATCCTTGTGCCACCAATCTTGCCTTGTTTCTAACAACCACACCGTTCGCATTTTGCTTGTTCTTTAAGATTCATTTGGTTCCAATGACATTGTGGTCCTCCATAGGTCTTCGCACCAACTCCCAAACTTTGTTGCGCTTGATGTTGTTGAGTTCATCATGCATGGCTTCAATCCGATCCACATCATCGAGCGCCTCATGTACCTTTTGGGGTTCAACACATGAATCAAACGCGTGATGCTCACAAAAGTTTGACAATTGTTTATGAGTAGTTACCCCTTCTCTCAAGCTTCCAAGCACATTCTCCATGACGTGTTGTTGACGCTCGAGCTTGGAAGCCACCTTCGCAGCACGGTGCTCCAAAAGTTCCTCAATAGGCATTTGAGGAGAATTATCTTGATCATCTTGAGCACCGACATGTGCTTGCTCTTGATCTTGAGCTTGCTCGGGGTCATGAACTTATTCTTGGACATCATTTGGAGCATCGCCATCTTCATGAGGTTGATCTTGTCCTTGATCTTGTTCATTAGGTAGAGGGCCTTCACTTTATTCTTCAGAAGCGTGCGGGTCTAATGTCGGTGATGGTTCCACTTGAGTAGAGCGTTGTCCTTCTCCTTCGGCCACGAGGGGTTCCTTAATGGGGGAGTATTTGACAAATCCCCATTCTTCTTACGACTTGAGGAGGAATTTCATCACCTACATCACAAAGACCACTTTGCTCCACTTGGGAGCCATTATTTTCATCGAACTCTATATTACACGTCTCCTCAATGAGTCCGTTGGACTTGTCGACTTGTTGAGAACCCAGTAAGCATGAGAGTTTGTAGCATAACCAACAAATATGCCCTCCCGAGCTCTAAGTTCAATATTAGACAAATGAACACCCTTTTTGAGAATGAAATAATTACAACCGAACACCTGAAAGTACTTGAGGTTGGGCTTGTTACCTCTAAGTATCTCATATGGAGTCTTGTTCAAATCTTTACGGAGGTAGAGCCGATTGGAAGCATGACACGCAGTCTTGATTGGTTCGGCCCAAAAGTTATACGAAGACTTGAATTTCGCCATCGATGTTCGGTTTTTTCTTTTCGCAACACCATTTTATTGAGGGGTATAAGGTGTGGCAGATTGATGCTTGATCCCCTCATCGCTAAGAAAGTCATCCAGGGTGTAGTGCTTGTACTCGGATCGACCGTCACTTCATCAAAATCTTTGCTTCATGTTCAAGTTGAGCTTCATTGGCAAAGTCGATGACTGTTTTGTTGGGTCTCACTCTTCCTCTTGAAAAAATATACCAAAGTATATCTTGAGTAGTCATCCACAATCACCAAGCAATATTTTATTCCCCCAAACTATCAAAGGATGGATGTAATGCCCCGGATGTAATACTTTCCCTTTTGGGTATATAATAAATCTCCGGCTTCATCTATTTCCATTTCGGGTTCTTTGTCTTTCGGGCTTTCGTCGTTTTGTTGTGTGAGTGTGTGGCATTCATTCATATCATGTAGACATGTGCATTGCATTGCATTTGTGTTGTGGGTTGCATCCGGTTCGTGGCGTTCCTTCCCGTTGTCCGTTTCGTGTTCCGGAGCTCCCTCACGTGTCCGTGACGTCCCGTAGGCCTACTTTGTTGTTCGGGCGTTTTTCGTTACCGGTGTGCCGCGAGGTTGTTGTGTGTGTTGTTGTTTTGTTGTGTGCAACCCGCCTCTCAAATCTCGTCTCGTTTGGACTCCATTGACTTTTCCCTCCGTTGTCCGTGTGGGTCCGTTGTGCCTTCACTTCGTGTCCCGGAAATACCCCTACTGCTTTCTTTTATCTCCGTCTAGGCCCTTTTATTCTATCCCCGCGATCGGGTCCGTTGGATCACGATCGGAGGGCTCCTAGCGCCCCTAAAACTCCCCCTAACCCTAAAAACTGCTACATATAGACCCCCTAGTCTATTTGGGCATCCCCTTCTTCTTCCTCCTCTTTCCCCTCTTTTTTTTTCTTTTTCTACTTCAGATCCAAGAAATCTTCTCAGATCCCGAGTGGATCCATCGGATCCATCCGCCGCCGCTATTTTTCCTCTGGCTCGAAGCCACCGCAGCGCCGAAGTCAACGCCAGGAGGTCGCCCCGCCGGATCCCTACGATGCCCTCCCGCGCGTCGACCGACCGGGCCTTCCCACTTGGCGCCGCATCGGCCTGGCCGGGGGACCACTTCCCCGTGGGCCGCGCAGGCACCCCGGCCCAGCTCCTCCCTCTCCGCCCGAGCGGGCGCCTCCGCCACCGGGCCGCCGCCCCGCTTCGCTCCACCAGGCGCTTCGCCAGCGCCGTCCCCCGCCCGAGCGGGCCCTCCATCGCCTCCCTCGCCGGCCCATCGCTGCAGGCCGCCCCCAGGCGCCAGGCCGCCGCAGGTGGGCCCTCGCGCCAGCTCCACCGGGCCGCCAGCCGCGCCCGCCCCGCTGGGCCCTCTGCCGCTATCCGGATCGGGCCGCCAGACCGCCAGTTCCACCGGGCCGCCGCCACTGTTCATCCGCGGCCCGTACTGTTCCTCCAGATCCGATCTGGAGAGGTACCTTTTTTTTCCCTAAGTCTCAGATCTTCTTATCTGAAATCCAAACTTTGACCTGCTGTATTTTCTTGCATGTTGCTCCGTTTTGCGCGTGTAGCATGTCCAGATGTTCGTGGAGTTGTCCTCTACGTTTTACCGGTTGTTGTCATGCATGTTAGATGTCATCTTGGCACTTGTTTTGCTGTTGCAAGAGTGCATCATGTTATAAACTGCTGTTATGTGTTATTTTTATGCCACCTTTGACTTGTGATAACTTTTAGCTCGTTTGTCCAAACGATGCAAATGACATGTCCACGTGTTCGTCTTGCCACGAACTACGTGTTGTGTATGATAGGTTGCATGGTAGATTTATTATTTCCTTGTTATCATCGTTGCAAAGTGCCATGTTCACATGTTGTGCTTTCGCTTGTTATGAAATGCCATCTAGTTGAGCTCGTTGTAATCGGTGTGTTCACCTCTATGATGCATGCTTGTGTGTTTCGGGATCACCGTCATATGTATTTTGATGAGGTGCTTACCCTTTGCCATGTTTAGTTTCGAGGTGTCTTAAACATGCTCTTTTGTGTGCTATGATGATGTTGCTGTTTTAGGACTTAGTGAAATTTCACTAAGTCTGAAATCTGTAACGTTCCGATGCCATGTTCGTGTGATGTTGTAGGACAAAGCATGATAGTTTTGGGGTGGATTTTGATTGTTCCTTGAAGTATATATTGTTGTCTTTCCATCCATGTCCTCACATGTCCATTTGAGTGGCTGTAGCATGTTTATCTTTTGCTCTAAACTTTCAATAAAATTCTGCTGCCAGAATTTTATTTCAAAGTTCAATATGTCCAAGATCATTGCTATTGATCCGTGACTCCGTTGGGGGTGCACTTTGGACCTAGTTGCTGTACTTTATATCTAGTTTGTGTTCAAGTCCTTTGCCATGCTTTTTGGGTGCTGTAGATTAATTATTTTGAGCTCCGAAGATGCTATGTTGCTGTAATTTTCAGTTTTCGCTCAAATCTTGTTTCGGGCATAACTTTTAGCCCGTAACTCCGATTTCAGCGAATCTTATATCAAACTTGGGTGTTTTCTGTGTAGATTAATAATATCAGGTTGTTATCTTGTTTTGAGGTGTTTTGCTTGAGTGATGTTTTCCGTGCTCCATGTGCATCTTTAGTGCATCCATCATGCATTCATGTTTTTCGAGTGCGCATTGCATCGTGTTGATTGGTGCTTGATGTGTTTGTCTTGTTTAGAGCCGGAAGCTGAGACCGGGTTCGAAGTTGAGCACGAGTTTTCCAACGAGGTTGAGCACGAGGACCCTTCTTACGATCCGAACGTCTTCTCTTCAGGCAAGATGACCGAACCCCGATAACATTACTATCTTTGTCTATTGCTAGTAGTCTCGATCTATAGTTTTGCCTCGATGCCCATGTTCTTCTTGTCAGCCTCCTACTTGTAACCAATTGCCATGTTTAACCACCCTACCTATGCAAACCGTTGCTTGGCTAAGTACGCTTCGCTCAGCCCTTCTTATAGCGTTGCTAGTTGCAGGTGAAGTGAAGATGCTTGCTTCATGATGAAGTTTGGTTGGGTTATATCACACTATATAAATGCTTTAATTGAAATCATATATATATTGGCAAGGGTGGAAGGCTAAGCCTTTTGCTTGGTGTTTTGTTCCACTCATGCCGTTAGGATCCGTATAAGCCGGTTTTATGTTCCTTGATTATGCGTTCCTAACACGGTTGGGGTGTATGGGACCCCCTCGATAAACCGCTAAGTGCTAAGTCTTTTCCAGCAAGTCCCAACTTTGGTACTATTCGCCTAACACAACTAAAACCTTTCCGAGGGAGTAATTAACCCGAGGCTTAATTAATTCAACCCCCCTGGGCCAGTGCTCGACTTGAGTGTTGGTCCAAACTAGAGTCGTGTGCGGGGCCCCCCTTGGCAACTTGGGTTTCGGCCACTGTACGCTGTGCTCATCCGGTCGTGGCCTGAGACTAGATACGCGCGGCTACTATCAGGGTGTCGGCACGCCGGGAGGATTTGCTGGATTAGCCTTACCTTAGCTCGGTATATCTTGAGCATGGGATTCCGAGGATACTCGGGTCTTCCCACTTTGGAGTTGCGACTCCGCGGATCGTGGGCTTGTAATGGGTCAAGTTGGAACACCCCTGCAGGGTTTGAACTTTCGAAAGCCGTGCCCGCGGTTATGTGGCAGATGGGAGCTTGTTAATTCCGGTTGTAGATAACTTGACACAATGATACTAATACACTACCAGCGTGTGTTCCGTGACTGTCAATTTCCGAATAGGGATTCGGGAGTTGAACACGGAGGGGTTATGTTTGTGAGCTTGTAGCTAGGATCACTTCGTGATCACTTCTCGCGATGCCTTCTCTTCTCGCTCTCACTTGCGTAAGTTAGATGCTAGTTGCTGCTGCAGACTTGTTCTTTCTTCAGCCTTTCCCTCACCTAAAGGCTTTGATAGTTCTGTTACCCGGGAACGGGATTGCTGAGTCCTCTGTGGCTCACAGTTACTTCACACACCAGATGCAGGTCCAGCTGTGAGCTATCCAGGTGATGGCACCGAGCTGGATTGGGAGTACGACGAGGAGCGTAGTCGTTACTACGTGCGCTACCCGGACGATCAGTAGTGGAGTCTCTTACTAGGATTCGATCCGCCTGTGGTTGTTTTATTTATCTGAGTTTGGTACTTTGACATTTGGCTTTTGCCCTTAGAGGGTTGTAGTGATCTTATTGTATGATGTTTGAGACTTGTACTGTGATTCTGTGACGTGGCGATTGTAAGCCAACTATTTTCAGTTTACTATCCCTCTTTTACATGAGTTGTGCAAAGATTACCAAACTTGAGATCATTCTAGGATGGACTTATGCCTTTAAGTCGTGCCTCGACACGTAGGAGGTATAACTCCATCCTGGGCATTACAAGTTGGTATCAGAGCCTTCTCCGACCTAGGAGCCCCCACTGCTTGATCGAACCGTTGACGGTTGAGTCTAGGCACACACTGAAAAACTTTTTGAGTCCTATATTATATCGGAGAGTAGGATTTCTTTGCTTCTCATCCCCTTTCTCTCTGGTGAGGACTCCTGACGTCTACTCTTGTCTCTCCTATCTTCAAAATTTGCACAAATTTTTTTTTAGGAATCCCGCGAGTATTCTGGGATTGTTTCGATGTTCTTGTGACAAGGATATTGTTCCCGATGCCTCCTGTTACCGAGGAGTTGAGCTTCGGGGTATCGTTGTAACAAGCATATCGCGACATTACTAAATACTTAAGACGGCCGACATCGAAAATCTCCCCTATACGGCCAGTGGCAAGATAACCCCGACATCACCCAGTACTGGGGAGGTAGTTCGGGAGTATTGCCATAGCTTGTTATAGTGGATGCTTTTCGAAGGTCCGAGGTACACAGTTTCCGAGAAAGACTGGTTATGTGTTGAAGGATGGATACACCTGGATGTAGGTTAGAGTTGATTGCGCGGTGCTTCCCGTGTATCCCCAACACCTGATTGCATAACTGGAATCTTTCGGAAAACTATAGGTGGGTTTTATCCAGTAGATCGTAGGCATTCTTCCAACGAATGCAGGTTAGTGAGTTCGGGGTTCGACATTGAGTGAAGAGGTTATATGACCGAGGTTACTATCAGGAGTTGCATCTTAAAGGGTCCTTGGCTATGCTGATCCGGGGATTGCAAAACCTTTTCGTAACGCGTTCATATGCTTTCAGCACAAAGATGTTAGAACGAAACTCCTCTCTTGTGTTTGTTCCTTTCTGTACCTTGTTGTTTTTATTATTTATCCTTTTGATCCCTATGTGGCTTCTCGTGAAGACTGATGTTATCAATTAACTAAGAAATTCATTCGTTCCTCTTGTTCGGATGATTTCATTCGTTCTTATTGTTCGAATGATTATTGTGAAGACTTGTTGCAATTCATTCCTTTGATTCAGCTTATTCCTTTTGTCAATCAATTGCTGATTCGTGGTCATCTCTTACAGGATGGCTCCGAAAAAGGTTCCGAATGCCAACCCAGAGGTGGAAGAGGTCCCAGAACGTCCTCCTTCACCTCCTCCTCCGCCTGAGGCTTGGAGAGCAATTATGCAGACTACTGCTCAGAACACTCAGTTGATGATGCAGATGATGCAGATGATGCAAGCTAATCAAGCTAATCAAGCTAATCAGGGCGTTCCAATGAACCTTGGCAACTTCTTCCAGCAGCACCATGCTACCCTCAACCAGTTCTTGGCCAACAATCCTAAAGCTTTCAGTTACTGTGTCGACCCTCTCGATGCTGAAGATTGGCTGACCGATATCAAGAAGCATTTTGAGTGCAGTAACGTGAAAGAAGATGACTATGTGAAGTTTGCAGCCTTCCAACTGAAAGATCAAGCAGCTGACTGGTGGCAGCAGTACAAAGACTCAAGGCCGGGTCAAGTGATCTCGTGGGAGAATTTCTGCAAGGATTTCCGCTCGCATCACATTCCTACAAGTGTTATCGAGGGTATGCGTGAGCAATTCCGCAACCTCAAGCAGGGCTCCATGACAGTCTATCAGTATAATGTCAAGTTCCAAAACCTCGCTCGCTATGCAAAGCAAGACATTCCTGATGCAAAGAGCAAAATCTATCAGTTCCGTGGAGGTCTCAAAGATGAACTTCAGCTTGCTCTCACTCTGTTCGAGCCAGACGAATTCGATAAGTTCTATAATATGGCTTTGAAACAAGAAGCAGCTCAGCTTAAGATGGAGGCTTCTAAGAAGAGAATTCGAGATGCTGTTCACTCTACCTCATCGTCTCAGTTGGCTGCGAAACAACAGAAATTCTGGCTTCCTCCTCCTCCAATGATTCAAGCTCCATACAACAACTCCAGCAACTTCAACAACTCCAACAACAAGAACTCTAGTGGTCGTGGTTTCTCCCACCCACCCAACCCAAGCAACCAGTCGAAGAAGCAGTTTCAGTCTCAAGGCTCCAAGTCCAGTGGCTCTCAGTTCCGTCCTCTCTCAGAAGTGACTTGCAACAAATGCACTCAGAAGGGTCACTATGCCAACAGATGCCCGAATCCGAAGCGTCTTCCTCCTCCACCACCGATGAGTTCAGCTATTGTCAGGCATGATCCAAAGTCTGCAAGGGTCAATCTGATGAATGCAGCACAAGCAGAGGCTTCTTCTGATGTCATTCTGGGTAATCTCTCAGTGAACTCTTTTCCAGCTAAAGTTTTGTTCGATTCAGGTGCTTCACATTCTTTCATGTCAAGACCTTTTGCATTGTCACATGATATGCCATTGCAAGCTTTGCCGACTCCGATGTCTGTGCTTTCTCCGGGTTTGCTCATGAACTCCAACAACTTTGTTCCGAATGTTTCTATCCGCATGGGTGATTATCGTTTTCTGGCTAATCCGGTGGTTCTTGGTCATTCTGACATCGACCTCATTCTCGGAATGGATTGGCTTTCTCAGCACGATGCTCACATTGATTGTGCTCAAAAGGAAGTCAAGTTGACTCATTCTGATGAAGATGTGATTATCTTCGCCTCCAGGGATAATACTATTCGGCTTTTCTCTCTTAATGATAAGGGTGAAATTAATGCCATAGAGCAAATTCCAGTGGTGAATGAATATCAAGACGTCTTTCCAGAAGATCTTCCAGGCATGCCTCCACACCGTCAGGTCAAGTTTGTCATTGAACTCGAGCCGGGCACCGAACCTGCTTGCCGGCGTCCATACAAGCTCTCTCCGGATGAATTGAAGGAATTGAAGAAGCAGCTTGATAAGCAGGAGAGTATGGGTCTCATCAGACCGAGTACATCTCCGTGGGGCTGTGGTGTCTTATTTGTCAAGAAGAAAGATGGCACGGAGCGTCTCTGTGTTGACTACCGACCACTGAACAAGAAGACGATTAAGAACAAGTATCCGCTCCCCAACATCAAAGAACTCTTCGAGCAGCTCAAAGGAGCTAAAGTGTTCTCTAAGCTTGACCTCCGAATGGGCTACCATCAAATTCGCATTCGCGAGGAAGACATTCCCAAGACGGCCTTCAGAACGAGCTACGGTTCATATGAGTATACCGTCATGTCCTTCGGTCTCGCCAATGCTCCTCCTACCTTTTCAAGGATGATGCATTACATCTTCAACCCCTATACTGGCGAATTTGTGCTTGTGTATCTGGATGATATTCTGGTGTTTTCCAAGAATGAAGAAGATCACGAAAAGCACTTGCGTCTGGTTCTTGATCGACTCCGAGAGCATAAATTCTATGCCAAGTTCTCAAAGTGCGAGTTTTGGCTCGATAAGGTTTTGTACCTGGGCCACATCATCTCAGCTGACGGTATTGCGGTTAATCCCGAGAAAGTTGAAGCAATTGTCAACTGGGAAGCTCCTCAGAACGTCAAGCAGCTCCGCAGTTTTCTGGGTCTTGCCAGCTATTGCAGAAGGTTTGTGGAGAACTTCTCCAAGATTGCCAAGCCTCTTTCCAACCTCCTTCAGAAGAATGTCAAATACTTTTGGTCTCCCGAGTGTGAAGTGGCTTTCAAAACCCTCAAAGAGAAGCTTGTTTCTGCTCCAGTTCTGACTCCTCCGGATGAAACCAAGCCATATGAAGTGTTCTGTGACGCTTCTCTTCAAGGTCTTGGTGGTGTGCTTATGCAAGAGAAGAAAATTGTGGCATATACTTCTCGGCAGCTCAAGCCCAGTGAGAAGAACTATCCCACACATGATCTCGAGCTAGCAGCTGTGGTACATGCTCTGATTACGTGGAGACATCTGTTGTTGGGCAGAAAGGTCGACATCTTCACTGATCACAAGAGCTTGAAGTACATCTTCACACAGCCGCATCTGAACCTCCGCCAGACTCGTTGGGTCGAGATGATCCAAGAGTACAACCCCAGCATTGAGTACACTCCAGGCAAGGCGAATGTGATTGCAGATGCTTTGAGCAGAAAGGCATATTGCAACAGCCTTCTCATCAAGCCACACCAGCCTGAGCTTTGTGAAGCTTTCAGGAAGCTCAACCTTCAGGTTGTTCCGCAGGGTTTTCTTGCTAATCTCCAGATTGCTCCTACCTTGGAAGATCAAGTCCGTGAGGCCCAGCTCAGTGATACCATGGTGAAGAAGGTGAAACATGGGATTGCAAAGGGCACTCCAAAATACAAGTGCTTCCGTGTTGATGAGAGAGATACCTTGTTCTTCGAGGACAGACTCGTTGTTCCCAAAGGTGATCTCAGGAAGCTCATAATGGAAGAAGCTCATGACTCTCTCCTTTCCATTCATCCTGGCAGTTCCAAGATGTATCAAGACCTCAAGCAATCTTACTGGTGGACACGCATGAAAAGGGAGATTGCCCAATTCGTGAATGAATGTGATGTATGCAGAAGAGTGAAAGCAGAACATCAACGTCCAGCCGGTCTTCTCCAACCTCTTCCTATCCCTGAGTGGAAGTTCGACCACATTGAAATGGACTTCGTCACTGGCTTTCCTAAATCCAAGCGAGGCAATGATGCTATCTTTGTGGTGATCGACAAGCTTTCCAAAGTTGCTCACTTTCTTCCAGTCAAAGAATCAATCAATGCAGCTCAACTTGCAGAGCTATACACTTCCAGAATTGTGTCCCTACATGGCATTCCTCAAGTGATATCCTCAGACCGTGGCAGCTTGTTCACATCAAGGTTCTGGGACTCCTTTCAGTCCGCCATGGGCACGAAGATCAGGTTCAGCACTGCCTTTCACCCTCAGACTAGTGGTCAAGTCGAGCGTGTGAATCAGATCCTAGAAGATATGCTCAGAGCGTGTGTCATCTCCTTCGGCATGAAATGGGAGGACTGTCTTCCATTTGCCGAGTTCTCTTACAACAACAGCTTTCAAGCAAGTGCAGGCAAAGCACCGTTTGAAATTCTCTATGGCAGAAAGTGCCGTACCCCTCTCAACTGGTCTGAAACAGGCGAACGCCAACTTCTTGGCAATGATTTGATCTCTGAAGCCGAAGAAATGTGCAAAGTCATACGTGAGAATCTCAAGGCCGCTCAGTCGCGTCAGAAAAGCTACTATGACGGAAAGCATCGTGATTTGGCTTTCGACATCGGTGATCATGTCTATCTCCGAGTTTCTCCGATGAAAGGAACCCAAAGATTCGGTATCAAAGGAAAGCTTGCTCCTAGATACGTCGGGCCTTTCAAAATTCTTGGCAAAAGAGGCGATCTAGCCTATCAGCTCGAGCTCCCTTCCAACTTTGCAAATGTTCATGATGTCTTCCATGTGTCTCAACTTCGCAAATGCTTCAAGGCACCTGAGCGCATGATTCCGTTTGAGGAGATTGATCTTCAACAAGACCTTTCCTACCGAGAGCATCCAGTTGCAATTCTCGAAGAAACTGAACGCAAGACTCGCAACAAGTCCATCAAGTTTCTGAAAGTCAAGTGGTCACATCACACAGACCGAGAAGCTACCTGGGAACGAGAAGATCATCTTCGTTCCGAGTACCCTTCCTTTTTCCAGTCCTAGATCTCGGGACGAGATCTTTTTGTAGTAGAGGAGAGTTTGTAATGCCCCGGATGTAATACTTTCCCTTTTGGGTATATAATAAATCTCCGGCTTCATCTATTTCCATTTCGGGTTCTTTGTCTTTCGGGCTTTCGTCGTTTTGTTGTGTGAGTGTGTGGCATTCATTCATATCATGTAGACATGTGCATTGCATTGCATTTGTGTTGTGGGTTGCATCCGGTTCGTGGCGTTCCTTCCCGTTGTCCGTTTCGTGTTCCGGAGCTCCCTCACGTGTCCGTGACGTCCCGTAGGCCTACTTTGTTGTTCGGGCGTTTTTCGTTACCGGTGTGCCGCGAGGTTGTTGTGTGTGTTGTTGTTTTGTTGTGTGCAACCCGCCTCTCAAATCTCGTCTCGTTTGGACTCCGTTGACTTTTCCCTCTGTTGTCCGTGTGGGTCCGTTGTGCCTTCACTTCGTGTCCCGGAAATACCCCTACTGCTTTCTTTTATCTCCGTCTAGGCCCTTTTATCCTATCCCCGCGATCGGGTCCGTTGGATCACGATCGGAGGGCTCCTAGCGCCCCTAAAACTCCCCCTAACCCTAAAAACTGCTACATATGGACCCCCTAGTCTATTTGGGCATCCCCTTCTTCTTCCTCCTCTTTCCCCTCTTTTTTTTTTCTTTTTCTACTTCAGATCCAAGAAATCTTCTCAGATCCCGAGTGGATCCATCGGATGCATCCGCCGCCGCTATTTTTCCTCTGGCTCGAAGCCACCGCAGCGCCGAAGTCAACGCCAGGAGGTCGCCCCGCCGGATCCCTGCGATCCCCTCCCGCGCGTCGACCGACCGGGCCTTCCCACTTGGCGCCGCATCGGCCTGGCCGGGGGACCACTTCCCCGTGGGCCGCGCAGGCACCCCGGCCCAGCTCCTCCCTCTCCGCCCGAGCGGGCGCCTCCGCCACCGGGCCGCCGCCCCGCTTCGCTCCACCAGGCGCTTCGCCAGCGCCGTCCCCCGCCCGAGCGGGCCCTCCATCACCTCCCTCGCCGGCCCATCGCTGCAGGCCGCCCCCAGGCGCCAGGCCGCCGCAGGTGGGCCCTCGCGCCAGCTCCACCGGGCCGCCAGCCGCGCCCGCCCCGCTGGGCCCTCTGCCGCTATCCGGATCGGGCCGCCAGACCGCCAGTTCCACCGGGCCGCCGCCACTGTTCATCCGCGGCCCGTACTGTTCCTCCAGATCCGATCTGGAGAGGTACCTTTTTTTTCCCTAAGTCTCAGATCTGCTTATCTGAAATCCAAACTTTGACCTGCTGTATTTTCTTGCCTGTTGCTCCGTTTTGCGCGTGTAGCATGTCCAGATGTTCGTGGAGTTGTCCTCTACGTTTTACCTGTTGTTGTCATGCATGTTAGATGTCATCTTGGCACTTGTTTTGCTGTTGCAAGAGTGCATCATGTTATAAACTGCTGTTATGTGTTATTTTTATGCCACCTTTGACTTGTGATAACTTTTAGCTCGTTTGTCCAAACGATGCAAATGACATGTCCACGTGTTCGTCTTGCCACGAACTACGTGTTGTGTATGATAGGTTGCATGGTAGATTTATTATTTCCTTGTTATCATCGTTGCAAAGTGCCATGTTCACATGTTGTGTTTTCGCTTGTTATGAAATGCCATCTAGTTGAGCTCGTTGTAATCGGTGTGTTCACCTCTATGATGCATGCTTGTGTGTTTCGGGATCACCGTCATATGTATTTTGATGAGGTGCTTACCCTTTGCCATGTTTAGTTTCGAGGTGTCTTAAACATGCTCTTTTGTGTGCTATGATGATGTTGCTGTTTTAGGACTTAGTGAAATTTCACTAAGTCTGAAATCTGTAACGTTCCGATGCCATGTTCGTGTGATGTTGTAGGACAAAGCATGATAGTTTTGGGGTGGATTTTGATTGTTCCTTGAAGTATATATTGTTGTCTTTCCATCCATGTCCTCACATGTCCATTTGAGTGGCTGTAGCATGTTTATCTTTTGCTCTAAACTTTCAATAAAATTCTGCTGCCAGAATTTTATTTCAAAGTTCAATATGTCCAAGATCATTGCTATTGATCCGTGACTCCGTTGGGGGTGCACTTTGGACCTAGTTGCTGTACTTTATATCTAGTTTGTGTTAAAGTCCTTTGTCATGCTTTTTGGGTGCTGTAGATTAATTATTTTGAGCTCCGAAGATGCTATGTTGCTGTAATTTTCAGTTTTCGCTCAAATCTTGTTTCGGGCATAACTTTTAGCCCGTAACTCCGATTTCAGCGAATCTTATATCAAACTTGGGTGTTTTTCTGTGTAGATTAATAATATCAGGTTGTTATCTTGTTTTGAGGTGTTTTGCTTGAGTGATGTTTTCCGTGCTCCATGTGCATCTTTAGTGCATCCATCATGCATTCATGTTTTTCGAGTGCGCATTGCATCGTGTTGATTGGTGCTTGGTGTGTTTGTCTTGTTTAGAGCCGGAAGCTGAGACCGGGTTCGAAGTTGAGCACGAGTTTTCCAACGAGGTTGAGCACGAGGACCCTTCTTACGATCCGAACGTCTTCTCTTCAGGCAAGATGACCGAACCCCGATAACATTACTATCTTTGTCTATTGCTAGTAGTCTCGATCTATAGTTTTGCCTCGATGCCCATGTTCTTCTTGTCAGCCTCCTACTTGTAACCAATTGCCATGTTTAACCACCCTACCTATGCAAACCGTTGCTTGGCTAAGTACGCTTCGCTCAGCCCTTCTTATAGCGTTGCTAGTTGCAGGTGAAGTGAAGATGCTTGCTTCATGATGAAGTTTGGTTGGGTTATATCACACTATATAAATGCTTTAATTGAAATCATATATATATTGGCAAGGGTGGAAGGCTAAGCCTTTTGCTTGGTGTTTTGTTCCACTCATGCCGTTAGGATCCGTATAAGCCGGTTTTATGTTCCTTGATTATGCGTTCCTAACACGGTTGGGGTGTATGGGACCCCCTCGATAAACCGCTAAGTGCTAAGTCTTTTCCAGCAAGTCCCAACTTTGGTACTATTCGCCTAACACAACTAAAACCTTTCCGAGGGAGTAATTAACCCGAGGCTTAATTAATTCAACCCCCCTGGGCCAGTGCTCGACTTGAGTGTTGGTCCAAACTAGAGTCGTGTGCGGGGCCCCCCTTGGCAACTTGGGTTTCGGCCACTGTACGCTGTGCTCATCCGGTCGTGGCCTGAGACTAGATACGCGCGGCTACTATCAGGGTGTCGGCACGCCGGGAGGATTTGCTGGATTAGCCTTACCTTAGCTCGGTATATCTTGAGCATGGGATTCCGAGGATACTCGGGTCTTCCCACTTTGGAGTTGCGACTCCGCGGATCGTGGGCTTGTAATGGGTCAAGTTGGAACACCCCTGCAGGGTTTGAACTTTCGAAAGCCGTGCCCGCGGTTATGTGGCAGATGGGAGCTTGTTAATTCCGGTTGTAGATAACTTGACACAATGATACTAATACACTACCAGCGTGTGTTCCGTGACTGTCAATTTCCGAATAGGGATTCGGGAGTTGAACACGAAGGGGTGATGATTGTGAGCTTGTAGCTAGGATCACTTCGTGATCACTTCTCGCCGATGCCTTCTCTTCTCGCTCTCACTTGCGTAAGATAGATGCTAGTTGCTGCTGCAGACTTGTTCTTTCTTCAGCCTTTCCCTCACCTAAAGGCTTAAATAGTTCTGTTACCCGGGAACGGGATTGCTGAGTCCTCTGTGGCTCACAGTTACTTCTCACACCAGATGCAGGTCCAGCTGTGAGCTATCCAGGTGATGGCACCAAGCTGGATTGGGAGTACGACGAGGAGCGTAGTCGTTACTACGTGCGCTACCCGGACGATCAGTAGTGGAGTCTCTTACTAGGATTCGATCCGCCTGTGGTTTATTTATCTGAGTTTGGTACTTTGACATTTGGCTTTTGCCCTTAGAGGGTAGTAGTGCTCTTAATGTATGATGTTTGAGACTTGTACTGTTATTCTGTGACGTGGCGATTGTAAGCCAACTATTTTTCAGTTTACTATCCCTCTTTTACATGAGTTGTGCAAAGATTACCAAACTTGAGATCATTCTAGGATGGACTTATGCCTTTAAGTCGTGCCTCGACACGTAGGAGGTATAACTCCATCCAGGGCATTACAATGGAGGACCAAAGATATACATGTGAAGGAGCTCCAAGGGCCTCCTTGAGTAGATGATAGTCGTGGGTCGGTGAGCCATCTCATGAAGCTTTCCTTCCATACAAGCACCGCAAGCACGGTCTTTGGCAAAACTCACATTTGTTAGTCCACGAACGTGATCCCCTTTAAGGAGAGTTTGCAAACATCTCATATTGATATGGGATATTCGGTGATGCCAAAGCCAAACCATGTCAACTTTAGTCATTAGGCATGTCGCAGTCTTAGTGGGTCGCTTTGAGAAGTTAACCACATAGAAACCGTTCTCGACATGCCCAACAAATGCTACTTTAAGAGCCTTGCTCCACAAAAGGGCCACGGTCAAGATACAATTTGGCGAACGGAAAGTAAATCGTATGCAAGGGAGTCAACAAGCATGACCTTCTGAATAGATAAATCTTGTGAGATTACCACCTTTCCAAGACCAAATACCTTATAAGTTCACACATAACCGAATTGGAAATGGGTGGACATAGATGGGATTTATTGCACGTACACCACTAAGTCCTTGCTCCCGGTCATATGATTTTTTTTCTCCGCTATCAATCAACCATGACACCCCATCGGAAGCAAACTACTACAAGAGGTTAATGCTTGGATTTAGGTACCCATCTTTGAATGGGTCCTTTGATGTTGGCAACAAGGATCTTAGGAACACAAATATACCATTCAATGTACTCATAATAAGAACCAAAAAATTTGGCATAAACATGCCCATCAGTAGCACAACATAAAACATAAGAGGGATTAAAATCCCTGGCTTTGTAGGTAGGAATGGTCTGTCCCTTCTTGGCATTGCCACCTACTTCATTTTTCTTTTTCTTCTCATGAGCACCCTCCCCCACCTTCACGAAGGCTTCCTTGAGCAGGAGAGGTTGCTTAGTCTTGTTGTTCTTATTCTTCGATTTGGGTACAAACCCAAGTCCTTCCTTAGCCACAATTTCCTTTTGATTGCTCAAAAGGTCATTTAGGTTCTTATCACCTTGCATGCAAGTCACAAGGCCTTTCTCAAGTTGCTCTTTCAACTTAGCATTCTCCTCCACAAGGTGCACATGCTCACAACAAGGGTTAGTAGCATGGACATTATCAATTAAAACAAAAGGAGGACACTTGGAGATCTCCTTAGTTAGTTTCACATGGAGTTGATGATGAGACTCATTGAGAGAGGCATGAACACTCTTCACGGCCTTGTGAGTCTTGTCAAGCGTGTCAAACTCTTTCTTGAGTCTATCATGGACAACCCCAAGAGCAAAAATTTCAGATTTGAGAACTCTAGAAACAACAATAGCATCATCAAGGTCCTTGTGAAATTTAGCAAGACCAATGTTGTGTGACTCCTCAAGAGCCGAACGAAAACCTTGCTCTTACTCAAGAGCAATAGATAGATCCGCAATTTCATCGGCATAGTCACGACAATGACCTTCAAACTTAGAGATGGTTTCCTCATGAGACTCAATGATGTCATTGGCCTACCTAAGTTGTTCCAAGAGAGCAACAAAATGCTTCTTGGTCTCATCTATTAATCCACACAAGAACCTATCAAATTCGTTCTCGTCCTTCCTATCCTCCACATGACTATCCACACAATCCAATAAGCAAGGAGTAGAAGAGATCGAAGTTTTGGTGATGGAATTTGCCTTGTTGGTACCTTTGGCCATGATGCACTTGGCGAAGCGGTTCTTGTTGGGGGTACAAGATAGAGAGACCTTGGTTGGAGAGGAGGTGGCAATGGCCATGATGACAGTTTCCACTCCCTCACCACTTGTGCAATCATCATCATCGTCATCATTGGAGAGATACTCTTCTTGTGCCATCAACCATTTTGAGGCACTTTCTTGGTGAAGTTGTTCTTTGATACGTCTCCGTCTTATCTATAATTTTGATTGTTTCATGCCAATATTATTCAACTTTTACATACTTTTGGCAACAATTTATATGATTTATTTGGACTAACTTACTAATCCAGTGCCCAGTGCCAGTTCCTGTTTTTTGCATATTTTTTGTATCGCAGAAAATCCATATCAAACAGAGTCCAAGTGCAATAAACTTTCATGGAGAATTATTTTGGAATACATGTGATTTTTGGGAGTTGGAATTACAGCAAATGGAGGCCCACACAGCCCACAAGACACCAGGGTGCGCTAGAGGCCCCTGGCGCATGGTGGTGGTTGCGCCCTCCTCGAACGTCGATTGGAGCTCTACTTCGGGTGCAAGGAAGCTTAAATCCGGAAAAGAAATCGTGTTAAAATCTCAGCGAAATCGGAGTTACGGATCTCCGGGAATATAAGAAACGGTTTTCGGCCAGATCTGGGGGACGCGAAACAGAAGAGGAGAGAGAGGGAGATCCAATCTCGGAGGGGCTCTCTCCCCTCCATAGCCATGGAGGCCATGTACCACAGGGGGAACCCTCCTCCCACCTAGGGAGGAGGCCAAGGAACAAGAAGAAGGAGGGGGGCTCTCTCCCCCTCTCTCCAGGTGGCGTCGGAACGTCGCTAGGGCAATATCGTGTGACGGCAATCTTCACCAATAACTCCGTCATCTTCACCAACAACTCCATCACCTTCCCCCATCTATATTCAGCGGTCCACTCCCCCGCAACCCGCTGTACCCCCTACTTGAACATGGTGCTTTATGCTTCATATTGTTATCCAATACTATGTTGACATCCTATGATGTTTGAGTAGATCTATTTTGTCCTATGGGTTAATCATGATCTTGGTGGTATGATTGCATAGTTTATTTATGGTGCTGTCCTACGGTGCCCTCCATTCTCTCGCAAACGTGAGGGGCCCCCATTGTAGGGTGCTGCAATATGTTCATGGTTCGCTTATGGTGGGTTGCAAGAGTGACAGAAGCTTAAACCCGAGTAAGTGGGGTATGACCTATGGGAGTAAAGAGGACTTGATAATTAATGCTATGGTTGGGTTTCACGACCTTAATGATCTTTAGTAGTTGCGGATGCTTGCTAGGGATCCAATCATAAGTGCATATGATCCAAGTAGAGAAAGTATGTTAGCTCATGCCTCTCCCTCATATAAAATTGCAAGAATGATTACTGGTTTTTGTTATCGATTGCCTAGGGATAATTCCGCAAATCCTACAATACTAATCCACACTCGCTATACTAATTTAATTGTACTTTTATCTAAACAGCCCCTACTTTTTACTTTCGTGCTCTTTATTATCTTGGAAAACTACCCTACTACATCGATAGAGCACTTTTAGTTTTATACTTGTTTTAGGTAAAGAAAACGTTAAGTGTGCGTAGAGTTGTATCGATGGTCGATAGAACTTGAGGTAATATTTGTTCTACCTTTAGCTTATCATTGGGTTCGACACTCTTACTTATCGAAAAAGGATACAACCAATCCCCTACACGTGTGGGTTATCAAGACCTTTTTCTGGTGGAGTTGCCAGGGAGTTATAGCGTGGGGTGAATATTCTCGTGTGTGGTTGTTTGTTTATCACTAAGTAGTTTTTATTTGGTGCTCTTGTTTTCTATCTTTAGTTATGGGTAGAAAACACAAAATACCAAAAAAATAGTTGTACCTACTAAACCAATGGTTGAAGAACCACCCAAAATCTATCATACTACTGAAGCTTTTTTACTTGGATCATCTTCGGTCCATTTGTGTTGGTACTGAAAACCCAACTAGCTTAGTCGAGGGAAAATCATTAGAGCATGCTTGTTTTGTGCTTCACCGTTTATCTCAAAATGGGAAACTTTTACAGCATCAAATTAATACTATGCAATGTTATGCTTGGAATTTATGTGAAATATATGATGTTACTTATTGTTCTGAAGACCCTAAGAAACACCTTCCCTACCAATGTGAGTTTATTGATAATGGAATCATATCTTCTTATGCCAAAGGTGTTTATAATTACTTTGATATTGAACAAATTGAAGAATTTGTTGCTTTTAAGGGTGCTTATGAAATTGCTTCTTTGATTGAAAAGTATGATGCTACTCTTTACAAATCTGAAAATTTAGCCATACTTAAATATTGTTATGATAATTATGCTTCTAACCCCTATGTTAAACCATATATTGAGGACTCATCCGCTCTCCAAGAAGAGATTAACATTTTGCAGGAGTCTATGGAAGAAGGAATTTATGAAACTGTGAGCTCATTGGATGAAAAAGATGAGGAGGAGAGAGAAAAACAAAAGGAGGAAGAGCGGATTGATCACCCCTTCCCACCTTCTAATGAGAGTAACTCTTTATCACATACATAGTTTAATTACCCTTCAAATTTACCGAAGAATGAATGCTATGATAATTGCTACGATCTCGTTGATTCATTTGAAATATCCCTTTTTGATGATGCTTGATATGCTTGTGGCTAAGATGCCAATATGAATTATGCTTATAGAGATGAACTTGCTATAGTTCCTTATGTAAAGAAGGAAATTGTTGCTATTGCACCTACACATGATAGTCCCATTATCTTTTTGAATTGTCCCGACTACACTATATCAGAGACGTTTGCACTTATTAAGGATTATATTGATGGGTTGCCTTTTATCGTTGCGCATGATGATTTTGATGAATATAATATGCATGTGCTTGTTGATCCTACTTGCAATTATTATGAGAGAGTAACTACATCTCCGCCTCTCTATGTTTCCAACACGATAGAATTGCTAGAAACTTCTTATGCTATGTATTGGCCTTTACTTGATGTGCATGAATTGTTCTATTATGACATGCCGATGCATATGAAGAGAGTTAGACTTCGTCATTGCTTGATATATGTTGCTTTGTGCTCACTACTAAATGCTAAATCATTGTTGATTCAAATTGGCTTTGATATACCTTGGGATCCGGGTGGATCCATTACTTGAGCACTTTATGCCTAGCTTAATGGATTTAAAGAATGCCCTGCCAGGGAGACAACCCAGAAGTTTAAAAAAAGAGTCATTTATTTCTGTTGAGTGCTTTTATAAAGTTTAAAAAATATAGAGGGGAATCTAAAACTTCTTCAAAAAGAGAAGCGATTGAAAGGTGATGCATTGCCGAAATGGGGGTCGACCTTGAACACTTGTGTTCATGCTTATGGAAACAATGTAGAATTTTTCATGAAATGTCTTGCATAAATAATTATCCCCTTGTACAATTACATTATATTATAAAAATAATGTGCAAAGAGTTTCCTTTAGGACGATCAAATTGCTTGTTAGTTTGTGCGGTGCAAAAAGAGAAACTTTGGCTATAGTGCGCGATTTTACATTTTTGACTGGAACGTCGAAAGGGTTCTGAAACTTTTTGCACAGTCTTGCTATACAAAAATTTTATTTTTCCAAATTGTTTCAGAATTTTTAGAGTTACAGAAGTATGGTGAATGTTCAAATCTTTACAGACTGTCCTGTTTTCACAGATTGCTGTTATAGCTTCATTATTTGCTTATGTTTGAATTCTTGTTGAAGCCTCCTTGACTTGGGGCCATAATATTGTGATAGCATGCAGTGGGTAATGTTTTTTTATAATTATGCAATAATGTTAGAGCAGTACATGATGGGATTTCATTGTTCATATGCACTAACCCCGCCAATAAAAGTTTGGTTAAGTTTTGTGTGTATGAAGTGTTTGAAGATCGAGGAGGTCTCGATGTGAGGAGAAGGAGGAGAGGCAAGAGCTCAAGCTTGGGGATGCCCAAGGCACCCCATGTAAATATTCAAGGAGACTCAAGCGTCTAAGCTTGGGGATGCCCCGGAAGGCATCCCCTGTTTCTTCAACAAGTATCGGTATGTTTTCGGATTCGTTTCGTTCACATGATATGCGTAAAATCTTGGAGCGTCATGTGACTTTTATTTTTATTTTAATAATGCACTATGCTGGTATGAGATAGTCCTTGGCCAATTTGTAGAATACTCTTTGCACTTCACTTATATCTTTTGTAAAATGCTTCATGTGCTTCACTTATATCATTTGAAGTTTGGATTGCCTGTTTCTCTTCACACAGAAAACCGATGTTCGTAGAATGCTCTCGTGCTTCACTTATATTCTTTAGAGCATGATCTTTTGTAGAAGGGATTAAACTCTCTTGCTTCACTTATATCTATTTAGAGAGTCAAACGGAATTGGTCAAATGCATGGTCAGTCATAAAATCCTACATAAAACTTATGGATCACTGAATATGATATGTTTGATTCCTTGCAATAGTTTTGTGATATAGAGATGATACTATGTGGGAATTACTAGTGGATGATCATGTTTAGTAACATATTGGTGTTAAGGTTTGTGATTCCCGAAGCATGCACGTATAGTCTCTCGTTATGCCGGGAAGTTGGAGCAAAATTTATCCTTGAATGTCTATCTTTGTGTGAAGGTCGGGGACGCGCGATGGTTAACTCCTACCAACCTCCACGCTAGGAGCATGCGTAGTATTACTTTGCTTCGAGGGCTAATAAACTTTTGCAATAAGTATATGAGTTCTTTATGACTAATATGAGTTCATGTATTATACACACTCTCACCCTTTCATAATTGCTAGCCTCTCTTGTGCCACGCAACTTTCGCCGGTTCATTAACTTTATTATACCTTCCTCAAAACAACCAACATACCTACCTATTATGGCATTTCCATAGCCATTCCAAGATATATTGCCATGCACTTCCATCATATAGTTGACTTGAGCATTCATTTTCATATTGCTTTGCAGGATAGTAAGACAGCTAGCATGATATTTTCATGGCTTGTCCATTATTTGATATATTTGCTATGCTAGATCATTGCGCATCCTGGTACAGTGCCAGAGGCTTTCATTTAGAGTCATACTATGTCATAGGTATCGAGTTGTAATTTTTATTTCTTTTGAGTTATAAGTAAATAGAAGTGTGATGATCATCATTATCCATTATTAGAGCATGTCCCAGTGAGGAAAGGATGATGGAAACTATGATTCCCCCACAAGTCGGGATGAGACTCCGGACAGTGAGAGAAAAAATATATATAAAAAAAGAAAAAAGAAAATAAGGGAAAAAAATAAAAAGAAAGAAAAAAAGAGAGAAGGGGCATGCTAGTTCCACACTTGTGCTTCAAAGTAGCACCATGTTTTTCATATGGAGAGTCTCCTATGTTGTCAATTTCATATACTAGTGGGAATTTTTCATTATAGGACTAGATGCATGCCCCCCCTTAGTTTCATATTGAGCTTTCATACATTTATAGCTCTTAGTGCATCCGTTGCATGGTAATCCCTACTCCTCACATTGATATCGATTGATGGACATCTCCATAGTCCATTAATTTGCCTAGTTGATGTGAGACTTTCTTCCCTTATTTTGTGTACTACCACCGCATTCTATTCCACCTATATTTCTATATCCATGGCTTGTGCTCATGTATTGCATGAGAGTTGAAAATGCTGAAGCGCATTAAAAAGTATGAACCAATTGCTTGGCTGACACCGTGGTAGTACATGATTTATACTTTGAGCTGGGAAGATAGAGCATGAAAAGACTATATGATTTTGTAGGGATAACATTCTTTAGCATTTGATATTCTGAAAGACATGATTGTTTGTTGGGATGCCCGAGTATTGATTTCTTTATGTCAAATTATAGTCTATTGCTTTGAATCACTCATGTATTAATATTCATGCCATGACTAGGTATTTGATCAAGTTTATGCTAGGTAGCATTCCACATAAAAAATTATCTTTTTTATCATTTACCTACTTGAGGATGAGCAGGAATTAAGCTTGGGGATGATGATACGTCTCCGTCGTATCTATATTTTTTATTGTTTCATGCCAATATAATTCAACGTTTACATACTTTTGGCAACAATTTATATGATTTATTTGGACTAACTTACTGATCCAGTGCCCAGTGGTAGTTCCTGTTTTTTCAAGTTTTTTGTATCGCAGAAAATCCATATCAAACGAAGTCCAAATGCAATAAAATTTCACGAAGAAATATTTTGGAATATATGTGATTTTTGGGAGATGGAATCACCGCAAACGGAGGCGCACACAACCCACAACACACTAGGGCGCGCTAGAGGCCCCTGGCGTGTGGTGGTGGGTTGTGACCTCCTCGAATGTCTGTTGGAGCTCTACTTCGGGCGCAAGGAAGCTTACATCCAAAAAAAATCGTGTTAAAATTTCAGCGCAATCGGAGTTACGGATGTTCGGTAATATAACAAATGGTTTTCGGCCAGATCTGGGGGACGCGAAACAGAAGAGGATAGTGTCAGCGTTCTAGGAACCAGGGTACCTAGACTTGCCTACCTGCGGCCCACGGCGTGGGTCCTTTTCGGGCCTGGTACGTCCCATCTTCAGCATCAACACTCAAGACCCTAGCATGGGACCAAGCCTCGCGAGGCGGACGACACCCAGACCTCCGTAAGGGCCAGCCTCATTTAGCTGGATCCCGAGGAGCGGAGAACGCTATGCAACCCCTCACCTCGCGAGGTTTGCATGACACAAGCCATGATGACTAAGGCCAGGCGGGCGCCAGCGTGCGCAGTACAATAGTTTCCTCTTTGGTGCTAAGGAAGCGGGCTCACGCGCAGAGTCCCGAGGAATCTGCCAAAGGTTTCCATTCCAGTGCAATAAGACCAAGAATGCCAGGACGACAGGACGGAGGTCATCACCGAGCCCACCAAGGCGTCAGCGTCAACGGCTTTGCATGCGAAGACCACCTTTACTCAGGATAAGATGTATTAGTTGTCCCCCTTCAAAATTTGCCGTTGTGGGATCCCTTCCCGCCAAACATTTTGGGGAAGAGGACCAAGGCCACTATATAAGTAAAATAGCCACCACCCATCAAAGGGATCAGATCCATTCCACCATGACAAGCTCACCAACTCGTCCGAGCCAAGAACACCTCTCCTCCGGAGGTTGTTCACTCATTGTTCTAGTTCATGCACAACCCATCTCGAGGCCAATCCACCATATTGCTGGAGTAGGGCCACTCATCGCTAGGTGGCCTGAACCAGGATAAACTGCCTCGTGTCTCTTTTATATTCTTGCTCATCTTGCTAGTTCGTGAGACGGTGAGTAGATAGATAGGCGAGGTTGAGATCTTCGCACGCACTCTAGAGTTCGAACCTAGTAGGGTTTTGCGGAGCCCTGAATCCGACATTTGGCGCGCCAGATAGGGGTGCGTCGAAGCTCCTCTTCGCCTATTCTGTTCATCGTCGTTTCACCGCACAATGGCTGACGCCCGCCGCATCCATGCCGAGCGTCGGGCCACTGTCGCCGCTCGTGTGGCCCAGACAGCACCCCTCGGCGATGGCATTCCCCGTCGCACTGCATTGCCGGTGGCAAACGCTGGCACCGGCCTGCTGCCCACGAGTAGCATGATTCATCGTTCCCGCTCTACGTACGGCGTGACGGTCGAACTGCAACCCCGTCACTGACTCCAGCGGCTCCTTCATCCTCCCACGCTCGTCGTGGCCCAGCGAATTTGTAGGCTACGCTGCTCATGGCGCGTGAGCTCCTGCGTTACCGCCCGACCGATGAGCTCTATGAAGAACGGCTGGACCGCATCGCCTTTCGCTGCCTCTTCCACAGCCTAAGGCAGGTGACGAGACCCATGGCGCACGTCCACCACCGCTCCGGAGAGACGTCTTCCCCGAGCCAAGGCACGAGGCCCCCTAGTGTGACCAGCCGGGCAGGGTGGCCGCGCGAGATGAAGAAAGCTGTCAAGTGGTGCAACGGCCACAAGGCGAGGCGCGCATGCTTCATGCTCCACCTCGACAGGGTCGCACGCCTCCCCATGCAATGGCACATGAACACCCAGACCAGGCTCCACCTCAGCAGCAAGCTCTAGTCAGCACGGCGGGCTGCAAGGCGTTGACCCCAAAACTCCGCCGTGTCAGCTGGCCCGGCAGGTTCAAGCCAGGTCTACCCCCGCATTATGATGGAACACCTGACCTAGCAGAATTCCTGCAGCTCTATGAGCTGAGCATCGAAGCGGCCAATGGTGATGAGAAAGTCACGGCCAACTGGTTTCCCATGGCTCTCAAAGATGGCGCTCGTTCATTGCTCTTGAACCTCCCGACGGAATCGATCTCCTCTTGGGGTGAACTACGCGAACACTTCGTTTCCAACTTCGAGGCGACCCGAGACCATGGCCGAGCGATAGGTGACCTCAAGTGCATCAAGCAGCAGCCAGGAGAGACATGCGCAAGTACATGCAGCATTTGACCAACGTCCGCATCAAGATCCCCAAGATATCCGATGAAGCCGTCATCTCGGCGTTCACCGATGGCGTCTGGGACGTCAGGATGAAGGAGGAACTCGCCATTCAGGAGGACATGTGCTTGGCTCTGGAGATGTTCAACCTCGCGATCAAGTGCGTAAAGGCAGGAAAGTGTCGCCTCTTGCTCGTCGAGCTCCCTGGGTCTGACCCAGAAGATAAGAAGGCAAAGACGAAGGAGGCCAAGCGCAAAGAACCGGTAGTACTCGCGGCTGGGCCTGAGATGAAACACGATTGCAATTACCCCAATTCCTCTAAGTGCAGCCCCCCGTTCTGCGCTTTCCACAACATGCACAGCCACAAGACCAACGTCCGAGAGCAATTCAAGGCCATCCGTGACGGACGCTTCGGATGTCGCCCCGAGCGAGGCAAACGAGGCTACAGTCACGGAGGTGGCCGTGGAGGAGGACGCTGGGAGAACCGCGACTCTCGCCAAGGCTGGCTTGTGCCGCCTCGCGAGGATCACTGGGAGGGCCAGCCTCGTGAGGGCCCATGGAGAGACCAACCTCGCGAGAATCATTGGAGGGACCAGCAGCGTGAAGATCGCCCCTGAGACAACGCAACCCTTCCTCCACTACCACCACCACCGAGAAGGAATGACGACCGCCATCAAGATGAAGGGGTTGGGGGCTTTCAGGAGCCACGCGCAGTGGTAAGCATCCTGGGAGGCGCCCTAGCCCCTGCATCTCATTGCGTCTTCAAGCAATTTGCACGAGAAGTGAATGCAGTCCTCCCCAAGCTCGAGATAACGCGTCCGCTCAGATGGTCCAAATGCGCCATCACCTTCAACTCCGCTGATTAGCTCAAGTGCGCGGCCGCGCTCAGTGGCCTTCCTCTGCTCTGCTCACCTACCATCAGCAATGTGCTCGTCACCAAGACCCTCATCGACGGCGGGGTAGGACTCAACGTCCTCCCCGTCGAGACCTTCGACACGCTCCAAGTGCCATACGATCAGCGCCAACCCACCAGGCCTTTCTTTGGAGTGGCCAACGGCTCGACAACACCAATAGGACATATCCACCTTCCTGTCACCTTCGGCAACTGCCACAATTACTGCATAGAGCTCATTGACTTCGACATCGGCCACATCCAGCTCCCATACAATACCATCCTTGGCTACCCAACTTTAGCCAAGTTCATGGCGGCAACCCACGACGGCTGCAACGTCCTCAAGATGCCGGGAAGTGGCGGCGTCATTGTGGTTGCCTGTGATGAGAAGGATGCGGTGTGCGCTCTTGAGCGCGCCTACCAAGCTGCGGCAGTGGAGAACCCTGGCACCGAAGGCTTTGCCTACCCTCCTGAAGCCATCCCGAAGAAGAAGAAGCAGCTGCTCGCCCTGGAGCCTCATGAGGAAGCAGCACCCGGCGGTCATGCCTCAGGATCCTTGACTGTGGGCAGGGCGCCTACCTCCCTCGCATAGGAAGGCGCGCCCAATGCCCCTCTCCGGCTGGGCTCGAGGGCTCTCCTCTGGAGGGCCTCTGACCTAGCCAATGCCACGAGGGAGGTGCTCGGACACCATCTAGAGGCGTGCTTCAGTGCACGGTTCTGTGAGGAGGGCAGAAGGCGCGAGGCGCCAAGTGCTCAGGAGTTCATCGACCAGATCATCGAAGACTTGCAGGTACCAAGAGCAATGCGAGGCGAGCGTCGCCCCACACCACCGAGTGCAGCTGCCGTCCCATACTAGGGCGGCAGGCTGCGCGTCTACGTCAACATCCCAGGACTCAATAGAGTTGCATCTTAGGAGCTCTACTGGCCGTCCCAGGTGGGCCGGTGCGAGGGCCCTCCTCACAGCTACGTTCGCATGCCTTTCCTCCTACCGAACCAAGCTGCCCTGCACCAATGCCACACGCGGGGCATCCTGGTGGCTCACAAGGGCAGGCATCAGGAGATCCTAGCGGAGGGGGCACTGGTCCTTCGCGAGCTCCCAGAACCTTTGGAGCTTCGCGAGGTCCCAAAGCCAAGCGGCTCATGGGGAGCAACATCTACAACGAGCTTCTTTAGCTACACCAACACTTCTCCACCAATGGTGCCATGTGATTTCCCGTTTTGTTTAATTAGGGGGCACCCCTCGGGCTGCATCATCCCCAAGTTGCGTGGGTCCGTCCCTGTGGCATGTCTCATCTTTTCGTTTGAATTCAGTTGGGGCGCCCCTTGGGCTGCATCATCCCCATACCGTGTGGGCCCGTCCCTATGGCATGTACCGTTTACGCATCTATCAGAACTTACCTTACGCTTGCTTGAGTTATCTCGTGATTACCTTCGGTGCCTCGGCTCCCCTCACGGTCCCCGCTGGCTGCTGACATGCCACTGCTCATTCCAAGAGACTGTCGGCACGGTTCCTGTGCTCGGGTCCGTCCCTGCAGCGCCAAAAAATCTGAGTGACTGAGCTCTGGCTCACGACCAGCATCGCGCATGTCACCTCGCCAGGTCCTCAGTGTCTTCGTGTTCCTATGGAAAGACCAATGATAGTAGGGAAAGCGCCGCCGCATGCTATGACTTCTTATCTAGATTGGTTCGTAGGGACCCGTGGGCTGAGCTAGGAGTGGCCCCACATGCCACTCCCCCGATGCAACCAGCTTGCACGCTAAAGGGGGTGCTCCTGAGCATCGCGTCTTAGGAGGTCCTACTGGCTCTCTAGCCCTCACCCCTGGCCTTGACCACGACATCGCGACCTGGCATACCAGCGGTGGCTGAGCCTCGCTCGAGGGCCGGGACCCGAGGGCGTAGAGCTCCCATGTGAGCCAAAGGGGGAGAGACCGGCGTGGTCCTCGCCTAGGAACGCTATAGCAAAGACGCGGACAACCCCCACCACAAGGATCCATAGTGAGATAAATCACCCTAGCGCATTTGCTAATATCTCACGGCCGGATGCCTTTGTCCTTTCCTCTCCTAGCCCCGCTTGGGCAACGTCATCTTTCTTTTTCGGCCTCTAGGCAGCGCTTGTGCGCTAATGGGGACCTCTCAAGCATCGAGCCTCGGGGGCTCTTACCGGAACTCGGGCCACTCACCTCCTAGCCTTGACCACAACATCGTGACCGGGCATACCAGCGACGGCTAAAGCCTACCTGGGGACTGGGTCCTATCATTGGAGAGCACCAAGCTACCCCGAGAACGAAAAAGGGGGTGGTGCCCAAGCGGAATACGCGATCGCAACATTAAACAAAGGAGTGAATACATAAAGGCCAAAATAATTCGATTTTTACACGCCCGAAGGGGGCTCGACACAATTCCTCGCAAGGAACAAAAGGGAGAACCCGAGGAGAGCATGGCCAAGAACGTAACCAGCGCCGCCGGAAGGACGCTCACGCCCTACTGCGGGCTCGGCAAGATCTTGGTATCTCGTAGCTATCATCGTTGCTGATCTCAGGAACATCACTGGGCTCTGGCGATTCGCTACTGGAGAAAGAGCCGCTGACAAGGCCAAGGGCAAGTTCAGTACCCGTGGCCGTGTCACGTGGGCCACTCCTCCCAGGGCAGCACTCGAGGCATTGGCCGTCTTCACTGAAGATCTTGAAGAAGAGCGTTGAGGCTCCGTCAAACTCAAAGTGGATGATGGAGGCTCCTTCAGGACGACATGCGCGGCGATTTCGCCCCATCCTCGAGTCATGAAGACACCAGCTGGGGGGACGATCTCTACCATCGTCTCAGAAGCCTGGCTGCAGCACCCAACATGCTGCAACCACAGCTCAGCAGGACCCCTCGTCGACATCAGCTCGACGAAGAACCTCGGGAGCCGGATCCAAGAAGGTGGTGGCATCGCCATCCACACCACGAACTCCTGAGAAGTGCCCTCGGCATGGGCACCATCGCGAACCAGCTGCCCAACCGTGGCTGGCCCTCTACGGTCGACTCCTAGGCGAAGGCCAGTGCCGCCTTCTCGCCCTTGGCCTTGAGCAACAAGGGGGTCGGGAAGCCCAACGGCGCCGTTCCAGCCAAGGCCGCATCACTTCAAGCCCTCCGACGGAGTTCCTAGAGCAGTCGGGCCTCTTCTTCGGCGAAAGTGGCCCGGGCCGCTGCGTAGGTGCTTTGCCTTTCTCCGCCGCGGAGAACCTCCGAATCGGTGCCATGAACACAGCGTGAAAGTGGAGAAGCGAGGAGAAGCAAGTGGCGAGGAGATGGAGATGAGTGGAGGGGATCCTGCCCCTCATCATTTATAGCAAGAGGGAGGCAAACCGTCAGCCCCCACGATCACGTGTAATGATGACCGTTTTCTGCATGCAGCAGGATCCAGTCAAGTCGAACGGTTGCCGAGGCGACATGGTGAAGTGGAGACACCCACATCCAATCCAGGCGCCACGCGTCGACCAGGACCGCATGCGATTGGGGCCTGCGGTGCTTCGCCATTGCCCTCTGGCTTCGCCTCGAATCCAAGTCCGAGCGCTCCTTAGGCCCGGGGGCTACTATCAGCGTTCTGGAACTAGGGTACCCAGACTTGCGTGCATGTGGCCCACGGCGTGGCTCCTTTTCAGGCCTGGTACAACCAATCTTCAACATCAACAATCAAGACCCTCGCGAGGGACCAAGCCTCGCGGGGCGGACAACACCAAGACCATCGGAAGGGGCAGCCTCATCTAGCTGGTTTCGGAGGAGCGGAGAACTCTATGCAACCCCCACCTCTCGAGGTTTGCATGACGCAAGTCATGACGACCAAGGCCGGGCAGGCGCCAGTGGGCGCAATAAAACAGTTTCCTTTTTGGTGCTAAGGAAGCGGGCTCATGCGTAGAGCCCCGATGAATTTGCCAAAGGTTTCCATTCCAATGCAACAAGACCAAGACCGCCAGGGCGGCAGGATGGAGGTCATCATTGAGCCCACCATGGCGTCAGCGTCAGAGGCTTTGCAGGAGAAGACCACCTTTAGGTAGGATAAGATGTACTAGTTGCCCCCCTTCAAAATTGGCCGTTGTGGGATCCCTTCCCGCCAAACATTTCGAGGAAGAGGACCAAGGCCACTATATATGTAGGATAGCCACCACCCATCAAAGGGATAAGATCCATTCCACCCTGACAAGCTCACCAACTCGTCTGAGCCTAAGAACACCTCTCCTCCGGAGGTTGTTCACTCATTGTTCTAGTTCATCCACAGCACGTCTCGAGGTTAATCCACCATATTGCTGGAGTAGGGCCACTCACCGCTAGGTGGCCTGAACCAGAATAAATAGCTCGTGTCTCTTTTACATTCTTGCTCATCGTGCTAGTTCGTGAGACGGCGAGTAGATAGATAGGCGAGGTTGAGATCTTCACATGTACCCCAGAGTTCGAACCTAGTAGGGTTTTGTGGAGCCCTGAATCCGATAGACACATAGGGAGATCCAATCTCGGAGGGGCTCTCGCCCCTCCACAGCCATGGAGGCCATGAACCAGAGGGGAACCCTCCTCCCACCTAGGGAGGAGGCGAAGCAAGAAGAAGATGGAGGGGGGCTCTCTCCCCCTCTCTCCCGGTGGTGCCAGAACTCCGCCGGGGCAATATCGTGTGATGATGATCTTCACCAACAACTCCATCAGCTTCCCCCATCTATATTCAACGGTCCACTCTCCCGCAACCCACTGTACCCCCTACTTGAACATGGTGCTTTATGCTTCATATTGTTATCCAATACTATGTGGCCATCCTATGATGTTTGAGTAGATCTATTTTGTCCTATGGGTTAATCGTTATCTTGGTGGTATGATTGTATATTTTATTTATGGTGCTGTCCTATGGTGCCCTCCATTCTCGCGCAAACGTGAGGGGACCCTACTATAGGGTGTTGCAATATGTTCATGGTTCGCTTATGGTGGGTTGCGAGAGTGACAGAAGCTTAAACCCGAGTAAGTGGGGTATGACGTATGGGAGTAAAGAGGACTTGATACTTAATGCTATGGTTGTGTTTCATGACCTTAATGATATTTAGTGCGAATTCTTGCTAGGGATCCAATCATAAGTGCATATGATCCAAGTAGAGAAAGTACGTTTGCTCATGCCTCTCCCTCATATAAAATTGCATGAACGATTATCGATACTTGTTATCGATTGCCTAGGGACAATTCCGCAAATCCTACCACAGCAATCCACACTCGCTATAATAATTTAATTGTACTTTTATCCAAACAGCCCCTACTTTTTATTTTCGTGCTCTTTATTAGCTTGGAAAACTATCCTACTACACCTACAAAGCACTTCTAGTTTTATACTTGTTTTAGGTAAAGCAAACGTTAAGTGTGCGTAGAGTTGTATTGGTGGTCGATAGAACTTGAGGGAATATTTGTTCTACCTTTAGCTCCTCGTTGGGTTCGACACTCTTACTTATAAAAAATGCTACAACCGATTCCCTACACTTGTGCGTTATCATTCTTGTTTGTGAAGGACTTGGCCTTATCTTTGCGGATAAGCTTGCCACCATTGTCTTCCCTCTTTTCATATGGGCAATCCACCACAAAGTGACTCACTTTTCCGCAATTGTAGCAACTCCTCAGACGTTGCTTGCCCCTCGAAGTGCTTGAGTTGTTCTTTAAAAAGTTGAGCATTGTGTTTCTCTTGTTGCCCAAAATTGCTTTGACACAAGAGACATGTGCTCGTGATAAGCATATTTGGTGTCTTCAGGGCAACACTGTTCTTCCTCCTCTTGTTCCTCTTCCGTAATAGCCTTGGCCTTAAAAGCAAGGTTGGGTGTAGCCTTGTTTGACCGTTGGACACGGGCAAGAGCATTGTTAACAGTTTTCGGATCTGGGGTTCCGGCAAAACCCTTAAGGTTTGAACTCTGGGTGCGCACGAAGATCTCTCCTTCCGCCCTGGCTCGTCTATTCAATAGCCCTAAGCCTGGCTCATCAGAACCGATGAACAGGAGACACAAGATGTATACTAGTTCGGGCCACCGTTGTGGTGTAACACCCTAATCCAGTGTGGTGTGGTGGATTGCCTTGTAGGCAGAGGAAGAACTAGTACATGGATGAACTGCCTCCTGAGGAGAGGTGTTCTTGAGCTCGGGTGAGCTTGTGGTGTGTGTGAGGTCTCGATGATCCGATCCCCTCTATGATGGCGGCTAGGCCCTATCTATAGTGGCCAGGGTCCTCTTCCCCAATATTGAGAGGGAAGGAATCCCACAATGGCCAAATTTGAAGGGGGACAACTAGTACAGGCCATCCTGACAAAAGGTGGTCTTCGGCTGCCAAAGGCTCTGGTGGTGACACCGTCGTGGGCTCCGCGATGACCTCCGTCCTGTCGTCTTGCTGGTCCTGGTCTTGTTGCACCGATATGGAAACTTTGCCTGACGGCTCGGGACTCCTCGCCTGCACCTACTCCTTTAGCACCAAAGAGGGAACATGCACTCTGCGCCCGTTGGCGCCCGCCTGGCATCGGTCGTCACTACTCACATCACGAGGACCTCGCGAGGTGCCTCTTGCCTCAATATCTCCGATCCTCACGAGTTGGCTTGGCGAGACCGCCCCAGGCGATGCCTGGCGTCGCCCCCCTCGCGAGGCTTGGACCCTCACGAGGGTCTTGAGTGGTTGCTGAAGATGCTGTGCCGTATCAGGTCACCCTATGATCCACGGCCTGGGCTGCAGGCAGGCAAGTCTGGGTACCCCCGTTCCCAAGACGCCGATAGTAGCCTGCGGGCCCAAGGCGCACTCGGGCTTGGCTTCGCGGCGAAGCCAAGGGCCATGTGCGGAGCGCCGTGGGACCCTAAGCCTGTGGCCTTGTTCGACGCATGGCGCTTGATGGGACGTGGGCGTCTCCACTTCCCCATGCAGCCTCAGTGAGTGCACGACTCGTCAAGTCTCTGCGTGCACAGCGGACCATCATTACCTGTATTTATGGGGCCGGCGGTTGGCCTTCCTCCGGCTATACATAGGGCGACAGGCTAAGCCCTTGCCGCCCATATTCTTCCTTCGTTCCCCTTGCTCCTTTGCTTGACCGAACCTCCCATGGCGCCGCCTAGGAAATACTCGTCCGTGGAGAAGGGGAAGGCTCAGCAGGAGGGGCTTGCCTCACCACCAGCTAAGAGAGGGCAAGGCCGTACTGGTAAGTGTGCCGCGAGCCCCGTCAGGGCCGCGAGCGGGCGTGGGCGGACCCCCCACAGCGCCCGTAGCCGCCCTTGGTAGACACGACAGCAGTCCCTTGAGTGGCGGGGGCCATCGTGGCATTGGCGATCCGGTGAGCGGAGGGAGGTGCTTTGGGGTTGTCAGACCTCCCCAGCCGCATTCCCACCTGGCGGAGGCGTCGCTGGAGTTCATCGTGTGGTCGGAGAGCCCAACCGGCACCAGGCTCCAGCTCCCACGCTCCTTGGCCGGCGAACTCCTTGATGCGAGCTCCGGCGGCTTTTGGCTGTTGGCGGATGGTTGTTGCAGCAGGGCATCGTGGGTCGTGGTGGAGGTCTCCACCTCGGGCACCATGGCTTTGCGCCAAGGCTGGTAGACGTTCGCCTGCACGTGCGGTTTGGGCGGCCGATGCACCCTTCACTTCAAGTCCGGCGACGACTGGACCCTCTTCGTGAGGGTGTTTGGAGAAGACGGGCGCCGTGCCGAGTGCTGCCCCGAGGAAAACGGTGGCGGCGAGGTGCTCGGCCTAGGCGATGGCCGCAACTCGTCCAACTACGGTGGCTCCTCCTTCAGCGACAGCTCCAGCAGCGGTGGCTATGACCAGCCGCCACGCCTCCGCGCCTGCCTGGAGGGCGGCATTGGGTCGTCTCGTCGTCACGCTCGGGTGTAGCATGAAGAGGGCTCTGCCTGAGCCTGGGGCATAAGTCCTTGTGAGCAACCGTGCCTCGAGGTTCGCTGTCAGCCGCCCTTAGTCTCTCTTCCTTTGTCTTGCATCGTTAGATCAATAAGCATGGAGCCCTAGGGGGCATGTAACAAATTGTGGCTTCATGACATTTAGCACCATGCATAGTGTTCCTGCCTATTGCTGTGCGATCCGTGTTTTACATGTCCTTAGGGTGAGGAGGCTTATCTTGATGCATTCGGGATTGCTCTCATCCCATGTCGCTTGACCCCTCGTGAGGCTGCAAAAACTCATTAGGTTATTATCCTTTACTGCTCGAGGCCTTTGACGCGGGTCGAGCATGACCGGCCGCCCCTTGTCGCCGTACCCATGGGGCACAGATGTAAGAATGGGGGGCGCTTCTGTCACGAGCCCCTGTTCGAGCGCCTCGTGAAGGCTAAAGAGGAGGGCGTGCCGGGGAGAGCGTCGTGCAACTGCCGCTCTCCCTGGGCTAGCCCGAAAGCTGGGGGAAGAACCACAGGGAGTCTGAGAGAAGAACCGCAGAGGGGAATCAAAACCAAGTAATCGAGGAACACCAAAATCTTCAATATCCATTAAAGAAGACAAGACGGGAACAAGCCAACTCTAGAAAGCAAATGAACGGCCGCGTTCGGCACCTAATCTAGTCTTATCACCAGCGCAGAGCTAAGTGATGCCACTAGGACATGGGAGGGAGCCCCCAAGGCCCGAGGGCGTCTCTCTGAGACTCCGGGGCGTGTTGAGTCCCACTCATTATTATGTGAGAGTGTCACTAGCGGTGATCTTCACAGGCCGGAGCCTTGCTTCATAGGCACCAGGCCTTGGCTTCTCAGGCGCGAGGGCCTTGTTCCTCGCAGGCACGGAGCCTAGTCTTCTCAGGCGTAAGGGCCTTGTTCCTTGCAGGCATGGAGCTTAGTCTTCTCAGGTGCAAGGGCCTTGTTCCTCGTAGGCACGGAGCCTAGTCTTCTCAAGCGCAAGGTCCTTGTTCCTCGCAGGCACGGAGCATAGTCTTCTCAGGCGCAAGGGCCTTGTTTCATGGGTAGAACCTCCGGAGTGCCAGATATTCCATGCGTTCGAGACGGGGATGCCGTCTCCTGTTTCCAGGCGCACAGCGCCGGGTCTGGAGATGTGGGTGATTTTGAATGGCCCTTCCCACATGGGCGAGAGCTTGCACAGTCCTTCTCTGGAGAGGACTGTCCTTAAAACAAGGTCACCTACCTCAAGCGTCCTGGGCGAATGTTGCGGCAATGGTACTGCCGCAATGCCTGCTGGTATCTTGCTGCTTGCAGTGAAGCGTCGCGCCGACACTCCTCCCCCAGCACGTGGTCTGTCCCCTGCACGATGCCTTGTTGCGCCTCGTCAAATTCAAAAATCCGTGGCGACCGGTGCCTGACCTCATGAGGGAGGACCGCCTCAGCTCCGTTGACGTGGAAGAATGGGGTCTCGCCCATCGGCTTGGTGGCTGTTGTGCGGATGGACCACAACACAAATGGGAGCTCGTTGTGCCATCCTCTTCCACAGGCTTCGAGCTTCTCCTTGAAGGTCCTAGTCTTGAGGCCCCTCAGGACCTCTGCATTGGCGCGCTCGGCCTGGCCATTGCTCCTGGGGTGCGCTATGGAGGCGTAGCAAATCTGCGTTCCAAGGTTAGCACAATATGTCTTGAAGAGGTTACTGGTAAACTATGAGCCGTTGTCGGTGATGATGCGGTTAGGGACTCCGAAACGGTTTACGAGGCCCTTGATGAACTTGACTACACAGCCGGCCGGGATGGTTCGTACTGCTTCCACCTCTGCCCACTTGGTAAACTTGTCGACGGCGACGTAGAGGTACCGACAGCCCCCGTGCGCTCGGGGGAAGGGGCCCAGGATGTCCAGCCCCCAGACCGCGAATGGGTAGGAGAGCGGGATGGTTTGCAAGCCCTGGGCCGGTTGGTGGATCCGCTTGGCATGGAACTGGCAAGCCTCGCAAGACTTTACCAGCTCGGCAGCGTTGTTAAGTGCTGTGGGCCAGTAAAAACCACTGCAGAACGCCTTGCCGACCAAGGTGCGCGATGATGAGTGATGCCCGCAGTCCCCGGCGTGGATGTCGGCTAGCAGCTCGCCTCCCTGCTTCCTGGAGATGCATCGCAAAGAAACGTCATTTGACCGTCTCCTGTAAAGCTCAATGTCCTGGATGCAGTATGCCGTGGCGTGCCGGGCTACGCACTTGGCATCTTCCTCCTTTTCCAGCAACCCTCCTCGCACCAGGTATGACTTGAATTCTTTGGTCCAGCACCCCTCCTGAGGCTCGAGCGCCAGGAGCAAGCGAGCTCCTGAGACCAGGCCGCAGGCCGGGGCTCCCAAGGTTGGCGGCTAGGGGAGTTCTTCCTGAGGCTTTGCTGGTCCTTCTCGCGGGGGTGATGCCGAGGGCCTGAGGAGCCTTTCCTCGAAGACGTCGGGTGCCTAGGGCAGTCGCCTGGACGCTTTCTTGGTGATGTCGTCGGCCTCCTTGTTGGTGCTGCGGGGCATGTGCTCTAGCTCCAGGCCCAATAACTGCTTCTCCATCTTGTGTACCTCTGCAAGGTATGCCTCCAAATGATCGTCCCTAGGCTCGTACACCTTGTTGGAGAAGTTGACGAGGAGCTGGGAGTCACCCCTGATGACAAGGCATTTCACCCCTAGGGCTATCGCCACCTTGAGGCCGGCGATGAGGCCCTCGTATTCCTCGATGTTGCTGGAGACCTTATCACCTGGCTGAAAGCAGAGTTGCACGGCGTAGTAGAGCTTGTCTTGAGTGGGCGAGATGAGCACATCCCCTGCTCCAGCACCCTGGCGGGTGGACGCACCGTCAAAGTACATGACCCGGCCATTAGGTGCTTCGCTCCCTGGTAAGAGGGACTGGTTCGGGCTTGCTTCAGGTCCTGGGGCGTCGGTCCATTCAGCCACGAAGTCAGTAAGCGCGCCCCCCTTGATGACTCTGGTGGTGCTGAACTCTAGCTGAAATGCCTGCAACTCTATGTTCTATTTCGCGACCCTTCCTGCCATGTTTGGGCTCCAGAGTACCCTTTCTAGGGGGTAAGATGAGATGACCTTGATGGGGTGGCCTTGGAAGCAGTGGCACAACTTGCGTGAAGCGACGAGGAGAGCAAGCAAGAGCTTCTGTGATATGGGGTAGCGTACTTGGGCATCACAGAGCATCGTGCTGATGAAGTATACCGGGTGCTCGACAAGGGTGGAGTCCGAACTCTCCTGTGGCTGCGTGGTCTGGAAAGGTGCCCCGGGAGGTTTTCGTGATTTGGTGCAGCCGCGGCTTCAGGGAAGTCGGCTTGTATGTCGTGGCCATCTTCCGGCCCTGACGGGGCCCCGGGAGCGCCTCTCTTGGGGTGCATGGCCTTATCTTGACGCTCCTCTCGAACGGCCACCAGCGCCACGGTAGCTGAATGTGGCGTCGCGGCTAGGTAAAGCACCAATGGCTCTTGAGGCTTGGGTGCCACCATTACTGGCGGGCTAGTGAGGTATCTCTTGAGGTCTTCGAACGCTGCGTCACCTTCAGGGGTCCATTCGAATGGGCCCTTTCCTTTTCATCAGGTTGAAGAAAGGGAGGGCTCTCTCCCCTAGCTTGGAGATGAAACGCCCCAGCGACGATATGCAGCCAGCCAGCTTCTGCATCTCCTTGAGGTTCTTGGGCGGACTCATCTTTTCTATGTCCTTCACCTTCTCGGGGTTTGCCCCGATTCCTCGGTGCGACACGAGGAAGCCCAAGAGCTTGCCTGAAGGGACTCCGAACACGCACTTCTCCGGGTTGAGCCACAAGTCTACCTTGCGTAAGTTGGCGAAAGTCTCTTCCAGATCTGTGATAAGGGTTGAGGCCTCCTGAGATTTCACCATGATGTCGGTCACATATGCCTCAGCGTTCCTCCCAAGCTGCTTTCCTAGTGCGATGTGCATTAACCGATGGAAGGTTGCTCCTGCATTCCGTAGCCCAAACGGCATGCAGGTGTAGTAGTACACCCCGCATGGGGTGAGGAAGGCAGTCTTCTCGACGTCTTGCAGTGCCATCTTGATCTGGTGGTAACCTGAGAAGGCATCCAGGAAACACAACAAGTCGCACTCGGTGGTGGAGTCGACGATTTGATTGATGCGTGGCAGAGTGAATGGGTCTCGCGGGCAAGCTTTGTTGAGGTTGGTGAAGTTGACGCACATGCGCTCTTTTCCTCCTTTATTGGGTAGGACGACGGGATTTGCCAGCCACTCCGGGTACCGGACCTTGTGGATGACACCCACCGCCTCTAGCTTACGAGTCTCCTGCACGATGAAGGGCTGCTTCTCCACGGATTGGCACCTGGCCTTCTGCTTCACGGGGCGCATGTTAGGGCATACGTTTAGGTGATGCTCGATCACCTCTCTAGGGACTCCCACCAGATCCTTGGGTTCCCACGCGAACACGTCCCTTTTCGCGCACAGGAATCCAACCAGCACCTCCTCCTGAGCTGGGGGAAGGCCAGCTCCTATGGTGAGGGCGACGCCTGACGGCTCATCTTCATCCACCGGCACCTGTTTTGTCTCGGTTTGGTCCTGGGATAAAAGTTGCTTTTTCTTGGCGGGGGCTGCCCCCTTGGTCCCAGGGGCGGCTTCCTCTGTAGGGCGCACTACCGCAGCGGTCCGGAAGACGTGCTTGAGGTCCGCCAGGGCTTCTTTGGTGTCCCCCGTCACGGTAAAGACTCCGCGGCTCCCCGGCATCTTCATGAGGTTATAAGCCGGGTGGGTCGCGGCCATGAACTGAGCCGGCGCCGGGTATCCGAGGACGGCGTTGTACGGGAGACCGATTCGGGCGATGTCGAAGTCGATCAACTCGGTGCGGTAGTTGTCTCGGGTGCTGAAGGTGACCGGGAGACGGATCTGCCCTAGGGGGCTGGTACAACCGCTACCGACCCCGGAGAATGGCTTGGTGGGGCGTAGCCGCTCGAGTGGCACTTGGAGCAAGCTGGAAGCTTCCACTGAGAGCATGTTGAGGCCAGCCCCGTCATCGATGAGGGTCTTGGTGACTGCCATGTTGTAGATGGTGGGAGTGCAGAGCATCGGGAGAGCGTCGGAGCCCGTGGTGGAGGCGGGGTGGTCTCCCGAGTCGAAAGAGAGGTCGGCCTTGGGATTCACCCACCCAGGAGGAGCCCCCTTGCGTAAGGAGGTGACACCCGTCTGGTGAAAGATCTGCTTGATGTGTCTGCCGGAGAGTGGTGCTTGGCAGCCGCCGAGGAGGGCCGCGACGGCGTGGGGCGCCCGTGCCCCATAGCGTGCGAGGAAGATGCAGCGTAGCTCTTCCCAGGATGCCACGGACAATTCTGGCAATCTAAAAAACCAGGCACGTGGCACGCCATTGAGTGCCATGGGGAGCCAGCTGGCCATGACCTTGTCAGCACCGCCGGCCGCCGAGATGGCCTCTTCATAGGCTCGAAGGAAGAAAAACGGGTCGGCCGCCCGTCGTAGCGTGGTGGTAGGTTCGGCCTGAACCTGGGCGGCCACTGTACCCACCGTAAGACAGGGGTGAAGGCCCGGTGGCCGGGAGCGACGCTGCACGCGGCCACCAAGCCCGTCGAAGGAGGGATGCCCTCCATGGAAACTTGATGAGCATAGAGTGGAACGGACGGGGAGAAAACTTCGGCACATACCTACCTGGCGCGCCAAATGTCGGATCTAAGGTTCCGACAAAACACTTAAGGTTCGAACTTTGGGGTGCGCACGAAGATCTCTCCTTCCATCCTGGCTCGTCTACTCAACAGCTCTAAGCCTGGCTCGTCAGATCCGATGAACAGGAGACACAAGATGTATACTGGTTCGGGCCACCATTGTGGTGTAACACCCTAATCCAGTGTGGTGTGGTGGATTGCCTTGTAGGCAAAGGAAGAACTAGTACATGGATGAACTGCCTCTTGAGGAGAGGTGTTCTTGATCTCGGGTGAGCTTGTGGTGTGTGTGAGGTCTCGATGATCCGATCCCCTCTATGATGGCGGCTAGGCCCTGGGGTTCCGGCAAAACCCTTAAGGTTTGAACTATGGGTGCGCACGAAGATCTCTCCTTCCGCCCTGGCTCGTCTACTCAACAGCCCTAAGCCTGGCTCTTCAGAACCGATGAACAGGAGACACAAGATGTATACTAGTTCGGGCCACCGTTGTGGTGTAACACCCTAATCCAGTGTGGTGTGGTGGATTGCCTTGTAGGCAGAGGAAGAACTAGTACATGGATGAACTGCCCCCTGAGGAGAGGTGTTCTTGAGCTTGGGTGAGCTTGTGGTGTGTGTGAGGTCTCGATGATCTGATCCCCTCTATGATGGCGGCTAGGCCCTATCTATAGTGGACAGGGTCCTCTTCCCCAATATTGAGTGGGAAGGAATCCCTCAATGGCAAAATTTGAAGGGGGACAACTAGTACAGGCCATCCTGACAAAAGGTGGTCTTCGGCTGCCAAAGGCTCTGGTGGTGACACCGTCGTGGGCTCCGCGATGACCTCCGTCCTGTCGTCTTGCTGGTCCTGGTCTTGTTGCACCGATATGGAAACTTTGCCTGACGGCTCGGGACTCCTCGCCTGCACCTACTCCTTTAGCACCAAAGAGGGAACTGGCACTCTGCGCCCGCTGGCGGCCGCCTGGCATCGGTCGTCACTGCTCACGTCACGAGGACCTCGCGAGGTGCCTCTTGCCTCGATATCTCCGATCCTCATGAGTTGGCTTGGTGAGGCCGCCCCAGGCGATGCCTGGTGTCGTCCCCCTCTAAGGCTTGGCCCCTCGCGAGGGTCTTGAGTGCTTGCTGAAGATGCTGGGCTATATCAGGTCTCCCTATGAGCCACGCCCTAGGCCGCAGGCAGGCAAGTCTGGGTACCCTCGTTCCCAGGACGCCGACAACGGTCTTGTTCATGATGTTCATAGCAATGAATTCATCCAACACCTCACTTGAAGACAAACTGACAAAGTGTGAAAATCCGGTCTTTGACGGATCACAAAGGACATGGCCTTGTGGAATGGCATGATGACCTTGAGAAACTTGCGCTTGATCCAAGTGTCATCCATGTCCTTACTCTCGTGGTCTTGAAGAGCAATCGCAGGAGCTGTCACTCTTCGATAGAGGTCACGAGTATCTTCATCTTCAATCATTGCAAACTCATCGGGCTCATCAAGAACCACTTCGAAGTTAGATCATTGAATGCTTGAGCTTCCTTTGTACAAATATGTGTATATTCCCAACAATCCTTTGCAAGAGTGAATGGCCGCAAGTGAGAGAGGTCCTTAGGAGGCACTGCAGCCTGGAGCATGAACAAGGTGGAGTGATTGTATTGATTGTCCACCTCTTCTCTTGGGGTGAGGTTGTTTGGATCATGTGGGTAGAAGCCATGCTTGATGACCCTCCAAAGGTTTGCCGAGTTGTGATTCAAATGAGACTTGATGTGAAAAACGCAATTAACATACTCACCCTTCACAAGCTTAGGAGGTAGACCAAGATGGTTAATATGCGGTCTAGTGACCAGTCCTCCATAGACCGAGGGAGGGGGAACCAAGGCAAAGGTTCTCGTCCCATTCTTGTTAAGAGGGGATGAGGTATGAGTACCTTTAGCCGCTTCCTTGCCGGAATTGGCCTCCGATTCTGATGCAGTGGGATTAACCACAAGCAATGGGTCGGGAGTAGTTTTCAACCCCTTAGGCAAGTCTTTAAGAATGGACTTGACCTTGGTCATCATAGATGTCTTAAGTGAAGCCGTAGCTTCATTTACGTTGTGTCGAGTGACCAAGTTCAACTCTACGGCCTCGGACAGTTCCTCATCCCCGTCAACCATACTCTTGGAGTGGTGAAACCCTTAAAAAGAGACGAGGCTTTGATACCAATTGAAAGGATCGATATGGTTAACTAGAGGGGGGGTGAATAGGCAACTACCAATTTTTAACTTTTCTTAGCAAATTAGGGTTAGCAACTTATAGGTTATCTAGATAGGCAACTAGGTGAGCAACCTATATGATGCTAGCAATATGAACAAGATAAGCCAGCAAGGATACAACACAAGTAAAGCTTGCACAAAGTAAAGGTAAGATATAACAAGAAGTGGAGACGATGAAGACGAGGATGTGTTACCGAAATTCCTTCCCTTTGAGAGAAAGTACGTCTCCGTTGGAGTGGTGTGGAGGCACAATGCTCCCCAAGAAGCCACTAGGGCCACCGTATTCTCCTCATGCCTTCACACAATGCGAGATGCCGTGATTCCATTAGTGGTGTCCTTGAAGGCAGCAACTGGACCTTTACAAACAAGGTTGGGGCTCTCACCACAATCGAATTGGAGGCTCCCAACAACACCACAAAGCTCCACCACAATGAAATGTGGCTCTGAGGTGACCTCAACCGTCTAGGGTGCTCAAAGACCGAAGAGTAACTAGATCTGCCAGGGATTAGTGGGGGGAATCAAATGTATCTTGGTGGAAGTGTAGATCTAGGCCTTCTCAAAAAATCCCTAGAGAATCCAGAAGTTTGATTGGCTAGGAAAAGAGATCGAGCAAGAACGAGCTTGAGTTCAACAGTGGAGCTTCGGGGAGGAAGAGGTAGTTAACTAGAAGAAAGATGACACCTTAATATAGTGGGAGAAAGGATCCGTAGGATCGAAAGTATGTCTAGAGGGGGGGTGATTAGACTAGTTGACCAAATAAAAACTTGGCCTTTCCCAATTTTAAGTTTTGGTAGATTTTAGCAATTTAGCACAAGTCAAGCAATCTTCCTACACATGCAATTCTAGAGTTGTGGCAGCAGAAAGTAAAGCATTGCATATGAAGGTAAATGGAGGGGTTGGAGAGTGCAAACGCAATTGGAGACACATATGTTTTTAGCGTGGTTCCAATAGGTGGTGCTATCGTACATCCACGTTGATGGAGACTTCAACCCACGAAGGGTAACGGCTGTGCGAGTCCACGGAGGGCTCCACCCACGAAGGGTCCACGAAGAAGCAAACTTGTCTATCCCACCATGGCTGTCGCCCACGAAGGACTAGCCTGTAGATCTTCACAAAGTAGGCGATCTCCTTGCCCTTACAAACTCCATGGTTCAACTCCACAATCTTGTTGGAGGCTCCCAAGTGACACCTAACCAATCTAGGAGACACCACTCTCCAAAAGGTAATAAATGGTATGTTGATGATAAACTCCTTGCTCTTGTGCTTCAAATGATAGTCTCTCCAACACTCAACTCTCTCTCTCTCTCTCTCTCTCTCTCAAAGATTTGAGTGGAAAGCAACTTGGGGAAGGCTAGAGATCAAGATTCTTGTGGTAGGATTGGAATATCTTGGTCTCAACACATGAGCAGGTGGTTCTCTCTCAGAAAATGTATAGTGGAAGTGTAGGCACGTTCTGATGGCTCCCTCACTTATGGAGATGGGTGGAGGGGTATGTATATAGCGTCCATACAAAATCTAGTCGTTACACACATTTGACTCAACTCGGTCAACCGAATAAACGAACTCCGATCAATATCAACTCGGTGAGATTGATGCGTTAGGATTAGGGCAAACCTCATCTTGGTGAGACCGATCACATGAACTCAGTGGGACCAATTTCAGTAATAGGCTAACAAAGACTTGGCCAGGTAAACTCGTTGGGACCGATTCGCTCATCTCGGTAAGACCGAAGCGTTACGAAAAGGAAACAGTGAGTTTGCATAGCCAACTCGGTGGGACAGATTCGCTCATCTCAGTTAGACCGAAACTTTACAAAGGGAAATAGAGAGTTTGCAATCCCATCTCGGTGAGACCGAGATCCCTATCGATGAGACCAGATTGATTATGGTTTGTGGCAGTGGCTATGTCAAGTGAACTCGGTGGCACCGGATAGATCAAATCGGTGGGGCCGAGTTTGACTTTCTGGTTTGGGACATATGTGGAAATGAGAAAGTGGTTGAGGGATTTGGAGCATATCACTAAGCACTTTGAGAAAGTAGACCATTACGCAACACCTCATCCCCTTTTAATAGTATTGGCTTTTCCTATGGACTCAATGCGATCTTGGATCACTAAAATGAAAATGTAGAGTCTTGAGCTTTTGCCAGTCTTTGTCCTTAGAATTTGGAGGGGACCACATTTCTAATCTATAACATGTCAACCATTGAATTTCCTGAAATATTTATCTTGAAAGGATATTACACTAGTTCACGTCGGTGCTATAGAAATGGTATTTAGCCCCTTTCCGCGACGACATTTGGAACCGTCGCCTAGTGAGTGACGGCGATAGGGGGGGTCCTTCCCACATGACCTAGAAACCGTCGGGGATATGCCGTCCTAGCACACACGCTCGACAAAATAAGGTCGTGTGTGACCGACGAGCGCTCAAATACGGAAATACGTACAGTAGAGCTAAAAACAATTATAGAGGTGAAATTGTTTCCAATCGCAAGTACATCCCACACAGTCCGTCCCTGCTAAACGTTTCCGTTCGTATGTACATCCCAAATAGTCGCTCCAAGGAAAACGTTTTCATTCACAGGTTCATCACACACAATTTTTCCTGTTAAATCATTTGTGATAAAGTTGCCATTGCATACGATACTAACAATTTTATCATTTGCATTATTGAATGCATCACACATGGTGCACAGAAGAAACTGTGTGGCAAAGGCTATCCATAACACACAATTTTTACGTGGTAAACGTTTGCGCAAGGTGGCCTAACGCAAACAGTTGTCAATAGAAGGTCATGTGTGATTGTTCATTGATCCAACACGGTTTATTCCTAGAAACCGTGTGCGTTGCCTGAGGTCATCACCCACGGTATTTTCTCAATAACCATTTGCAATAGCAAAACCCAATTAACAGGCTAATTCGCCATTAGCAGGCTAATTGCTCTATTGTCAATAATCCATTTATTAATCTAATTGACATTCATATTAAGCACATAATATATTTCATTTCCATATTAAGGAAGCATAATTTCATAATTGAAATACATCAGAGTACAACATGATATAGCTTCAGCACTCAGCTACCGCATTACACAACTGCAGCAGCACGAAGTTTCACATGCAACATGTAGAACCTTCAAAATTAGCATCATAGACGGTATATAGGAAGATGCATCTCATCTGGAAAAATGCTGGAGCGGAAGGCGATTATTGAGCCTTCATTCATGTTGAAGGTCTTTGCAACTTTAGGCCAGTGCCTGTAGATGATTGACCGTGCGTCCTTCGTTCTCTTTAGGAACACTTCAATATTGAACCGTGGGTGTTGTATGAAAACCTTCCTCGCCTCCTGACCATAGAGGTGGGTTGAAATGTAATCATCAGTCTACTGATTAGGAAAGGCCTGAAAACAAGGATGTGCATAAATATCTTCTCTATATTGGAAATGGGCAAAAGGAATAGAAAAGGCAACATATAATAGTTAGTACCATCTTGTAGTGAACTGATGTCTTCTTCATTGTGCAGACAAAGATCTTGTTGTTTTTTGTGGCTAATTTCATTATCCTAAAAATCTTTCTGAGGTTCTTGATTTGATTGATATTCATGGAAAACTCATTTCCCCATATGCAAAAAGGGTCGAACATTGGGTCAAAACCTCTGACAACAGGACCTACATGTGCAAGACCAAATTGTTAAAAACCTAAATATTAGAATGGTTCCTGCAATTGCATAATAATGTGCTATTAGACAATAGACCATGCACGTGCTAACCTCGATTGTAAACCTCAATGCTTCCCATTGTTTCCCTGCAAAACATATAAGGTAGTTAGTCATCAGGTTAAGTAAGGGTTCACATGCTATCAGTAAAATATGTTGATGAAAAATAAGCACATTGCAAATTCATCAGATTAATTGAAGCCACATGGAAAACCCATTTATCCAAACAAAGCATGATTAAGAACTAGGAAATATAGCACTTGTATATGTTTCTCATGTATTAAGTGCAGCCAAATTCAATTTATTCCTCACATGCACGACAATACAAAATTCTACCCACGACAATTGGACATTGCATTGCAGAATTGAACCAAGCAGTTAACTAAACACCACAACAAATGAACCAAACATTAACTAAGCACCACATTACACAATATAACATACTCCTAATAGAAGATCAGACAGTTAACCAAACCAAGCATGCTTAAAAACTTGGAAATATAGCAATTGTATTTGTTTCTTATGTATTTACTACAACCAAATTCAATTTATTCCTCACATGTTATACAATAACAGAATGCACACACAACTATTGAACATCGCATTGCATAATTGAACCAAACAGTTAACTTAACACCACAACAAATGAACCAAACGTTAACTGAGCACCACATTGTACAATGTATAACATACTAGAAGATCATACAGTTAACCAAACCAAGCATGCTTGACAACTTGGAAATATAGCAATTGTATTTTTTTCTCATGTATTTAGTACAACCAAATTCGATTTACTTCTCACATGGTTTACAATAACAGAATGCACCCATAACTATTGAACATCTCATTGCAGAATTGAACCAAACAATTAACTAAACGCCATAACACAAATGAACCAAACGTTAACTGAGCACCACATTGCACAATGTATAACCAAACCAAGCATGCTTGACAACTTGGAAATATAGCAATTGTATTCGTTCTCGTGTATTTTGTAAAGATAAATTCAATTTATTTCTCACATGGAAGACAATACAAAATTGCAGCCTGAAGAACTGAACATCACATTTGCAGAATTGAACCAAACAGATAACTGAAGACGACAACTAATTAACCAAACAGTTAATAAGTGAGCACCACACTGCCCGACATATAGAACATATACACTAGAGCAAAGATTGCATGGTAAAATTAGATAGCACAATTCACAAAAAATTGTTAAGGAAAGGCAGGAGCAGCACACGCAATGGGTAAACCGAGCATGCTTAACTAGTGTAGCTAGCAAATGGCAAGTTGCTCCTCCAATACCTGGGGGTCGGCATGCCATCGCGACCTCATTCGCGCGTGCGGCCGTGATTTTATTCTCCGTTGCCAAATGCTCCTTGAGATCTTGGCTATACTACGTTCACCATGGCTTAGGGCGGCGCTTATTTGGTGGAGGGGTCGGTGATTTGGGTGGAAGGTGTCGCGCCGGCGGTCGGGGCATGTGGGATGTGGAAGGAGGAGGAGGATGGGGGTCGGGTGTGGATTACCTGCCTGGATAGACGAGGCCGAGCAGCGTGAAGGAGGGTCGTCGGCGAGGAGGCGGCGCTGCAAGCAAGGAGTGAAGGTTTCAACTTGGAAAGGAAGGCGGAGACAGGGGAAATGTGGATTTGGTAAGGAGGAGGGTGCGGGGAGGTAGATATTTCCATGGATGCCGAAAATTTGGAATCGCTTCAGCGAAAAAACTGGCGCGCAAAGTGTCATCAGATACGGTCCCTTATTCAGAACTGTGTACGATATGTGAACATCACCAACGATTCAGATAGTTTAACCCGTGTGTGATGAGTTTGAACGTCAAACATTTTGGTTCGAATTTCTATGGTTACAGTGGTCATCCACGTCATTGCATAATTTGGGTACACAAAGGAAACTACAACACACCCACACTTCTTAATCGAGCAAGTTTAGCAAGTAAACAGAGCTAGCAGGCCTAAACATTACTCTAATAAATTAAAGACCGACGCTCTTAATTAATCGAAACAAAGACTACTACTACGGCTGGTGTTCGTCGATCTCCGCTGCTGGCTCCATGTCCAGCTCGCGCCCGATGATCTCCTGGGGAAGGGGCTCCATGGCATCCATCGCACCATACTCAGCAAGCATCTCGACATCCACGTCCGCCATCTCTTTGGAAAAGGCCGCCACGAGCTAGGTGTGGGCGGTCGCGATCTAGGCTTGGACGGGCTCCGTCGTCGCAAGGTATGCGGCGGAGGAATGGACGGCTGTTCGAACGCTCTCGACGATTGCCAACTCTTCGGCCATGGGTTGCCCATTGTTGTCAGAGAAGCTTCGTTAAATTTGTGCGGTGAATGCCACGAGCTGGGCATGGGCTGCCTCGACATGGTCGTGGGCAGCCTCCATCAGAGCCAAGGCCGCCGCTGCAAAACAAACAGCTGTTGTGTCGCTCTCGCCAGTTGCTATCCCCGAGGCAGATGTTGCTGCCACCACCTGAGAAGCAATAACGGACGTTTGGGCTGCCTTGGCCGCCCCGCCACAGATTGCTGCCGCACTCATGCACCTTGTTAGCACGCGCAAGGCGGCTGCAACCGCGCTCTCGCCAGAGTGGTCCACCAAAGTTGCCCTCACGACGCGCGTCCAGGTGCCCATCTTTCATCGGCGACAATTGAATAGTGAAATGATATTTGGGGAGCGAGCTAGTGTTCTTGAGACGCCAACAATGGACTATAGCTGACGCACCTTCTTGCGTAAGCCATAGGCATACTATACACCGACGGTGCTCCAGGATATTTTGTGCTGCATCTCACACAGTTGGTTATAATAAACAGTGTGTGATCGACTTGATTTTTCATCTTGATTTGAATTACATAATGGGACCACATCGGAAATGGACATTGTTTGAATTGCTAGACCTTTTATTTGCAGTGAACATGCAACTATATGTGTGTCGTCAAAGAGTTGGAATTGTTCAGGGTTCATTTAAACATTTTCTACATTAAATTGGTTTTCTAGCCATTTCTGGTGCACAATTCAAAATTAAACTACATGCACATGCTCCAGTGCACCAACATGGGTTGTAAAATCATATATGTGTCAATGGGTTTATGCTTATGTCCCATGCAAGAAATAGGGATGAAATTCGAACACCACTGCACCGTGGCTCTCCGGCAAACGTCGACGTATTTGCTTTTGTAATTCTAGTAAATCCAAAATTCATCGGAACTTGATGAAACTTGGCATCCTATCATGGAGCGGCATCAACATGTCGCGGTAAAATTTTTGTCCCATTTGGGGCAGGTTTGGGTATAAGCTTCTCATAAACCAGAGCTTCTCCCATAAAGTGTGATGGTTTCGGTAGGGAACGTCCCACCTTTGGGGACGAAACGATATTTGTTGCCTCTTATTGCTTTCAAATTTTTTCCTAGTGTCAACATAGAACAACTGGAGCGTTGTGTCAATTTTTGGTATTTTTCGGGGTTCGTTTGGACATTTTTATGCATTAATTGAGTTTTCAATGCATTTATGTGCATAATTCAAATTTGAACTACATGCACACGCTCTAATGCATATAAATTGGTTGAAAATTCAAATATGTGTTCTTGGTTTCATGCTTAGGTCCCATGCAAGAAATGGGAATGAATGTCAAGCACCCTGCCACTGTCACTCGGCTGCAAACATTGAGATACTTTATTTTAAAATTCTAGTAAATCCAAAACTCGTCTCGAATTCGTGAAACTTGGCATGCTATCATCGAGCGGCATCAACATGCCGTGGTAAACTTTTTGTCCCATTTGGGCCAAGTTTGGGTATATGCTTGTCACAAACCAGAGCTTCTCACAACAAGCATGATGGTTTTGGTAGGGAACATCCCACCTTTGGGGACGAAACGATATCCATTGCCTCTTATTGCTTTCAAAAAAATTCTCGTTTCAATTTTTGTGATTTTTCAAGGTTCATTTTGACATTTTTATGCATTAACTAAGTTTTCAATGCATTTATGTGCATAATACAAATTTGAACTACATGCACATGCTCCAGTGCATATAAATTGGTTGAAAAATCGAATCTGTGTCCTTGGGTGCATGCTTAGGTCCCATGCAAGAAATGGGAATGAATTTCAAACACCAAGGCACCGTTGATTGCCGGCAAAATGTTGAGATACTTTATTTTTAAATTCTAGTAAATCCAAAATTCGTCTGAAATTCATGAAACTTGGCATGTATCACAGAGCGGCATCAACATGCCGTGGTAAAAAATTGTCCCATTTGGGGCAGGTTTGGGTATATGCTTCTCACAAACCACAGCTTCTTACAACAAGCATGATGGTTTCGGTAGGGAACGTCCCACCTTTGGGGACGAAACAATATCCATTGCCTCTTATTACTTTCAAAAATTGTCTTGTGTCAACATAGAACAACAGGAGTGTCGTGTCTATTTTTGTGATTTTTCGGTGTTCGTTTGGACATTTTTATGCATTAATTGAGTTTCAATGCATTTATGTGCATAATTCAAATTTGAACTACATGCACCTGCTCTAGTGCATATAAATTGGTTGAAAAATAAAATATGTGTCCTTGGGTGCATGCTTAGGTCCCATGCAAGAAATGGGAATGAGTTTCAAACAATAGGGCACCGGTGATTGCCGGCAAAACGTTGAGATACTTTATTTTTAAATTCTAGTAAATCCAAAACTCGTCTGAAATTCATGAAACTTGGCATGCTATCATGTAGTAGCATCAACATATCGTGGTAAAATTTTTTGTCCCATTTGGGGCAGGATTCTGTATATGCTTCTCACAAACCAGAGCATCTCACAATAAGCATGATGGTTTCGGTAGGGAACGTCCCACCTTTGGGGATGAAACGATATCCATTGCCTCTTATTACTTTCAAAAAAATTCTCGTGTCAACATAGAACAATAGGAGTGTTGTGTCAATTTTTGTGATTTTTTGGGGTTCATTTGGACATTTTTATGCGTTAACTGAGTTTTCAATGCATTTATGTGCATAATTCAAATTTGAACTACATGCACATGCTCCAGTGCATATAAATTGTTTGAAAAATCAAATATGTGTCCTTGGGTGCATTCTTAGGTCCCATGCAAGAAATGGGAATGAATTTCTAACACCAGGGCACCGTTGATTGCCGGCAAAACGTTGAGATACTTTTTTTAATATCTAGTAAATCCAAACCTCATCTGAAATAGTTTTTTCTTGGTTTTAATACTGTATCTCGATCATATGAATATAAATTCGCAGTATGACTGAATGAAAGATATGGTTTGAGGGAACTTGCGTTTTTCTCTCTTAATGTACAGACTTATCAAATGACTTTCTTTCGAAAAAAAAGTCAATGGAAGCCACGGGAAAATGTGCCGAGCAGGATTTTTGCGGCTCTTGATCGCAAACATTTTAGATAGAACACTGTATGCAAAGTGAGAGCAGGATTTGTGCATCTGTTCAACGCAAACGATTCTTTTGGATGACCTGTGTGCAACCATTTACAAACAATTTGGTAAGATTTGCATCTGTCATATTGGATATGTTGCCATTTGTCAAACTGGAAAGATTGACATTTGTTGATGTAGTAACGTAGCCATTTGTCAACCTTGTAACACTACGATTTGTCAAAATATGAAGCTAAAAATCACTAGCAGTATTTAATTTTTGCAACTAAAATTCAGTATTAAGCATAGATTTCATTCATAGATTAGGCAGTCATTCTTAATTTATACAAACAGTTCAACTCGACAGCTGAACCGGCCAAACTTTTCCCCAATTGTTGCCAACCATGTACTGAAATAGCTTGTTCAAATATATATATACTAGCTAATTTTAAGTACGTTGTACAGTTCCACCACATCTATAGTCAGATGAACTGAACAAAATAGCCCCTAAATACTACTACTACTATGAAGGGGCTTTGTACTACTTCCGGCTGCTTCTCCTCTTCCGAGCGCGCTCAGTAAGAGGCAGAGGAGGAGGAGCCTACCAACGAGTTGGACAACTGCAATACAGTGCCTGCCGCTCCTTCAGCTTCAGCGACGCTCACCTCGAACGCCCTCTGCTGCTCCAGACGACCCCTCTCGAAGCGGCGGTTCTTCTCGTAGAACTCCTAATTCCTCGCCTCTGAGGCGGCGTGTGCTGCGGCCACGGCGGCAGTAAGGCCTTTGCGTGCTCGACGAGGCGCTCCTCCTCCTCCTGCAGGAACTCGATGTAGCATGCAAGGTCGCTGACGCACGTGCGGGCATCCACCTCCGCCACCTGCCTTCGGGCTGCGGTGGCGGAGCGGGTGATGACCCGGGCTGTCGGCGTTCTGGGAACGGGGGTACCCAGACTTGCCTGCCTGCGGCCCAGGGCGTGGCTCACAAGGCAGCATGGTATGGCCTAGCATCTTCAACAACCACTCAAGACCCTCGCGAGGGGCCAAGCCTCGCGAGGCGGACGACACAAGGCATCCCCTGGACGGCCTCGCTAGGCCCGCTCGTGTGGATCAGAGATATCGAGGCGAGGGGCACCTCGCAAGCTCCTCGTGACATGAGAAGTGACGACCAATGCCAGGTGGGCGCCAGCGGGCGCAGAGTGCCAATTTCCTCTTTGGTGCTAAAGGAGAAGGTGCAGGCGAGGAGTCTCGAGGCATCAGGCAAAGGTTTCCATATCAGTGCAACGAGACCAAGACCAGCAGGACGGCAGGCGGAGGTCATCGCGGAGCCCACGACAGCGTCACCACCAGAGCCTTTGGCAGGCGACGACCACCTTTTGTCAGGATAGCTTGTACTAGCTGTCTCCCTTCAAATTTGGCCTTTGTGGGATTCCTTCCCGCTCAATATTTGGGAAGAGGACCCGGGTCACTATAAATAGGACTAGTCACCACCATTGGGAGCATCCAGTCCGGGAGAGAGCGAGAGTTGATAAGATAGAAGGCCACACACCCACAAGCTCACATGAGCGCAAGAACACCTCTCCTTAGAAGGCAGTTCATCCATGTACTAGTTCTTCCTCAGCCTACAAGGCAATCCACCACACCACACTGGATTAGGGTATTGCACCACAACGGTGGCCCGAACCAGTATAAATCTTGTGTCTCTTGTTCACCGGATCTGACGAGCTAGGCCTAGGGCTGTCGAGTAGACGAGCTAGGGTTGAAGGGGGGATCTTCGTGCGCACCCCAGAGCCTTAAGGGTTTTGCTGGAACCCCAGATCCGACGTTTTGGTGCGCCAGGTAGGGGTGCGCTGAAACTTCCCTTCCTTCGGTCAGTGCGCCGTTGTTCCAGCAGTCCATGGCCGACGCTCGCAGAGCCCGTGCTGAGCGGCGAGCTGCCCTTGCTGCCCGCGTTGCTTAGACCGCTCCTGCCGGCGGACCACCCTGTCGTTCTCCGTTGCCTGCTGCCAATGCCGCCACCGGTTCGGCACGACAAGAACAGCAGGCATCGTCCCTGCACCCCTCCATGCGGTGCGATGGACGCACCGCTACCCCGTCGCTGACTCCGGCGGTCCCTTCGTCCCATGCTCGCCGCGGGCCCGCCGATGCGCAGGCTGCGTTGCTCATGGCACGCGAGCTCCTGCACTACCGCCCGTCGACGACTTCTACGAAGAATGGCTCGACTGCATCGCCGAGCTCCTCAGTGCCGCAGGGGGCTCTCCGGAGCCGTCCCTCTCCCTGCCTTGTCCACCTCCCCATGAGGACGACGAGGCCCAAAAAGCTCCACTGCTACCCCCGCGCCAGGGCGTCATCCAAGACCCAAGGCATGTCGCCCCGCGGCGTGACCGCCCACACGCGGCGCCTGTGCGCAAAGAAGGAAGCTATCAAGAGATCCAGCGGCCCCGTGGAGGAGCACCCGCGCTCCCTCCACTGCTGCGTCGAGACCGCGCGCCCCCCGCCGCGGCGGCGCGCGAGGACCAAGACCAATTCCCGCCACCCCATCAAGCTCCGGTGTCGATAGCAGGCTGCAAGGGTCTCGCCCCCGAGCTGCACAACGTCAACTGGCCTGGGAAGTTCAAGCCCGACCTGCCTCCATGCTACGACGGCACCCCCAACCCTGTGGAGTTCCTGCAGCTCTATGAGTTGAGCATCGAAGCGTCCGGCGGCAACAAGAAGATCATGGCGAACTGGTTCCCCATGGCCCTCAAAGATGGCGCACACTCGTGGCTCTTGAACCTACCCGCGGGATCGATCTCCACTTGGAGCGAGATGCGCGAGCGGTTCATCGCCAACTTCCAAGGCACCCGAGACCGCCCCCCGGCCGCGGGTGATCTGCGGCGTATCAAGCAACAACCAGGAGAAACCCTGCAGAAGTTTATCCAATGCTTCAACAACATCCGCGTCAAGATCCCCAAGGTCATGGATGAGGCCATCATCTCTGCGTTCTCGGATGGTGTCCGCGACATCAAGATGAAAGAGGAGCTCGCCATCCACAAGGATTTGTGCACGTCCCTTGGAGCTGTTCAACCTCGCGACCAAGTGCGCCAGGGCCGAGGAGGGACGCCTCTCACTCGTCAAGCTCCCCGCTACTGAACCCGAAGACAAGAAGGGCAAAGGGAAGGATGTAAAGCACAAGGGAGCGGCAGTGCTTGCAGCCGAACCAGAGATGAAGCGTGGCCGCGACTACCTGGAGCCACCCAAGAATGGCCGAGCATTTTGCGCCTTCCACAACATGCACAACCACAACACTCATGACTATCAAGAGCTTAGGGCCCTCCGCGAAGGATGCGTCATCCAACGCCCCGAGCGTGGTAACCGTGGCTACGGCCACGGGGGAGGTCAGACCAGAGGACGCTGGGACGACCGCGGACCCCACCAGGAGTTGCATGATCAGCCTCGGGAGGACCGTTGGCGCGGCCAGCGCCGCAAGGACGCCTGGAGGGATCAGCCCCAAGAGGACCGTCCTCAGGGCAGGGCCGGCCTACCACCTCTGCCACCGCCAAGGAGAAACGACGACCAGGACGAGGGGGCTGGGGGCTTCCAGGAGCCGCGTGCCATCGCTTGCATCTTGGGAGGAGCGGAAGCCCCAGCTTCTCAGCGCCTCTTCAAGAAGTTCGCCCATGAAGTAAACGCGGCTCTCCCCAAGCTCGAGGCTACCCGCCCACTTAGGTGGTCCAGGTGCCCCATCACCTTCAGTTCAGCATACCAGCTCAAATGCACGGCCACTGCTGGCGCCCTTCCAATGCTTTGCTCCCCCTTCATCAGCAACGTCCAAGTTACCAAAACCCTCATCGACGGTGGCGCAGGACTCAACGTCCTGTCCATCGAGACATTCGACAGCCTCCAAGTACCCTACGATCAGCTACTTCCTACCAAGCCCTTCTCTGGAGTGACTGGTGGATCCACCACTCTTGTGGGGCAAGTTCGCCTACCTGTAACCTTCGACAAGCATGACAACTACCACACTGAGCTCATCAACTTTGATGTCGCCCACATCCATCTCCCTTACAACTCCATCCTCGGGTATCCAGCCCTGGTCAAGTTCATGGCAGTAACTCACCACGGCTACAATGTTCTCAAGATGACTGGAAGCGGTGGCGTCATCACCATCGTTTGCGAAGAGAAGGACGCAGTGTGCTCACTCGAGCGTGCTTACCAGCCAGCGGCAGTCGAAGATCCGGACAACGACAGCCTCATCTACCCACCTGAGGTCGTTCCCAAGAAGAAGCAGTAGTTGCTGGCCTTGGAGCCTCATGAGGACGCAGCACAGGGCGGCAGCACCTCGAGACCTGCACCTAGGGAGGGGCCTCCTCCCTCTCTTGCATAGGAAGGAGCGCCCGGTGCCCCCCTCAAGCTGGGCCGAGGGCTCTCCTGTGGAGGGCTTCTGACGTAGCCACTGTCACGAGGGAGGCGTCGGGCACCATGTGGAAGGGTGCTTCCATGCACACTTCCCTCCGGAGGCCTCAAGGCGTGAGGCACCAAGCGCTCAGGAGTTCATCAGCCAGACCATTGAAGACCTACAGGAGCCGAGAGCCATGCGGGGCAAGCGCCGCCCGCCTCCTCCAAGGGCAGCTGTCGGTCCAGGCTTGAGAGACAGGCTGCACGTTTGTGTCAATGTCCCGACACTCAACAAGATTGCGTCTCAGGAGGTCTACGGGCCTTCCTAGGTGGGCCGGTGCCAGCCCCCCCCCCACAGCTACGTGTGCATGCCCTTCGGCTTGCCAAACCAGGCGGCCCTGCACCAGCGCCACATGTGGGAAGTCCTGGCGGCTTGCGAGGCCAGGCATAAGGGGATCCAGGCGGAGTTGGACTCGGCCCTATGCGAGATCTAGGGAGCCCCGGAACATTGTGAGGGGCCGGAGCCTGGCGGCACATAAGGAGCAGCGTCTTCATCGATCACTTTCAGCTACACCAACGCTACTTCAGCAACTATGCCAGGTGACATCTTTCGATTTCTGTTCAACTGGGAGCGCCCTTCGGGCAGCATCATTCCCAGGTCGCACGGGCCTGTCCCCACGGCGCGCATCCTCTTGCATCTCTGATCACCTTTTGGGGGCGCCCCTCGGGCTGCATTATCCCCAGGCCGCGCAGGTTCACCCTGGTGGCATGTATCTCCCTTGGATTTTACCAAAGCTGTTGCTGTCATCTCTGTCATGTTGCATTCGGATCGTATGTTTGACCACCACTCTCATGCCATGAACATCATGCGCCCCCGCAAGCTCGCTGGCATCCGTCTTATGGCTAGGGGTTGGCACGGTGTCTATGCTCGAGTCCGTCCCTACAACGTCGCCAAATCCACGCGGCTGAGCTCTGGCTCGCGGGCCGGTCCCGTGTACGTCACCTCCTGTGGACCTTCGTGCCTCACCCAAGCTCGAGCCGATTTCCAGTAGTGGAGTCGGGGCACACAGTACCATGTCCCGGCGCTCCGGGAGCCGCCCGCCAGGTGGCATCCCTTAGGACGTCCATGTGAGAAGATTAGGCACGGCGTCTGTGCTAGGGTTTGTCCCAGCAGCGTCGATAAATCCAACGACTGAGCTCTGTCTGGCGGGCTGGCCCCGCTCACGTCACCTCCTCGGGTCGTTGGTGCCCGGCCTTATCATAGGGCGACCTCGAGGGATTCACCTGGCGCAAGTTGTCTAACCACCCCACAGGATCTCCTTGAGTGCTTCCACCCAAGACCAGGCGTAACCCGCCTTGAGGTAGGGCCTCGTGAGTCCCGCGCTGGCTCACGGGTGCCCAGATACACCTCGTCTAAGCCCCACTGTGCCAGCCACATGTCCAGGCTGGGCTGTATACGCCCGGGGGCTCTCCGCAGTAGGGAGTCCCCTCCCACAGTCCAGTGGAAGCACCATGCTCCGCACTGGCTGACGACACGGTCGAGGAGCGGCTATGCCTGCGCAAGAGTGGCAATACTATGCTCCACGCTGATGATAAACAACTGGGGGTGGCTTTACAGCCGCATTAACCTCAGGGGGCCCCTCGGCTCAGTGGTCAGCCCCACCGCGCTGCGCTCCCTTCGGGAAGGTAGCGTGAGGGGGCTGGGCACGGGGGCTGCGTCCAGGTCACGCTTGGCACACGCCCTACCAGGTCCCTCGGGCCTGGTCGACGCAAAACCCTCCCAAGCGCAAGCCCAGCGAGGACAGGTATGGAGTCAGTTCGTACGTCAAGGGGGACTCCTAAGCATTGCGAATCAGGAGCCTAACTGGTCCCATAGCCCCTCACTCCCTAGTCTTGTCCTGGTTTCCGGTCAAGGCCAGCGGCGGCTTAGGTACGCGCGGGCCGGGCCCTGCCGACGCAGAACCTCAAGGCCTAAGTCCAGCACTCACTTCCCTCAGTGTTGTTCGCACGTCAAGGGGGACCCTTGGGCATCGCGACCCAAGGGCCTAACTGGTCCCGTAGCCCCTCACTCCATGGTCTTGTCCTGGTTTCCGGTCAAGGCCAGCGGCGGTTGAGGTACGCGCGGGTCGGGCCCTGCCGACGAAGAACACCAAAGCCCTGCCTAGCGCTTCCTACCTGGGTATCGTTTGCACGTTAAGAGGGACTCCTGAGCATCGCGACTGAGGAGCCTAACTGGCCACGTAGCCCCTCACTCTCTGGTCTTGACCCAGTGACCTGGGCAAACCAGCTGGCGGCTGAGGTATGTGCGGAGTCGGGCCCTGCCGATGTAGAATGATAAATAAGGAAAGAAGAGTGAATATCTAGCAATTATTACAAACCAAATTGTCCTCCGAAGCATCAAACGAGAGTTTTAACGCCTCCACGAGGCTTGCTCATGTCGCAAGGGAATGAAGATAAAGGAGAGCGCCGTCACCAACTAGTAGCCCTTCCCCTCAGCCTTGGGCGCTGCTGCCTGAAGGGACCTCCCCCCCAGCGGCGCCACCACGCCCTGGGGAAACGGTCTCGTCTGCGGCATCGGTGGTGCCATCGGCTGGAGGGGAAGGGTGGATGATGAGGAACTTCTTCAGCAGGGCCTCCACATGGTCCTTCACAACTTCAGCGGCGGCCTCGTAACGCTCCGCCTCCATAGGCTTGATCAGCGCACCGAGATCAGCGTTGGGGTCGCGATGGTGTAGGTGACTAAGGACGCACGTCAAGGCAGAAGAAGAAAGTACACGAGCTTCCTCCTCCGCCAGGGGGTTGATCTCGCGGACGACATCCTTGAGTGCCAAGACAAGATAAGGAAGCAGCTGGGCAGGGCCTTCATCATCCGTCGCCAACGGCTTATCCAAGCCCTTCTCGTAGAGTGCCCCCAGATCCTGGCAGGACCTCACCTCAAGGGACTTGAAGGCCATGCAGTCCTCGGTCAGGACCTTCACTTTGGCCTCCAGTTGGGCCTCCTTAGCTTCCGTCGCCCGCTTCAGCTCCTCCAGTCGGCTGCGCTCTGCAGACAACTCCTTCGTCAGCTGCTCCAGCTCGGCATCACGACTGGTCACGACATCTTCTCAAGCCTTCATCCTCTCCTCGTCCGCCTTGCACTTTCCACGCAGGTCCCTTAGCTCGGTCTCCATCGACTGACAGCACTCCTAGGCGGCCCGAGCGTTCTGCAGTGCCACTTCGCGAACGGCCGCAGCCTGGTCAGCAGCCCACTTGTCCTCCGCGGAAGCCACCACATCCTCGCTTAGCGCGTCTCACGCACACGCGTTGTAACCCAGCCATCCGGAGACCAGCTCCAGGCGGCCGGCCACCAGACGACGATCAGCACCCTGAAGGTCATCATGGAGCTGCTTCAGTGCAAAGAAGGCCTCCTCCAATGTGCTAGGTGAAGCAGGAGGGCCGTGAGCTGGCGGCATGGTCACAGCGGGGAACTATTGCGTGGCCAAGACCTCCTGAGCCCTGGCAACCCCAGCGGTCGGAGCTGAGATCGGGACCCCTGCTGGCGGCTTCCGTGAGGGGGTGTGCTTGGACCTCGTGACAGCTCCAGCCGGAGGAGGCACCCCCTCCACCGGGCGGTCATCGTCGTTGTCATCGTCAGGTAGGGAGCGAAGGAGTTCGGACGTACGTGGGGGAGAGAACTCTCCCGTCCCCTCCGCGGTGGCCTCCGAGCCGCCTTCCCCGCTGGAATCTCTCGAAGACACCTCCACCGGCGTGGCTACCACTTGAGCTTCAGGTGCCGCCGGAGGCATAAGCCCGCGCGCATCAAAGGTAGGCATGGAGGCCACCACCGATGTCCCGTCCTGGCGGCAATACAAGGAAATATAGGAAGCAGGCGGATATCCCAAGTCAGCCCCAACCAGAAGACGGAGGGCTGCCTCAAGCTGATCAGCAGACAGGGCATCACGGCGCAGCCGGAGGTTGTCCGACTCGTTCCCAAGCGTCCATAGGGGGTGCGCGCGGGCCTAAAGCGGAGCCACGCAGCATGTCAAGAATTCCTTGACGACCATAGCACCCATCAGCTTCGCTGTCTCGAGATCCTCCAGCTTCAGGTCCGCGGCCATCTTCTCCAACACCTTCTTCGCCCGAGGATCGGTGAGCTTCGCGCTGAGCCACCTATCGCTTGACTCGGGCGCAGCCACCGGCAATGCCAGCCGAGGATGGGAGCAATTGGTGTCTATAAGGACCCACTTGTTCCTGAAGTTCTCGGCCTTCTTCCCGGCCTTCGAAATCGTGTTGGCCCCATTCGCCGTGACAAAATTAGCACACCCTGAGCAATGGCCCTCCTTGATTCGGAGGTAAAATAAGTCACGAAGCAGCGCCACAGACGACATCACCCCCACAAATGCCTCGCAGTAAAAGGCGAAGATTGTTCGCACACGAACACGTCACCGTGTACCCTCGACGCCGAGGGTGATGCACCGCAGCTCACGTCGAAGGAGACCCGTCCGGAAGCGCGGTACGCAAGCAATCCGGCGGGTGCTTTTGAGGACCCGAAGCCCCGCACGCCCGGGAGGGACCCCGTCGGGGCGCACAGAGGCTATGGGCTGCCCTAGGTCGACCAGATCGCCCCTAGGGCCTCGAGGTTCGCCGCCCTGCAACTAGAAGAACGAACGAATAACGAGGAAGAAGAAGAACTAGGGTTGAGGAGAAAAGATAAAAGATAAAAAGTGGTAGATGAATTGATCGATTGTGTGTTGTTCAATCGGCCGTCACCCCTTAGGTATATAAGAGGCGGCTGGACTTGCCGTGCAAGGAAAAGGCTTGGATTCACGTCCAAAACCCTAGCCAAATTCGGATTGGTTTTATCCGAACTTTCCAAAACTGTTCGGTTTAAACTGGCTGTACCTTGCGGGTAATTCTTGAGGTGGTAAACAACCTCGGATGGAAAAGAGCCCAAAAGCAATCTTGACCGTTTCGACGATACGAACAACTTTCATGTTGAACGTTTTTCGATTTGAAGCCATCTTTTAGGCCAAAACGGTCACGCAATACAGGCTGTTATTCGCGCTACCCATCAGACACGTGGCTGGTGGGGCGCGCCACTTATGGCTCTGTGACAGGGCTGTGTTCGGATGGCTGTAACTTTTGCATACGAACTCGGATTGGGACGATTTTTATATCAAAATCGACCGTTTCGACGAGACGCACAACTTTCATGTTGGAACTTTTTCCATTTGAAGTCATCTTAATTGGGTTTCAAGCCATTCTTTAATCTGGTGTCATCATGAGCATCTCTGAACTTGTCATAACTTTTGCATCCGGACTCCGTTTTAGACCACTTTCATATCCATCTTGATCTTCTCAAAGAAAGCCATCTCATGGTGACTTCCAATCATAAGTTTGAAGTAATCTTGACATAGATTAAAGCAACTTTTACAATTGTGCCACTTTTGAGCGTCAACACATGCCCCCCTGTTTTTCGGCAAAGCAAGCGTGTCGAAAAATAATTTGTACCATGTTGGTTCTAAGGACGATGTCAACACCCCATCGGCCATTTATATACTTAGGACGATAATTATATATCGGCCATTATTGTTCTTGAACCCTTGATGCAATCTTGGGCGAAACCTTCTCAACTTCGTTAACAATCCGATGATAAAGTTCCATAGATATGTATCTCAAGGTCATCCTCCGGACCATATTGTTCCCCCTTTTGCTAAGATTTGTAGATAATCAATAAACTCACTCCAATCCTTAGTATCACCTGCATCAAAATTCATTAGTGGCCGAAGCTGTGAACTTCGGTTCGGCCTTACCTATGTTGAAGAGACGAAGCATCGGCTATTGAGAGAAATGCAATACACCATGATTAACGTAGTAGCCGGATACTTGCTGTGCCAACTCTTTTGAATTGTCATGTCTAAATATAAGAACAATTTTAAAGCAACCCAAGGTAAATTTTGCATCTAGACATATCTCAAGATAAACTATAAGTGATTCGTCAAAACATTGATAACCCTTGGATATTTGTTGCACTACTCATAATGAATCATCGAAAGCCTCAAGATGTATATCACCTTGTCTCGCTCTCCATTCGAACTAAGGACGATGCTAGAATACTACACCGGCCATGCATTGACATATTCTTAGGACGATAGATAAATATCGGCCATTACCATGTAAACTTCATTCAAAGCACATATAGCCGAAACAAATAAATGAAATGACAAACTAAGTATTTCGGCCCTTTGGATCATCAACAAACTTGTAACTAATCAAATGTATAGTGACTTGGTAATACCCTTTCATGATGTAAGAAATTATATGGCATCCATGGATTAAAATAAGCCCATTGAGGGTTACCAATCATACCTGATGACGAATTCCATGACATGGGCGTTAATGGCATAGTTGAAGAATATGGATAATGTGTAGACCGAAGATGCTGAAACCTTCGGCTTCGTCCTTCATAGTTTTCACTCTTTTCCTTCTTCACCTTTGCCGCACTTCTTGTAATGGAAGCTTGCACATAATTCTTATTTTGATCACTTCCTTTGGGAACCCATGCCATGTTTCTTTCTTCAAGTTCTTGTGCACTAAGTTTTTGTAATTTCTTCTTTTGCCAATATGATAAGCCGAGTGGGCACCCCGGCTGCGATTTTTTCTTGACCAATGGCAATCCTTTTTCGGCCTTGTGCACTCTCAACTTCTTTTCTTCAGATTTGGCACTTTGACTGTCAATAATTGGTTGCTTCATCTCATTGCCTTTAGTAGCCAATGTCAACACTTTAATTGGCTCTTTTTCATTTGAGATCAAATCTGAAGTTGCACTCTTACGACCATCTCTTTTAACACGGTAAACTTGCTTGACCACCTTTTTCTTCTCCCTTGAGCTCCGGACCGATTCCTTATGATTGAAACGGTCTTTAACATGTGATTGTTCAAATGTTGATCTTCTCGGAGCTGCATAATATTGATGAGATGGTCTAAAATAAGATGGAGAATGTGCCCTTGTATCATACCTGTCCCATGATGGATATGGATCTACTTGAGCATAGGGAGGCATCCACGGCATTGGCATTGGCGGCCCAAAATAAGGATATGAATATGTTGCATAAAAATTGTCACTTTGCCAATACCGATCCTCATACTTGCGCCTTGGGGGTGATCTTGGTTTCTTTGCATGATTTGGCCGATAAGCATTCTTCTCTTCACTCTTCTTTTGATATTTATCCAATAGTTCAGCGAAGGTGATTTTTGATCTCTTACACTTGCGCTTATTCCGGCCTTTGTTTTCTTTTGGTTTGCTTTCATCGATCATTGGATTTGCTTGCTGCCCCCCAGTCCTTGGCGTCTTCATTGTAGCTTCGATGGAACTCTCGCCCTCAAGATTATGCTCGTTATGCTCTTCAACAACTTCTTTACTTGAAAGCTTGATACCATCACCTGCAGCTTTTACATTCTCTTTAAATGGATCGGCTTGAAGCAGCCGATGCAAAAACTTTTTGCCATCGGGACCAATCAGAATAGACTGGTCATCTCTTGGTGTTTCAACAAATTTCAATCGTCCTTTTTCAATGGCCGATTTAACTATTTGACGAAACATGTTGCAATCCTCAAAATTATGCTTGGATGAATCATGCAACTTACAATACATTCGTCCTTGGTTTGATGGCTTAACATGGTGATCAAGAATTGTAATATAATTATTTTTCAGCAACAAGTAAAATATTTGATCACACATGCTTGAATTGAAGGTATACTTCTTGTTTTCTAGCCGATCTTGCTGTTTGAACGGCTTTGGAGATAAGCAAACGAATGGTTCAGATTTGTAATCTGCCCATTCGGCTATGCATTGTGTTTTCCACTCTATCTCCGATGTCTTTGGATAAGATATTATATTAGCATCAGTTTTCTCAATAGAATTTAACATTGGCTTTAAATTTCTGAAACGAAGATATTTAGAACATACATGTCTCAGTTGAGACCAAGTGCAAGCCAAGTACGAAATAAGCAAAGCTACCCAACTAGATATGAACTTTACATAATGCAACGGGGAAAGCTTTGGCTGTAACAATAAGTCAATATCGGTCTTTATAAATGGCATAATGGGTTGACCGATATGTTCTATAACGATTTTATTGCTAACAAGTAAATTACCCTTCTTCATTGGTCTTTCAAAATTACTTAAGATGATTTTTCTAATAGATGCATCAACAATATAGTTTTGACCAAATCTGAAAATAGGTAAATTACTCTCTATGCATACCTCTTCAAATATGTTGGGAGAACATGATGATGATGTCACTTGAAGAACATCTTGCTCCGTATTTGGATGGCTCCCCAACACCCTTTCATCATCTTTTTCTTGATTCCGTGCATCATTGCTTTGAATATCCATGTCAGCCGAACTTTGTTCGGCTACTTGTTCTTGTCCTTGAGGCTTGTCAATTTCTATGGCACGGAACTCATAGGGCAGGAAGTAGGCTCCATTGACTTCGGAAAAATCAAGTATGACTGTTTTGCTATGCTTTCCATGCCCTTTCTCAATAATGTCTGCCTCTTTGGTTTTGATGGACTCAGAATATATACTACTTGATTCGGCTTTCGAATAACCGAATTTTCTTTGTTACCTGAATCAACAACTTTATCTTTTTGAAATTGCAAGGCTTCTCGCTCTCGTCTAATTTTATCCCACATCTCAGCTTGGCGAGCTTTAAACTTTTTCATCTCAATTTCCATCCACTCGTCATGAGATTGCCCCCCAATACTTTGAGACTCTTTCGGCAATGAGGTGCCGAAACTTTGCGATTGTTTAGGTGGTACAGTGGATGGTACAACACTGGACAACTGCATCATTTGCACAACTCTAGCTTTTACAGCAGGAAAATCATGAGGCTTCCCGCCTTCAATTAGTTCCTGGAGAATAGAGTTGCACAAATCCCAAGAGAATGTAAGCTTGTTCTCAGTTACCCAGTCTGGATATGGTTGCCCCCCAATGCTTTTAGACTCTTTCGGCAATGAGATGTTGCCGAAATTCTGTAATTTTGTAGGGGGGACATGATATGCCACGGTAGTAGGTGAAGGCATTAGTGCTCCTGCAGAAGTTTCACTTATTCGGCCATGACCATTAAGGTGCGGAGCCGAATTATGGACATCAATAGTTGCGTATGGTGCCAAAAAACTAGTAGCATGAGGTGTAGCATATGATGTTTGATGGTAATTGGCCGGATAACTAGTAGTAGCATGGCCAATTCCCCTATCCACCAGCATGTTTGGATTAACATGTTGCAAATTAGTTGCCGATGAATAAAAAGATGAAACACAATGTTGCATGCCATTGAAAGATCCTACATGGGGTGTTTCAACTTGATTAACCGAACTCATCATGTTGTTCATCGGCATATGGATTTGTGGGGTTGCCGATGCATGGGAGTTGGGATACATATGTTGCATGTTGCTAAAATTATATGAAGTAGACTCATGGAGATTTTGTTGCATCGGCCCTTGCACATAATTAGATGCATGATTGATAAAGCTAGGGCTAGCCGATACATTATGCTCATTAGATGATCTAGCAACAACATATGCATTATTTGCATCTACATATGTGAATTGGGTATTCATATTACCTTTGTAGATTGCAAACCCTAGATGACGATCTCTTCGTAGCAAGAACGGGCCGGAGACCGTTCAAAGCTTCGTCCCCAGCGGAGTCGCCAAAAAGTGTGTTCGCACACGAAAACGTCACCGTGTACCCTCGACGCCGAGGGTGATCCACCGCAGCTCACGTCGAAGGAGACCCGTCCGGAAGCGCGGTACGCAAGCAATCCGGCGGGTGCTTTTGAGGACCCGAAGCCCCGCACGCCCGCGAGGGACCCCGTCGGGGCGCGTGGAGGCTATGGGCTGCCCTAGGTCGACCTGATCGCCCCTAGGGCCTCGAGGTTCGCCGCCCTGCAACTAGAAGAACGAACGAAGAACGAGGAAGAAGAAGAACTAGGGTTGAGGAGAAAAGATAAAAGATAAAAAGTGGTAGATGAATTGATCGATTGTGTGTTGTTCAATCGGCCGTCACTTCTTAGGTATATAAGAGGCGGCTGGACTTGCCGTGCAAGGAAAAGGCTTGGATTCACGTCCAAAACCCTAGCCAAATTCGGATTGGTTTTATCCGAACTTTCCAAAACTGTTCGGTTTAAACTGGCTGTACCTTGCGGGTAATTCTTGAGGTGGTAAACAACCTCGGATGGAAAAGAGCCCAAAAGCAATCTTGACCGTTTCGACGATACGAACAACTTTCATGTTGAACGTTTTTCGATTTGAAGCCATCTTCTAGGCCAAAACGGTCACGTAATACAGGCTGTTATTCGCGCTACCCATCAGACACGTGGCTGGTGGGGCGCGCCACTTATGGCTCTGTGACAGGGCAGTGTTCGGATGGCTGTAACTTTTGCATACGAAATCGGATTGGGACGAATTTTATATCAAAACCGACCGTTTCGACGAGACGCACAACTTTCATGTTGGAACTTTTTCCATTTGAAGTAATTTTAATTGGGTTTCAAGCCATTCTTTAATCTGGTGTCATCATGAGCATCTCTGAACTTGTCATAACTTTTGCATCCGGACTCCGTTTTAGACCACTTTCATATCCATCTTGATCTTCTCAAAGAAAGCCATCTCATGGTGACTTCCAATCATAAGTTTGAAGTAATCTTGACATAGATTAAAGCAACTTTTACGATTGTGCCACTTTTGAGCGTCAACAAAGATGGACAGAAGGAGGACGGAATTGGGATGCAGATGTCGGGCATGAAGCTTATAGTGACTGAGGATGGAGAAAAAGAAATCGAAGAAAGGAGGGATGAGCCCCGCAACAATGCTACTCGAAAAGAATGGGTAGAAGGTACTCTTGGGATCCCTCGACGCGGCAGAGGCATCTCGGATGGCGGTCTTCCCCTTCTCATTGGTGCCCTCCACCTTCATCAGGAGCACGGTGGTGTGGTTCGCCTCCGAGAAGGTCGGCATCGACAAGTTCGGCTCGTACCAAGCAGATGGAGAGGTGGCCTTTGACTTGCCGGAAGCCATCGGAGCGAATTTGGAAGGAAGGCGGCGAAGATCTAGAACTTCGCAGAGGAGAGGAGCAAGAAAGGGGATCTGGAGCAAGGCAAGGGCTAGCAATGAAGGCACAACGGCACACACTTGCCTTTTGTCAGCTGTGCAGTTGCCGAGGCGGCGTGGGAGCGCAGACGCCCACGTCCCATCAAGCGCCACGCATCAAACAAGGCCACATGCTTTGAGGTCCCGCGGCGCTCCACGCTTAGCCCTTGGCTTCGCCGCGAAGCCAAGCCCGAGCGCACCTTGGGCCCGGGGGCTACTGTCGGCATTCTGGGAAAGGGGGTACCCAGACTTTCCTGCCTGCGGCCCAGGGCGTGGCTCACAAGGCGGCCTGGTGCGGCCCAACATCTTCAGCAACCACTCAAGACCCTCGCGAGGGGCCAAGCCTCGCGAGGCGGACGACACAAGGCATCCCCTGGACGGCCTCGTGAAGCCGGCTCGTGAGGATTAGAGATATCGAGGCGAGGGGCACCTCGCGAGGTCCTCGTGACGTGAGTAGTGACGACCAATGCTAGGTGGGCGCCAGCGGGCGTAGAGTGCCATTTTCCTCTTTGGTGCTAAAGGAGCAGGTGCAGGAGAGGAGTCCCAAGGCATCAGGCAAAGGTTTCCATACCGGTGCAACAAGACCAAGACCAACAGGGCGACAGGACGAAGGTCATCACGGAGCCCACGGCGGCGTCACCACCAGAGCCTTTGGCAGGCGAAGACCACCTTTTGTCAGGATAGATTGTACTAGCTGTCTCCCTTCAAATTGGGCCGTTGTGGGATTCCTTCCCGCTCAATATTTGGGAAGAGGACCCGGGTCACTATAAATGGGAATAGCCACCACCAATGGGAGCCTCCATTCCGGGAGAGAGCGAGAGTTGATAAGATAGAAGGCCACACACCCACAAGCACACTCGAGCGCAAGAACACCTCTCCTCAGGAGGCAGTTCATCCATGTACTAGTTCTTCCTCAGCCTACAAGGCAATCCACCACACCACACTGGATTAGGGTATTACACCATAACGGTGGCCCGAACCAGTATAAATCTTGTGTCTCTAGTTCATCGGATCTGACGAGCTAGTCCTAGGGCTGTCAAGTAGATGAGCTAGGGCGGAAGGAGAGATCTTCGTGCGCACCACAGAGTTCGAACCTTAAGGGTTTTGTCAGAACCCCAAATCTGACACCGGCGGTCGACGGTGAGCTGGCGGCCACGGCGGCCGACGAAGGGGTGGCGGCCACGACCACCACCTCCCGCCTTTGGGCCATGGTGGCAGAGCGGGTGATGGCTACGGTGGCCGGTAGTGGGGTGGCGGCCACGACAGCTACCTACCGCCTTTGGGCCGTGGCGGCAGAGCGGGAGATGGCCCTGGCTTTCGATAGTGGTGTTGCAGCAACGACGGCCGGCAACAGCTGCAGACGGGCAGCGGCGGCGGAGCATGTGTTGGGTGTTCCACGCACACCCAACAGGGACGCCACACGCACTACACTACGCCGGGGACTACGCAGCCGCCGCGGTGTAGCCTCCCAGCTGGAGCTGTCCTCTGATGACGGCAGAGTTGCTAAGCGACGACGACGGACCGGTGCCATTGGCGATTATGGGAGAAGAAGACAAGATAAGCTACTAGGAGGGACGGGAAAATGCGACGCAGGACTCGCCAGCCGTGAGGGTTTATATAGTAGGCCGGTAAGCATTGGGGTTTTGGGGGATTTTACCGAGTTGGGCAGGAAGCTTGCGCGGGAACCTGCGAGGTTGCGCGGGAACGGGCTCACCGACGATTCATTGGCGCCACTGTTTGGCTAAAAGAACACCCCCGTGCGCTGTGCAAGCTTGCGTTGTAAGCCGTCTGCCGCAGCGGGGTGATAAGACGTGCGAGAGGAGGACGAAAGGCCACGTCAACATACGGTTAATAAAAAAACATTTGTGATTTAATTACCTACTATACCCGTGTCCTGGTTTATAAGTATGATTTAACTAATAAAATACGAATGCATATCGCCAAATATTATATAGTTGGATTCGTATTTGAACATAGTTTCCAATTATATAATTTTTATAACATGCATTAACATTTTGTTGGTTAAATTTGAGGGCAAAGTATGGCACATAATATAAAGGGGACTCTAACCTAGACAGAGGTAGTAGCACATGGCCGCTCTCTACACGGTGACGCAATTGTCGTCCGGCTTGTAGGAGACCATTTCATGTGTGTTCAACTGCTCTATGTGGGTGGTTGCTTGCGGTTCACGAGGCCACTACGCGCTCTGCTTGCGTCCTGCCGCGCGCGCTCTGCTCTCATGTCCCTCCGGGTGCTTGTAATGCCCAGGATGGGACTATACCTCCTACGTGTCGAGGCACGACTTAAAGGTATAAGCCCATTCTGGAATGATCTCAAGTTTGGTATCTTTGCACGACTCATGTAAAAATAGGGATGAAATTGCAAAAGGATAGTTGGCTTACACTCGCCACATCACACAATACATTACATAAGGAAATCATCATCCAAATAATATCACAACCCGACTACGGGTGAAGATCCAAAAGAAAGATACCAAAAACATAAAGCCACAGGTCTGAATCGCCCCTAGTAGAAACAACTACTGATCGTCGACACACGTCACATACATACGGCCACTCTCTTCATCGAGCTCCCAGTGAAGTACTCGAACTAGCTCCTGCATCATTCTCGGCTGAACTTGCATCTGGTGTTGTAGTATCTGTGAGCCACGAGGACTCAGCAATCCCATAACCATGGGTATCAGAACTAGCAAAGCTTTATGGGTATGGAGAAGGGTAGTGGTGAGGTTGCAGCAGCGGCTAAGCATAATATGGTGGCTAGCTTATGAGTACAAGAATAAGATGAGCATCTACGCAAACGATCGCAAACTCGTAGTGATCACTAAAGATCCTGAACTACCTACGAGTCAAACATAACCCCACCGTGTTCTCTTCTCAAAGTGAAAAGAGACAATCACGGTTACTCACACAGTTGTGTGTTTTACTTCGGATCCTCTGTCAAGTTTTCTACAACCGGACATTAACAAATTCCAATCTGCCACATAATCACGGGCACGGCTTTCGAAAGATCATAACCCTGCAGGGGTGTCCCAACTTAGCCCATCACAAGCTCTCACGATCAGCTGAAGTGATAAATATAATATTACCACCCCTTATCTTAGGGAAATCCGATCAGGCTCGGCATCCCGGTGCACAAGACATTTCGACAATGGTAAAACAAGTCCAGCAAGACCTCGAGTTTCCCCGTGGTGGCCCCGCATAACCCCCGTTTGGGACCAACACCATCAGCACTGGCCCCCCTGCTATGTAGAAAAGAATCACCCAGGGCGCGACCCCCTATGCAAATTTAATTATTTAATTAAGTTGTTATTATGAGGCAAATTAAAACCAATGTTGGGCCTTGCTGGAGGAGTTTTATTCAAAGACGAAGTGTCGAGGGGTCCCCATATACCCAACCGTGTAAGGAACACAAAATCAAGGAACATAATGCCGGTTTATCGGCGCCTAAGGTGGCATGAGTGGAACAAAACACCGAGCAAAAGGCCAAGCCTTCCACCCATGCCCAGTATATAGGTGTGTTAATAATAATAATAGATATTGTGATATTCCCAAAGCATCAAGTTCCAACATGGAACAATCTTCATCTTCACCTGCAAATAACAACGTTATAAGAGGGGCTGAGCGAGTGGGTAACAAGCCAAACAATGGTTTTGCTAGGAAGGTGTCAAAGGTTAGAGGTTTCATGGCAACAAGGAGAGGCTGACATAAATGATGGGTAGCGCGACATATAACGATAGCATCGAGACAACTAAGCATGGAAATGGTAGTAAAGGTATCCAAGGGTATGATCATCTTGCCTGAGATCCCGCAAGGAAGAAGAACGGATCCATAACGAAGACGAAGAAGACGCCTTGAAGAAGAACCACGAGAAGTCAAACGAATCCTCACGATCGCAACGGAACAAGCACTAACGAGAAGAAGCAAGCAATACGGTAAACACACAACACGAGACACGACAATACTCTACCAAGTATGATGCAAGACAGTTCTATATAGGATGCACTACAAGTCTATACAGGAAGCAAAACATGGCAAGGTAGGAAGCACAGAAAACAACACAAGTCTATATATGATGCAATACATGGCAAGGTATGATGCAAGACAAGTCTCTACAGGAAGCAATACATGGCAAGGTGTGAAGCATAATAAAACTACACTATTTAGGCATTTTCAATAAGGCCGGAAATAACAACAACAATTCCGGTAAAACCCCATATGCAATTTAGCAATTTTAAGCAAACAACAATTCAAACATTCAAAGGTTGTTATCATGATGCGGATGACATGATCAAGTTTTATGCAATTTTTAGTTAAACGTTAACATGAAGAGATATGAAGATGATAAGGAGTATTAGTCACCGTGGTGGAAAGAAAGGGTTCCACGGCGACGAATTCGAAAATGATGCCACGCAACATATCGGTACCGGCAACTCATGGAGAGACCGGTGCAAAAGAAAGGTGGCGTGAGCGTGAATGCAAAGACGGTGGGGTGCTCCCGGTTACCCGGTTCCCACTTGATAACGACAGGGCAAACGAGGGTCACAACGGACGCGATGCAAACATTCGATTCATCTCATACACCACAAGTAGTCCACGGGTCATCGTCTTGGGGTTATACCTTCAGAACGTTCGTTTCTGGGCGGTTCGAGGTCGTAGAGGAAGTAGTGGTACTCGCGGGTCGTGGTACACGTTTTGTAGCCGTTCACGTTATCGTGTCGTGGTACTTGCCGCGTTCCGGACCGAAGGGGTACTTGGCGCATCCACGGGTCTTCGAGGTCGACGGTAGAGGATGTAGTCATTCTCGTTATCTCGGAGAGTTACTTGTTGTCTTGGCGGTTCCATGACGGTGGTATATGTACATGTCGAAGGTCTTCGGCGACGGTAGTCGTACGCGTTTCGTAGATGTTCATGTTTCTGTAGAGGTACTTGTCGCGGCATCGGACATAGTGGTACTTGACGCGTCACATCGTGTAGTCGTAGACGGGGTCGTACTTGGCAAGTTACCCGGCCACGGTAGTGCTCGGACTAGGGTCTCCATGCCTGGAGATGGTCTTCGAGGTTCCATACGGAGATGCACCCATGGCGCTCGGAGGCAACAGCAGGTGGTAACAGCGGGACTTGGCGGCGCCGGTGGCCATGGAGGCGCGGACCCGTCTGGACCCAGGCGAGGCAGAGGGTGGCGTGGTGGTGGTGGAAGGGTGCGACGGTGACGGCTTGAGGGCGCGACGGAGACGATGCAGAGGGACGGGAGGAGACCGGTTCCGTCGTTGCAGCAGGCCGTCAACGTCGGGACGGAGGCAGGGGAGGCCGGAGGCGCTGGCTCCGGCGAGCTCCTGCCCGCGGTGGAGCGGCAGGATGTGCGGCGGCGGGGCTCAGTCCTGGAGGCGACGCGGGATGGCCCTGGAGGAGGCGAGGCCGGCACTCGGCGTGTGTGCGGTGGTTGCAGAGGAGGGGACGGAGCGGGCGCCGTGGCGGTGAAGCGGCCAGGGGCAGGATGCACAGGCGCCGGGCACGAGGAGCTGGGGGCTCGGGCTCGTCCATGGAGGAGGCCGCGGTTGGAAGTCCGGCGACGGGGCCATACGGGGATAGGATGAGTGGTACGGCTGAGGCCGCCGGCGGGATGGGTCGTACGCGGGCACCTGGCTGGTGCGGAGCGTGAGAGAGGAGGGAAGAAGATGGGGATCGGCCAGAGAGAGTGCCTGGCGGCGGAGGAAAACGAGGAGGAGGGTCGATGTGCGGCGCGAGGGAAACATGAGGGAGCGATGGGGATGCTGGCATCGCTAAGGATAGGAAAGAATTGGGCCTAGGAGGCCTTAGTGCAAATGGGCCGGACTGGAGGTGGAAAGATGCAGCCCGCCTTAGCTCTCTCTCTCCCCCTCATATTCTTTTAGAAGAAAAGAATAAGAGAGAAGAAAAAGAAAGAGATGGTTAAGGAAAGAATTGGGCATGGGGATTATCTTCCCGGACTCACAAAAATGTAAGGACATTTATAAAAATGTTGGAAGGTTAAGGAAGATGAAAATTCAAACAAGTTTGAATAAAAGTCAAACTATTTGAATTTAGAAAACCCTTTAGAAGAAATCCAAATGGGACAGAATTTGAGGACAAGTCTGAGGCCACAGAGCAGTGGCGGGAGCATCACAAGAAGTAGATGACTAGATGATCGTTTCTCCTACTTTAGAATGCATGCAATTGTTTATTGAGGTTTGTGCAAATGATCTGTATAGTCACTTATGTAATTGGATGTTTATTTCAGTTATATATATATACATGCTATTATTCTGTAGACAGACCAAATCACACGGCTTATTAGCAACAATCGTTTGTGTTATTATTGGTCTTCGCACACATTTCTGATTACGGACCTGTTTGCCGCGTATCACACACATCTTGTTCAGTTGAACCATTTCCATTGTGTTGCCTAATCACACACAGTTCATCCTAGTGAATCGTATGCTGTATATAGCACACACCTTCATTTGGCTGCCCATTTCTTTTGTTCCTCCTCATTGCAAACAGTTAATTGAACTGAACCGTATGCCCTGCATCAGACACGCAACTAAAATTTGAACCGTGTTTGATGCATCCGTCATCGCAAACGTTTTGCACCTTTTTTGACGGTTCTTTTACACCACTGCTTGCAATTATGGCATTGCACCCAGTTTCGTCGAAGGGTCTCTGATCGTAGTGTCGTGTTTGGACCATCCTACGGTAGTGTTAGTTCAATGAGCTATATGTTGTTATTAATTACCAAAACCACCCGGGGATTAGTTGCCCTTTCAATCTCCCCCTTTTTGGTAATTGATGACAACATATAGATCAAAGCTTCAACAAATGATAATAAGAGTGTAATATATCGTCCCTTTGAGAAGTATGTGATATGCAAGAGCTCCCCCTAAATTTGTGCATTATTTAAGATTTTCTTTTCAATGCAAATGCATAATCAACTAGGATCGCGGGTTACACTTCCATGTCACATACATCTTGGTGGAGCGCTCAAAATGATAAGATTTAATCAATAAGCACTCATCACCAAAATAACCAAGTGAATGACCATACACAGTCAAATAAGCACACTTAAGTATAGTATGATACGATCAAGCACAAAAAAGTATCTCACACACATAAGCAAATTGTAGCAATAACCAAACGATCAAACGAAGTAGCAAGCAAAAACAAACAAAGAGAAGCAAGACACACTCTCTCGAAGCCTAATGATCTATACACTTTCTCCCCCTTTGGCAAAAAGTTCCCAAAAAGCTTGAAAATGCATAGTGCTATACGGCACTCTAGACACGATCTCCGGGAGCTGCTGAAGAAGTCTTCTCGCTGGTGGCTCCGGTGTACGTAGATGGCATGGAGATAAGAGCATCTGCAAACGCTTCCGACGAAGTCTCTGGGAATGTAGGAGTTGATACTAGAGGAACAACTGTGGCAGTGGCTGTAGGAGCTGAAAGTGTAGGCCTGGGCTCAACAACTAGCACAACTGAAGATCTTGGTCCTCTTGGGACTCTCTGAAAAGCATTAGTTGTATCTCTGTCCTCAGCATCTTCCTTGAGCTTCTCCATGACAGTCTGGATCTCTGTGACCTTCACATCTAGATCATAGAACTTAGTCTCAATGATCCTCTCAAGACTCGCTTGATTCTGAGTCAAGTTGGCCAAACTCTTCTCAATCCTTAGAGTGGCTCAAGCTGATAACTAAGCCGATCTTGCTTGGTCTTGGGGACTCCAGAAGCACTTGCTAGCTTTGTTGCGTTTGCTTGAGAAATCTTTTTCTTGGCCTTCAACATATGTAGGATGGGATGCATCCATGACAACTTCATTATCCTCGAATTCTGGCCTAAGAGGTAGATGCCTCTTGTCAAGTAAATATGTCCCTTTCTCCAACCTAGAGTTGATCCGCATCTGAATGTGAGGGGCATATCCACAAGACCTCTTCTGGTCTGCTGCTATCCTCTTGATTGTCTCCACAATCAGGCTCATGACCTTGAACTTCTCTGGAACATCAAATATGTGGAGCAAGTTAATGGAGTGACCTCGGATCATCCTATGATCTCCTAACATGGGGAACAACCTGTGGCTCAATATGGTGTTGATAGTGGTCAGTCGAGACATCTGATGATATATAGAACCAAGCTTGTGAGTCTTCAAGTCTTTGTCAAGAATTGGCTTATACATGTTTGACATAGAGTCATGATCCTTCCTGGGCTTGGCATACTTATACGTCCCAAACGTATCCATAATTTTTGCTTGTGACATACTTGTTTTGCATCATTGTCTCATGTTTATATCAAAGTTTTTCTATCTTTTTAGGCATTTATTGGACTAACCTACTAATGGTTGCAAAAGTGCACAATGTTCTTGATTTACACTTTATTGTGTAGGAATTACTTGGAAATTGACAAAAACGCAAAAGGAGTCGTATTGGAGTAGGACTCTGACTTTCCTGAAATCTGTCTGAGAACGTTTTTAGAAGATGGTCACGTTCCGGCCCGAAGACGAAGTCAAACGTAAAAAGCCTAGTTGCGAAAGTTGTGGGGAATTTCGAGAGGATGCTTCTGGATATAAAATTCATCCAAATCGGAGTCCGAGCGGCCGAGAAAAACCCGTTTTACTGAAGCCCAAAATCTGATGACGGGAATCCAAGAGTCTATATAAAGAGAGGAAACCTAGGTCACCAAGGACCACAAATTTTCCTCCTCCCAAGCCGCCGTCTTGGAGGGGAGGACCTGCACCATTGCAGCACCATCCACAAGGAAGAAGGGGGGCCAAGGGGCCGCTGCCCCCAACGGCCGCCGCCGCCCTAGGGCAGACGCCTCCTCCTCCGGGCTGCACCTCTCCATCAACACCACCATCAATCTCTTGCTCACCATGGTCATGTGTGAGTAGTCTTCTCCGGGGCTGAGGGCTTGTACGTGTAGCTATGTGGTTATCTCTCTCTCCCATGATGTGATCTTCGTTGTGATCATAGGCTATGTTAATCTAGGGTGATCCCATGATATTTCCCCTTCCTCTATGTATTGAATTGATGTACTCACTTGTCTTTATCTAGTATAATCCCCGAGACCAAGTTGACAGCGGTCTATTGGGCATGAATTAGAAGAATATTTTCATGAGTGATTTCCTCTTTTGTGTGTTGATTGAAGATTGAGAGTCTCTTGGTGCTTGTCTTTGACTATCCTTGAGATATGTTGTGGTGATTGTGGTACTCTCTTTGGATGGCCGCGGTGACATTAGGAAATCCATAGATTGAGAACTACGAACTTAGAGGTGTGCTTTTGTAGCCCTACATAATTCTCGTCCTCTCTTGACCACAAAGGAATGACCTCCGGGTGCGTCTTATGGGAAGTATCATGTGATTAGACTATGTCAATGTTGTTGGGAGTTGCCACTAGTGAAAGTATGAAGCCTAGGCCTTGTTTCCACCATTGCAATACCATTTATGCTCACGTTTACCACTTGTTTGCTTGCTGCACTTTTTATTACAGATTTATATTACTTTGCTTTGCTTTGCCACTCCTATCATCCATATTTTACCATCTCTTCGCCGAACTAGTGCACCTATACATCTGACAAGTGTATTACGTGTGTTGGGGACACAAGCGACTTTTTGTATCTTGATTGCAGGGTTGCTTGAAAGGGGTACGTTCAACCTCCACTTCCCTGAGTTCGATAAACCTTGGGTTACTCACTTAAGGGAAATTTGCTGTTGTCCTACAAACCTCTGCTCTTGGAGGCCCAACACTGTCTACAGGAATAGAAGCGTGTAGTAGACATCACATACACATCTATGTGATTGTCATCCTCCTTGGGGGCATTGATCAAACTTTCCCATACAGAAACTATTGGTTGGTATCTGCTTCCTTCAGTCATCCATACAATTCTCTCATTTGGATAGAAATGAGCAGTGGAGTAGAATTGCATGATCATCTCATCGTACCATCTGGTCCGTTTCTTTCCAACAAACTTGTCAACCTCATTCTACCTGAAGCTTTCATGCACATTTGGAAACAAATCAGCATGCTTATCAATGTATTTCCAGTCAACCCACTTCGTGTCACAAACAATGGGCTTCTTATCGAACATGACTGTCTCATAGAAGTCCTGTTGTTCCTTGGTGTGAAATCTGTAGTCCACAACAGTTCTCCTCCTGGTAGCATATGGACCAGTCTGTCTCCAATGTCTCGGACCAGCATCCTTTCTCAGTTTCATGTTTTCTGCTACAAGATGGACAACATTATGATCTAGAATTTTTGGCTTAAGCTTCCTGAGCATCATGGACTCATCATCATCTGAGGATTCCTCTTCTTGATCTTGCTCTTCTTCTGGAACATCTGACATTAGGGCCTTATTCTTCTCAGCTACAGGAATGTCTCAGGTGGATCTCTTGGGTGCTGAAGCCTTGAGGGCAGCTTTGGGCTTGGATGGAGCAGACCTGGCTTTGATGACATTCCCCCCCTCAGCTTCTGAGTCTTTGCAGCATGTGCAACAGGCTCATCTGCATCATCATCAACATCATCATCAACTCTCATAGATGGCTTGCCAATCTCTCTGGCAGTAGTTATCCTAGCTCTTTTCTTAGTTCCAGCTGGCTCATCATATCTTGTTTCAAGAGTAAACACCATGGTTTCTTGAGTGGAAGATCTTGATTTTGACATAGGCACTCTCTTGGCTAGAGCTTTCTTGTGCAACCCAGGCTTGGTTGCAGCTGTAGTGCCATAATCCTTGTTGACAACCTTCTTCTTTGAAGTGACTTCCTCATGAGCCACAAAGTCTTCATCCTCATTGTCAGAATTTTTCTTCTTACTTGTCTTGGTGGCAGCCTTTGGCAAATTGCTTGGAGTACTTTTGCTGCTTTCATAGTAGCTGTTGTTGGAGGGACTGGAGCCCTCACTTAGATCTGCTTGCTCCACTGACCTGTTCTGGCTCTCACTGCCCTCAGACATGACTAAAACTGCAAGCTAACGCTTTGAATAGATATAGTTGAGGTAGAGTGGATGAGCATCACAAGGTGTAGAGATTTTTGCAAAACAATTGAGTCAAAAACTTAGTTTTAGGTTTCGACAGAAAGCATTTCAAAGCTACCGATTTGTTGAACTCGGTGACACCGAAGCAACTTTAGAGTCTAAACTAGTGAAGTCAGTCAGACCGAGACCCAGTTCGGTGACTCCTAGATTTCTAGGGTTTCACTGAGAATTGAACTTGGTCACACCAGTTTGTAAGTTTCGGCCAGACCCAAAGTCACAAGTGAAATGGCCTAAGCCAAATCGGTGACACCGATTTCCACAACTCGGTCGGTCTGAGATGAGTTTGGTGGAAACCTAACCCTAAAATTTCGAATCAAATCTAATCTAAAGGGAGTTTTAGCTGGATAAGATAATCTCAAACGTGGCAAGAATCATGGCATTGACTTTATGCTAAAAATAAATTTGAGAAAAGCACAAAGGGTCGAACTCATACCCTAACTCGACGATCAGTTTGCTACAGTGACAACGGCGGCGAAGATTCTTGTTGATGGCGGCGGAGACCAGCGGCAGGGGGTCGCTGGCGATGAAGAGACAATCTGGAGACCTCGAGTCGGCAGAGCTGGACAGGCGCAGGCAAAAGGATTCGGAAAAGTTTCCAAAGTTTGGCCCGTGGGTATTTATATGCAGACCCTGTCGGTGTGACCGAGTGGAACGGCTCGGTGGCACAGAGATGCAAAATTGCAAGCGGTTACTGCAACTCAGTGAGGCCGAACTGGTCAAATCGGTTGCACCGAGATTGAAACCTAGATGAACTTAATGGACTCGGTATGACCGGAAAGGATGAATCGTTCAGACCGAAATGCACTAAGAGGTTTTGGAAGTTTAAGTCTATGACGAATTGGTGACTTCGAGTGCTCCTCAACTAGAGGGTTCAAATCTGACTTGATCAAACTTTGTGATTTAGCATGAACAGAGTTTGAGACAAGAAAAGCATAGATAGCCAGAGGAAGTTCTTAGGCATTCTTGTCCATCCATTTCGTAAAAGAAGAAAGCCAAACAATCAAAGCAACAAATGGATGTCCTCGAATGAGAAAAATATGCACTCAACATGCTCACACAATAAGATAGCAAATGAAATGTGTGGCAAAGCATGCAAACACTCGAGCATCTATTAAGCAATTGGCGATGACTAGGTCATCTATATATGAGTACATTGACTTAGGAGTAAAATGAGGACATTTGATCACAGGTCATACTCGTCGTTTAAGCACAAGCGGGGTTACCATTTTTACATAAAGTATTGTTGTGTTCACACCATTATAGTTGCTTTAGCTCAATTCTTAGAGTAAAGCTCCCCCCTAGATGTGATATCCACCCTAAGAGGGATGAATTAACCTTGGGTTTTGTCGATGATGACTTCATGTAGGTGTTGAAGATGTAGATGCTCAATGTTGACGTAGATCATTTGGAGCAATCCATTGGAGTGAGTGTAACATCCCAATTTTCAATTTGGATGTTAACATAGATCATTCGTATGCATTCATAATTTCAGCATTTTTGAATTTGATTTTATTGGAAAATTGATCCAAAGACTTTAAGCAACTCAAGGACCTAAGTGAGAGAGTTGGAAGTTTTCCAAAGAGAACCCACTATTTTTATTATTTTTCAAGTGGGGTTGGATCAAATATTATTTTTGCCAATTTTCATTTTCAGTATTTTAAGATAATATGACTTCTTCAAAAACAGAATAAAAATATTGAAATTTGAATTTTGGGTAAAATATTATTTATTGAATTTTTATTTGCGGTTTAATTATTTTAAAATTACATTAAAAAGTTTATTGTATTTTAGGCATTTTTATTTTAGAAAAAAATGTTCACTTTGTCCCAAATATTAGGGGGGGGACAGTGAAAGTTGTTTCTGCAATTTTAGGATTTTTATTTTTATTTATTTTGAATTTTCTTCATTCTGCGAATTTAAAAAAAATGTTTTGGGCCAGACCGACTTGGCCGAAGCCCAGCCGGCCCAGCGCGTGCCACCGCCTTCCCCGTCGTGCCGCACCCGGACTCGCCGGAGTCCGGGCCGGCCACGCCGCTCACCGCCCCTCGCCCAAGGCACCGCCCGGCCCCTGGCCTTTAAAAGTCGAGCCCCTCGACCTCACCCCGCCCCCTCGCCGCAGCTGCCGCACGTCGCCGAGCGCTGCCGCCACTCGCCGCCCCGCTGCTGCACCCCCACGCTGCCGCCTCGCGCCAGCGCCGCTGCCCGCGCAAGCCGCCGCCGTCGCCGGAGCTGACCACCGCCGCCGACGTCGCCACCACGCCCAACCGTCCCGCCGCCCATGACCCGACCCGTTAAGGTAAAAGAAAGAAAAAACGACCGTTTTTTTAGTTTTTCTTTTCGGTTTTTTTAACCCTAGATTCATTTTTTTCGGTTTTATTAAACAACGAACGTCCGCTGTTTAGATCAGAAAAACAAATGTTCGCTATTTTGAGTTTTTCTGCTTCTGTTATTTTCGTCAAGGACCTGTCTGCAATTAATGTTTTTACAGATAAGTCCCTGGTTTTCAAACGATCATTACTTTTTACACGTTAGTCGGAATTAGGTGAAACCAACGTTAGTTTCTTCGTTTTGATCTTATCTTTCGGGTAGTGCAACTCAAATTTGTTTTCGAAAGTTTTAAAATTTTAATTCAAGCAGATTTGTGTTTGAACTTCTTTTGATTGTAACTTGAGTTTCGTAACTCCGTTTGAGTTGATTCATTTTGCAAATAGAAGCTCTTGACATAAACTTTTTGATAAGGCCAAATTCACTTAATTTTGGTACTGTTAAAAATTGTTTTATATTCCAAGAGTTATTCATTTGTTTTCGAAGTCTTTCGAGATCTGTTCTTCGATTCTTTTGCATGATTGCTTATGTATGCTATTGTTTGATTGCGATAGAATTTCCGGAGTGCGAAGCATGCTACTACGAGTCACTAGGTTTCAACGATCGTCAACAAGGCAAGTTCATACTTTGATCATACTTTCCAATACCCATTTTTATTGCATTAGTTCTATCCTCAAAGATTGCATGAGTAGGCCTTGGATACATGTGGTATTGCTTAGTAGTTCATGAGGTAGGAACCCAATGACTTGAGATCAACCTAAGGGAATATACGCTTTGTTACTTTTTGCTTAGCCGTCCTCGTAGACGTGGATTGGTATGTGAGATTCATGAAAGTTGTGAGAGTCATAACATCTAAGGGAATGTTTAAGGTGGAAAATTTAATACAAAACTGGGTGGATTAGTTGCAGGGCACCTGGAGAATCCAGTGTTGTCCTAGGAGATATCGGAGGACCCGTGTGATTATCATGTGGAATGCCACCCCGGCTCAAAGGGATCATATATCATTCATGCCTAGAAACTTCCGTGTGCAGCCACATGCCATTATGGGTTCTGGCATAGTTGAGTATGTTGTGTGAGCTCTTTCAGTGGTGGACTAGCAGATGTAGGGTAAAGTAGGTCTACCGGTCCATCCGGGGTAAAGAGTAAATGCTTCTGAAAGACTGTGTCTCGGTCATCTGTTTCTCAAACACCATGAAGTGCGAGAAATTAAACGGAGGCGATCGAGTCTTATGGGGAAAAGTGCACAAACCTCTGCAGAGTGTAGAAACTATTCATGAGTAGCCGTGTCCCCGGTTATGGACATCTTGGGTATCCTGGTATTTGAATTATGGACTGATCTCAACACTCTATTTAATTTAACTTGTTGGGTTATTAATGACTTTGGTAATTTGGGATTGAGATGGAGGACCCATTCTCAATATTGCTTAATACAACTGAGTAGTAAATAAAATTTATTCCTTTGTTGTAGGGAAAAATTAGCTTTATGCTAAAATTAACCTTACAGCGTCCACCAGCCAAATATGCATATAGTTGTAGACATTTATTCTTCATTACTTGCTACAGTGTGTTCTTGCCAGCATATTCAATGTGCTGACCTACACGGCTGCAACGTCTCATGTTGCAGAGTTTACCGATGAAGAATATGGTGCGATTAGGTCGTTATCATGCACTCAATGTTTGTCATGGAGTTGGATGGACTCAACTTATCTTCGATGCTTCCGCTAGATTCGTATTGGTTTATTGTTATTAGATGGCTGAAAGATCGTGGATGTCGCCTAGAGGGGGGTGAATAGGCGCTTTAAAATAATTACGGTTTAGGCTTGAACAAATGCGGAATAAACCTAGCGGTTAATTTGTCAAGCACAAAACCTACAACAACTAGGGTCACCTATGTGCACCAACAACTTATGCTAAGCAAGATAAACAACTAGGTGAAAGCAAGATATATGACAAGAAACAATATGGCTATCACAAAGTATAGTGCATAAGTAAAGGGCTTGGGTAAGAGATAACCGAGGCACGCGGAGACGCTGATGTATCCCGAAGTTCACACCCTTATAGATGCTAATCTCCGTTTGGAGCGGTGTGGAGGCACAATGCTCCCCAAGAAGCCACTAGGGCCACCGTAATCTCCTCACGCCCTCGCACAATGCAAGATGTCGTGATTCCACTAAGGGACCCTTGAGGGAGGTCACCGAATCCGTACAAATGGCAACCCTTGGGGGCGGTCACCGAACCCGTACACTTTGGCAACCTTTGGGGCGGTCACCGGTACCCGTCAAATTGCTCGGGGCAATCTCCACAACCTAATTGGAGATCCCGACGCTTGCCCGGAGCTTTACACCACAATGATTGAGCTCCGAACAACACCAACCGTCTAGGGCGCCAAGGCACCCAAGAGGAACAAGCTCTAGGGTGCCCAAACACCCAAGAGTAATAAGCTTCTCAAACTTCACTTCCACGTATCACCATGGAGAACTCAAACCGATGCACCAAATGAAATGGCAAGGGCACATGGAGTGCCCAAGTCCTTCTCTCTCAAATCCCACCAAAGCAACTAATGCTAGGGAGGGAAAAGAGAGGAAGAACAAGAAGGAGAACACCAAGAACTCCAAGAACTAGATCCAAAGGGTTCCCCTCACAAAGAGGAGAAAGTGATTGGTGGAAGTGTGGATCTAGATCTCCTCTTTCTTTTCCCCCGAAAACTAGAAAGAATCCATGGAGGGATTTAGAGATAGCAAGCTCGAAGAAGGTCAACAATGGGGGAAGAACACGAGCTCAAAGGATGAGGTTCATTGGGGAAGAAGACCCCCTTTTATAGGTGGGGAAAAATCCAACCGTTATACTCACAGCCCGCACAGAGCGGTACTACCGCTCCAAGGAGCGGTACTACCGCTAGGGCGGTAGTACCCCTTTGAAAAACAACAATGAGGAGGCAAAAAGGCCAGAAGAACCGTCGGAGCGGTAGTACCGCTTGACCTCACGGTACTACCGCTAGGGGTAGCGGTACTACTGCTAAGGGTAGCGGTACTACTGCTTGCAAGCGGTACTAAAAATTACATGCGGGCCTACCACCGCAGGACTTGGGACGAGTTTTTGGTCCGGAGTGGTACTACCGCTGTAGGAGCCACGGTAGTACCGCTCTGGAGCGGTAGTAAAAAATTGCATCCGCACCAATTCGCAGTAGTACCACTGCAGCCTTTTCAGAACACCAAAACTGCCACAACTTTTGCAAACAGACTCCGAATTCGATGAAACCAAGTTTGTTGGAAAGCTAGCGACAAGGGCTAACACAATCTTGAAAGAAATATCAATAAGAAGCAAATTAGAAAAGTCCCATAAGAAAATGGTGAGAACCCTTCCTCGGATAAGACCCGTAAAACCTCCAACACCGAAAACATCATAGAAGACGCATGTGAACTCCGTTTTCGATGAACTCAAGCTTGTCATCAAGATGACCGTAAGCTCTAAGACTCACAAAGAGAACCAAAAAAGAACCAAGAAACATGATGCAATGATGCAATGGTTTGAGCTCTCTACCAGCGATACGATCAAGCTACCAACTTGAGAGCCCCCCTTGATAGTACGGCAAATGATCCTATAACCCGGTCTCCCAACTACCACCACGAGACCGGTAAAATAAAAAACCTATCAAGGGCAAACCTTTGCTTTGCACAAAGTCCACTTGAGCTAGATGTAGACGATCTTGACTTCCTCAAGTTGGACCACCTTTCTTGATTGCATTGTCTCGGTGAAGACTAGTAGATTGCTCCCCCATACTCCACAATGGGTGAGCCACTCTTCGGCTTATCTTCACAAGTCCATTGTCACCACAATGGAAGGCAAGCTTCAAGCACTTGATCTCTTCATGATGCTCCACTTGAACATGCACACCCCAACCTAACCCCACAAAGGACTCTTACGAAGACCATGGGTTAGTACACAAAGCGTGATTAACAATGCTTATCATACCATGGGATTGCTTGATCCCTCTCGGTACATCTTATACACTTTGTGTGTTGATCAACTTGATTCATTCTTTGACGTAGTTTTTATCAACCTTGAATCTTTCCAACTCTCTTCATTTGGATGATGTCTTGAAGGTAAACATGAATGATCACAAACTCTTCTTCTTCAAGACATGCTTGCAATAAGCTCAACACCCACAAGACCAATCTTTGGATAATTCCTTAATAGCATCTTGGTCGTCACAAACTCTCCTTGAAACCAAAAAATGAACTCCAAGAAAAGCCTATGGACAAACCCTTCAAATATAACTCAAGGCAACCATTAGTCCATAGAGATTGTCATCAATTACCAAAACCAAACATGGGGCACCACATGTTCTCTCAATCTCCCCCATTTTGGTAATTGATGACAATCACTTTCAAGAGAGTTTATATAAGGAATTATGCATCACCATACCATGCAACAATAATGTATGCGCATGAGATGCAAAACCTTAGGAACAAAACCAAAGCAAGAAGAGAGAAGAGACAACTCTCTAAACTTCCTCACAAAACTAAACTCTCTGAAACTTCTCCCCCATTGGCATCGATTGCCAAAATGGGCGAATAGCTTAGAAGGCCAATATAAATTGTGTTCCTCCATAAATTGCGTATTCCTCAGAATAGATAGTGGAATGCAATACATATATCCAACTATAAATACTTGGAGGAAGACAAACTATATTGAGGCCCAAAGATTGCAAAAGAATGATATGCCACAAAGGCATAACAAAGGGAGAAAAACACGCAATCAAGCAATCAAAGGATACCAATTGAATCAAGCTATCAAAAGATATCAATTGACCCAACTAGACCAATGATCCTACATGCCAAATGAATAAAAGATATTATGATAAGAGAAAAGGAGTGTTCTAGAGAAACTAGGGAAGCTCCCCATGATTTGTGCACAATTTAGTTTTGTATTTGGATACAACGAGCACAAAATAGGATCGTCGCTCCCCAAAGATAAATAGAACCTCACGACATAGCAACGGAGTGTTCTAAAGACACTAGTGAAGCTCCCCATAATTTATGCACTCCTTAGAATATTTTTCTTTAGGATACCAAGTGCACAAAATAGGATCATCACTCCCCCAATATCAATAGACACTCACACCAAGTGCAAGTGAGCATGAAGGAAACAAAGCCTAGCACTTGCAACAAACAACTGGTTGAGCAATATATAAAAGAGTCGACTTAAGAGTAGGCTCAACCAAAATGATGTGTGTGAGTCATGGCAAAGCACTTGAGAAGATTAATGTATGGATGAACATTAAGCATCAATATACTCTTGAATGAATGAGATACACAGTGCAAGGCCTACCATTCCCGCACACAACAGCAAATGGGTTCACAAGCTCACTACTAATCATATAAATAACCTATGCTTGTGACAACCCGTGGTGAAGATATAAAAAGGATAGCTTTGTCATGAGGAGGGATACCAATAGAAATGGCAAAGGCCTCGTCAAGACAAGCAAGAGAAAAAAATGATCTTCACCACAAAAGAGTGTATCAAGATGCAACGATATAAGATCCGCACTCGAGACACACACCTTCACAGAGCCACCAAAGAAATAAAACAGGAAAGAAAAGGTGGACGTGAAAGAAGGGGATATCAAATAGATATGCAACTTCTCTCAAGTGTATAAGATTCTAGGTAGATGAAGATCATGATGATATCAATCCACAAAGAAGGATGTACACACAAAATTGTTGCAAAAAGGAATGAATAAGATATCCCCAAGGAAGTCATAAATATACCAATAAGATATTTGCTTGAAGGCATAGCACATGGCTAGATATGTTCTTATTGTATATAAATGAGTTCCAACCACACGAGCATCAAAGACATCACAACTAGAAACAAGAGATCATTGTTGGGATGCTTTGAGAAAGGAAACAAGTATCATAAGAAGGAATGACTAACATGCCATGATACAACCTACACAAGGTTGGTGCAAGAAATGTGTGCATGAAGTAGATAGTGATACTTGTTACCGAGATACCATTGGAAGGATGTAGTAGATACCAATTGAAGGTAGATAGTAGTTCATTGATCATCCTAGCTTGATTCCAATAAGCATATGGTGACACCACCATCCTTTTGAATGAGCCGAGCATCCAATGCATCTCCAATTGTTCCTAGAACAACAACACAAACAAAATGGTACCCAAACTCATTGGGACCAAAGAGTTAGAAACACCAATACATAGGACAAACTCCACAAATATATGTGCATTTATATATGAAAATGAATTTCATGCACATCTCATCCAAATTTAGACTAGTGGAGTTTCCCTTATATACTGGGTCAAAGGAAGAAAGCATGCTAAAGAAAATGCATGTAGCAAATATGCATGCTCAAGACGTTCAAGAAACGAAACCAAATGAAAAGGAAAAACCAAGTGAAAATAGGATATCAAATGGAGAAATCATCACTTGGAAGATATCTATTTAAAAGATACAACAAGGAATGAGATGTCCATTGGTACACACAAAAAGAAAGATATCAAACTCCAAAAAGAGAGGATGGTTCCAAACAAACCAACCCATCTACAAAGTTTCATGATGGCACAAAGTACCAAAAGGAAATGGCTTGCCTTCCATCAATACATACTTGATATGGATCACAAGATGAGTGTTCTATCGAAAATAGGATAGCTCCCCCAAGAATTGTGCATTAAGGAGAATTTGCAATTGAATACAAAATGCACAAGGTGGGATCACCACTTTCACTATATCTAGAAAACACTTGACAAAATCAATAAAATAAAAGGATCCACAAGTGGCACGGAAGGCAATGGGAGTTGACACAACTTGGCAAGAGATAAGACAAATAAAACCAAAAGACAATGTAAAGATGATCAATAATTTCCACCACATAAATGATTACCAATTGTCAAAGACAAGAGGTATTTGGAGATAATTCTCGGTGGTAGATTGCAAGCACATGCAACATCATCTTCACACCAAACACGAAAGCAAATTTCCAACTTGTAGAGCTAACATGCCACCTAGGAACAACATAATTTATAATATCAACACTAGGTGACAATATCTCAAATGTACACATTTTCAAGGCTTGTAATATGCACATAGAATATTACTCCCCCATAATGTGATACCAATAAAAAACTTAAACAAGAGGCAATAAGAGGAACCTACAAGAGATAATTAATGTACAATTTAGAATTTGAATTTCTCATGAGAAGATATACCACATAGTGACTAGATAATCTTGTAATATCAAAACTATATGGTATTCCTCATGTACACACATTTATAGGATTGTGAGGTGCACAAAGCACATCACTCCCCCAAAATGGGATGTTCCATTAATCTCTCACAAGAGCCAACTAAGATACAAACAAGATGCACAAAGGCTCAAACCACTACACACATGTACATGATGTGCAAACCAACATACACATACTTGATTTCTCAAGATAGGAAAATTGGAAGCACAACATATACCCGCACATGCAAGGTACAAAACCACAACATGCTAAGGGGCAAGTAACTTTCAATGTAAACAATTTAAGCAAGAGTTACCGCATGGAGGAACATTGGATATAAGATAGAAACTTGATAATCTGAATGACTTCGCTTGAGACAATATGAATGATGAAGACCCCTTAATTCTTCATAATGTAGCCAAGTCTCCAATGCCCTCCAACATCATCTATTGATCAAGTTTGAGCTTGTTGGTCCCCAACCAAGTTGGGTTCTAAGAGGTTAGTCACAATAGGCTTGGCAACCCAAATAGTTCTTTGCTTGACACCACTTTGAGTACCAGCAAACTTGGCAAAACACATTGCCAACCTTATCCTTCCCAAGAGAGTAGATATCATCAATAATAGTTGAGTTGGATAAGTTACCACTAGTGCATGAAGAAGCAAGGTGACCCTTCTCACTGCATAAGTAGCAACATCTACTCTTCAGTTTCTTCTCACTTGATTTCTCAAAATGAGAAGCATTACCATGAGTCTTCTTGGGAAGTGGCATTTCTTCAACTTGCGGTATAGCATGAGATTGAACTTGTGGCCTCTTCCCTTGTTGCTTGTCACTAATGGCCTTCTTCTTCAATGGGCAAGATCTAACATGATGCCCTTCAATTTTGCACTTGAAGCAAATAATCTTGGCCGAATTCTTGACTTGTTTTTGGCCCTTCTTCTTGTTAATGATCTTGGACCTTTTCTTCTTGTTGGAGTTAAATCCAAGTCCACCTTTGTCATTGGGGGATTTTTGCACACTGAAGATATTGTTGAGTGCGGACTTCCCTTCATGACACTTTTCCAAGTCTTTCTTCAAGGAAGTGACTTGGGCCTTGAGCTCTTTGATTTCCTCTACATGGTTAGTATCAACACAAGTACTAGAGGAAGTATACGCTTCATCATTGGAGCAACAAGACAAGGAAAGTAATTCATCACAAGAAGTAGCAACATTGTGAGTAGATGAATTACGAGGACTAGCACGTGGCAAGATAGCATTTTGACTTGAAGTAGTGCTAGTATCCACATGAGGCTCACTAGATGTTACCTTGATACTCATAGCCTCATGAGCTATCTTTAGCATATTATGGGATACTAGAAGATCATCATGAGAGCTTGTGAGATTTACACGACTTTCTTCCAAGTTCCCATAATTGCTAGATAGCAACTCAAGTCGAGCCCTTAGCTCAACATTCTCCTTCAAAATGGATGCTTCACTAGAAATAGAGTTAGTAGCACAAGCATCATCAATAATAGCAAGAGGAGAAGGCAACTTGGCAAGATCTTTAGAATATGAAGCTTTAAGATGAGCATGAGACTTGGTGAGTTTGATGAGCTCACTCTTAATGACCCTTGAGCCATTTTCAAGGTGCTCAAAATTCTCAAGGAGTTTAGCATGTGCAACTTCAAGCTTCTCATTTTTAGTTTCAAAATCATTAGCCACCTCGAGAGCTCTATCACGGGATTGCTTTATTCTAGATAGTTCTAGAGCAAAAGTCTCCTCAAGAGATTCCTTGGTGGTTTGTTCAAGTTCAAGAGCTTGCGAGAGGTCGGCGATCTCATTAGCGTAATCACGCTCATGACCTTCCATTTTTTCAATGATGACCTCATGCTCCTCTAGATGAGATTCCAACTCCTTTATATATTTCTTGCCCTCAATGGCAATACACATGATTTCCATGAAGTTGGAATGAGCAATTTTATTCTTATGAAGAGCTTTAAAAATTATTTCCCCCTTAATTTCTAAGGAGGCAACATTATCATTCTCTTCATCATTATCAACATCATCAACATTGTCATCACAAGATATATTGGGATACAAAGTGGGAGATACCTTTGAAGCCTTAGCCATAAGGCAAAACGCAATAGATGATGATGTAGGATCCCTTGAAGCACCATTCAAGACTACATCTTGTTCCATGGGGTGTTGGGTTTCCTCTACATTGTTAGCACAACAATTCGAGGAAATAGATGCATTTTTATCATGGCAACAAGATATAGCAAGCATATCATCATGAGTTTTAGTCAAGCAATTTCTACATGATATGCAAGGACTATCAACACAAGCATGTGAAACATGTAGGGTGCTCGAAGTGTTAAAGTCCAAAGAAGATGCATTGCAATAAGATAGTGATGAAGGATCATCCACAATAAGCATACTATCATCATTGCAATGACCAACACTACTCACCATATCATTACCTTGTGGCAAACCACATGTAGGTGAAGTAGAAGAAGTTGAGAAGACAACACGGCCGGAGGTGGAGGGAGAACAATCATTCCCACCATTCTTGGACACACCATATTTATCTTGAAGCTTTGTCCACAACTCATGAGCATCCCGAAATGGCATGAGTTGAAATATAACTACATTACTCAAAGCATAGAAAAGCACATTAGAAGCTTGAGAATTGAGATAAGAGTTTTTCTCATCCTCTAAAGATATTCTCTGGGAATCCTTTGGAGGAGAAAAACCCATATCTACAATTCGCTCTAAATTCGGGTCCATGACCCTAAAGAGATTAAGCATGCGAATTACCCAACCATCAAAATTTGTGCCATCGAAACTAAGAGTGTCGGAGAATACTAAACCCCTAGTCGACATCCTTACTCTCTAGGTGGTTAAGCCTTATAAAGAGAGACGAGGCTTTGATACCAATTGAAATATCGTGGATGTCGCCTAGAGGGGGTGGGGGTGAATAGGCGCTTTAAAATAATTACAGGTTTAGGCTTGAACAAATGCGGAATAAACCTAGCGGTTAATTTGTCAAGCACAAAACCTACAACAACTAGGCTCACCTATGTGCACGAACAACTTATGCTAAGCAAGATAAACAACTAGGTGAAAGCAAGAAATATGACAAGAAACAATATGGCTATCACAAAGTATAGTGCATAAGTAAAGGGCTCGGGTAAGAGATAACCGAGGCACGCGGAGACGCCGATGTATCCCGAAGTTCACACCCTTGCGGATGCTAATCTCCATTTGGAGCGGTGTGGAGGCACAATGCTCCCCAAGAAGCCACTAGGGCCACCGTAATCTCCTCACGCCCTCGCACAATGCAAGATGCCGTGATTCCACTAAGGGACCCTTCAGGGCGGTCACCGAACCCGTACAAATGGCAACCCTTGGGGGCGGTACCGAACCCGTACACTTTGGCAACCTTTGGGGGCGGTCACTGGTACCCGTCAAATTGCTCGGGGCAATCTCCACAACCTAATTGGAGACCCCGGCGCTTGCCCGGAGCTTTACACCACAATGATTGAGCTCCGAACAACACCAACCGTCTAGGGCGCCAAGGCACCCAAGAGGAACAAGCTCTAGGGTGGCCAAACACCCAAGAGTAATAAGCTTCTCAAACTTCACTTCCACGTATCATCGTGGAGAACTCAAACCGATGCACCAAATGCAATGGCAAGGGCACACGGAGTGCTCAAGTACTTCTCTCTCAAATCCCACCAAAGCAACTAATGCTATGGAGGGAAAAGAGAGGAAGAACAAGAAGGAGAACACCAAGAACTCCAAGAACTAGATCCAAAGGGTTCCCCTCACAAAGAGGAGAAAGTGATTGGTGAAAGTGTGGATCTAGATCTCCTCTCTCTTTTCCCCCCAAAACTAGCAAGAATCCATGGAGGTATTGAGAGATAGCAAGCTCGAAGAAGGTCAACAATGGGGGAAGAACACGAGCTCAAAGGATGAGCTTCATTGGGGAAGAAGACCCCCTTTTATAGGTGGGAAAAAATCCAACTGTTATGCTCACAGCCTGCACAGAGCGGTACTACCACTAGGGCGGTAGTACCCCTTTGAAAAACAACAGCGAGGAGGCAAAAAGGCCAGAAGTACCGTCGGAGCGGTAGTACCGCTTGACCTCACGGTACTACCGCTAGGGGTAGCGGTACTACTGGTAAGGGTAGCGATACTACTGCTTGCGAGCGGTACTAAAAAATTACATCCGGGCCTACCACCGCAGGACTTGGGACGAGTTTTTGGTCCGGAGCGGTACTACCGTTGTAGGAGCCACGGTAGTACTGCTCTGGAGCGGTAGTAAAAAATTGCATCCGCTCCAATTCACGGTAGTACCGCTGCAGCCTTTTCAGAACACCAAAACTGCCACAACTTTTGCAAACGGACTCCGAATTCGATGAAACCAAGTTTGTTGGAAAGCTAGAGACAAGGGCTAACACAATCTTGAAAGAAATATCAATAAGAAGCAAATTAGAAAAGGCCCATAAGAAAATGGTGAGAACCCTTCCTCGGATAAGACCGGTAAAACCTCCAACACCGAAAACATCATAGAAGACGCATGTGAACTCCGTTATCGATGAACTCAAGCTTGTCATCAAGATGAACATAAGATCTAAGACTCACAAAGAGAACCAAACAGGAACCAAGAAATATGATGCAATGATGCAATGGTTTGAGCTCTCTACAAACGATACGATCAAGCTACCAACTTGAGAGCCCCCCTTGATAGTACGACAAACGATCCTATAACCCGGTCTCCCAACTACCACCACGAGACCGGTAAAATAGAAAACCTATCAAGGGCAAACCTTTGCTTTGCACAAAGCCCACTTGAGCTAGATGTATACGATCTTGACTTCCTCAAGTTGGACCACATTTCTTGATTGCATTGTCTCGGTGAAGACTAGTAGATTGCTCCCCCATACTCCACTATGGGTGAGCCACTCTTCGGCATATCTTCACAAGTCCATTGTCACCACAATGGACATCAAGCTTCAAGCACTTGATCTCTTAATGATGCTCCACTTGAACTTGCACACCGCAACCTAACCCCACAAAGAACTCTCACAAAGACCATGGGTTAGTACAAAGAGCGTGATTGACAATGCTTAGCATACCATGGGATTGCTTGATCCCTCTTGGTACATCTTCTACACTTTGTGTGTTGATCAACTTGATTCATTCTTTGACTTAGTTTTCATCAACCTTGAATCTTTCCAACTCTCTTCATTTGGATGATGTCTTGAAGGTAAACATGAATGATCACAAACTCTTCTTCTTCAAGACATGCTTGCAATAAGCTCAACACACACAAGACCAATCTTTGGATGATTCCTTAATAGCATCTTGGTCATCACAAACTCTCCTTTAAACCAACAAATGAACTCCAAGAAAGCCTATGGACAAACCCTTCAAATATAACTCAAGGCAACAATTAGTCCATAGAGATTGTCATCAATTTCCAAAACCAAACATGGGGGCACCACATGTTCTTTCAATGGCCTTCAGCCATATTTGTTTGACATGAGAAAAATCTTGTTGGGCACTCCGTGAGAAGGGAAGAGGAGGTGTTTGATTTCTCTCATGCGCCGGGGAAAGAAATATGAGTGTGCGGGCGTGCCAGTGTACCGTAGTACACAAAGAAAAAAGTACGGGAAACGAGTATTTTATTAATCTCATTGGAGAAACAAAATTTACAAGATCCCGTAAGGAAAAGGTGCGCTCCGTGGCCTACTAGCGCGCCCAGCCTGACTGTGGCGATTGCGGTCTCCTGGTTCCCGGGGCCTCAGAAGGTTCCCCGTTAGTTACTCCCGCGGGTTGCTCCGCGAGATACCTCCGGTTGAGCTATGTGGTCGTCTTCGTCCTCTTTGCCTTGCGTTCTCCATGCATGATGATGGTGATGTGTGTGTGGGCGGCGGCAGAGCCCGTGTCCTCGTCGGTACACGCGCCGCAAGTAGCGTGGCCTTTGTGGTGGCCGCGCCTGCCCTCGCCGTTGTGCCTCGTCGGTCTTGGCGGCGTTGGAGTAGTTGTTGTTGGGGTAGCATGGGTCGCGCTCGGCTCGGACTTCTCGATGACCAATAAATTCGTCGGGGTATGAAAGGGGCTACTCCTTGCGGGAGTAATGGTTTAGGGAGACTGGCGCCAGTGTAAAAACTGGCGCACACTCACATTGGCGTGACCGGGGTGGTTGGCACCTCGTCTCGGCTAGACGCCGAGTATTCGGCGGTCCGCCAAGACAAAGGGGGGCAGCCTCACGAGGCCGTGGGAAGGTGGCGGTATAGAGGCCACGTCGCCTTGGGCTGGTGCTACGCCAAAGGATGACCTGTACGCCGGTGACGCCATGGACATGTACGCCAAGGTCCTGTACGCCACGGTAGGTGCACCTCTCGAAGGAGGGACCGGTCTTGTATCGTGTCGCTGCAAAGTTTGGTTCGACCAAAGATCTGTACGCCATGAAGGGGGAAGCGAGTTCCGGGCCGCGTCATCACCGAGCTCCACCCCGCCGTCTCATCCGGAAGCAAGAAACCAAACCTGTGCACTTTGACTGGAACGCCATGGACCTGTTCGCCACAGTAGGTGCACCTCTCGAAGGAGGCACCGGTCTTGTACTGTGTCGCTGCAAACTTTGGTTCGACCAAAGATTTGTACACCATGAAGGGGGGAGCGAGTTCCGGGCTACGTCATCTCCGAGCTCCAGCTCCGCCCCGTTGTCTCATCCGGGAAGCAAGACACCAAACCTGTGCACCGCGATCGAAACGTCATGGACCTGTGCACCGGTGACCTGTTCGTTGTGACTTGTGCATTGTGACCTGCTCGCCGGGGACATGTAGACTGCCATGTTAGAGCAGCATTGGGGCTAGCGGTTGGGCTGCGTCGTTGGCGAGCTCCGGCAGCTCCCGAGTCATCGCCAGCCAAGAATATAACACCTGAAAGAGAAAGACATCACGCAGACAAACTCCGACGGTGCCGGTGCAGTTTTGTGTTCCGGTGAAGTCGTCTCTGGCAGTGGCGACGGGATCACACGAGAGGCATCTCGAGTGACCGGCACGTACCTCAGTGTGGTGCATGCATGCTGGATGTGAAGGAGAGAGACAAGAGAAAATTTAGACGATCATCTCACCATCCGAAAAAGTGAACTTGGTGTTCATGCCGATGACACCGAGGTCCCTTGTGTGTAGATGGATGAACGCCGGCCTCCTCCTCTCCGTGCACGCCGGTGTAGATGGATGAACTCCGGGAGTCAGGTACTGTGTTTCTGCGTGATTGATGCATGCGTGCTAAGACAAGGAACATGCTGCCTGTACGCCAAGACCTGTACGCCATGAAGAGTGCACCTCACCTCGGTTGGACGCCGTATTCGGTGGTCCGCCAAGACAAAGGAAACACATCGTATGATCATGGTAAGGGTCGGTGAAGACGTGTAATCGCGTACCACCATCTTCTTCGTATCGCGGGCTCCGTGTTGCAGTCAGCACCGGGGGCGTGTGTCATCTTCATGGGCTCCGGGTCACGGGCTCCGTCTTGATGAGGTAGACAATGGAGGTGTCGTCCCGTGAGCTCCACACCTTCGTCCACCGCGGCACCAGCTTGATGATGTTGATGATGGATGTTGTCCTAGAGAGCTCGATGTCGCCATCCATAACGGCACCACGGCGGCATCCTCGGGAGCTCCACACCTCCGTCCTCCATGGCATCGGGTTGATGAAGAAAACAACCGAGCATCGTCCTAGCAAGCTCCGAGTCGCCAACCTTTGCGGCACGCGTCGGCATCCCCGTGAGCTTCACGCCTCCGGGCTCCATGGCACGATCTTCCGTGGCACCGGGTTAATGATGCCACCATCCTCGATGGTTCCGGCTTGATGACAAAGCCGAGGGTGTCGTCTGGGTGAGCTCCCCGCCTCCGTCCTACATGAAATCTGCTAAGAAAAAGACTGTACGTACCAAGAGGCAGCGGTGAGCTCGCCTCATTGGCATAGTGCGTCTGCTGTCAGTGGCGTCCATCAACGCATCCTTTAGCATGCCGTCACCAACCGCCATGAGGGCGTCTTCCTTTGCACTTGGGTTTGACACCGCGAACGGGTGCGTCTCCTCGTGTGTAGGCATCCTGCGTGGGTGTCCGGTGCCGCGCATGAGGTTCTCGGCTGCGACCTTCTGGTGCATCTTCTGCCCTTGCGTGTGGGTCGGCTGCGCGGTTTTGTTGTGCACCAAGGTGTTCTTGGGTATCCTACAAAATAAGATGATAGCACATAGAAGAAGATTATTGTATGATTAGATGCGTCTCTTGCCCGCACGTATTTCAACGGTCGGCGCATACGCACGTCCGCCGTTCATCCGATCTGCACGACCCTGCCGGCACGGGCACACCTCATCCTCGACGCTGCTGCCCTGATCACATTTGCTTCTCCTCCTTGTGTGCGCCTCATCTCCGCTGACTGCCTCCTACATCTTCTTCTAGGCGTGTGTGCTGCCGCTGCCACATGTTCTCCCCGTGCAGGATGTGTGCATGTTCCGTCGACGAGACGAGTCCTGCCGCGTTCGTGAGTTTTCATGTGGGGCGTACTATGTGTTCTGGCTCCCCTCCGTCCATCTTCTTGGCTCCAGTATCGGCGTCTAGACTCTAGATGGCCGACAGGGGTACTCTCCTGCCAACATGGGTAGCATGTGTGTCTGCTGGAATTTCTTAATGAGCTTGTGTACGCATGCATGGCCACACATGGACAAATGCCCCCTCGTCGAGTTAAGCTTGAGTGTGAATCAAATCGAACTTAACTCGACGAACATTTTTTTTCTGGGTTTTTTGTGCATAATTCATATGCAGCCTGAAGAATCAGTTCGGAGTTGACATCTTCGTGACACCGTGAGCACTGTTTTGAAGATGATAGTGTAGTAACAATGTAAATTGGTGTGGGCATGTCCATCTACACTTGCATTCTTTTAAGGAGCTCATTGGATCGTATAATGGGCACGATGCCAGTCAACGAAAGCAACCCTATTCCGTTATCATTCCATGGCGAAACATCATGCCTTATCCTGAAAACAAAAATATTTTTTTACCAATCTCGTCTCGACCGTCTAGCTACTACGGTGCCAACTGACTTGATTGGAGGGTTTTGCAGATTCACATTGGCCGCACTGGCGCGTTTCACTGCTCCCGTGATCTCCTTGTGTTGATGTAGGCGAGGCATTGGTAGACCATCGATAGCTCCCCTTCGTTGAGTGAACCGTCACACCATCCATGGTGTGACAATTCTGGTGGTGCACCGGGACGCCATCGGCCTTGCGGATAACTGAGGGGTTGATGTTGCCCCCATGCTTCATTGTTGTTGGATACGGGGTTGCGGAGATGAATATGCTCCACCTTCGTGTGTGTAGGCGTGGTCTTCTAGCGCCCATCGTGCGTGTTGGTGTAGACCATTGGTCCGCGAGCTGTTATTGGTGTTGTCACGAATGCATGGGTATTGCTGCACCCAAACACCCAAGACGTAGTTCGATATATAGTGGTTGTTGTCTGAATGCCGTCGACGATGACGGGGAGTGTCTCTCCATGGCTGCAAAAAATGCTGAAGGAGCACAACTAGGAACACCAAACGAAAACATGCGACAGAGTGAGGGAAAAAATGTTTGTGGGTTTTAAAATGTTGGCTTTCCCGTTATACACCAGCTATAGGCGTGATACCCGAGAAGGCTACCGAAGGACTTGTCATTGGGAACCGTTGAAAGACCTTGACGATTGCAACTCAACAACTTAAATAAGCTTCGGTGTACGTGTATGAAGACGCCGTGTTTCGGGATGCTTCCGAGAGGCGACGAAAATTCACACTCTAGCCCATCATCATATTGAGGACCCCCAAAGCTCAAAATGCCCCCTGCACACGCCCCATGAACCCAGAGACTTGGGTGTGATAAGTTCAGGGTAAATGGTTTTGGGACAACGGCTTGGCGCTTTTTTCTTCATGCATATTGAGGGGTGGTGAACAGCTACCTCCTGCCTTCCTTCAAGTGGGTTCCTTACTGCTTTGGACCTCTTGATTGCTTCTTGGACTGTTGGAATTTTCTTTCTTGAATTTGCTTCTTGGACTTTCGGAATTTCATCTTGATTGCTCACACGGATGCTCGATTTGCCGCGGACTTCATGGACTTGTTTTGATATTCGGCTCGAACTTCTTGACGATTCTTTTTTCGGGATTTCTTGGGGCCCCACCTTAGGAACTTGGAAGAGAATTGCTCACCTCCATGGACTAGAAAAAACCCTCTAGCACTTTATCTGGGGCTTCTGGTGGCGCACCCAAGGGTTGCCATGTGACTACGCACCAAACCAATTTGTGTCGGGTCAGGCAGTCCTCCATGATCTTTTCCTATAGTCTTCCCTGGAGTGCGAGCCTCTGTGAACACGAGGCATGCCGGGAAACATAAAGAGCGCAGGGTCTCAATACTCAGAAGTGCCCAAGTAATCATCTCCGCTGCCTCCGGAAGCATACACCTGGTACGTGTCGTGCATTGTGGGTGTAGAAGCCGCTCCACCTGCAAATCGACACATTGTGCCGCCCTCCAACAAGTCCTAGGGTAGCCGAAACTTCAATCAACAGCGTAATGCGATTGGGGGAAGCCATTTTTTTGTTGGACTTAGTCCGTAAAAATTTGGGAAAACTAGATATATCCATGAAATGCTAAGGAGAATGCATCATGGATCCGAAAGCCCACAGAATAGTTTCCCCAATGAAAAACCAAAAGAGGCAAAAAATTAAGAATTTTTTAGGAACCTTCCGTTGATTGGGGGCATAAGTCGGACTCCGTGGGAATCGACGAGCTGGTATGCTCCCTCATCGTAGACTTGCTCAATGACGTATGGCCCTTCCCACTTTTGCTCGAACTTTCCCTTCATCTTGTGCGTCACGACGATGGGTCGCCTAAGCACAAGAACCAACTCGACTTTTCGAAAGACGCGTTGCTTGACGAGTTTGTCTTAAGCTCTCACCATATTCTGGCGGTAAAGCTCCAGGTTCTGTTGGGCATGAAGTCTCCCCTCTTCAAGGGCGTCGAGCTCCTGAAACTACAGTTGTACCGTAACGCGTATGCCCACACGCCCTGGAAAAGACAAGGCAGTCTGTCGAGTGCCTCGTCACCGTATTCTCGAGTGTCTCATCGAGCCTCTCATTGAAGGCTTCGACTATCCCGTTGGCTTGGTGTGGATGGTGGGGATGTGGTGATGAAGTGAACTGGAGAGCGGTACGCCCCTCGCTCTGGCGTACTTCGCCTCATCGGTGCCCGGCCTGGTGGTGTCCGCCTTGTCGTTGTTGGACTGGATGACTTGCCTTTGCCTCGTCGGTGCCTGGCAAGATATGGATTTCTTTATCAGAAAAAGACATGTCGATGGAGTATAGCTTTGTCTCGTCGGAGCTTGGACGATGTCAGGGAAGTGTGTTGATGTAGGAGTTGGAGTAGCCTTGGTGTCGCCGCATGACATCGGTGCTTAAAGATGACGACAATACTAGCTCGTCGATGTAGACCTTGGGGCGTCGCAGTTATGGGGATGACCTCCGCTCGGTGTAGACGGTTGTGTAGAAGAATGGCGACATGCCGGTGCAGTCTCAATAAGTTAAAGCAGATGGTGACGTCACGTGATCAATCGGCATCGATGTAGACGTCGCCCTCGCACGATGAAGAGTTGATGAAGATAGTGACACCGTGCCGATGTAGTCGGATGGTAGCGTGTCGATGTAGTCGGCATCCCTGCTGGGTGTGAAGTTGATGAACATGGTGATGACGTGTTGATGTAGCAAGCTTCCTCGTTGAGCCGAAGGTTGATGAAGACGACTCCAACATGGTCACGAGTGGTGTAGATGGCGCCAGACCGCACACCGACAGCCTCTCCGATGTCATCGGCGGCATGGAGTTAGCGCCGAGCAACTCACTGGCAGCCTTTCCACTGCCATTCCGGAAGCAAACACTGCCGACGAGCTCTCCGAAAAGCGTCAATCCATGTCGTGGTACGTCCATGGGGTGCAGCCGCCGGTGCGTCGTCCACGGCTGCTGTAATGCCCAGGATGGGACTATACCTCCTACGTGTTGAGGCACGACTTAAAGGTATAAGCCCATTCTGGAATGATCTCAAGTTCGGTATCTTTGCACGTCTCATGTAAAAATAGGGATGAAATTCCAAAAGGATAGTTGGCTTACACTCGCCACGTCACACAATACATTACATAAGCAAAACATCATTCAAAACATCACAACCCGACTACGGGCGAAGATAAAAAAGAAATATACCAAATACATAAAGCCACAGGTCCGAATCGCCCCTAGTAGAAACCACTACTGATCGTCGAAACACGTCACATACATACGGCCACTCTCTTCATCGAGCTCTCAGTGAAGTACTTGAACCAACTCCTGCACTGTTCTTAGCGGTACCTGCATCTGGTGTTGTAGTATCTGTGAGCCACGAGGACTCAGCAATCCCATAACCATGGGTAACAAGACCAGCAAAGCTTTATGGGTATGGAGAAGGGTAGTGGTGAGGTTGCAGCAGCGGCTAAGCATAATATGGTGGCTAACTTACGAGTACAAGAATAAGATGAGCATCTACGCAAACAGTCGCAAACTAGTAATGATCGCTAAAGATCCTGAACTACCTACGAGTCAAACATAACCCCACCGTGTTCTCTTCTCAAAGAGAAAAGAGACAGTCACGGTTACTCACACAGTTGTGTGTTTTACTTCGGATCCTCTGTCAAGTTTTCTACAACCGGACATTAACAAATTCCAATCTGCCACATAACCGCGGGCACGACTTTCGAAAGATCATAACCCTGCAGGGGTGTCCCAACTTAGCCCATCACAAGCTCTCACGATCAGCTGAAGTGATAAATATAATATCATCACCCCTTATCTTAGGGAAATCCGATCAGGCTCGGCATCCCGGTGCACAAGACATTTCGACAATGGTAAAACAAGTGCAGCAAGACCTCCAGGCGTGCCGACACCCTGATAGTAGCCGCGCATATCTCATCTCAGGCCACGTCCGGATGGGTGAAGCTATAGGTAAAACCAGCCCTCGGGTTTCCCCAAGGTGGCACTGCAGGATCCCCGTTTGGGACCAACACCATCAGCACTGGCCCCCCCAGCTATGTAGAAAAGAATCCCGAGGGCGCGACCCCCTATGCAAATTTAATTAATTAATTAAGTTGTTATTATGAGGCAAATTAAAACCAATGTTGGGCCTTGCTGGAGGAGTTTTATTCAGAGACGAAGTGTCAAGGGGTCCCCATATACCCAACTGTGTAAGGAACGCAAAATCAAGGAACATAATGCCGGTTTATCGGCGCCTAAGGTGGCATGAGTGGAACAAAACACCGAGCAAAAGGCCAAGCCTTCCACCCATGCCCAGTATATAGGTGTGTTAATAAAAATAATAATAGATATTGTGATATTCCAACAACAAGTTCCCTCCTGGAACGATCTTCATCTTCACCTGCAACTAACAACGCTATAAGAGGGGCTGAGCAAGCGGGTAACATAGCCAAACAATGGTTTTGCTAGGAAGGTTTCAAAGGTTAGAGGTTTCATGGCAACAAGGAGAGGCTGAAAATAAAGATGGGTAGCGCAACATATAACGATAGCATCGAGACACTAAGCATGGCAATGATAGTAAAGGTATCCAAGGGTATGGTCATCTTGCCTGAGATCCCGCAAGGAAGAAGAACGGATCCACGAAGTAGTCGAATAGAACCTCACAACTCCGAAACGAACCCAAAGCTAACGAGGGAAGCAAACCGGAAAGAAACAAGCAACACGGTAAACACACCACACGAGACAGGACAATATGCTCAACCAAGTATGATGCAAGACAGTTCTATATAGGATGCACTACAAGTCTATACAGGAAGCAAAACATGGCATGGTAGGAAGCACAGAAAAATAACACAAGTCTATATGATGCAATACATGGCAAGGTATGATGCATGACAAGTCTATACAGGAAGCAAAACATGGCATGGTAGGAAGCACAGAAAAACAACACAAGCCTATATGATGCAATACATGGCAAGGTATGATGCACTCAAAAACAACACAAGTCAACAAGTTTAAATGAGGCCGGAAACTACAACAACAATTCCGGAAAATCCCCATATGCATGTTTAGCAATTTTAAGCAAACAACAATTCACACATTTTAATGTTGCTAACATGATGCGGATGACATCATCAAGTTTTATGCATATTTTATTAAAAGTTGACATGAAGATGATAAGGAGTATTTGTCGCCACGACGGAAAGAAAAGAGGGTCGTGGCGGCGAAAGCGGATACGATGCCACGACAACATTCCGATGATCCGACACTCGTCGAGATGCCGGTGCAAAAGCAAGGTAGCGTGAGCGAGTCAAACAAGATGAAAGGTGGGGTGATCCCGTCACCGGGTTCCCACGGGTCGGCGACGAGGCAAACGAGGGGCACAACAGACACGATGCAAACATTCGATACATCTCATACAACACAACCAACATTCGTTCACCACATCGCATTCGACTCGGGGTATACCTTCGGAGCGTGCATTTTCGGAGGGGTTCGAGCCGTCGAGGGACGTAGTGGAAGTAGTCGTTCTCGCAATGGTAGACGTACACGTTTTGTAGCCGTTCACGTTATCGTCTCGTGGTACTTGCCGCGTTCCGGATCGAAGGGGTACTTGGCGCATCCACGGGTCTCCGAGGTCGACGGTAGAGGATGTAGTCGTTCTCGTTTTGTAGATGTTCATGTTTCCGTAGAGGTACTTGTCGCGGCATCGAACATAGTGGTACTTGACGCGTTCGTTCAAGGTTCTTCATGCGTCGTGGTACTTGCCGTAGGGGTACTTGGCGGTCTCGATCCGTAGTGGAACTTGCCGGTCTTGAGGGTCCAAAACACCGCAACACAAGGGCATACAAAGGACGGCAACACGGGGTGATGCAGGGGAAGTCAACACGGAGCTGCAATGCCGATCGTCCCGTTCGAGCGAATCGGACAAGGCAGAGGCGTGGCTCTCGCCGGGAAGAAGCGGGAGAGCGGCAGCTGGGCGAGGAACGGCAGTGCGGGGGTGACGCAGAGGCCATGGCGAGGAGGCGCGCGCTGGCCCGAGGCTGGAGGCGGCAACACTCCTGCCTGGCCGAGGCTGCTCGAGGGCTCCTCCCCTCGGGCGAGCTTGCGCGGGCGGCGAGCGGACGGCGCTCGAAGGCGGGGCCGGTCCGCTGGAGGAACGGCACGGGACGGCAGTGGCGCCTGGCGCCTGGAGGAGGTCGGAGGGTGGCCGGCGCGATGTGGCCTCGCCTCCTGGCGCGACGGCGAGGTGCTGGTGGCGGAAGAGACGGAGCGGGAGGCAAGGTGGAGATCGATGGGGAGGCGGCTGGCGCAATGATGGGGAGAAAGAGGGGATAGAGCGGACGAGGGGAGCAGATCGAGCGAGGGGGGTCGGGCTCCTCCCCTCGGTCGCGATGAGTGGCGGCGCGGAGGGAAAGGGAGGGGGAGATCGAGAGTAAGGGCACGGGCTAGGGTTAAGGAAGGGAGAGAGAGGCTGCTGGGCCTTAGAGGCCGGCTGGGCCTTAGAAGGCTTAGGTGGGCCGGCTTTAGATGGGCATTGGGGAGGCCGGTGGCTGGAGAGGGAGGCTGCTAGCTGCGCCTTGGCTGCTTCTCTCCCCCTCTTCTCTTTTAGAAGAAAAGAATAAGAGAGAAGAAAAAGAAAGAGAGGGTTAAGGAAGGAATTGGGCATAGGGATTATCTTCCCGGACTCACAAAAATGTAAGGAAAAGAAATAAAATCAACGGAAGACTTTTGGGAAAAGAAGATTCAAACAAGTTTGAACAAAAGTCAAACTATTTGAATTCACGAAAACCCTTTTGATGGAATCCAAAAGGGGTGGGATTTGAGAATGTGGCTTAACTCAGCCAATAAGATTCATGGGCAAAGGTTGAGGCCAGAATTGAGAAAGGGAAGGCATGGGAAAAAAAATATGCAAGTGTGTTGCGGTTAATTCCACACTAATGGAATATTTATAATAGCTCCCTAAAATATTGGGAGGATATGTTTTAAAGAGAAGTCATCCTTCCCTAGATTTAAATGGATCAAAGAACCACACAGTTTATTTAGTTGAGATGCAAAGATTAATGACATGATGGCATGATGACATGATGCAATGCACAAATAAATAAAGCAAGCACAAATGAAACACACGACGAAACCCCGGAACATCTGGAATCTTCTGGAGCGTCGGTCTTCGGGCGTCATAGCTGCCTTGGACACAAGTGCGTCAAGTGCCAGGACCTCTTCGGCGCCTTCCCTTTGGCGCAACTTATATTGGCGGCGTGGTGTCACTGCCTCCGACCGAGTGTGTGCGTCGTCCACCAGGGCGCGTTGTGCGTCATCGCTCCCTGAAGTGAGAGATGAAGAGAGTGGTAGACAGACATTAAATATGCAGGTGTCCCATTGAATAAGACAGACACCATTGTGTTGTTCTTCTCGGTGTAGAGGTGGATGGTGGTGGAGCCTTGGACGCTGGCTTCGTCCTACCGGCGTGTGCGAGTGTTTCACTTGACGATGAATGCCTTCGCTGCTTCTGTACATCATATGCATTGGTGTAGGATGTCGGCGTAGATGGGAGAAGGCACGGTCCACTTCCGGATGCGAGAGTTGATGCATATAGAAAAAAACATTGTTTGGTTATTTTCTGGTATCTATATGCCACCGCCACGGTATGTATAGGGAGCCGCAATTGTCGGTGTGTTATCTGGAGCCGTGCATTCCGCCTACTCCTCTACTCGTGGCAGGGTGTTCCTCGACGCGGTACTCGCGGCCTCCGAGTTGTGTGTGTCGATGTGGTGTTGTTGGAAGAAGGAACCACCGGCCTCTTCTCCGACATGCGTCTGACGTCATCGCCCAAGGCTCCGCGACAACTATTGCGTCATCCGCGGCTAACGGTGGTGTGTGTAATCGATGTGATGTGTGGGCACCCGTAGAAGGAGGCACCGCCGGCCTATTCCGCGACGCACGTCGGGCATCAGCATCCATGGCTCAACAGCTGCCGATACATCATCTGCGGCTTCCGTGCTGATTTTGAGTACAGACGGTGCAAGTCCCTCCTCGGCGTGACGTCCATTGGTGCGCGTGTCGCTGCCTTCAACTCTGGGTGCATCCTCCATCGAAGAATAATTTGTGTTGATGTAGCGTGCGGCAACCTATATGCAAGAAGGCATCGCCGGCCTCGCCGGCGGACATCCTTCATCGTCGAATGCCGATGTGTCATCTGTGACCATCTCAGCTATGAGAGCACCCATCGTGTGGTCCTCCTCGGTGCCCATGGAATCTGTCTATGCGTATTTCTTTTTCATGTGGGGCGTACTATGTGTTGCGGCTCCCTTCCGTCCATCTTCTTGGCTCCAGTATCAGCGTCTAGACTCTAGAGGGCCGACAGGGGTACTCTCCTGCCAACATGGGTAGCATGTGTGTCTGCTGGAATTTCTTAATGAGCTTGTGTACGCATACATGGCCACACATGGACCATTGCTTCACCCCTGTGGATAGACAATGGGTAGACAACCTACGATGGCAGCGTCTATAGGCCATCTGCAAAAATAGAAAACAAGACGACCATAACTTAACGTGCATGGCATGTTCTTCTGCACGTCATGTGAAGGAAATCCAGCACGCAAGATGTGTGGGCAAGGGCATCGGTGCCAGCACGACGCCGCACGCGAACACGGCATCGATGCCAGCACGGCGCCGCGGGCGAACGCGGCTGCGGCATCACGTGTCTCCTTTCGCCCGTGCCCTCCTAGCGCACGAGCACCCAAGGTCAGGGCGTGCTGTCTCCGATGAGCACGATCTACATGATGCCGTTTTTGATGAGCGCGATCTACACACCGCCGCCTCCGTGAGCTCGGTGGTCCGTCGCTCCTCGGCCTTTTTTTCCTCCACTCGGTGAATTGTCCGTAGACTCCACCGACGCGTGTGCTTACCACCGCCGTACATGTCCTATGGGTTGATGTAGCATGTTTGAGTAGATTGGAGGATGCACCACTGGCTGGTTCTCCGGATCGCTGCCTTTCTAGTGTTGTCCAGTGTTGCCATGGGAGCGCGCACCCAGTGGTACGCCCGAGCCTCTTCCGCAACTCCCCCGGTTGCCTTCTTTGGTGCATCTTCAAGCTTGGACGTAGTTCACACCACCACCGGCGTGGCGCCGCTACGAGCTATCCTCTGTCGTGTGTACCTTCCTCGACGCTACCGCCACGGGCATCGGGCAACGTCTCCTCCTGGCTGGGTTGCCTCCCTTCAGTGAGTCTCCTCCAGATACGAGCCGATCCCATGTAGATGAACTTCCTCTGGATGCATGCTCTTCTAGAAGAAAGAATATAAAGTAGAGGAAAAATGCATTATTACTCCATTTGCAGCTTGGCGTTGCCGCCTCCGGCGTGTCCATCGAGCCAGGCATAGTACCGCCTTCTTTTGGACCGTGTGACGCCACCACCTTGTGTGCCCGTCCTTAGGTGAGCAAACTTCTCCATGTGCCCCACATACGCTGCCATCGTAGGTTGTCTACCCATTGCACGACTGTCGGGGATAGAGCTAGGGCACGAGTGTTGCCGAGGCATCTCCTTGGTGCACGCGTCTCCTACGCCCCTTCTAGTGAAGCACTTAGGGCATCGAGCATGCCCCCGCTCCATAGGTCTGTCTTCATGGATAGACATCACGTCTTTGCCGTGGGAGCATTGAACAGCCCCCTAACGATAGCAACATCTCATGGACACGAATTTGGCCTCCAATGCTCGATGATGATGAGGCAATATAAAATTGCACCTATGGGTTGGCACCATCTCATATTGTTGGAGAAGATCTTGACGAAAAAAAATCGATGACCATAGCGAAGCAAAGATGGGAGGAGAACCAAGTCCCACCGGGCATGCCAATTTGTTTGACACGAGAAAAATCTTATTGGGCACTTCGTGAGAAGGGAAGAGGAGGTGTTTGATTTCTCTCATTCGCTGGGGAAAGAAAAATGAGTGTGCGGGCGTGCCAGTGTACCGTAGTACACAAAAAAAAAGTATGGGAAACGAGTGTTTTATTAATCTCTTTGGATACAAAATTTACAAGATCCCGTAAAGAAAAGGTGCGCTCCGTGGCCTACTAGCGCGGCCAGCCTGACTGTGGCGATTGCGGTCTCCTGGTTCCCGGGGCCTCGGAAGGCTCCTGGTTAATTACTCCCGCGGGTTCCTCCGCGAGATACCTCTGGTTGATCTATGTGGGCGTCTTCGTCGTCTTCGCCTTGCGTTCTCCATGCATGATCATGGTGATGTGTGTGTGGGCGGCGGCAGAGCCCGAGTCCTCGTCGGTACACATGCCGCAAGTAGCATGGCCTTTGTGGTGGCCGCGCCCGCCCTCGCCGTCGTGCCTCATTGGTGTTGGCGGCGTTGGAGTAGTTGGTGTTGGGGTAGCATGGGTCGCGCTCGGCTCGGACTTCTCGACGACCAATAACTTTGTCGGGGTATGAAAGGGGCTACTCCTTGCGGGAGTAACGATTTAGGGAGACTGGCGCTAGTGTAAAAACTGGCGCATGCTCACATTGGCGTGGCCGGGGTGGTTGGCACCTCGTCTCGGCTAGACGCCGAGTATTCGGCGGTCCGCCAAGACAAAGGGGCCGCCTAACGAGGCGGTGGAAAGGTGGCGGTGTAGAGGCCACGTCGCCTTGGGCTGGTGCTACGCGAAAGGGTGACCTGTACGCCGGCGACGCCATGGACCTGTACGCCAAGGACCTGTTCGCCACGGTAGGTGCACCTCTTGAAGGAGGGACCGGTCTTGTACTGTGTCGCTGCAAACTTTCGTTCGACCAAAGATCTGTACGCCATGAAGGGGGAAGCGAGTTCCGGGCCGCGTCATCACCGAGCTCCGGCTCCACCCACCATCTCATCCGAGGAGCAAGACACCAAACCTGTGCACCGCGATCGGAACGCCATGGACCTGTTCGCCATGGTAGGTGCACCTCTCGAAGGAGGACCGATGTTGTATTGTGTCGCTGCAAACTTTGGTTCGTCCAAAGATAGCGAGTTCCGGGCTACATCATCACCGAGCTCCAGCCCCGCCCCGCCGTCTGATCCGGGAAGCAAGACACCAAACCTGTGCACCGCGATCGGAACGTCATGGACATGTGCATCGGTGACCTGTTCATTGTGTCCTATGCATCATGACCCGCTCACCGTGGACATGTAGACTGACATGTTAGAGCAGCGTCGGGGCTAGCGGTTGGGCTGCGTCGTTGGCGAGCTCCGGCAGCTCCCGAGTCATCGCCAGCCAAGAATATAACAACTGAAAGAGAAAGACTTCGCGTAGACAAACTCCGACGATGCTAGTGCAGTTTTCTGTTCTGGTGAAGTCGTCTCCGACGGCGGCGACGGGATCACACGAGAGTCATCTCCGGTGACTGGCACATACCACGGTGTGGTGCATGCATGCTGGATGTGAAGGAGAGAGACAAGATAAAATTTAGACGATCATCTCACCATCCGGAAAAGTGAACTTGGTGTTCATGTCGATGCCGCCGAGGTCCCTTGTGTGTAGATGGATGAACGCCGGCCTCCTCCTCTCCGTGCTCGCCGGTGTAGATCGATGAACTCCGGGCGTCAGGTAATGTGTTTCTGCATGATTGATGTGTGCGTGCTAAGACAAGGAGCACGCTGCCTGTACGCCGAGACCTGTACGCCATGAAGAGTGCACCTCGTCTCGGTTGGACGCCATATTCGGTGGTCCGCCAAGACAAAGGAAACACATCGCAGATCATGGTAAGGGTCGGTGAAGACGTGTAATCGCGTACCACCATCTTCTTCGTATCGTGGGCTCCGTGTTACGGGCAGCATCGGGGGCGTGTGTCATCTTAATGGGCTTCGGGTCGCGAGCTCCATCTTGATGAGGTAGACAATGGTGGTGTCGTCCCGCGAGCTCCACGCCTCCGTCCACAGCTGCACTAGCTTGATGATGTTGACGATGGACGTTGTCCTAGAGAGCTCGGTGTCGCCATCCATAAAGGCACCACGGCGGCATCCTCGGAACTCCACACCTCCGTCCTCCATGGCACCGGCTTGATGAAGAAAATGATGGAGCATCATCCTAGCAAGCTCCGAGTCGCCAACCTCTGCGGCACGTGTCGGCATCCCCGCGAGCTTCACGCCTCCGAGCTCCATGACACGATCCTCCGCGGCACCGGGTTAATGATGCCACCATCCTCGATGGTGCTGGCTTGATGACAAAGCCGAGGGTGTCGTCTGGGTGAGCTCCCCGCCTCCGTCCACCATGGAATCTGCTAAGAAAAAGACTGTACGTACCAAGAGCCAGTGGCGAGCTCGCCTCATTGGCATAGTGTGTGTGCTGTCAGCGGCGTCCATCTACGCATCCTTTAGCATGCCGTCGCCAACCGCCATGAGCGCGACCTCCTTTGCACTTGGGTTTGACGCCGCCAACGGGCGCGTCTCCTCCATGTGTAGGCATCCTGTGTGGGTGCCCGGTGCCGTGCGTGAGGTTCTCGGCTGCGACCTTCTGGTGCGTCTTCTGCCCTTGCGTGTGGGTCGGCTGCGCGGTTTTGTTGTGCACCAAGGTGTCCTTGGGTATCCTGCAAAATAAGATGATAGCACATAGAAGAAGATTATTGTATGATTAGATGCCTCTCTTGCCCGCACGTATTTCCACGGTCGGCGCGTACGCACGTCCGCTGTTCATCCGATCTGCACGACCCTGCCGGCACGGGCGCGCCTCATCCTCGACGCTGCTGCCCTGAGCGCATCTGCTTCTCCTCCTTGTGTACGCCTCATCTCCGCCGGCTGCCTCCTGCATCTTCTTCTGGGCATGTGTGCTGCCGCTGCCACTTCAACCTGTTGGTATTGATCTAAAGGCCCAATGGGCCAAAACGAAAATAAAAGGGTCAAAACAACTTACGTTAAAGAGGGAACAGGGAGGTCACGAACCAACGTTCGTGCCCCTCGATCCCACCTTACGCGCCCTGATCGGGGGCACCCTAACCAACTATGGTTTTGGTCCCCTGTCGCCAGCGCACATTAAAAGGTGGGGGGAACAGCCGGCACCTACGTCAGACCAGTTCTCGTACGGTTTACTCCTTCTCCCCACATCCCAAAACCCTAACCGGTCTGGGGGAGCGCTGCACGACGGGAAGATCATCTCCAAGCTCTGCCCCTGTTCCAGGGCAGTGCCGGTGGCGCCCGGAGGGATGCCGCTACCCGCCGCGAACATCTACCCCAAGCCTGCATCACGCCTGCACCGAGCAGGCACGGGACGGTGGCGCCCGGAGGGACGCCGCTACCCGCCGCTAACATCTACCCCAAGCCTGCATCACGCCTGCACCGAGCAGGCACGGGACTTCGCATCGCCTACACCAATGGCTGCTCCCATTGGTGGTAAGAACCCTAATTTTATCTCTCGGATTGATGCAATTAGGTGATCTGTTTTCTAGGCATAAGATTCAATCTATCCTACGGGATTAAATTTATCTAACAATGGTATCTTGAGCCGTGTATGCCTAGATTAGATCCCTAGTGATCTTCTGGTTAAGTTAAAGTGTATAATTAAGTCCAGATTGATCACTGTTAAAGGTTAAAGATTAAAGTTTTTTGCCAATTTGCCCTCTATAAGAGTCAAGTTTCAATGCTAGGGTTAAATGGTTTCGGTTTAGATCCAATTTGTTACGGGATTGGTGCTAGCCAGAAGGTTATGATCCTTGAATCATGTTATGTTCGTTTAAATTTCCCATGCTTCCGCATCAAGTATTGTTTAAACTAGCACTGGTTAATCCTGTTAGGCAAATAGAAGGAGGGGATATATGTTTATGTAAATCCAAGGTTGTTCCCCTTTTTTTCATGTGTAACCGAAACCCTAGAAACCCAAATCATCAATTAAGAGGCAAAATGGATCGGGGCTTACCTCATGACGCCGCGCCGGTGCTCCACTTCTGGATCACGACGCCGGCGACGCCTCGTCTCTCCGGACGACGCGCAGAAAGTAGCCTCGTTGCACACCATGGCTGGAACGCCGCCGCCCCTCGGGACGTCGTGCGGAAGGATGCAGCCATCGCTGCTGCGCAAATGGACGCGCGCGCTGCCTGGCCTCTGCGCCTTGCACGCCGCCGTCGTCTTCTGAGGAACAGGCCGGCAGCCACCGGCGAAATGGCCCTCCCGCCACACAGGGCTCCATGCGCGCGACGCCGGAGCCATGCTCGCCGGAGGAGTGCACTGGATTCAGTCCGTTATGCGCTGCTCCGGCAAGGACAGCTACCGCGCCGCCATGGTCGGCACGTTTTGGTCGCCGCCGGCGTCGTCTCTGTGGCCGTCGGGGGCGGAGGAAACGGGAGGAGAAATGGGAAATGAGGCTAGGGTTTGACCCTGGCCAGTTTTGTTCCGACCGAATCGATCGCGGCCGTCGGATCGATCGGACGATGGAGAGTGACTGGCGGCTCAGGGCGGGCCTTCGGGCGTTATACGGGCCATTTTCGCGGCTGGGCTTCGGCCCAAGTTGTCTTAGCCCATAGAATATATTTTTTCTTTTTGTCTGCTGGGCTAGAACTTTAACGGACTGCCGTGGGCTGATGGGCTAAAATTAAAGTCTCTGTGCGTTTTCTGTTTATTCAGTGCTTTTTCGTATTATGATTATTCCCAAAATGTTCATGTACTGTTTTAAATAGAAAATTGCCACGCACAAAAATGTTATTAAATCATGTTTTAGTTTTCTAAATAGAATGGAACCAACGAGAAATTTAATTTAGAAAACTTTTATGAAATTAATGTTTGTGTCATTTTATGGCACATTAATGTGATCATTTTGTAATACAGACCATCGGTGTTTTACATTTTGAATCACCTGTTAATTCCTTATTATTTCAGCCCAACGGTGATATAATTTGGAGTTAACTCTTGCATGAAAATTGATCAAACCAACGTAGATTAATTTTTGGTGCAATTTAATTATAATTATGTTGTTCTTTTCCATTACTTATGATATTTTGAAATGATGACAGCTCCCGGTCCCCGTGGTTTCGAGAGCATCGAGCCACTCACGGGAAACAACTTCCAAACTTGGAAGGACTCGTTGCTATTGCACCTTGGTTGGCATGAGGTTGACCTCGCCCTAAGGGATAGTAAACCAGTGGAGCCTGCAAAGACTGCCACTGTGTATGCTGAGCTTAAGAAAGTGTATGACACTAAAGCTGACAAGTGGGAGAGGTCCAACAGAATGGCACTCCTAATTATAAACTTCTCCATCTCCACTGAGATTAAAGGGGCTATTTCCCCTAATGAAAGTGCTGCCGAATATTTGAAATCGGTGGAAGAACAATTTAAAGGCTCAGAGAAAGTGTATGCATATGAGCTTTTGCACAAGCTGCTTGCAAAATATGAAGAAAATGGAAATGTGAGGGAGCATATTTTGAGCATGAGCAATGCTCCGGCAAAGCTTAAAACGATGAAGTGTGACTTGAACGAAGAGCTTCTTGTGCTCCTAGTTTTTAGGTCACTACCCTCACAGTTCAACCCATTCAAGATGTACTATAATTCTCTCGAAACCAAATGGAAACTATCTGAACTCATTGCACATTGTGTTCAGGAGGAAGAGAGAATGAAGAGTGAGCAGAAAGATCAAGCTCTCCATGTTAACTCTGCAAAGAGGAAGCATGATAATAATGGTCATAACAATTATGTCCCCAACAAAAAGCAGTATTCCAAAAAGAATTCTCCAAAGCCTAAGCAATGCAACGAGGCAAGTTGTTCACGTTCTGCTCCTCCAACGGCTACTTCAACTAATCTTACAAATGCCGCTGGAGAAAAACTTTGCAATTTTTGCAAGCGGCCAAATCATGTTAAGGCGGACTGTCCAGGTTTTCTTAAGTGGCTGAATAAAAAGGGTAAGGATGAGATCACTCTAGTAGATGAATCTCTATATGTCGATTTTTCTAAATCTACATGGTGGATTGACTCAGGTGCGACTATTCATGTCGCGAATTCTTTGTAGGGATTCCATATAAGCCACACCCTAAAGGGAACAAGAAGACTTAATGTCGCGAATGGGAAGGAGGCTGAAGTTGAAGCCGTGGGCTCCCTCCCCTTGAAGTTGCACACTGGCTTCCTACTTCAGCTCAAGGACGTTCTTTATGTGCCTACTTTGAGTAGCAATTTGATTTCAGTTTCATGTTTAGATGATTTTGGATTTCATTGTACCTTCGGGGAGAAACAATGTTTTTTAAAGTATTGTAATAAGGATGTTGGTCTCGCCGTCCGACGAGGCAAACTTTATATGTTAAATCTTTCCAGTTATCCTATGTGTGTGAATCTCTGCGAGATGAATATGAATGAACGCAATCATTAAAAGAATGGGAGAAGTATCAATCCTTCTTCGAAATTTTGGCATCGTCGTTTGGGCCACATTTCCAGGGGGAGAATGGAACGATTGATTAAAGTAGAAATACTTCATCCATTAGATTTCTCTGATGCAGGCAATTGTATTGACTATATTAAGGGAAAATACGTTAAAACAATTAAGAAAGGAGCAGTAAGAGCCACAACGGTCCTTGAACTAATTCATACTGACATATGCGGACCTTTTAACATAAAGTCCATGGATGGTTTTGATTCCTTCATTACCTTCACAGATGATTTCTCTCGCTATGGCTACATTTACCCCATACGTGATCGATCCAAAGCTTTGGAAAAATTTAAGATTTATAAAGCCGAGGTTGAAAATCAACTCAACCAAAAGATCAAAGTAGTACGGTCTGATCGCGGGGGAGAATATTATGGCAGACATGCTCCTTATGGGCAAATTCCCGGACCATTCGCGAAATATCTAGCTGAAAATGGAATTGTTGCCCAATATTCAATGCCTGGTGAACCTCAGCAAAATGGCGTCGCTGAGCGTCGCAACTGCACTCTTATGGATATGGTACGTAGCATGCTTAGTCATGCAAACTTACCAGTAAGCCTTTGGATGGAGGCATTGAAAACAACTGCACACATCCTGAATCTTGCTCCAACTAAGTCAGCACCGAGCACACCTTATGAGATGTGGGCGGGAAAGAAACCGAGCTTGAATTACTTGCGTGTGTGGGGCTGCCCAGCTGAAGCTAAAGTATTCAATCCACATATTAAGAAGTTAGACCCAAAGACAGTCAGTTGTTTTTTCATTGGGTACCCTCATAGAGGAAAATGATATCGCTTTTATTGCCCAAGTCATACCACCAAGTTTGTGGAAACTAGGCAAGCGGTGTTTTTTGAGGATAATGAAATCACTGAGGTTAGGGCGATTGATCTTGAGAAGAAGCGGGTGTATGTTCCAACCCCGACTATCCAACAGAACCTTATCCCTATGCCTAATATGCACGAGACACCTACTGGTGGTGCCGAACCTGAAGCGGATCATCAATCCGACGAGGACCCTCAGCATAATGAGGATCCTCAGCCAAATAATGAGCCTCAACCCAATGTTAATCCTCAACCTTCTCGGGCAAGAGAAAATGTGCATACTAATGAGCCTACGAGAAGATCACAACGGGAAAAGAAAAAGGCCATCTCTAGCGATTATGTCACTTTCATGTGTGAGGATGAAAATGACATAGGTAAGGCACAAGATCCGACCTCATATAAAGAAGCCACTAAAAGTGAAGACTCGTCCAAATGGTTGGTAGCCATGGAGGACGAACTGAAATCTATGAGCTCGAATGATGTTTGGGACTTAGTAGAAGTTCCTGATGGAGCCAAAAGGGTAGGCTGCAAGTGGGTCTACAAAACCAAATATGATTACAAAGGGAACATTGAAAGGTTCAAAGCGAGACTTGTAGCAAAAGGTTATACACAGAGAGAAGTGATTGATTATAAGGATACCTTCTCGCCTGTGTCGACTAAAGATTCTTTTAGAATTGTCATGGCACTTGTAGCTCATTATGATTTGGAGCTGCATCAAATGGATGTCAAGACGGCCTTTTTAAATGGTGACTTAAAAGAAGAAGTTTACATGACTCAACCAGAAGGTTTTTCGTGGAAGGAAAAAAACACATGGCATGTCGTTTAAAGAAATCCATATATGGCTTGAAGCAAGCTTCAAGGCAGTGGTACCTCAAGTTCGACGAGATTATTCGAACTTTTGGTTTTAAAGAAAATGAAGTGGACAATTGCATATATGTTAAATTCAAAGGCAATAGGTTCACAATTTTAGTCCTATATGTTGACAATATTCTATTGGCTTGCAGCGATAAAGATATGTTGCATGAGACCAAGAGATTTTTGTTCTCAAAATTTGACATGAAGGATCTCGGTGAAGCCTCGTATGTCCTTGGCATTGAGATTCATCGAGATAGGTCCAAAGGTACATTAGGACTATCATAAGAGGCATACTTTGAGAGAGTACTAAAGAAATACAATATGCATAAGTGCTCTTCCTCACCTGCCCCCATAGTCAAGGGTGATAAGTTTGGGACATTCCAATGTCCGAGGAACCAAAATGAAGCTGATCAGATGAAGTCGGTTCCTTATGCTTCAGCTGTTGGAAGCATCATGTATGCTCAAGTTTGTACACGCCCCGACTTAGCTTTTGTAACCGGGATGCTTGGCAGATTTCAATCTAATCCAGGACCGGACCACTGGAAGGCCGCAAAGAAAGTTTTGCGTTATATGCAAGGTACTAAAAATTTCATGCTTACATATAGAAAGTCGGATAACCTGGAAGTTATTGGTTACTCGGACTCTGATTTTGCCGGGTGTGTGGATAGTAAGAGATCCACGTCAGGTTATATATTCACACTCGCTGGAGGAGCCATATCGTGGAAAAGCTCCAAGCAAACTATAGTTGCCTCATCTACGATGATGGCAGAATATCTAGCATGTTTTGAGGCCACTGGGCAGGTTGTATGGCTAAAGAATTTCCTTTCCGGACTTAAAGTGATTGACATCATTTCCAAACCACTGACATTGTACTGCGATAATGAACCCGCAGTTTTTTATGCAAATAACAACAAGTCAAGTGCTGCTGCCAAGCACATCGACATAAAGTACCGTGTTGTTCAGAATAGAATCCAGGATCAAACTATTAATGTTAAGCATATCAGTACGACACGTATGCTTGCAGATCCGCTCACTAAAGGCTTACCACCCAATATATTTCGTGAGCATGTAGCCGGCATGGGATTATTGGAAGCCTCTTGATTCTGGAATTATGGGACCGCTAATATAAACCACTCCCCATAAAGTAATATGTATTCCACTTTGAAGTAGGATGTGTGCTATGAGTATTGCGGTTCAATGGCATTACATTGGCTGGTGTAACACCTTACTCTAGTGTATCATTTCTATGGAGAATGGGCAAAAGTTATTGAGCCTAACGATCAGGGG
>LR738714.1:346559885-346601458 GCA_902687465.1 Secale cereale
GGGGGGGGGGAATGTTGGTATTGATCTAAAGGCCCAATGGGCCAAAACGAAAATAAAAGGGTCAAAACAACTTACGTTAAAGAGGGAACAGGGAGGTCACGAACCAACGTTCGTGCCCCTCAATCCCACCTTACGCGCCCTGATCGGGGGCACCCTAACCAACTATGGTTTTGGTCCCTTGTCGAAAGCGCACATTAAAAGGTGGGGGAGCAGCCGGCACCTACGCCAGACCAGTTCTCGTACGGTTTACTCCTGCTCCCCACATCCCAAAACCCTAACCGATCTGGGAGAGCGCTGCACGACGGGAAGATCATCTCCAAGCTCTGCCCCTGTTCCAGGGCAGTGCCGGTGCCACCCGGAGGGACGCCGCTACCCGCCGCGAACATCTACCAAAAGCCTGCATCACGCCTGCACCGAGCAGGCACGGGACTTCGCATCGCCTACACCAATGGCTGCTCCCATTGGTGGTAAGAACCCTAATTTTATCTCTCTGATTGATGCAATTAGGTGATCTGTTTTCTAGGCATAAGATTCAATCTATCCTACGGGATTAAATTTATCTAACACCACCAGCACGCCCTCTGCGTGAGTTCTCTCTTGATCTCCTCCCGAGGTGCCTCTTAGGTCTTGGTGTGTGTTCTTAGTCTTTGGGAGACGGACGAGAGTGCTATCAGCACAAGCCCATACCCCAACGTTGATCTTGACGTGGGCAAGTCCAGACCACAACACCACCGTTGCTGGATGCAAAGAAAAATCAACATTATTAACTCTCACCATTACGTTGCTGGATGCAAAGAAAAATCAACATTATTAACTCTCACCATTAGAGAAGATGACAACCATCTCCCAGTGCAGGATGTGTGCGTGTTCCGTCGACGAGACGAGTCCTGCCGCGTTCGTGAGTTTTTCCAGCCGGATCTGGTACGTGTCGCCTCCTTGACGCCGCCGTCACGGGCGCGTCTCTTGTGCGTGAGCTTTCTTCTGGCCGTCGGGAGCTTGATGTGTTTTTGTCGCCCCCGTTGCGTGGGGTCGTATCCTGTATATATAGGCAGCCAGCAGGGTACGAGCTGAGCACCGCACCGCTTGCTTGATCGGCAAGGTCAACACTTTCCATCATAAGCTCTTCTTTCCATATTGATTTTTCTTTCCAAAACGCTGCTATTCTTGCTTTACACGGTTTGTTTTAAACCACGCGTGCAATGATCCACCCAGTCGGTTGCCTCCGTTTCCAAAAATCCGATGCCTTGCCATATATACGTACGGATCCGATTGCTCACATGCCGATCAATCTAATTCCAATAGCCACACTCATATGTGTTCAAGTGTATTTTGAACCCACCAAACACACGCCCATATTTCATCCATGTACGTATATGCAGGCGTTTGTGTATCGGCCACAAATACCCGAATATGTATATACGGCGCACGCGAGCTTGCCGGCCGGCCGATACACCAAAATACGTACATATATGTGTAACGTACAAGAGCTTTGTTACTACTTCCTCCCTTCCTAAATATAAGTCTTTGGAGAGATTCCACTATGGATCATATACGAAGCAAAATGAATGAATCTACACTCTAAAATGCATCTATATATATTCATATGTGGTTGATAGTGAAATCTCTATAAAGACTTATATTTTGAAACGGAGGGAGTACATGCATGGCAAAATTGATGAATGCATGCAGTAGTACGTAGACACCATGCTAATTGCCATGCATGCACATATTGGGCTAGGAAAAACATCAATGAGCTATGCATATACCTGGGCACACGTGTCCATATAATCTGCACTTAGAATTCATCCAAAAAAATAAATTATATGAGTCCTTTTAGATAATAAATAGTATTAAAAACTCATCGAACAATATTATTGTAATAAGACTCGTTATGTGGATTTCGATGTAATAAATTATGATTGAAACTCTGTTATAAATCCTCGAAGTACTGTGTGTGTCGGCATACCGATCCAGGGATGACACTGAGCACATAGATGTGACGCCCCGAGACCAACGCTCCAAAAGACTTCCATATGTTCCGGGTTTCACCTTGTGTTTCATTTGTGCTTACTTTATTTATTTTGCATTCCATCATGTCATCATGCCGTCATGTCATAAATCTTTTGCAACTCAACTAAATAAAATTGTATAGATCTTTTGATCTATTTAAATCGAGGGAAGTCATATGTTGATTTCTCTTTACAACATATACAAGTCTCTAAATATTTTAGGGAGCTATGATAAATATTCCATCGTTCTGAAATTAACCATAACAAACTGGCATCTTAGTTTCCTCTTGTTTTTAAATCTTTTAAATCCTCCATCTTCTTCAATATTCATCCTCTAGTTGTGGAGTTTTGATATATCAAAGTAGCCACATGCCAGTTGTTAGTTCAATTCCTATTTATTTGGCTCTTCCAAATAAATATTTTGCTTCTTTGTTTTTTTAATTAGTAGAGGAGACCTGGTTTTTTTTTCTTAATCGAGGCTGGCCCATCTCTCCTTCTAGTTTTTTTTCCTTTCTCTGCGTTTTAGCCCAGCCAATTTGGCCCAAGGCCCAGCAGCAGTAGCTGCCAATTCGGCCCAGGGCCCGGCCGCCTCCTCCCTAACCCTAGTCTCTCTAAACCTGTCCCGATCCACTCCCGTCGATCTCATCTCCCCCTCGTTCTCCCTCAGCGCCGCCACTTATCTCGCTCCTCCCGATCCTGCTGCCTCCTCTCGATCCCCAGCGTCCTCTCCCTCTCCTGCACGCACGCATCGCTCTCCGCCTCCAGCCGCGCCCGGCCTCCACTCCGCCGCCTAGCGAAGCCGCCGCTGCCTCCCCGCGCCTCTTGCTCCGCTCCCGCGCCTCCTCCCTCCGGTGGCCTCGACGCCCATCGCTGCGCGAGCCCACGCCCAGCCGCGTCCAACCTCTGCCTCCCCAACGACTCCTCCATCGCGCCGTCCTCCTCGAGCCTTTCGGCCCCCGATCCGCCACCGCGCCATGGTGCCCGTGTCGTCCAGCTGCGTCGGTGAGCACGAGCCACCGCGGGCCACCGCGGGCCACCCGACAGCGCCGGCGCCGTCGCCCCTACCGCTGCTCTTCGCCAAGCCCCAGCCGCCGTGAAGTCGCCCGACCCCGCCGTCCCCTCCTCAGCTCCGCCGCCGAAGGCCGCCACGGGGACCAGAACCCATGCCTGGACCTGCTGCTCTGCTCTGCCTCCGCTGCACCAAGGCACCCCGATCGTCTTCTGCTCCTCGCCGGCCTTCCGTGTGCACGCCGCTACGTCCCTGCTTCCTACCAAGGCGATGACGGCACTTCGTCTAGCCATTGCTCGGCCGGGCGTCAAGAACCAGCAGCTCGAGCTACCTCCATGCACCTCCGGTGACCTCTCGAGGTAGAGCCGTGCAAGTCTCTCGTTTATCAAGATGGCCAAGTCCAGGGACTACTGAAACGTGTACCACTACTTCGCACGACGACCCGTGTACGACTACCGTCGTCGAGTATTTTGTTCGCCAAGTCCCTCGACGACCAAGTGTACGACTACATGGATTCTCCAAGTACCACACCGGCAAGCGTGAATGCTCGGAAGACTACCTTCGCCGAAGACTCGTGAACGACCACACATCCGAAACACGACAAGTACGACGATGACCATCACGTGCCGAGTTCAACTACCGCTGAAATGTACGACTACCGTCTCTATGGATCCGTCAAGTACCTCTACGACGACTCGAACGTGTACGACAACTTCCACTACCGCCGCCACGTGAACAACTACTTCCCTTGACGGCCCGTGAACAACTACACCACTAATTCCCTCGACGATCTCGAACCTCCCCGAAATGCACGCTTCGAAGGTATACCCCCGAGACGACGCCCGTGGAACGGATGCATGTTGTGTTGTTTGAGCTGTATCGCTTGTTCGCATCGTGTCTGAGATGTCGCTTGCTTGTTCCCCCTCTTTTGCCTTGTCACCAACCCGTGGGAACCCGGTAACGGGATCACCCCACCATCTTGCTTGACACGCTCACGTTGACCCTTTCTTTTGCACCGGTCTCTCAACGAGTTACCGGTACCGAAATGTTGTTGCGGCACCATTTTCGGTTATCGCCGCTGTGGCCCCTTTTCTTTCCACCATGGTGACAAATGCTTCATATCTTGATTTTGTCAACTTTTAACAAAATTGCATAAAACTTGAATATGTCATCCGCATCATGATAACAACTCTTAAATGCTTAAAAGTTAAAATTGTTCTTTGCTTTAACCATTGCTAATTATGCACGTGGGGATTTTCCGGGATTTGTTGTTGTTATTTCCGGCCTCATTTAAAATGACTAGATAGTGTAGTTTTGCTCATGCTTCACCTCTTGCCATGTTTAATAAAAACATTTAATCTTGTCTTGTAAATAAACGAGAGTCAACTAAATAAATAAAATGTGGTGTTTCGTCAATATGCAACTCGTTGCATATTGAGCTCCACTTAACTTGTAGTACTTGTTTGTGCACTTGCCATGCCATGCATATTAAAACCGGACATGCATCATACTTGTTTGAGCATCATGCCATGGTTATGATATGTGTGTTTACCATGTTGTTTGCTTCTTTCCGGTATGCTTCTCTCGTTAGTTTCGGTTTCGTTCCGGAGTTGTGAGGTTTTGTTCGACTACTTCATGGACTCGTTCTTCTTCCTTGCGGAATCCCAGGCAAGATGATCATTCCCCGATATCACCTCTATCTTTGCCTATGCTAGTTATCTCGCTCTTTAGATATGCGTCGATGCGTATTCCTGTTGGTCAGCCTCCTATTGTTGCCATGAAACCTCTAACCTTTGACACCTTCCCAGCAAACCGTTGTTTGGCTATGTTACCCGCTTGCTTAGCCCCTCTTATAGCATTGTTAGTTGCAGGTGAAGATGAAGATTGCTCCATGTTGGAAGTTGTTATTGGAATATCACAATATCTCTTAAATATATTAACACACCTATATACTTGGCAATGGGTGGAAGGCTTGGCCTTTTGCTCAGTGTTTTGTTCCACTCATGCCACCTTAGGAACCGATAAACCGGTGTTATGTTCCTTGATTTTGCGTTCCTAACACGGTTGGGGTTTATGGGCCCCCCTTGATAATTCGCACTGCTTAAAGCTTTTCCAGCAAGGCCCAACTTTGGTTCTACTTTTTCCTAACAACTAAAACTTGCCAATGGAGTAATTAACCCGAGGATTTGTTAATCAACAACCCGGGCCAGTGCTCCTCAGGAGTGTTGGTCCAAACTGGGGGTCCTGCGGGGCCACCTTAGGGAAACCCGAGGGCTGGTTTACCTGTAGCATCTGTAATGCCCAGGATGGGACTATACCTCCTACGTGTCGAGGAACGACTTAAAGGTATAATCCCATTCTAGAATGATCTCAAGTTTGGTATCTTTGCACGACTCATGTAAAAATAGGGATGAAATTGCAAAAGGATAGTTGGCTTAGACTCGCCACTTCACGCAATACATACATAAGCAAATCATCATTCATAACATCACAACCCGACTATGGGCGAAGATCCAAAATAAAGATACCAAAAACAACATAAAGCCACAGGTCAAGATCGAATCCTAGTAGAAACCACTACTGATCGTCGAAAACGTCACAAGCATATGGCCACTCTCTTCATCGAGCTCCCAGGGAAGCTCTGAACCAGCTCCTGCTTCAAACTTGGTTGAACCTGCATCTGGTGTTGTAGTATCTGTGAGCCACGAGGACTCAGCAATCCCATAACCATGGGTATCAAGACTAGCAAAGCTTTATGGGTAGGAAGAGGTAAAGTGGTGAGGTTGCAGCAGCGGCTAAGCATAATATGGTGGCTAACTTACGAGTACAAGAATAAGATGAGCATCTACGCAAACGGGCGCAACTAGTAGTGATCGCTAAAGATCCTGAACTACCTATGAGTCAAACATAACCCCATCGTGTTCTCTTCTCAATGTGAAAAGAGACAGTCACGGTTACTCACACAGTGGTGTGTTTTACTTCGGATTCTCTGTCAAGTTTTCTACAACAGAACATTAACAAATTCCAATCTGCCACATAACCGCGGGCACGGCTTTCGAAAGATTATAACCCTGCAGGGGTGTCCCAACTTAGCCCATCACAAGCTCTCACGATTAGCTGAAGTGATAAATATAATATCATCACCCCTTATCTTAGGGAAATCCGATCAGGCTCGGCATCCCGGTGCACAAGACATTTCGACAATGGTAAAACAAGTCCAGCAAGACCTCCCGGCGTGCCGACACCCTGATAGTAGCCGCGCGTATCTCGTCTCAGGCCATGTCCGGATAGGTGATCCTACGGGTTATACCAGATACCTCGGGTTTCCCCGTGGTGGCCCCGCAGGACCCCCGTTTGGGACCAACACCATCAGCACTGGCCCCCCTGCTATGTAGAAAGAATCCCCGGGGACGCGACCCCCTATGCAATTTTAATTAATTAATTAAGTTGTTATTATGAGGCAAATTAAAACCAATGTTGGGCCTTGCTGGAGGAGTTTTATTCAAAGACGAATTGTCAAGGGGTCCCCATCCACCCATCATGTAAGGAACGCAAAATCAAGGAACATAATGCCGGTTTATCGGCGCCTAAGGTGGCATGAGTGGAACAAAACATCGAGCAAAAGGCCAAGCCTTCCACCCAAGCCCAGTATATAGGTGTGTTAATAATAATTATTATAGATATTGTGATATTCCAACAACAAGTTCCCTCCTGGAACAAACTTCATCTTCACCTGCAACTAACAACACTATAAGAGGGGCTGAGCAAGTGGGTAACATAGCCAAACAGTGGTTTTGCTAGGAAGGTTTCAAAGGTTAGAGGTATCATGGCAATAAGGAGAGGCTGACATAAAAGATGGGTAGCGCGACATGTAACGATACCATCGAGACACTAAGCATGGCAATGGTAGTAAAGGTATCCAAGGGTATGATCATCTTGCCTGGGATTCCGCAAGGAAGAAGAACGGATCCATGAAGTAGACGGAGCAACACAGTCGAGCGAATCCTCACAACTCCGGAACGAAACCGAAGCTAACAAGAGAAGCAACTGGAAAGAAGCAAACAACACGGTAAACACACAAGCATAAACATGGCATACGATGCACATCCAAGTATGATGCATGTCCGGTTTAAATATGCATGGCACGGCAAAGTGCACAAACAACACTACAAGTTAAGTGGATCTCAAAATGCAACGAGTTGCATATTGACGAAACACCACATTTTAATTATTTAATTGACTCTCATTTATTTACAAGGCAAGATTAAATATTTGTTAACATGGCAAGAGGTGAAGCATAATAAAACTACACTATTTAGGCATTTTAAATGAGGCCGGAATGACAAACAACAATTCCGGAAAATCCCCATGAGCATGTTTAGCAATTTTTTAAGCAACAACAATTCACACATATTAATGTTGTTAACATGATGCGGATGACATGATCAAGTTTTATGCAATTTTTATTAAAAGTTGACATGAAGATGATATGAAGCATTGTCACCGTGGTGGATGGAAAAGGGTACCACGGCAACGATCCGAAAGTGATGCATCGGCAACATCTCGGTTCCGGTAACTAGTTGAGAGACCGGTGCGAAAGATGACGGAGAGCGAGTCGAACAAGATGAAAAGGTTGGGTGATCCCGTCACCGGGTTCCCACGGGTCGACGACGAGGCAACGGAGGAGCACGACAAAAGATGATACGGGCACGGAGCACACAAGTGGAGCATCTCATACAACACAACAATCCACGGGTCATCGTCTCGGGGTTATACCTTCGGAATATTCGTTTCGGGGCGGTTCGAGGTCGTCGAGGGACGTAGTGGAAGTAGCAGAAGTAGACGTTCTCGCGGGTCGTGGCACACGTTCGTAGAGGGAAGTAATCGTTCCGTTCGGAGAGGAAGTAGTTGTTCACGAGGACGGTAGTCGAACTTGACGCTTGCATTACATGGGTCCTCGGCGACGGTAGTGGAAGTAGTGGTACACGGTCATCGGTAGGGGTACTTGTCGCATCGCCATGTGTAGTGGTACTCGGGGTCGTCGTGGAACTTGTCGGTCTCGGGACTTGGCGAAGTCGAACTTGACGGGTCCGAGGTCGTGCGTCATGGTACTTGGCGAATCCATGGGTGCATCTTGGCGACACTTGGACAACGGATACGGTCATGTAGTTGAACTTGGTGTATCCTCAAACTTGACGCCCCAAAGTCCTGGCACGTAACAGCAGGCAGAAAAGCAAAGCAGCGGCAGCAGCAGCATCTTGACCGGCGGAAGCAGCAGCAGGGTTTGGAGCTCGGCTCCATGGCGGTAGCTGCGGGCGGTGGCGAAGGAGGGGAAGTAGGCAGCAACGGTCGTCGGCACAGCACGGTGACGGCGCTGGCCCACGGCTGAAGGGACCCGATGGCCTTGGCGCGTGATACGTCCAAAACGTATCTATAATTTCTGCTTGCTCCATGCCCTTTTTGTGTGATATTGCTATGATATTTATGCACTTCCATACACTTTTTGATCATATTTGGACTAACCTACTAATGGTTGCAAAAGTGCACAATGTTCTTGTTTTACACTTTATTGTGTTGGAATTACTTGGAAACAGACAAAAACGCAAAATGAGTCGTATTGAAGTAGGACTCTGACTTTCCTGAAATCTGTCTGAGAACATTTTTTTAAAGATGGTCACGTTCCGGCCTGAAGACGACGTCAAACGAAAAAATTCTAGTTGCGAAAGTTGTGGGTAATTTCGAGGCGATGCTTCTGGATATAAAATTCGTCCAAATCGGAGTCCGGACGGCCGAGTAAAGCCCGTTTTACTGAGGCTCAAAATCTGATGACGGGAATCTGAGAGTCTATATAAAGAGAGGAAACCTAGGTCACCAAGGGCCACGAATTTTCCTTCTCCCAAGCCGCCGTCTTGGAGGGGAGGACCAGCACCATTGCAGCACCATCCACAAGGAACAAGAGGGCCCAAGGAGCCGCTGCCCCCTAGGGCCGCCGCCGCCCCTAGGGCCGCCGCCGTCTCCTCCCAGCCGCCGCCGGCTGCCGCCTCCTCGCGGGACTGCACCTCTCCATCAACACCACCATCAAGATCCTCCTCACCATGTCCATGTGTGAATAGTCTCCTCCGGGGCCGAGGGCTCGTATGTGTAGCTATGTGGTTATCTCTCTCTCCCATGATGTGATCTCCGTTGTGATCATAGGCTATGTTAATCTAGGGTGATCCCATGATATTTCCCCTTCCTCTATGTATTGGATTGATGTACTCACTTGTCTTTATCTACTATAATCCCAGAGACCAAGGTGACAGCGGTCTATTGGACATGGATTAGAAAAATATTTTCATGAGTGATTTCCTCTCTTGTGTGTTGATTGAAGATTGAGAGTCTCTTGGTGCTTGTCTTTGACTATCCTTTAGATATGTTGTGGTGATTGTGGGACTCTCTTTGGATGGCCGCGGTGACATTGGGAAATCCTTAGATTGAGAACTACGAACTTTGAGGTGTGCTTTTGTAGCCCTACATAATTCTCGTCCTCTCTTGACCACGGAGGAATGACCTCCGGGTGCGTCTCCATTGCATGTTTTATGGGAAATATCATGTGATTCGATTATGTTAATGTTGTTGGGAGTTGCCACTAGTGAAAGTATGATCCCTAGGCCTTGTTTCCACCATTCCAATACCATTTGTGCTCACGTTTACCACTTGTTTGCTTACTGCACTTTTTATTACAGATTTATATTACTTTGTTTTGCCATCCATATCACTTGCCATTTAACATCTCTTCGCCGAACTAGTGCACCTATACATCTGACAAGTGTATTAGGTGTGTTGGCGACACAAGAGACTTCTCGTATTTTAATTGCAGGGTTGCTTGAGAGAGACCATCTTCAACCTCTACTTCCCTGAGTTCGATAAACCTTAGGTCACCCACTTGAGGGAAATTGCTGTTGTCCTACAAACCTCTGTGCTTGGAGGCCCAACATAGTCTACAAGAGTAAAAGCGTGTGTAGACATCAAGCTATTTCTGGCGCCGTTGCCGGGGAGGTGAGTGCTTGAAGGTATATCTTTAGATCTTGCAATTAAATCTTTTTGTTTCTTGTTTTTATTTTCACTAGTTTTGCTTAATGGAAAACAACAAAAATATGAGAGAGCTTTATAAGCTCTACCTTGAACTTGGCCATGATGTGTTCGAAGAGAAAATTAAAAAACCTTTGGAACTTTATTATTTGCATAACAATCATGAGGGTGGTGATGTTATTAGTATGTTTTTATTTAATATCAATATTGCTAATGACATGGAAAGCTCTAAGCTTGGGGATGACACGTTTGATGAACATGTTATTTTTAGTCCCCCATCTTTTGAGGAGAAAATTTACTTTGATGATACTATGCCTCCTATATATGATGATTACAATGATGAATATGATATTTTCAGTCCACCTACTATTGAGGATAAAATTTATTATGATTATGATATGACTCCTAAATACGATGATTACCATGATGGTTATGATAGTCTTACTCTCACTATTCCTAATAAGAAAGATTTTGCTTATATGAAGAGTAATGACACTTTTATGCTTTTGGATCATGGAAATAATGCCTTATGTGATAGTTATATTGTTGAGTTCATCCATGATGCCACAAAAATTTATAATGAGAGAGGGAGACATGGTTCTAAATATCTTAATAATAAGAAGTTTCCTCTTTTTATGGTGAATATTTTGAAGTTATGCTTGTTTTGCCTTCCTATGCTTATTGCTTTGTGCTTCAATGAATTATTCTATTGCAATATTCCTATGCATAGGAAGCATGTTAGGCTTAAATGTGTTTGGTATTTGCTTCTTGATGCTCTCTTTTGTTCTTCAACTCTTATTCCTACGAGAGCATCATTAAAATCTTATGCCTAGCTTAAAGGCATAAAAAAAGCGCTTTTGGGAGGCAGCCCACAATGAATAAAATTTTATTTTGCTTTTGTTGTGTCTTGATGTTGTTACTACAGTAGCATCATCATTGTATCTTTACTTTTCAGCTTTGTGCCAAGTGTAGCCTCTGATTGCAAGAAAGTTCAAAAGTTGTGACGTGCTGTCCAGGAAACAGATTCTGTCCTTGGAAAGAAAAATTCATATAAAATCACCAGATCAAATTTTTGGTCTGCATTTTTTCGACGGCGTGCTCTATACAATTGGCTTTCGGACGTCTGTTCTAAGTTTTTTTGATTAGAGTTGCAGAAGTGCCCCGAAAAAATTATTTACTACCTGTTGGTCTGTTTTTCACAGATTCTGTCCTGTTTTGCCTTTCCTTCATTTTGCAAACCTTGAGCTTGCTTTTTCTTTGCAAAAAACTTTTGGCAATCTTGAGAAACAGTAGACCTTCAAGAATATCCTTATTTCCAGCAAGGAACAATTATATTATTATGGGTACTAACCTCGCTAATCAGATTATGATGAGTTATGTATGAAGGGAGTTTTCAAGTGTGCGAGGGAAGATGATAAAAAGATTCATGAGTGTCAAACGCTCAAGCTTGGGGATGCCCCCATGCACCCCCAAGAAATATTCAAGAAGACTCAAGCGTCTAAGCTTGGGGATGCCCCCGTGCATCCCCTTCTCCATCAACATTATCAGTTCGTCTTTCGTTCCACTATATTTTTATCACTTCATGTGTTATGTGCTATGCTTGGAGCGTCTTGCTCTTAGTTTTCTTTTTAGTTTTCTTTAGCTTTTTATAACGAGTCGGAACTCAGCTTTCTTTGTGTGGGAGAGAAACACGCTCCACGTCAACCTAGAACATAACATAGACATTTCCTTGCTGTGTGTGTTCTTTGTCTTTCAATAGCTACTATCATGTTTAGCTTTTAGTTTTCATGCTTATCTTTTTAAAGAGCTTTTGTTTAGTTGGTCGTTGGAACTCTCTTTATTTATCATGCTTATCTTATTAAGAGAGTTGGCTTCTGTTCCATTGGTCGATATGTCTATGATAAAAATGCTATGTGCATAAGGGTGCTTAGTAGTTCATGTTTTCTTATGGTTAGTCTCAAATAGCTGGGGGGGTCCCAATGTGTTATTGGAGTACCAACATGATTTGTTTGCCTATGATGTGGTATGGTTTAGCGATATCTTCCTTCAAGAATTTATTTTGATTGACTTGGCGTATGCTCACACATATTTAAGTCTGTAAAGAAAGTCTGTCAAGCCTTGATGATCTTTTGTTTCTGAGTAGCGATATAACTACCATGCCTGATTCAATGTTGCTTTGTCGCTCTGCATGATTATGACCGTCATTGCTCTTTTAGTTGGTCGCTCCCAGTCTTTTGCTAACCTCCACCTGTACTAAGCGGACTGACTGCTTGGGCATCCAAATTCTTTTAAACCAGTTATGCCATATGAGTCCACCATACCTTCCTATACATGGTATTTACTTGCCATTCCTAACGGAGACTTTCATGTACCATCTCAAAATTATTCAAAAAAAAGCATTCCTATTTTGTGCCTCTGTTTTAGTTCATGAGGAAGTAGTAGTTAATTCATGATCTTTTTAAGTTGGACAAGCTTCACCCCGGGATTGCATGTCTAATGTGCAAACCCATAATACGAGAAGGAACTGGCAAAGAGTGCGCCCGACTCAAAATTAATATAACAAACAAACCCTCCTTCATGCTTTGTTCATGAGAAATCAGTAAACTTTGGCAGTGATAAACAAAGGAGATTAAGAGGATGTGATCGTACTCATTCGGGAGCCGTTCCTCGAAACTTGTCCATCTCAAGAAGTGATTGAGTTATCTGCTAGCATTCGTTGACGGAACATGCATAATCTAAAAAAATAATTATTACCTCTGTTTTAAAAACCAAGAGCTCTGGTACATGTTTTGTCTTTGTTTCCGACTACGGGTTTTCAACTTTGCCAACAAAAGCCACGGTTGAGAGTCTCCACCTTCTTTTAAAGCACCAACTATTAAGAGCATGATTGTCATTCTGAGTGTAATGTGCATTGTCCCAAAGTAGCATTGTCTTTTGCATGATTGTGATATCGTTTATTATGAAATCATTGTATCTAGTCATCACTTAAACCTTGGAGGTGCCCTTGCATTTATGTTTTGCTTCACTAAAGGGGGCAAGCGAGATATCACTTTATCATATTTGCACACCATGCTCATTACAAATCTTTTTGATGTTTCAGTATCATATTATATAACTTTCAGTTCTTTGTGATTTTCTCATGAGGCAACTTAATTACTACAGATTCATTATCTCAGTAAGCTTTTGTCATATGACTATGAAAAGTCCTTATATGGTTAATAGCATGTCACCACAGAAATTATTCTTGTTATCATTTACCTACTCGAGGACGAGCAGGAATTAAGCTTGGGGTTGTTGATACGTCCAAAACGTATCTATAATTTCTGCTTGCTCCATGCCCTTTTTGTGTGATATTGCTATGATATTTATGCACTTCCATACACTTTTTGATCATATTTGGACTAACCTACTAATGGTTGCAAAAGTGCACAATGTTCTTGTTTTACACTTTATTGTGTAGGAATTACTTGGAAATTGACAAAAACGCAAAAGGAGTTGTATTGAAGTAGGACTCTGACTTTCCTGAAATATGTCTGAGAATGTTTTTCAAAGATGGTCACGTTCCGTCACGAAGACGACGTCAAACGGAAAAAGTCTAGTTGCAAAAGTTGTGGGTAATTTCGAGGCGATGCTTCTGGATATAAAATTCGTCCAAATCGGAGTCCGGACGGCCGAGCAAAGACCGTTTTACTGAGGCCCAAAATCTAATGACGGGAATCCGAGAGTAGAGGGGAAACCTAGGTCACCAAGGGCCACAAATTTTCCTTCTCCCAAGCCACCGTCTTGGAGGGGAGGACCAGCACCATTGCAGCACCATCCACAAGGAAGAAGGGGGGCCAAGGAGCCGCTGCCCCCTAGGGCCGCCGCCGTCTCCTCCCAGCCGCCGCCGGCTGCCGCCTCCTCGCGGGGCTGCACCTCTCCATCAATACCACCATCAAGATCCTCCTCACCATGTCCATGTGTGAGTAGTCTCCTCCGGGGCCGAGGGCTCGTACGTGTAGCTATGTGGTTATCTCTCTCTCCCATGATGTGATCTTCGTTATGGTCATAGGCTATGTTAATCTAGGGTGATCCCATGATATTTCCTCTTCCTCTATGTATTGGATTGATGTACTCACTTGTCTTTATCTAGTATAATTCCTGAGACCAAGGTGACAGCGGTCTATTGGACATGGATTAGAAAAATATTTTCGTGAGTGATTTCCTCTCTTGTGTGTTGATTGAAGATTGAGAGTCTCTTGGTGCTTGTCTTTGACTATCCTTTAAATATGTTGTGGTGATTGTGGGACTCTCTTTGGATGGCCGCGGCGACATTGGGAAATCCTTAGATTGAGAACTACGAACTTTGAGGTGTGCTTTTGTAGCCCTACATAATTCTTGTCCTCTCTTGACCACGGAGGAATGACCTCTGGGTGCGTCTCCATTGCATGTTTTATGGGAAATATCATGTGATTCGATTATGTTAATGTTGTTGGGAGTTGCCACTAGTGAAAGTATGATCCCTAGGCCTTGTTTCCACCATTGCAATACCATTTGTGCTCACGTTTACCACTTGTTTGCTTGCTGCACTTTTTATTACAGATTTATATTACTTTGTTTTGCCATCCATATCACTTGCCATTTAACATCTCTTCGCCGAACTAGTGCACCTATACATTTGACAAGTGTATTAGGTGTGTTGGGGACACAAGAGACTTCTTGTATTTTAGTTGCAGGGTTTCTTGAGAGAGACCATCTTCAACCTCTACTTCCCTGAGTTCGATAAACCTTAGGTCACCCACTTGAGGGAAATTGCTGCTGTCCTACAAACCTCTGCGCTTGGAGGCCCAACATAGTCTACAAGAGTAGAAGCGTGTGCAGACATCAGTGCGCCGGTGGCGATGCGGCCATGGAGACAAGGCGCAGAGCAGGGCGGGCTGGAGGAGACGAGGAAGGGGCCCGTGTCACGCATGGAGCTGCTCGTCCATGGCGCTGGAGACGAAGGTGCGGTGGCGCGCGGGCGCTGGTCGAGGGGGCTCTGGACGAGGCCAGGCACCCGGCCTGGAGGGGCGCGCTGGAGGCGCTGGCTGGCGCTGCGCTGGAGACGGAGGGCGTGGCCGCTGCGGCCTTGGCGCGGAGGTCCAGCGGCGGACGGCGCGCTCCTGGCCGAAGGCGATGCGGCGGAGGAAGGAGGCCGCCGGAGATCGAAGGGAGGAGGGAGCGGGGTCGGGCAAGGGAAGAGCGAGGGGAGAGGGGATCGGGCAGCGAGGGCACGAGAGATGGAGTCGGGTGGCGGCGGCTGAGGGAGTTGGTCGAGGAAACGAGAGGAGCGGCCGGCTCGGGCTAGGGTTGGAGATCGGAATGGGCCTGGAGGGATGGGCCGGCCTAGGGAGGCTGAGATGGCCTAGAGGCCTTGAGCCAGATGGGCTGCGGGGTAAGGAGGAGGCCCGCTGCGGCTGGGATCTCTCCCTTATATTTCTTAGCAGAAAAAAATAGATAGAGAGAGTCCCAAAAAAAATAAGAAAGGAGGCCATGAACAGGAAAAATAAAAGATGGAACATTTTTGTAAGGCTTTATGGAATAATACCAACCCAACAAAATAGTTCCAACAAAATAGGGACGTGCAAACCAAAATTATTTAGTTTGCCTTAAAGGAGTTTGAAAGGAGACTAGACTTTAGGAGGAGCCTCGATACAACGGAGAAGAATTATAGACAAGGTTTAGAAGTAGAACTTGGAGTGAAATAGGCATGGGGAAAATATGTAAGTGTGTTGGGTTAATTCCAAACAATTGGAATATTTAATATAGCTCCCTAATATTAGGAGGATATGTTATAAAGAGAAGTCACACTTCCCTCGATTTAAATGGACCGAAGATCCACACAATTTATTTAGGTTGAGATGCAAAAGAAAAATGACATGATGGCATGATGACATGATGCAATGCAAAATAAATAAAGCAAGCACAAATGAAACACACGGGAGAACCCGGAACATCTGGAATCTTCTGGAATCTTCTGGGACGTCGGTCTTCGGGCGTCACAACTCTCCCACACTAACAGAGGATCTCGACCCGAGATCCTGGAGATGGCACCGGGTAGAAATGAAAGAGAAGAGGTAAAACAAAGTTGCTTCTTTGACAGACGAGTGAAACCACGAACCTGAGAGGTTGACCAAAATGAAAGAAGAATACAACGGAGATGAACGAATATGAAAACTCCGTTAGAAAATAGGAACAAGGAACATTACGAGAGCCTTGTAGGTTGAAAGACATGAAACAAGAGCTTACGAACCAAAAGAATATGAAACCACAATGGTATAACCAAGGAATAAGAATGACATGATTCAGATAGCACTCCGACTGAAAATGGAAGGAATTGAACAAGAACTTGAGAAGATGGCTGATACTTGATGAAATCAACAACACATTGCCTCTGAAACAATTGAAAGAATGGCACATGGGGTAAGAAAGATTCAGACAACACTCCTGTTGAAAAGTGAGGCAAAACTAGATAAGATGACGGAACTTGAATGGAGGACACAACACTCCTGTTAAATGATAAGCAAGGGAAAGAACATGATCTCGATAAAACAAGATGATGTTTTGGAGAGAGAAACATCACAAAGCCTCCGGAATGAAAGAATAGCATATAAATCAACGAAAGAAACGAATGGAGAACAAAAATGACAACTTCTCCCACAAATGAATTAGGAAATCCTCCTGACAAAGAAGGGTTGAATGGGGTTGATGGAAAAATCAACAACGAAACGAATAAACTCTGTTGTGGGCTTATGGAAACATCTCAAAATTAAGAGGTGACAACCAGCCACTGACGGAAAACATTTGATTGGATTGAGATCAACAAGGAGATGATAAACTTATTTCGCCGGAATGATAAATGTAGAACTTGGGTCATTTATAGCACCATAATAGCAACAATTCTCAGGGAAAGCTTTTAGGTGAAATACAACCCAAGATGACTCCAACGAATAAATTGAAGAGTTGAAAAGATCTCCTGAACAAAGAAAATGATGGGTTTAAATATCTCATTCCTGACAACTTGTGAGTCATGAAATATGAAGGGAAAATTGTCAAGAATGACATAACACCACCTCAAAAGAAAAGGTAGAAGAATGACACTTGGAAAGCATGATGACGAATGCTTGAGCTCCAACAAGAATCTTGATGAAGACTACAAGGATGAATTAAATCATAATGAACCACCATGAGAACTCCGGTAATGAAAGCATAAGAAGTGAAAGACAAAAAGAATAAGATTCAAGGCCTGCGATGAATTAGATGGAGCTTTGAAATGATATAATTGAAATAACTTGGAGCTCCGGAAAACAAGATGAACAGCTTAGAACCGAGAATATGATATGATGAACAAGCTCCGGAAAAAGAGATTAAACACTTCGAGGAAATAAGAATAAGATTTATTGTGTGCTTATCCTTCATCAAATTAAATTGATGACAAGCAAACGGATTTGGCATACTACTTATTCTCGTTGGAAAGGATTAGGAGAGATCTCGCACAAGCTTGGATAAATATTCAACGAACCACCGGTAGAATTATGAAAAGGACAAATGAATTAAAACGATAACAACGGAAGGGTAATCTTGAAAGAACCACCGTAAAAATATGGAGACGAATGAAGAGACATCAACAAACAATATTTGGAGGACGAAGTTGAAAACTGAGAATGAAGAAATATTCTGAAATGATGGCCTTCGGAGGATCACAAAGAAAAAAATTCATGAAATGCTTCGGATGGGTATAAAAGAATTCCTCACAATCTGAACAATAATGAGGATGGCATGAAGCTAGAACCACGAATCTTGGAAGAACGGATAAGGATTCAAGAGGAACTCGTCTTCGGGTCTTCAAAAACTGAGAAGACGATGAGATACACCACCGTGAATTGTATAGGCACTCCGTAATGAAGAATTAAAAGGTTGAACCAATGATGAACAATAATTTGAAAGCGATCTTGGAGAAGGCATGTGACTGATGGGATTCATACTTACGTCACACTGTGAAAAGAATCTTAGAATAACCCCAGAAAAATAGAAGAGTCAGGTAAGATCCTGGAAAAAGACCTGTGGGTTAGGGCCCACTCAAAAGAAATCACCGTTGGAAAAGATTGCTTAAGAGATATTGCACCGATTGAATTAAATGGCTTGAATAAGATAACAATCCTCAAAATAGCTTGAACGGATTGAGAATGGAATTATGAATCTTCTGAGATACCTTGAACACTCCAGATATGAATAAAGAGATGAATAAACAAGAGAGACTTCGGGTAAGAAATTTCAACATGGGAAAAACATGTTAAACAAAAAGGAAGAGATATGATCATGACCAAGGCTTGAATTACATCCACCTGCAGAATTTGAGAACAAAAGAATGATGAACTTGAAGCTCTTGAGCATCTTCACGATAAATCACCGGATAAGAACATTGAAGGAAATGAATGAAGAAACATCACAAGAATAAAGTGGATATTTCATTGAGAATTCCTTGCTCCGAGAAGAAGGGTGGGAGGGCGGGTAAACAAAGACAACTTGAGATGAATGAAACAGACAAATCATCAGATTTCTCAACGGCGTCCGTATGGAATAATTTGAAGAGAAGGCACACCGGTTGAAAAGGATTAACATGAAGATCTCGATGGTCAAGAAGAATTAGCACTCCCATAGAAATATGAGAACACCGATTATGAAAGGTATGGAATCAACATTTGACATCGAAGCAACTCGAATACCAGAATCAAAACAAAAACAAAGGATAGATATGTTGCAACATCATCTTCACAATATCATTCGAACAGAGAATTGAACGAATGAATTCCGCAGGTACATCAACTTGACGAGAAGCCACTTGGGAGAACAAAAGATAAATAAAAGCAACAAGGAGCAGATAGAACAAATACAAGATAGAAGCTTCGTTCCACATCTTCGTGCTGAAAGCTCATGGAACGTGTTACAAAAGGGTTTTGCAATCCCCGGATCAGCATAGCCAAGGACCCTTTAGGATGCAACTCCTGATCGGAACAAGCCCATAAAACCACTTCACTCAATGTAGAACCCCGAACTTCATATCATGCACTCGTTGGAAGAATGCCTAGAACTACTAGATGAACCCACCTATTAATTTCCGAAAGTTTCCAGTTATGCAATCAGGTGTTGGGGATACAGGGGAAGCACCGCGCACTCAACTCTAATCCTACATCCAGCTGTATCCATCCTTCAACACATAACCAGTTATTTCCGGAAACCGTTTACCTCGGACCTTCGAAACGCATCTACTATACAAGCTATTGCAATACTCCCGAACTACCTCCCCAGTACTAGGTGATGTCGGGGTTATCTTGCCACTAACTGCATAGGAGAGTTTTCGATGTCGGCCGTCTTAAGTATTATAGTACTGTCGCGATATGTTTGTGACGACAACACCTCGGAGCTCAACTCCCCGGGACACTGCCACAACCCCTAATGACAGGAGGCATCGAGAACAATGTTCTCGTCACAAAGACATCAAAAAAATCCAAACAATACTCGCGAGATCCTAAAAAAAATTTTGTGCAATTTTTGAAAGTAGAAGAGGCAAGAGTAATCGTCAGGAGTCCTCACCGGAGTGAAAAGAGATGACGAGCAAAAGAAATCCTACTCTCCGATATATATAGGACTCAAAACATTTTCAAGTGTGTGCCTAGACTCAACCGTCAACGATTCGATCAATCAGTGGGGGCTTCTAGGTCGGAGAAGGCTCTGATACCAACTTGTAATGCCCAGGATGGGACTATACCTCCTACGTGTCGAGGCACGACTTAAAGGTATAAACCCATTCTGGAATGTTCTCAAGTTTGGTATCTTTGCACGACTCATGTAAAAATAGGGATAAAATTGCAAAAGGATAGTTGGCTTACACTCGCCACTTCATACAATACATACATAAGCAAATCATCATTCATAACATCACTACCCGACTACGGGCGAAGATCCAAAAGAAAGATACCAAAAACAACATAAAGCCACAGGTCAAGATCGAATCCTAGTAGAAACCACTACTGATCGTCGAAAACATCACAAGCATACGGCCACTCTCTTCATCGAGCTCCCAGGGAAGCTCTGAACCAGCTCCTGCTTCAAACTCGGCTGAACCTGTATCTGGTGTTGTAGTATCTGTGAGCCACGAGGACTCAGCAATCCCATAACCATGGGTATCAAGACTAGCAAAGCTTTATGGGTAGGAAGAGGTAAAGTGGTGAGGTTGCAGCAGCGGCTGAGCATAATATGGTGGCTAACTTACGAGTACAAGAATAAGATGGGCATCTACGCAAACGGGCGCAACTAGTAGTGATCGCTAAAGATCATGAACTACCTACAAGTCAAACATAACCCCACCGTGTTCTCTTCTCAGAGTGAAAAGAGACAGTCACGGTTACTCACGCAGTGGTGTGTTTTACTTCGGATCCTCTGTCAAGTTTTCTTCAACCGGACATTAACAAATTCCAATCTGCCACATAACCGTTGGCACGGCTTTTGAAAGATTATAACCTTGCAGGGGTGTCCCAACTTAGCCCATCACATGCTCTCACGATTAGCTGAAGTGATAAATATAATATCATCACCCCTTATCTTAGGGAAATCCGATCAGGCTCGGCATCCCGGTGCACAAGACATTTCGACAATGGTAAAACAAGTCCAGCAAGACCTCCCGGCGTGCCGACACCCTGATAGTAGCCGCGCGTATATCGTCTCAGGCCACGTCCGGATAGGTGATCCTACGGGTTATACCAGATACCTCGGGTTTCCCCGTGGTGGCCCTGCAGGACCCCCGTTTGGGACCAACACCATCAGCAGTGGCCCCCCTGCTATGTAGAAAGAATCCCCGGGGACGCGACCCCCTATGCAATTTTCATTAATTAATTAAGTTGTTATTATGAGGCAAATTAAAACCAATGTTGGGCCTTGCTGCAGGAGTTTTATTCAAAGACGAATCGTCAAGGGGTCCCCATCCACCCATCGTGTAAGGAACGCAAAATCAAGGAACATAATGCCGGTTTATCGGCGCCTAAGGTGGCATGAGTGGAACAAAACACTGAGCAAAAGGCCAAGCCTTCCACCCATGCCCATTATATAGGTGTGTTAATAATAATAATAGATATTGTGATAATCCAACAACAAGTTCCCTCCTGGAACGAACTTCATCTTCACCTGCAACTAACAACGCTATAAGAGGGGCTGAGCAAGCGGCTAACATAGCCAAACAGTGGTTTTGCTAGGAAGGTTTCAAAGGTTAGAGGTATCATGGCAACAAGGAGAGTCTGACATAAAAGATGGGTAGCGCGACATGTAATGATAGCATCGAGACACTAAGCATGGCAATGGTAGTAAAGGTATCCAAGGGTATGATCATCTTGCCTGGGATTCTGCAAGGAAGAAGAACGGATCCATGAAGTAGATGGAGCAACACAGTCGAGCGAATCCTCACAACTCCGGAACGAAACCGAAGATAACAAGAGAAGCAACCGGAAAGAAGCAAACAACACGGTAAACACACAAGCATAAACATGGCATACGATGCACATCCAAGTATGATGCATGTCTGGTTTAAATATGCATGGCATGGCAAAGTGCACAAACAACACTACAAGTTAAGTGGAGCTCAATATGCAATGGGTTGCATATTGACGAAACACCACATTTTAATTATTTAATTGACTCTCGTTTATTTACAAGGCAAGATTAAATATTTGTTAACATGGCAAGAGGTGAAGCATAATAAAACTACACTATTTAGGCATTTTAAATGAGGCCGGAATGACAAACAACAATTCCGGAAAATCCCCATGGGCATGTTTAGCAATTTTTTAAGCAACAACAATTCACACATATTAATGTTGTTAACATGATGCGGATGACATGATCAAGTTTTATGCAATTTTTATTAAAAGTTGACATGAAGATGATATGAAGCATTGTCACCGTGGTGGAAGGAAAAGGGTGCCACGGCAATGATCCGAAAGTGATGCATCGGCAACATCTCGGTTCCGGTAAATCGTTGAGAGACCGGTGCGAAAGATGACGGAGAGCGAGTCGAACAAGATGAAAAGGTGGGGTGATCCCGTCACCGGGTTCCCACGGGTCGGCGACGAGGCAACCGAGGAGCACGACAAAAGATGATACGAGCACAGAGCACACAAGTGGATCATCTCATACAATACAACATTCCATGGGTCATCGTCTCAGGGTTATACCTTCGGAACATTCGTTTCGGGGCGGTTCGAGGTCGTCGAGGGACGTAGTGGAAGTAGCGGAAGTAGACGTTCTCGCGGGTCGTGGTGCACGTTCGTAGAGGGAAGTAATCGTTCCGTTCGGAGAGGAAGTAGTTGTTCATGAGGACGGTAGTCGAACTTGACGCTTGCATTACACGGGTCCTCGGCGACGGTAGTGGAAGTAGTGGTACACGGTCATCGGTAGGGGTACTTGTCGCATCGCCATGTGTAGTGGTACCCGGGGTCGTCGTGGAACTTGTCGGTCTCGGGACTTGGCGAAGTCGAACTTGATGGGTCCGAGGTCGTGCGTCATGGTTCTTGGCGAATCCAAGGGTGCATCTTGGCGACACTTGGACAACGGAGACGGTCATGTAGTTGAACTTGGTGTATCCTCGAACTTGACGCCCCAAAGTCCTGGCACGTAACAGCAGGCAGAAAAGCAAAGCAGCGGCATCAGCAGCATCTTGACCGGCGGAAGCAGTAGCAGGGTTCGGAGCTCGGCTCCATGGCGGTAGCTACGGGCGGTGGCGAAGGAGGGGAAGTCGGCAGCAACGGTCGCCGGCACAGCACGGTGGCGGTGCTGGCCCGCGGCTGAAGGGACCCGATGGCCTTGGCGCGCCGGTGGCGATGCGGCCATGGAGACAAGGCGCAGAGCAGGGCGGGCTACAGGAGACGAGGCAGGGGCCCGGGTCGCGTATGGAGCTGCTCGTCCATGGCGCTGGAGATGAAGGTGCGGTGGCGCGCGGGTGCTGGTCGAGGGGGCTCTAGATGAGGCCAGACACCCGGCCTGGAGGGGCGCGCTGGAGGCGCTGGCTGGCGCTGCGCTGGAGACGGAGGGCGTGGCCGCTGCGGCCTTGGCGCGGAGGTCCAGCGGCGGACGGCGTGCTCCTAGCCGAAGGCGATGCGGTGGAGGAAGGAGGCCGCGAGAGATCGAAGGGAGGAGGGAGCGGGGTCGGGCGAGGGAAGAGCGAGGGGAGAGGGGATCGGGCAGCGAGGGCACGAGCGATGGAGTCGGGTGGCGGCGGCTGAGGGAGTTGGTCGAGGAAACGAGAGGAGCGGTTGGCTCGGGCTAGGGTTGGAGATCGGAATGGGCCTGGAGGGATGGGCCGGCCTAGGGAGGCTGAGATGGCCTAGAGGCCTTGAGCCAGATGGGCTGCGGGGTAAGGAGGAGGCCCGCTGCGGTTGGGATCTCTCCCTTATATTTCTTAGCAGAAAAAAATAGATAGAGAGAGTCCCAAAAAAAATAAGAAAGGAGGCCACGAACAGGAAAAATAAAAGATGGAACATTTTTGTAAGGCTTTATGGAATAATACCAACCCAAAAAAATAGTTCCAACAAAATAGAGACGTGCAAACCAAAATTATTTAGCTTGCCTTAAAGGAGTTTGAAAGGAGACTAGACTTTAGGAGGAGCCTCGATACAACGGAGAAGAATTATAGACAAGGTTTAGAAGTAGAACTTGGAGTGAAATAGGCATGGGGAAAATATGTAAGTGTGTTGGGTTAATTCCAAACAATTGGAATATTTAATATAGCTCCCTAATATTAGGAGGATATGTTATAAAGAGAAGTCACACTTCCCTCGATTTAAATGGACCGAAGATCCACACAATTTATTTAGGTTGAGATGCAAAAGAAAAATGACATGATGGCATGATGACATGATGAAATGAAAAATAAATAAAGCAAGCACAAATGAAACACACGGGAGAACCCGGAACATCTGGAATCTTCTGGAATCTTCTGGGACGTCGGTCTTCGGGCGTCACAGCATCGCCCATCCAGTCGTGGCCTGAGACGAGATACACGCAGCTACTATCAGGGTGTCGGCACGCCGGGAGGTCTTGCTGGATTAGTTTTACCTTTGTTGAAATATCTTGAGCACGGGATTCCGAGAATACTCGGGTCTTCCCACTTTAGAGGTGCGACTCTGTAGATCGTGAGCTTGTGATGGGCTAAGTTGGGACACCCCTGCAGGGTTTTGAACTTTCAAAAGCCGTGCCCGCGGTTATGTGCCAGATGGGAATTTGTTAATATCCGGTTGTAGATAACTTGACACCTTATTCATGAATACACTACCTGCGTGAGTAACCATGATGGCCTCTTTCTAAAGGGCTTCGGGAAGTGAACACGGTGGGGTTATGTTTGACCGTGAGTAGCTAGGATCACTTCTTGATCAACTTGGCGACCGTTGGCACATTTCTCTTCTCGCACTGAACTCGTAAGCTAGTTGCTTAGTGCTTGCTGCAAACACTTTTTTAGCCTTTCCTCACCTAAGGCTTTGGTAGTTTTGATACCCGGGAACGGGATTGCTGAGTCCTCTGTGGCTCACAGATTCAACACACACCAGATGCAAGTATCGCCGAGAATAGTGCAGGAGATGGTTCAGAACTTCACTGGAAGTTCGATGAAGAGCTTGGTCGTATGTATGTGGCGTTATCGACGATCAGTAGTGGTTCCTACTAGGGGCGATCCGGACTTGCGTTTATGGTATCTTTCTCTTTTGGATTTTTTGTCTGTAGTCGGACCTTGTGTTATTTGGATGATGTATGTCATTGTATTCTTTGTGTGGCATGGCGAGTGTAAGCAAACTATCTTTCATTTTCATCCCCGAATTTTACGTGAGATGTGCAAAGATACCATACTTCAGATCATTCTAGTATGCGCTTATGTCTTTAAGTCGTGCCTCGACACGTGGGAGACATAGTCGCATACTGGGCATTATAAGTTGGTATTCAGAGCCTTCGTCGACCTAGGAGCCCCCTGATTGATCGAATCGTTGATGGTTGAGTCTAGGCACACAAAAAAATGTTTTGAGTCCTATATATATATCGGAGAGTAGGATTTCTTTTTACTCCTCATCCCCTTTGTCGCTCTGGTGAGGACTCCTGACGTTGTTTTACCTTCACTACTCTCAAAATTTCACCAATTTTTTTTAGGATCACACGAGTATTGTTTGGATTGTTCCGATATCTTTGTGACAAGAACATTGTTCTCGATGCCTCCTATCATTTAGGGGTTGTGGCAGTGTCCCGGGGAGTTGAGCTCCGAGGTGTTGTCGTCACAAATGTATCATAGCAGTTCTAGAATACTTAAGACGGCCGACATCGAAAACTCTTCTATGTGGTTAGTGGTGAGATAACCCCGACGTCGCCCAGTACTGGTGGGATAGTTCGGGAGTATTGCCACAGCTAGTACAGCGGATGCGTTCCGAAGGTCCGAGGTAAACAATTTCCGAGGACGACTGGTTATGTGTTGACAGATGGATACAGCTGGATGTAGGTTTAGAGTTGAGTGCGCGGTGCTTCCCTTGTATCCCCAACACCAGATTGCATAACCAGAAACCTTCGGGAATTAATAGGCGGGTTCTTCGAGTAGCTCGTAGGCATTCTTCCGACGAGTGCATGGTATGAGGTTTGGGTTTCAACATCGAGTCAAGAGGTTTCATGGGCGTTGTTCCAATTGGGAGTTGCATCTTAAAGGATCGTTGGTTATGCTGATCCGGGGATTGCAAGACCCTTTTGTAAACGTGCCATGGGGCATTCAGCACGAACATGTGGGACGAAATCTCTATTATGTATTTGTTCCATATGTACCTTGTTGTTTTTATTTTATCTGTTGTTCTCCCAAGTGGCTTCTCGACAAGTTGATGTACCATTAAGCTTATGGAATTCATTCGTTCAATTCTCTGTTCGAATGATATTATGAAGATTATGTTGCAACATGTCTATCCTTTGTTTTCTTTTGATTCTGGTATTCGAGTTGCTTCGATGTCAAGTGTTGATTCCATACCTTTCCTAAGCGGTGTTTTCGTATTTCTACGAGAGTGCTAGTCCTTCTTGATCATCGAGATTGTTATGTTAAATTCTTTTCAATCGGTGCGCTTCTCTTCAAGTTAACTGATCCTTTTAATATGTGCAAGACCAAGTCTTGGGTTTTTCTCAACGGTGTCTGTTTCATTCATCCCAAGTTGTCTTTTTTTCCCACCCTCCCACCCTTCTTCTTCTCGGAGCCAGTAATCTCAGATCAAGTATCTATTTTATTCATGTGATGTTTCTTCATTCATTTCCTTCAATGTTCTTATCCAGTGATTTATCGTGAAGATGCTCAAGAGCTTCAAGTTCATCATTCTTAATTCTAATACTCTTCTCCGGTGGACTAAATCCAAACTTCCGTATTGTTCATATTTGTGCCTCTTGTTTCACATGTTTTCCGATGTTGGAATTTCTTATCCAAAGTCTCTCTTATTATTCAACTCCCTCTAATTCTTCTCTAGAGTGCTGAAGATATCTCAGAAGATCCGCGTTTCCATTCTTAATCAGTTCTAGCTATCTTGAGTCTGTTATCCCATTCAAGCCATCTAATTCAACCGGTGCAATATCTCTTAAGCAATCTTGTTCAAATATGTTTCTTTTGAGTGGGCCCTAACCCACAGGTCATTTCCCAGGATCTTACCTGACTCTTCTATTTTTCCGGAGTTATACTCAAATTCTTTTCAAATTGTGACGTAAGTATGGATTCCATCAGTCATATGCCTTATCTAAGATCGCTTTCATTCATTGTTGCTGCAACCTTTATATTTTCATCCTTCCGGAGTATCTCAAAATTCTTCACGGTGGTTCTCGTTTTCGTTCTCAACATGTGAAGCCCGAAGAAGAGTTTCTCTTAAATCTTGGCCCGTTCTCTTGAAGATTCATGGATCTAGCTTCATGCCATCCTCATTATTGTTCTAAGTGTGAGGAATTCTTTTTACAACCATCCGAAGAATTTCATGAATTCTTCCCATTGTGATCCTCCGAAGGCCATCATTTCAGAAGATTTCTTCGTTCTCAGTTTTCAACTTCGTCCTCCAACTATTCTTAATTGATGCCTCTTCGTTCGTCTCCATATTTTTACGGTGGTTCATTCAAGGTTACTCTTCCGTTTTTATCGTATCAATTCATTTGTTCTTTTCATAATCCTACCGGTGATTCGTTGAATACTTTCTCAAGTTTGTGCGAGATCTCTCTTTAATTCTTTGCAACAAGAATAAGTAGTATGCCAAATCCATTAGTTGTCATCAATTTTAATTGGTGAAGGATAAGCATGACATAATTCTTATTCTTATTCCTTCAAGGTGAATTAATTCCTTTGTCTGGAGTTCGTTCAGGATATCAAATTATTGGTTGTACATCTTTTCTTTTAGGAGTTCCAAACTCTCTCAATTATCTTGTCACGAAGCTCTATCTAAATCATTGCAAGGCTTCAATCTTATTCTTTTCATCCTTCACTTTTCATCCTTTTGTTACCGGAGTTCTTCTTGGTGGTTCATCATGATTTAATTCATCCTCGAAGTGTTCTTCAAGATTCTTGTTGGAGCTCAAGCATTCGTCATCATGCATTCCGAAGTGCAATTCTTTCTACCTAATCTTTTGAGACGGTGTTATTTCAGTCTTGACAATTTCCTTCATGTTTCATGATTCACAAGTTGTCAGGAATGAGATATTTAAACCCATCAATTTCTTCGTTGGAGTTATCTTGGTATAGATTTTACCTCAAGTTTTGAGATATTTTCCATAAGCCCACGTCAAGATTATTCTTTTATTGTTGATTATTTTTCAACAACTCCATTCAACCCTTCTTCGTAAGGATGATTTTCTAATTCAATTGTGGTAGAAGTTGTCATGTTCTTCTACTGTTTTTTCTCCCTATGGTCTAGCTTCTATTCTTTCGTTCTGGAGGCTTTGTGATATTGATCTCTTTGAACCATTATCTTGTCATGTCAAGATCATGTTCTTTCCTTTGCTTATCCATTCAACCGGAGTGTTGTATTCTCCATTCAAATTATCTCATCTTATCATGTTTTGCCTCTCTTTTCAACCGGAGTGCTATCTGAAATCTTTATTACCCGTGTGACATTCCTTCAATAGTTCCGGAGGTAGTGTATTGTTGATTTCATCAAAGATCATCCAATCTTCTCAAGTTCATGTTAAATTCCTTCCATTTTTCAATCGGAATCCTATCCAAATTCTTTCATTCTTATTCCTTCTCTAGCTTCATTTAACCGGAGTGGTTTTTTAAATTCTTCCATGATCCTTGAGCTCTTTGTTTATGTCCTTGCAACCTTCAAATTCTCGTGGTGTCCCTTGTTCCTCCTTTTTACCGAAGTGCTCTTAACTTCGATCATCTCCGTTCTATTCTTTATTTCAAGATTGTTCAACCTCTCAAGGTTCGTGGTTTCACTCGTTTGTCGAAGAAGCAACTTTATTTTACCTCTTCCTTTATCCTCTTCTATCCGGTGCCATATCTAGGATCTTGGGTCGAGATCCTCTGTTAGTGTGGGAGAGTTGTGACGCCCCGAGACCGACGCTCCAGAAGACTTCCATATGTTCCGAGTTTCACTTTGTGTTTCATTTGTGCTTGCTTTATTTATTTTGCATTGCATCATGTCATCATGCCGTCATGTCATAAATCTTTTGCAACTCAACTAAATAAAATTGCATAGATCTTTTGATCTATTTAAATCGAGGGAAGTCATATGTTGATTTCTCTTTACAACATATACAAGTCTCTCAATATTTTAGGGAGCTATGATAAATATTCCATTGTTCTGGAATTAACCATAACAAACTTGCATCTTAATTCCCTCTTGTTTTTAAATCTTTTAAATCCTCCATCTTCTCCAATATTCATCCTCTAGTTGTGGAGCTTTGATATATCAAAGTAGCCACATACCAGTTGTTAGTTCAATTCCTATTTATTCGGCTCTTCCAAATAAATATTTTGCTTCTCTGTTTTTTTAAATTAGTAGAGGAGACCTGTTTTTTTCTTAATCGAGGCTTGCCCATCTCTCCTTTTAGTTTTTTCCTTTCTCTGTATTTCAGCCCAGCCAATTTGGCCCAAGGCCCAGCAGCAGTAGCTGCCAATTCAGCCTAGGGACCGAACGCCTCCTCCCTAACCCTAGTCTCTCTAAACCTGGCCCGATCCACTCCCGTCGATCTCATCTCCTCTTCATTCTCCCTCAGCGCCGCCACTTATCTCGCTCCTCCCGATCCTGCTCCGTCCTCTCGATCCCCAGCGCCCTCTCCCTCTCCCGCACGCACGCATCGCTCTCCGCCTCCAGCCATGCCCAGCCTCCACTCCGCCGCCTAGCCCAGCCGCCGTTGCCTCCCCGCGCCTCTTGCTCAGCTCCCGCGCCTCCTCCCTCCGGTGGCCTCGACACCCATCGCTGCGCGAGCCCACGCCCAGGCCGCGTCCAACTTCCGCCTCCCCGACGACTCCTCCATCGCGCCATCCTACTCGAGCCTTTTGGCTCCCGATCCGCCACCATGCCATGGTGTCCGTGTCGTCCAGCTGCGTCGGTGAGCACGAGCCACCGCGGGCCACCCGACAGCACCGGCACCGTCGCCCCTGCCGCTGCTCTTCGCCAAGCCCCAGCCGCCGTGATGTCGCCCGACCCCGCCGTCCCCTCCTCAGCTCCGCCGCCGAAGGCCGCCATGGGGACCAGAACCCGTGCCCGGACCTGCTGCTCTGCTCTGCCTCCGCTGCACCAAGGCACCCCGGCGTTCTCCTGTTCGTTGCCGGCCTTCCGTGTGCACGCCGCTGCGTCCTTGCTTCCTACCAAGGCGACGATGGCACTTCGTCTAGCCGTTGCTCGGCCGGGCGTCAAGAACCAGCAGCTCGAGCTGCCTCCATGCTCCTCCGGTGACCTCTCAAGGTAGAGCCGTGCAAGTCCCTCGTTCATCAAGATGGCCAAGTCCAGGGACAACTGAAACGTGTACCACTACTTCCCACGGCGACCCGTGTACGACTACCGTTGTCGAGTATTTTGTTTGCCAAGTACCTCGACGATCAAGTGTACGACTACAGGGATTCGTCAAGTACCACACCAGCAAGCGTGTACGCCCGAACGACTACCTTCGCCGAAGACTCATGAACGACCACTCATCCGGAACGTGACAAGTACGACGATGACCATCGCGTGCCGAGTTCAACTACCGCCGAAATGTACGACTATAGTCGCTATGGATCCGTCAAGTACCTCTATGACGACTTGAACGTGTACGACTACTTCCACTACCGCAGCCACGTGAACAACTACTTCCCTCGATGACCCGTGAACAACTACACCACTACTTCCCTCGACGATCTCGAACCTCCCCGAAATGCACGCTTCGAAGGTATATCCCGGAGACGACGCCCGTGGAACAGATGCATGTTGTGTTGTTTGAGGTGTATCGCTTGTTCGCATCATGTCTGAGATGTCTCTTGCTTGTTCCCCCTCTTTTTCCTTGTCGCCAACCCGTGGGAACCCGGTAACGGGAGCACCCCACCATCTTGTCTGACACGCTCACGTTGACCCTTTCTTTTGCACCGGTCTCTCAACGAGTTACCGGTACCGAAATGTTGTTGCGGCACCATTTTCGGTTATCGCCTCCGTGGCCCCTTTTCTTTCCACCACGGTGACAAATGCTTCATATCTTGCTCTTGTCAACTTTTAACAAAATTGCATAAAACTTGAACATGTCATCCGCATCATGATAACAACCCTTAAATGCTGAAAATTGTTCTTTGCTTTAACAATTGCTAATTATGTACGTGGGAATTTTCCGGGATTTGTTGTTGTTATTTTCGGCCTCATTTAAAATGACTAGATAGTGTAGTTTTGCTCATGCTTCACCTCCTGCCATGTTTAATAAAAAACATTTAATCTTGTCTTGTAAATAAACGAGAGTCAACTAAATAAATAAAATGTGGTGTTTTGTCAGTATGCAACTTGTTGCATATTGAGCTCCACTTAACTTGTAGTACTTGTTTCTGCACTTGCCATGCCATGCATATTTAAACCGGACATGCATCATACTTGTTTGAGCATCATGCCATGGTTATGATATGTGTGTTTAACATGTTGTTTGATTCTTTCCGGTATGCTTCTCTCGTTAGCTTCGGTTTCGTTCCGGAGTTGTGAGGTTTTGTTCGACTACTTCATGGACTCGTTCTTCTTCCTTGCGGAATCCCAGGCAAGATGATCATTCCCCAATATCACCTCTATCTTTGCCTATGCTAGTTGTCTCGCTCTTTAGATATGCCTCGATGCCTATTCCTGTTGGTCAGCCTCCTATTGTTGCCATGAAACCTCTAACCTTTGACACCTTCCCAGCAAACCGTTTTTTGGCTATGTTACCCGCTTGCTCAGCCCCTCTTATAGCGTTGTTAGTTGCAGGTGAAGATGAAGATTGCTCCATGTTGAAACTTGTTGTTGGAATATCACAATATCTCTTAAATATATTAACACACCTATATACTTGGCAATGGATGGAAGGCTTGGCCTTTTGCTCGGTGTTTTGTTCCACTCATGCCACGTTAGGAACCGATAAACCGGTGTTATGTTCCTTGATTTTGCGTTCCTAATACGGTTGGGGTTTATGGGCCCCCCTTGATAATTCGCACTGCTTAAAGCTTTTCCAGCAAGGCCCAACTTTGGTTCTACTTTTGCCTAACAACTAAAACTTGCCGAGGGAGTAACTAACCCGAGGATTTATTAATCAACAACCCGGGCAAGTGCTCCTCGGGAATGTTGGTCCAAACTGGGGGTCCTGCGGGGCCACCTTGGGGAAACCCGAGGGCTGGTTTTACCTGTAGCATCGCCATTCCGGTCGTGGCCTGAGATGAGATACGCGCGGCTACTATCAGGGTGTCGGCACGCCGGGAGGTCTTGCTGGATTAGTTTTACCTTTGTCGAAATATCTTGAGCATGGGATTCCGAGAATACTCGGGTCTTCCCACTTTGGATTTGCGACTCCGCAGATCGTGAGCTTGTGATGGGCTAAGTTGGGACACCCCTGCAGGGTTTTGAACTTTCGAAAGCCGTGCCCGCGATTATGTGGCAGATGAGAATTTGTTTATATCCGGTTGTAGATAACTTGACACCTTATTCATGAATACACTACGTGCGTGAGTAACCGTGATGGTCTCTATCCGAAGGGCTTCGGGAAGTGAACACGGTGGGGTTATGTTTGACCGTGAGTAGCTAGGATCACTTCTTGATCAACTTGGCGATCGTTGGCACATTTCTCTTCTCGCTCTGAACTCGTAAGCTAGTTGCTTAGTGCTTGCTGCAAACACTTTTATAGACTTTCCTCACCTAAGGCTTTGGTAGTTTTGATACCCGGAAATGGGATTGCTGAGTCCTCTGTGGCTCACAGATTCAACACACACCAGATGCAGGTACCGCTGAGAACAGTGCAAGAGATGGTTCAGAACTTCACTGGGAGTTCTATGAAGTGCTTGGTCGTATGTATGTGACGTTTTCCGACGATCAGTAGTGGTTCCTACTAGGGGCGATCCGGGATTGTGTTTATGGTATCTTTCTCATTTGGATTTTTTGTCCGTAGTCGGACCTTGTGTTATTTGGATGATGTATGTTATTGTATTCATTGTCTGACGTGGCGAGTGTAAGCCAACTATCTTTCATTTTCATCCCCGAATTTTACATGAGATGTGCAAAGATACCATACTTGAGATCATTCTAGTATGCGCTTATGTCTTTAAGTCGTGCCTCGACACGTGGGAGACATAGTCGCATACTAGGCATTATAAGAGACTCCGATCCATTGGAATAGAGGTTGCTACATAGATGGTATAAGAGCACATGCTGAATGTAGGAGGCGACCACTAGAATAAGCCACATGATGCTATTCCCTACTCATTCTAATTCTTATCTATTTCTATTCTGTAGATGTCAGACCCCGGGAGCAAGTTCACTCAACCTCATGATGACACCCCTTTCGGAAGACACTTGAAGGAAGTCACTAGATACCTACACATTGGAATACCAAGTATCACTGGAGATTTCTATGCAACATTGTCGGAAGAGGAATGCTGGAAGATCACAATTAGTGTTCCGGGGAGGAATATTGCACCAGTCACAGAGCCTCTTGAGCTTGGCTTTGACGCACCTACTTGGAGCATGGGAAAGAGTATGGCAGCTCACATCACATTTGGACGCATATGTGAAGTCTACAACAAGGATCTTGAAGACACCATCTACCAGATTTGTGGACGCCGAGATGAGCAATGGGAGATGATTCACACCAGGAAGGATGGATCCATTGCAGCATTCATCCAGGATATGGACCAACACATTCGACGCTACGAGAACCAGATGTGCACACTCATGATGAAGACCAAGATGGTGATGACACAGAACGTGGAGTTAGAAGAGGAACTCAAGACAGTACGTGATGGTTATGAAGAGGAAATCACCATACTGTTGGAGCAAAATGAAGCACTAAAGAAGAAGGTTGGAGCAAACACGGTGAAGCCCGAACCAGAGATGGGCATTCATAAGGAGAACTACATTATGATATACGACACCGATAGTGATGAAAGTGATTATGAAGACGAAGCTGGAGCAAATATCATGGAGTCTTCTGATGATAGTTATTAGATGACCACCTTGTAATCATTAGTATTCTTCCTATTAGTTAGAGATCGTTTGCCAGCTTTGTTTAGGATCTTTTGTGTGACCTTGTTTGAATTGAGTGATATGATATGAAATTGTTTGTCTCATGTGCATATGGGTAGTGAATTCCCCTAGACCTCAATTCTATTCTATTCTCACCCTTCTAAACCCCTCAGATACCTCCAAGACGTGAGCCCGGATTTGAGTTCCCACCTGAGCTCACTCAGTTGATCCAGAACCGTTCCACTCCATCCATGCCCGCTAAGAGATATTTGAGTCACATTACTTGCTTCAAGTGCGGGAAGACTGGAAATTATGCCACAAAGTGTCTTGAAGGAAAGAATGGGAATGGCAACGGAAGTTCAGGAAAGAAGCCTAACCCTTTCACCAGAGGACAGGTGAATCACGTCATTGTGGAGGAGATTGACGAGCAGCCCGGCGCAGTGGTTGGTAAGTTTTTAGTTAGTTCATTTACCACCCTTGTTCTTTTTGACACTGGTGCATCTCATTCATACATATCAAGGGGTTTTGTGGAAAAGTATCATTTGCCCACTGTAGCCCTTAAGTCGCCTATGTTAGTAAGTTCCCCTAGAGCAGAGTACATGGCTATCCGAGGATGCTATAAAGTGCCATTGACCATTGGGAGACATGTATTTCCCACATATCTCATCATTTTGGAATACCAGGGTTTGGATATAATTATAGGTATGGATTAGCTATCCAAGTTTGGAGGAAACATCGACTGCGCCAGTACATAAATTCTTATCACCACCCCGAAAGGAAAGAGGATCAAGTATGTGTCGAGGCACACACCTCGGAAGACGCACATGAATGCACTCTCGGGAGTTGTTCACGAAGAAGTACTGGTCGTGAAGGATTACCCCGATGTGTTTCCGGAGGAGTTACCAGGCATGCCACCCGATAGAGACATCGAGTTCTTGATTGAGTTGTTACTAGACACCGGACCAATATCCAATTGACCGTACCGGATGCCCGCAAATGATTTGGAGGAAATCAAGAAACAGATCAAGGATTTAATGGAGAAGGGTTATATCTGACCAAGTTCATCCCCTTGGGGAGCCCCAGTACTTTTAGTCACGAAGAAGGATGGTTCCCTAAGAATGGTTGTGGATTATCGTGCACTGAATGAAGTGACTATCGAGAACAAGTACCCTGTGCCCTTGATAAATGACCTGTTTGATTAGTTGCAAGGAGCCAAAGTTTCTCTAAGATCAGTTTACGATCTGGTTATCACCAGTTGATGATCCGAGAGCACGACATACCTAAGACAACTTTTACCACAAGGTACAGGCTTTATGAGTACACAATTATGTCATTTGGATTGACTAATGCCCCTGCCTATTTCATGAGTATGATGAACACGGTATTCACGGAGTTATTGGATAAGTTTGTGGTAGTGTTCATTGATGACATAATGGTTTACTCCAAGAATGAAGAGGAGCACAAGGAACATTTGCGTTTAGTTCTCGAGAAGCTCGGGGAACATCAATTTTATCCCAAGTTCAGCAAATGTGAGTTTTGTTTGAAGGAAGTAGGATTTCTCGGACATGTTATATCAGGAGATGGTACAACAGTGGACCCTTCCAAAGTAGAGGCCGTTACGGAATGGAAGGCACCCTCCTCAGTTTGAGAGATTCATAGTTTTCTTGGACTCGCAGGATATTACCGGAGGTTCATTGAGAATTTCTCCAAGATTGCGAAGCCCATGATGGAGTTGTTCAAGAAGGAAAGTAAGTACAATTGGACCGAAGAGTGTGAGGCCAGTTTTCAGGAGTTGAAGAAGCGTTTGGTTACAGCCCCAGTGCTGATTCTCCCAAATATTCGTAAGGATTTTCAAGTGTATTGTGACGCTTCACGTCAAGGACTTGGAGGCGTACTCATGCAAGAAGGAAGAGTTGTTTCATATGCCTCACATCAGCTTCGACCCCATGAGTTGAACTATGCCACGCATGATCTCGAGTTAGCAGTCGTAGTGCACGCACTCAAGACCTGGAGGCACTTTCTTATTGGAAACCATTGTGATGTATACATGGATCATACGAATTTGAAGTACATCTTCACGCAGAAGGAGTTAAACCTCGGGCAAAGGAGATGGCTGGAGCTCATAAAGGATTATGACATGAGATTGCATTATCATCCAGGAAAAGCCAATGTCGTGGCATATGCTCTAAGTCGTAAGAGTTATGTTAATACTCTTCTAACCGGAGGATTACCCAAGGAGTTGGCAGATGACCTCCGAGAGTTACAGCTGGAGATAGTCCCTAGAGGCTATCTTGCCACATTGGATATTCAGTCCACTTTGTTGGGCAAGATTCGAGAAGCCCAGAAGACAGATGAAGGAATAGCAGAAATAAAGGGCAGAATGACCAAAGGAAAGGTAGAAGGATTTCGTGAGGATGAACACGAAACACTGTGGTTTGAAGAACGTATTTATGTGCCCAATGACCCAGGGATCAGGAAGTTGATTCTTCAGGAAGCTCATGATTCGCCTTACTCGATACACCCAAGCAACACTAAGATGTATTTGGATTTGAAGCAAAATTTATGGTGCACCGGAATGAAGAAAGACATTGCAGAGTATGTAGCAGTATGTGACGTCTCGCAGAGAGTAAAGGCAGAACATCAGAAACCAGCAGGGTTATTGCAGCCGTTACCCATACCGGAATGGAAGTGGGATAAACATGGAATGGATTTTATCATAGGACTGCCCATGACACGTTCAGGGTATGATTCAATTTGGGTTATATTTGATCCCTTGACTAAGGTAGCTCATTCATCCCTGTGAAGACCACTTACACCATTGCTAAGTTGGCCAAGATATACATGACCAGAATCGTATGTCTGCATGGAGTTTCGAGGGCCATTGTATCAGACAGAGGAACATAGTTTACTTCAAAGTTTTGGAAGCAGTTGGACGAGACTTTGGGTACGAGGCTAGAATTCAGTACAACCTTTCATCCATAGACAAATGGACAAACGGAGAGAGTCAATCAGATTTTGGAGGACATATTGAGAGCTTGTGTGCTAGAATATGGATCTAGTTGGGATGATAGTTTGCCATCCGCAGAGTTTTCTTACAACAACAGTTATCAGACCAGTCTGCAAATGACCCCTTTGATGTGGGATGAAGTTGGAGACCGTTAGTTATTTGGACCCGACTTAATCCGAGATTCGGAGGACATGGTCAAGTTGATCCACGACAGACTGAAGATAGCCCAGTCCCGATAGAAGAGAGAGTTATGCAGATACGAAACGCAAGGAGGTGACCTACGAAGTTGGAGATAGAGCATATCTTCGTGTGTCCCCACTTCGAGGAGTTAAGCGTTTTGGAATTAAGGATAATCTGGCACCATGATTTGTGGGACCATACAGAGTTTTGGAGCACATAGGAGAAGTAGCTTAACAGCTAGAGTTGCTTGAAACCTTGTCCGGAGATCATGACATGTTTCACGTATCTCAGTTGAAGAAGTGTCACGCAGAGATGGCCAAGATTTCGCTATGAGATACACTGCCCCTGGAAGCAATTCAGCTAGAGAGTGATCTAACCTACGAGGAGAAGCCTGTCAAGATTCTTGAGTTTGCCGATAGAGTTACCCGCAACAAGGTCATTATGTTTTGCAAAGTTCAGTGGTGTCACCATACAGAGGATGAAGCCACGTGGGAACGAGAGGATGATCTACGCGAGGACCACCCACACATATTTTCTAGCCAACCCGAATCTCGAGGGGGTAGGTTTGTAACATCCCAATTTTCAATTTGGATGTTAACATAGATCATTCATCTGCATTCATCATTTGAGCATTTTTGAATTTGATTTTATTTGAAAATTGATCGAAAGACTTTAAGCAACTCAAGGACCCAAGTGAGAGAGTTGGAAGTTTTCCAAAGAGAACCCACTATTTTTATTATTTTTCAAGCGGGGTTGGATCAAATATTATTTTTGCCAATTTTCATTTTCAATATTTTAAAATAAATGAGAGAAGATAATATGACTTCTTCAAAAACAGAATAAAAATGTTAAAATTTGAATTTTGAGTAAAAATAATTTTTATTGGATTTTATTTTAGGCATTTTTATTTCAGAAAAAATGTTCACTTTGTCCCAAATATTAGGAGGGAACAGTGAAAATTGTTTATGCAATATTAGGATTTTTATTTATATTTATTTTGAATTTTCTTCGTTCTGTGAATTTAAAAAAAATGTTTTGGGCCAGACCGACTAGGCCGAAGCCCAGCGAGCCCAACCGGCCCAGCGCGCGCCACCGCCTGCCCCGCTGTGCCGCACCAGGACTCGCTGGAGTCCGAGCCGGCCACACCGCTCGCCACCCCCTCCCCCAAGGTACCGCCCAACCCCCGACCTTTACAAGCCGAGCCCTCGACCTCACCCCGCTCCTTCGCCGCAGCCGCCGCACGCCGCCGAGCGCCACCGCCGCTCGGCGCCCTACCGCTGCACCCCCACGCCGCTGCCTCGCGCCAGCGCCGCTTCACACGCAAGCCGCCGCCGCCGGAGCCCGACGCCGCCGCCGGAGCTTACCACCACTGCCGACGTCGCCGCCGCGTGCAACCCGCCACGCCGTCCGTGACCCGACCCGTTTAGTTAAAAGAAAAAAAGGCCATTTTTAAAAAACCTAGATCGATTTTTTTAGAAAACCCTAGATTTATTTTTTAGGTTTTATTAAACAACGAATGTCCGCTATTTAGATCAGAAAAATGAACGTTCGCTTTTTAGAGTTTTTATTTTTCTGTTATTTTCGTCAGGGACCTATCCGTAGTTAAAGTTTTTACAAATCAGTCCCTGGTTTTCAAACGATCATTACTTTTTACTCGTTAGTCCGAATTAGGTGAAACCAACGTCAATTTGTTCGTTCTGATCTTATCTTTCCAGTAGTGCAACTCAAATTTGTTTTTGAAAGTTTTAAAATTTGAATTCAAGCAGATTTGTGTTTGAACTTCTTTTGATCGTAACTTGAGTATCGTAACTCCGTCTGTGTTGATTCTTTTTGCAAATCGAAGCGCTTGACCTAAACTTTCTGATAAGGCCAAATTCACTTAATTTTGGTACTGTTAGAAAGTGTTTCTGTTGCAAGAGTTATCTATTTGTTTTCGAAGTCTTTCGAGATCTGTTCTTCAATTCTGTTGCATGATTGCTTATGTATGCTATTGTTTAATTGCGATAGAATTTCTGGAGTGCGAAGCGTGCTACTACGAGTCACTAGGTTTCAACAATCGTCATCAAGAAAAGTTCATACTTTGATCATAATTTCCAGTACCAAGTTTTTATTGCATTTGTTCTATCCTCAAAGATTGCATGAGTAGGACTTGGATACATGTGGTATTGCTTAGTAGTTCATGAGGTAGGAACCCAATGACTTGAGATCAACCTAAGGGAATATACGCTTTGTTACTTATTGCTTAGCCATGCTCGTAGACGTGGATTGTTATGTGAGATTCATGAAAGTTGTGAGAGTGATAACATCTAAGGGAATGTTTAAGGTGGCAACTTTAATACACAACTGGGTGGATTGGTTTCAAGGCACCTGGAGAATCCAGTGTTATCCTAGGAGATCCCTGAGGACCCGTGTGATTATCCTATGGAATGCCACCTAGGCTCAAAGGGATCATATATCATTCATGCCTAGAAACTTCCGTGTGCAGCCACATGCCATTATGGGCTCTGGCATAGTTGAGTATGTTGTGTGAGCTCTTTCAATGGTGGACTAGCAGATGTAGGGGAAAGTAGGTGTACCGGTCCATCCGGGGTAAAGAGTAAATGCTTCTGAAAGACTGTGTCTCGGTCAACCGGTTCTCAAACACCATGCAGTGCGAGAAATTAAACGGAGGCGATCGAGTCTTGTGGGGAAAAGTGCACAAACCTCTGTAGAGTGTACAAACTAGTCATGAGTAGCCGTGTCCCCGGTTATGGACATCTTGAGTATCATGGTATTTGAATTACGGACTGATCTAACCACTCTATTTAATTTAACTTGTTGGGTTATTAATGACTTTGGTAATTTGGGATTGCGATGGAGGACCGATTCTCAATATTGCTTAATACAACTGAGTAGTAAATAAAATTTATTCCTTTGTTGTAGGGAAAAATAGCCTTATGCAAAATTAACCTTACAGCCTCCACCAGCCAAATATGCATATAGTTGTAGACATTTGTGTCAGATTGAGGGCTCCGCAAAACCCGTCAAGATCGAACACAGGAGCGTGAACGAAGATCTCTCCCACTCTCGTCTACCTAGCGCCTCGTTCTCGTCGCGGTGGAAGGATTCAAGCAAACAACGAACAAGACACACAAGAGTTTATCCACGTTCGGGCCACCGCGTGGTGTAAGACCCTACTTCCTGCTTTGGTGGATTAGCCTCGGGTGAGCCGGGATTCAAGCTAGTACAGAGGTTCCTCGGCTCAGGAGGTGAACTCAGGAGGGTCAGGAGGCTAGTGTTCTTGCTCCTTGTGTGGTGGCAGAGTGTATCGGTCCCTCCTTTCGCAGTGGGAGTTCTAGCTACTTATATAGGCGGCCACGGTCCTCTTCCCCCTAAATTTTTAGGCGGGAAGGGATCCCACAACGGTCATTTTTTGAGCGGGAACACAAGGACGTTCCTACCTTAACAAAAGCAGTGTTCGCCTGCAAAAGGATCAGGCGATGACGCGGTGGTGGGCTCGACGATGACATCCTTCTTGCCGTCCTTGCGGTCTTCGGTCTCGTTGCACCAATGAGGAAACCTTTGCCCCGCTCCTCGGGAACTCACGGCTGCGCTGTCCCCCTTGCACCGAAATTGTAACTGCGCCGCTGGCGCGCGCTCGCACCCGCTAGCATGATGCATCACTGCTGATATCACTGCCTCCTCCCGAGGCAAGGTCGGCCTTGGATTCTCCGCCCCTCCGGAGCACCTGGCTGAGGCTGCTCCTGAGGAGGTCTTGACGTCGTTCTCCTCGCGAGGCTTGGGTCCCTCGCGAGGGTCTTGGGCAGCTGGTTGATCATCTGGGCCGTACCAGGCCGTAGAAGGAGCTCATTGCGGCCCGCAAACAGGCAAGTCTGGGTACCCTGGTTCCCAGTACACCGACAGTAGCCCCGGGCCCAAGGCGCGCGCGGAGTTGGCTTCGGGGCGAAGCCTTAGTCGAGGACGAAGCACCGCGGGCCCCAAAGGCTGCGGGCTAGGCTGGCATGCGACGGTTCGATGGGACGTGGGCGGCCCCGCCTCCCACGTAGTCTTGGTAGTCATGCGCCTTGCCAATCACACGACCGGTAGGGCTTCTTTCTACCACCTCTGCTTTCTGCCTCCCAATCACTCCCTTTCTCTGCTTGCCTTCTCTGCCCCTTCCCTCTTGCCGTCATGCTGCGCAAGGCGAAGAAGAGGGGGGATGGCGAGCCTGCCGCGTCGCCGTCGGTGCTTGAGCTGGCGCTGGGCCGCTCCGCCATAGTGGACCAGGAGGGTCTGGACAAGGTGCGTCGCGCCTTGGCCGATGCATCTAACGTGTGGGGGCCGACCCGGGTCTGGCTTGCTTCCCGGCTGGTGGCGGAGCTTGGTGCTAACGACATCCAGCTTCATCTCCACACTATCTTCTGGGGTCTCCTTCCCCCTTTCTCTGGCTTCTTCAACACAGTGCTCACGCATTACCATATTTAGGCGTTACACTGGACCCTGGGTCCATCATCCTGCTTTCCGGCTTCACGTTCCTGTGTGAAGCTTTCGTTGGCATTTCCCCTTCCGTGGACTTGCTTCGCCACTTCTTCGCTCTCTCCTTGGTTTACGCG
>LR738714.1:346601691-346625279 GCA_902687465.1 Secale cereale
CGGGTGGCGTGTCGTTGCGCGCCGTGGAAGCGAGTGCTACCTCCGGAATTGACTTCTCGCTTCACCCAACCACAGAAGGGTTTCGCCGACAATGGGTGTTCGTTGACGCTGCCGCGTACAGCCCCCAATTCCATCTTCCTGATGCACCGGCGGTGCCGAACTCTAGCTGGGGGCATGAGGCCCTTTCAGATCCACGGGCGAAGCCTGTGATGCGCCAACTGGCCAACCTGACGAAGAGCGGGTTGACCCTGTTGATGGTGGTGAGGGACTTCCTTATCCTCCGCGTCGCCACACTCCAGCGCCATTCCAACCCGATGTGGGTTCTTGATGATCGCGCGCGTCTTCAGCGGAAGCAGCTCCCTCCTAATACGCTCCAGGGGCTGATGCGGCAGCTCGTTGTTGGAGTGCCTGAAGCTCGCCCTGGTTTTGCGGTTCCCTTGTACTTGGCTCCAATAGCCGAAAGGGCCCTTGCTGAAAGGATGCCCCGCTTCGATGCATGGGAGCTGATCCCAGGAGGCACCCCCGATCCTCGCGATGATTCCTCGGTGGTACCCGGGCTCGCGAGGCCGTGCTTCCCTCCCGGGGCGGACGCACCTGGCGGAGCCCCTAGCCTGGGGTCGACTCCGTCCCTGGAGCGAGTGGACGAAGCTCAGGCGTCGGTGTTGGCAGAGGTGGCGGAAGGGGCTGAGGCGCCGCTGGCTCCTGAAGTAGCCGAGGGGGAGGCGCAGCGGCCTCCGGTCGAGGCGAGTCTGGGAAGCGCCACCTCAGGAAGCGAGGTGCCGGCCACGGGCGCCTGCTATTACCTTGCTCCGGGACTAGGCATACCTGCCTCAAGCAGCCTCCTGTCGTCCTTCGCGACGCTAGGCAAGAGGCGGAGGTTGAGGAGCGTCTTCGGCCCTGCCCCGAGGGCCCTGAAGAGGATGAAGCTGACTGTACCAAGCAGGTGCGTGTCCTTCGGCTCACCCCATCCTTCTCAATGTGGTTCTACTGACCTCTTGCTCTGCATGGTCTCTCCCGCTTCGCCCTCGAGTCGCCCAACGAGGTACGCAGGAGCCTCCGCTTGCATTCCTTCTCCGGACCATGCCGGGCCTTCGAGAGGCCTCGCGCGGGCTCTTGAAATCGCGCCCGGGTCCTATCGCACAGGTCGTGCTCCCAGCCCCCATGCGTCCTTGGGGCAAGGCAGCTCTTGGTACATCGGGAGCCCGCTCCGTGTCCCGGGTCTTGCCTTCACCATGGGTCAGCAAGCTCTTGAGGCAGCTCGAGCAACTGTCCGCCCATCAAGACCACGCCTGCTCCTTGCGCCGGAAGTACCGCGCGCCCCCGAGGCTAGCCCCGAGGCACACGCTGAACACGAGGGAGAGGGGGAGCCCCCTTTGGGCGACACGGGTGCCGGGGACAAGCACGGTCGTCTTCTGGAACTTGCAATGCGCCGGAGCGTGGTCCGCCATGACCTTGTGCGGGAGAAGGCGGACGCCCTGAAGCGTCTCGAGGTCGAGATTGCTGAAGTAGATGAGCGTGTTGAGGCCGAGGGTCTGCTTCTGGCGAGGGGTTGGCGCCAGCTGAGGACCGCCGTCAACCCAAGCCAGTTGCAGCATGAGACCGCCCTAAGGAAGGCGGAAGCGTTGGCCGCCGCTGCACAGGAGGCTTGCGACCGTGCCCTAAAGGAGGCCCGAGATGCCGAGCGCCGCTGCGCGGCCACAGAGGAGCGTGAGCGCAAGCTCGAAGCCTCAAACGCCACGCTCGAGCGCCAGGTTTGTGCTCGAAGGGTTGCCCTTGCTGCACCTATGGTTGATGATGATAGCCCAGCGGGCCTCTCGACACGGGAGGAGGCGCTGGCACTTGAGGCGATGGAGCTGAGCATGGAGCGCGAACGCCTGGAGACGATGGAGCGCCAACTGTCCGAGGCCGAGGGCAACCTTGATGATCGCGAAGTCGTCGCGAAGAAGGTTGCCAGGGAGGCGGAGCGTCTTTGGAAGGATTACCGCGAGAAGCTGGGGCTTCACGAGACTCGCTTCGCTGACAAGCGCAAGGAGCTCTAGAAGGAGATCACGGCACTTAAGAGCAAACTGGCAGATGCCGAGCGTCGCCTGCAGGTGTCGGAGAAGGCTCGTGTTGCAGCCGGGTGTCGCGAACATGCGTCGAAGAAGGCTTGTGCCGAGGCGGAACGCCGCAAGCGAGCGTCGGAGAAGGCTCGCGCCGCCGCCAGGGAGGAATTGTCCTGCCTTCACCAGCAGGTGGAGGAAATTTCCACCCTCACGGCTCGAACTTATAAGGAGGCCGAACGAGTCTGTGGAATGCATCACACCCGCTCGGAGATGTTTGAGGCCCTGCGGCACTAGGCCGGCCGGGCCCTAGGAGAACTTCTTGGCTCGGGGATCGCCGACCCCCTGGTTAAGGATGACACCGGGTATCTCAGGTTCTTTACCAGGGTGGTGGAGCGTCATGAAGGCGGGGTCAGAAAGGCTAGGCAGCTCGTCGAGGAACAAAGCCGCGACGTCTCGAGGAACGCGGTTTCCCGGATCTTCGGCAACTTGCACCATCATGACCCTCATACGGACTTCGAGGCCCTGCTGGAGCCTGCGCCTGAGGCGGTTGCCGGCCCCTCGGAGGATTGGGTGAGCGACCACATGGACGCGTTGGTGATGGAGCTCGTTCCGGCTATCGAGGATGCGCCGATGCCTGAGGAGAGCGACACCGACAGTTCTGGCGAAGGCGTTGATGCTTAGTCTAGTTCCTGCTGTAAATTTGTTTTTGGTTGTGGCTCTAGAGTCGGGTGAGATGGGTAACGCAAGGCTTAACTTTTTATGATGTAATTGAACACTGTTGGGATGGGTTTTTAGGCACTCCCTTGCTTGTTCCTGTGGCTGCGGCCTTAAGCCCTTGTCGCATGTCTGGACGGAGCGCCCGCCGACCTCGTCCGGGCGCACCTCGCGGGTACCTGCTGCGAGCGCAAGAGTGGTTGGCAGTCCAGCCGCGGACCAGACAGAACGTGCGCCCACGCCTCGTCCCCTGCTCGCGAGGAGTGATAGGGCGGGGTTGCGGACGTAGCCCAGCTTGGCTGAGCAACACGAAAAATGGGCTGGCGAGGAAACACGGCGAAAATCGCAAAACACAGATGAAAATTCTCCCTTTTATTCAAGAAACGAGTCATGCGGTGGCGAGATCGGCTTGAGAAAACAAATATAGAGGGAGCAAATGCGAATAGCAAAAGGAGGGGCCGCATCCGGCCCCTGAGCAGGTCTTCAGTCTTCTCCCCAGCGCGGAGCATAGGGCTACCACCGGTGCATGTGGGCATAGCCATTCGGGGGCAGTGTCGACGGCCAGCGCGGAGCATGGTGCTTCCACTCGGCGTGGTAGGGAGCCCCGAGGTCCTAGGGCAACGCTCCGGAGACTTCGGGGCGTGTACAACCCCATTCATTATTACGTGAGAGTGTCATGAGTGGAGAGCTTCTGACGTGCCCGCCCCTTCGCTTTCAAGGCCCCGCCCCGCACTAGTCCGCTCCCTCATGAACTCACCCGAAGGCGACATTCATGAAGTGGGACACTGCGCATGATGGGGGGATGGGACCTTGGCCATAGGCCCCCCTCCGAGCACCAGGCGCGCCGCTCACGCGATCTCCGAGCGCGCTTCGCCCCTGAGGGCTAACGTCGCTCAGAGACGCGGCGTCCTGAGGTGCGAGGGGGACCCCGCCCTACCCACGCTCCTAATGGCCCCTGAGCCCTTCCTGATCAGGGTCGGGCCCAGCGGGTACGGGATTTCGTGAGCAGGGGGACGGAGCCGCGGTCTTGGGCCCTCCTAGTGCGCGTAGGACGGGCTGCCGTACTGCCTCCAGACGAACCCTCCGCATCCCGGGGGATGGTACACCAGGAAGCGCGGCGTCTTGAGGTTGAACGGAGGGGGGAGAAGGCCCCTCCCCGCGCGCATCATACCCGCCGCCGGTGAGCCCCTGGTGAAATCCAGGGCGGGCTCATGCGCGACGGGTCATGCGCGGGGGGACGAGGGCCTGACCCGGGCCTTCCCTTCCCTTTCAGTCTTGATGTGGCAACCAGAGTAGGCCCCTGGCCTGCTGAGGCCCGGGGCCAGAGACATTGTTGGCCCGAGGCCTACGGTTGGTGCTGCGAGTGCCGGCCCCCGCAGGCACCTGCGCGCGTTTCATTCGCGCTCCATGGCCATGGGCGATTATGGTGAAGGATTGAGGGCCAAGAGCAGGGAATCCGCCTCCCGACCTTCCGCTCCTGAGACCTCTTGTGCCAGCGCCTGGTTGCATCTGGCGTTCGGCGTAGTCCTGGGGTCGCCCCCTAGTGGCTCCTCGACGGGGGCGGTTCCTGAATACAAAGGGCTTCGAGGCAGAGGGGCGGCGTCATATGTAGGGTTCAGCGGATCATACCCCATGTCGCCCTCGTAGGTCGCCGCGGGTCTTGTCCATACGGGCGACCGGGTGTGGCTGGGGCGGCACCCGGTCCCCGACGTCGTCATGTGGACGCAGAATGGCTCGGCTCCAGTGCTGGCGGCGTCGAGGAGCTCAGCCACCCTGAGGAGTAGCGCGTTGTGGCCGCCGTCGAGCAACCGACACCTTAGCAGTTCCCTCGCCACTAGTATCGCGGCCCTCATGTTCGCCATTTTGCGCCGGTCCTGTGAGCTTACCGCTGCGTGCTCGGCGGCCCGTGCTGCCGCACGACCTTGGCGTCGAGTGGGCGGCGGGTGCTGCCAGTCCTTTGGCTGCGGGTTGGTGATGCTCATCGTGCCATCGGCCCCGATCAAGGACGAGTGGCGGCGAGTCCCGCTACCGAAGGGCGATGCCTGAGCGGCGTGGACGCCACGGGCTTCCGCACGCATCTGGTGCGCCTCTACCATCGTGGTCGCGGTTTGTTGGAGCTGGGCGATGCGGGGCTGACGGACGAGAGCGGGGCGAGGTCGTCAGAGAGGCGAGATTTCGACAAGCCCCCTACCTGGCGCACCAAATGTCGGATTCAGGGCTCCGCAAAACCCGTCAAGCTCGAACACAGGGGCGTGAACGAAGATCTCTCCCACTCTCGTCTACCTAGCGCCTCACTCTCGTCGCGGTGGAAGGATTCAAGCAAACAACAAACAAGACACACAAGAGTTTATCCAGGTTCGGGTCACCACGTGGTGTAAGTCCCTACTTCCTGCTTTGGTGGATTAGCCTCGGGCGAGCCGGGTGAAAGTGCAACTAATCCCCGGGTGGTTTTGGTAATTAATAACAACACATATATCATTGAACTAATATTCTCTTGAGAATCATTTCAGAAAAGTTCGATGATATGGGTATGGAAATGTCTGAAGAAGTGGACCCCTCAAAATGCTAAGACAAGCATTGGCAAAAGCTCAAGACTCCATTTTAGGTTTAGTGATCAAAGATCACATTGAGTCCATAGGAAAAGCCAATACTATTAAAAGGGGATGAGGTTGTGTTAATGTTCTTGTTGCTCAAGTGCTTGGTGATCTAGCTCCCTCAACTATCAGCACTCTTCACTTTACAACTCACTCATAAGTAATATCGGACAAACCGATTCTGCAAACTCAGTCCCACCGAGATGAACCACTTCAGTTATTTCCCCAAACCCTAATTTCTCGGTCTATCCGATTCTGAGTTTCGGTCTCACCGAAAATGTTCTGCCAACCTTCTGTAACCAATTGACAGCATTTCGGAATATCTGAGTTGTTGTTTTCGGTCACACCGAGATGGCAAACCCTAACCTTTGACTCACTTCGGACACACCGAGATGGTATTTTCGGTCCCACCGAAAATCCCAACGTTCACTATATTTGAACTTTCGGTCTGACCGAGTTTTCACTTCGGTCTCACCGAGATTGGTCAAATGTGTGTGTAACGGTTGGATTTTGTGTGGAGGCTATATATACCCCTCCACCCCCTCTTCATTCGTGAGGAGAGCCATCAGAAAGTACCACCACTTCTACCACACACTTTCTGAGAAGTGAACCACCTACCCTTGTGTTGAGATCAAGCCATTCCATTCCTACCATATGAAACTTGATCTCTAGCCTTCCCAAGTTGCTTTCCACTCAAATCTTTCTTCCACCACAGCCATATCAGTGAGGAGAGTTGAGTGTTGGGGAGATTATCATCTGAAGCACAAGAGCAAGGAGTTCATCATCATCAACACCGTTTATTACCTTTTGGGGGGTGGTGCCTCCTAGATTGGTTAGGTGTCGCTTGGGAGCCTCCGTCTTTGAGATGTGGAGTTGAACCAAGAAGTTTGTAAGGGCAAGGAGATCGCCTACTTCGTGAAGATCTACCCCGAGTAAGGCTAGTCCTCCGTGGGCGTAGGCCGTGATGGAATAGACAAGGTTGCTTCTTCGTGGACCCTTCGTGGGTGGAGCCCTCCGTGGACTCGCGCAGCCGTTACCCTCCGTGGGTTGAAGTCTCCATCAACGTGGATGTACGATAGCACCACCTATCGGAACCACGACAAAAATCTCCGTGTCACCAAACTGCGTTTGATCTTCTCCACCTCTCTTTTACATGTGCAATTTACTTTCCGCTGCATATACTCTAGAATTGCATGTGTAGGGTGATACTTGGATTGTTCTTAATTGTGAAACTGCCAAAAACATTGCATGATCCAAAGGCAGATTTTTTATATTGTCAAGTAGTCTAATCACCCCCCCTCTAGACCTACTTTCGATCCTACACCGGGATACAAGCTAATACAGAGGTTCCTGGGCTCAGGAGGTGAACTCACGAGGGTCAGGAGGCTAGTGTTCTTGCTCCCTGTGTGGTGGTAGAGTGTATTGGTCCCTCCTTTTGCAGTTGGAGTTCTAGCTACTTATATAGGCGGCCATGGTCCGCTTCCCCCCAAATGTTTAGGCGGGAAGGGATCCCACAACGGTCATTTTTGAGCGGGAACACAAGGACGTTCCTACCCTGACAAAAGCAGTCTTCGCCTGCAAAAGGATCAGGCGATGACGCGGTGGTGGGCTCGACGATGACATCCTTCTTCCCGTCCTTGCGGTCTTCGGTCTCGTTGCACCAATGAGGAAACCTTTGCCCCGCTCCTCGGGAACTCGCGGCTGCGCTGTCCCCTTGCACCGAAATGGTAACTGCGCCGCTAGCGCGCGCTGGCACCCGCTGGCGTGATCCGTCACTACTGATATCACTGCCTCCTCCTGAGGCAGGCTCGGCCTTGGATTCCCCGCCCCTTTGGAGCACCTTGCTGAGTCTGCTCCTAAGGAGGTCTTGACGTTGTTCTCCTCGCGAGGCTTGGCTCCCTCGCGAGGGTCTTGGGCAGCTGGTTGATCAGCTGGGCCGTACCAGGCCGTAGAAGGAGCTCGTTGCAGCCCGCAGACAGGCTAGTCTGGGTACCCTGGTTCCCAGTACGCCGACAATTTGTTCTTCATTAATGCTACAGTGTGTTCTTGCCAGCATATTTAATGTGCTGACCTACACGGCTACAACGTCTCATGTTGCAGAGTTTACCGACGAAGAATAAGGTGCGATTAGGTCATTGTCATGCACTCTATGTTTTCCGTGGAGTTGGATGGACTCAACTTATCTTTGATGCTTCCGCAAGATTCGTATTAGTTTATTATTATTAGATGGCCTTCAGCCATATTATTGTAATAAGACTCATTATGAGGATTTTGATGTAATAAAGTGTGATTGAAACTCTGCTATAAATCCTCGAAGTACTGTGTGTGTCAGCATACCGATCCAGGGATGACACTGAGCACAGAGACTCCGGTCCATTGGGATCGAGGTTGCTACAGTTAGTTGCACTTTCAATACCTACATGGGTTAGTCCCACAAGGAACAAACAAGGATATCCATGGACATAGAGTGGATTACACACGAGATGATGTCCGTGAAAGCATTAGGCTACCTTGTCCCTTGTCTTACCAACAAGAGGGTTTGTGACTCCTTGAGCTAGTGCAAGATGTGGAAGTTGATTGCACTTGTCCTTGCCAATATGAATATGAGAGAAGTATGTTGGCGGAGTCACCCTCAAGAAATCTCTAGTTCTTCTTCTTCGGGATCCACATCATCTTGAAGGGAATCCTTGGAGTTGTAGATGTACTTAATGAAGTAGAACTTCACGTAGTCTTGGAAACCCACTTGACCAAGGCCTTAGGAGCTTCTTCAAATGCATCAATCTCCTCTTGAAGCTTGTCCTTGCCTTTTAACTTGTGGTCATGTAGTGGAAGATCATATTGGGCTTGTGTCCACTTGAAGGAAGTAGGATCATACTTCTCTTGTTGAGGAACAAACTTTGTCTTAGAGTATTGGTCTTCTTCCCACTCAACTCGATTGGCATTGAACTTTCGTTGAAAACCTAGACCTTGATTCTTTCGGTGCCTTCCTTGCTTGCATACAATTTCCACGAATTGCTTACTCCCAACAAGGCTCTTATAAACACCTTTCTCTATAATTCCCTTTAACAAGCTATTTTATAGCTCATGTGTAACTTGGATAAGAGATTCGTTAGTAGAATCAAGGGAACTACTAGAAGCAACAATATTGGATTTATCATGATTATTGTTACTACTAGAGGAAGAATCTTTCTTGTTCTTATTGCTAGATAATATTTGTGGCATGTATGTAGACAGGAGTAAATGCTTGGCAATGTAAGAACTTTTCTGACGAAGATCATCATTGATTGCTTTTAAGAACTCATGCTCTTGATCTAGATAGAACTTTTCAAAGCGTAGCTTCTCATGAGTCCTCAAAAGCTCTCGATGATCTTCTAAGGTAGTTTCATGAGCTAACTTAAGAGTGTCTAGTTCTTTAGTTAGACGCTCAATCTCCTTCTTATCATCTTCATTCGTTTTATCTTGATTAGCATGATTAATAGCAATTTCATCATAGTTTTCATCACTAGTACTACCAACAAGTAAATCGTCATCTCCTAGCAAATCATCTTCATCACTATTGAAATCAAGATATTCGGGGTGTGATACCTTGGGGCCTTTAGACATGAAGGCCCCAAGGTGTTGATCTTCTCTTCTTGAGGAACAAACTTTGTCTTAGGGTATTGATCTTCTTCCCACTCAACTCCATTGGCATTGAACTTTTGTTGAAAACCAAGACCTTGATTCTTCCGGTGCCTTCCTTGCTTGCGTACAATTTCCACGAATTCCTTACTCCCGTCAAGGCTCTTATAAACACCTTTCTCTATAATTCCCTTTAACAAGCTATTTTATTGCTCATGTGTAACTTGGATAAGAGAATCGTTAGTAGAATCAAGAGAACTACTAGAAGCACCAATATTGGATTTATCATGATTATTGTTACTACTAGAGGAAGAATCTTTCTTGTTCTTATTGCTAGATAATATTTGTGGCATGTATGTAGACAGAAGTAAATGCTTGGCAATGTAAGAACTTTTCTGACGAAGATCATCATTGATTTCTTTTAAGAACTCATGCTCTTGATCTAGATTGAGCTTTTCAAAGCGTAGCTTCTCATGAGTCCTCAAAAGCTCTCGATGATCTTCTAAGGTAGTTTCATGAGCTAACTTAAGAGTGTCTAGTTCTTTAGTTAGACGCTCAATCTCCTTCTTATCATCTTCATTCGTTTTATCTTGATTAGCATGATTAATAGCAATTTCATCATAGTTTTCATCACTAGTACTACCAACAAGTAAATCGTCATCTCCTAGCAAATCATCTTCATCACTATTGAAATCAAGATATTCGGGGTGTGATACCTTGGGGCCTTTAGACATGAAGGCCCCAAGGTGTTGATCTTCTCTTCTTGAGGAACAAACTTTGTCTTAGGGTATTGATCTTCTTCCCACTCAACTCCATTGGCATTGAACTTTCGTTGAAAACCAAGACCTTGATTCTTCCGGTGCCTTCCTTGCTTGCGTACAATTTCCATGAATTCCTTACTCCCGGCAAGGCTCTTATAAACACCTTTCTCTATAATTCCCTTTAACAAGCTATTTTATTGCTCATGTGTAACTTGGATAGGAGAATCCTTAGTAGAATCAAGAGAACTACTAGAAGCAACAATATTGGATTTATCATGATTATTGTTACTACTAGAGGAAGAATCTTTCTTGTTCTTATTGCTAGATTTTACTTGTGGCATGTATGTAGACATGAGTAAATGCTTGGCAATGTAAGAACTTTTCTGACGAAGATCATCATTGATTGCTTTTAAGAACTCATGCTCTTGATCTAGATTGAGCTTTACAAAGCGTAGCTTCTCATGAGTCCTCAAAAGCTCTCGATGATCTTCTAAGGTAGTTTCATGAGCTAACTTAAGAGTGTCTAGTTCTTTAGTTAGACGCTCAATATCCTTCTTATCATCTTCACTCGTTTTATCTTGATTAGCATGATTAATAGCAATTTCATCATAGTTTTCATCACTAGTACTACCAACAAGTAAATCATCATCTCCTAGCAAATCATCTTCATCACTATTGAAATCAAGATATTCGGGGTGTGATACCTTGGGGCCTTTAGACATGAAGGCCCCAAGGTATTGATCTTCTCTTGTTGAGGAACAAACTTTGTCCTAGGGTATTGATCTTCTTCCCACTCAACTCCATTGGCATTGAACTTTCGTTGAAAACCAAGACCTTGATTCTTCCGGTGCCTTACTTGCTTGAGTACAATTTCCACGAATTGCTTACTCCCGGCAAGGCTCTTATAAACACCTTTCTCTATAATTCCCTTTAACAAGCTATTTTATTGCTCATCTGTAACTTTGATAAGAGAATCGTTAGTAGAATCAAGAGAACTACTAGAAGCAACAATATTGGATTTATCATGATTATTGTTACTACTAGAGGAAGAATCTTTCTTGTTCTTATTGCTAGATTTTACTTGTGGCATGTATGTAGACATGAGTAAATGCTTGGCAATGTAAGAACTGTTCTGACGAAGATCATCATTGATTGCTTTTAAGAACTCATGCTCTTGATCTAGATTGAGCTTTTCAAAGCATAGCTTCTCATGAGTCTTCAAAAGCTCTCGATGATCTTCTAAGGTAGTTTCATGAGCTAACTTAAGAGTGTATAGTTCTTTAGTTAGACGCTCAATATCCTTCTTATCATCTTCATTCGTTTTATCTTGATTAGCATGATTAATAGCAATTTCATCATAGTTTTCATCACTAGTACTACCAACAGGTAAATCATCATCTCCTAGCAAATCATCTTCATCACTATTGAAATCAAGATATTCGGGGTGTGATACCTTGGGGCCTTTAGACATGAAGCATCTTCCAATATCTTCATTAGGTGAGTCAAATATATCGTAGGAGTTGGATGACACAGGAGCAATTCCGGCAACACCTTCATCTTGAGTATCTTCGGACTTGGAGTAATAGCTTCCCTTGGAGTGGTCATTGGAGTCGAAACCGGATACCCATTCACCAACATGAGCTTGATGTCTTTGTCTTGTATAGCTCCTTGATGATCTGTCCTTCCTTTCTGAATCCTTGCTTCTACGAGAGGGTCTTCGTTCATAACTATCATCTCTACTCCTTCTCTCTCTTGGTGGTGAATCTTATCTTCTCTTGTGTGGAGTCGTACACTCATTTGAGTAGTGTTCGGGTCTCCCACAATTGTAGCAATTCCGATCACGACTAGAAGATCTTTTGGAATTCTTGGACCATTACTTGGAGTTTCTTTCTTTGCTTCTATTCTTGTAGAATTTGTTGAAGTTCTTCACCATTAATCTCAATTCTTCATTTAATACTTGTTTCTCACTTGATGATGTAGGAGCATCACATGAAGCTTTGTATGCACCACTAGACTTGTTGTGAAGCTATTATTTATCCTTAAGTGACATCTCGTGAGCAACAATTCTACCAATGACTTCCGTTGGCTTGAGATCTTTGTAATTGGGCATCATTTGGATCAATGTGCACACGGTATCATATTTTCCATCCAAGGCTCTTAGGATCTTCTTGATGATGAATCTATCGGTTATCTCTTCACTTCCTAAGCCGACAATCTCATTTGTGATGAGAGCAAGCCTAGAGTATAGTTTAGCGACACCTTTGCCATCCTTCATTTTGAACTTTTCAAGTTGACTTTGAAGCACATCCAACTTGGATTCTTTGACGGAGTCGGTACCCTCATGCATATCAATCAAAGTATCCCAAATTTCCTTTGCATTCTCAAGACGGCTGATTTTGTTGACATCTTTGGGACACAATCCATTGAAGAGGATATCGCAAGCTTGAGCATTGTATTGCAACATCTTCAATTCTTCAGCGGTAGCTTCACGATTCAGTTCCTTCCCATCGAAGAATTCACCTTCCACACCAATACACACAATAGCCCAAACAGCGGGGTTATGTCCAAGAATATGCATTTTCATCTTATGCTACCAACCAGCATAATTTAGTACCATCAAAGTAAGGACCCCTACGGTGGTAACTTCCCTCGCTAGATGCCATTCTCTCCTAGCTTGTGAAACCAAGGCCATGATCACCAAAGCTATGGAAATCAAGGCAAATGGAGACCAAAGCTCTGATACCACTTGTAGGATTGAAAGTATGTCTAGAGGGGGGTGATTAGATAACTTGACCAAATAAAAATTTAGCCTTTTCCCAATTTTAAGTTTTGGCCGATATTAGCAATTTAGCACAAGTCAAGCAATCTTCCTACACATGAAATTATAGAGTTTTGGTAGCGGAAAGTAAAGCATTGCATATGAAGGTAAAGGGAGGTGTTAGAGAGTACAAACACAATTGGAGACATGGATGTTTTTGGCGTGGTTACAATAGGTGGTGCTATCGTACATCCACGTCGATGAAGACTTCAAACCATGAAGGGTAATGGCTGTGTGAGTCCAAGGAGGGCACCACCCATGAAGGTTCCACGAAGAAGCAACCTTGTCAATCCCACCATGGCTGTCACCCACAAAGGACTTTCCTCACTAGGGTAGATCTTCATGAAGTAGGCGATCTACTTGCCCTTACAAACTCCTTGGTTCAACTCCACAATCTTGTCGGAGGCTCCAAAAGTGACACCTAACCAATCTAGGAAACACCACTCTCCAATAGGTAAAAAATGGTGTGTTGATGATGAACTCCTTACTCTTATGCTTCAAATGATAGTCTCCCAAACACTCAACTCTCTCTCACAATTTGAATATAGTGGAAAGAAGATTTGAGTGGAAAGAAACTTGGGGAAGGCTAGAGGTCAAGATTCTTGTGGTTGGATTGGAATATCTTGGTCTCAACACATGAGCAGGTGGTTCTCTCTCAGAAAATGTATAGTGGAAGTGTAGGCATGTTCTGATGGCTCTCTCACTAGTGGAGAAGGGGTGGAGGGGTATATATAGGCTCCACACAAATCTAGCCATTACACACATTTGACCCAACTCGGTCAGACCGAATAAACAAACTCAGTCGGGCCGAAGCAGTTCAAAATTTGAACGTTTGAAATTTCAGTGGGACCGACAATATCAACTCGGTGAGACCGATGCGTTAGTTAGGGCAAACCTCATCTCGGTGAGACCGATCACATGAACTCGGTGGGACCGATTTCAGTAATAGGCTAACAGAGACTTTGCCAGGCAAACTTGGTGGGACCGAGTCGCTCATCTCGGTGAGACCGAAGAGTTACAAAAAAGAAACAAAGAGTTTGCATTGCCAACTCGGTGGGACCGATTCGCTCATCCCGGTTAGACCGAAACGTTACGGAGGGAAACAGAGAGTTTACAATCCCATCTCGGTGAGACCGAGATCCCTATCGGTGAGAAGGAATTGATTAGGGTTTGTGGCAGTGGCTATGTCAAGTGAACTCGATGGCGGCAGATAGATCAAATCGGTGGGGCCAAGTTTGACTTTTTTGTTTGGGACATATGTGGAAATGAGAAAGTGGTTGAGGGATTTGGAGCATATCACTAAGCACTTTGAGCAAGTAGACCATTAAGCAACACCTCATCCCCTTTTCATAGTATTGGCTTTTCCTATAGACTCAATGTGATCTTGGATCACTAAAATGAAAATGTCGAGTCTTGAGCTTTTGCCAATCTTTGTCCTTAGCATTTTGAGGGGTCCAAATTTCTTATCCATGCCATGCCAACCATTGAACTTCCTGAAATATTTATCTTAAGGATATTAGTTCAATGAGCTATATGTTGTTATTAATTGCCAAAACCACTCGTGGATTAGTTGCACTTTCAAGATCTAACCCTTATGCTCCCGTTTACGGAACCAAAAATTAGGCGGCAGTAGGAGCCACACTATACAGCGGCAGTACCGCTAGAGTGGCACTAATGTTCTGCAGAGCGGTACTACCGCTTACCGCTTACCATTGTCTGACAAGGTGCAAACACAACGGAGGGACAAGCTCAATTGTTGAGAAAGAACGAGGGTGCAAAGATATAGTGTATGTATTGATTTCCACCTCAACCTTTCCGAAGCGACCCCCTTTTAGTAGTACGGTGTTCCTACGATTCAAGTCGACCGGAAGAGCAACACAAGAAAACACCATCTGCATAAATATCCAGAGGGGTTCAGATTATCTTGTACCATAAGATAGATTATCTAAAATGCTCAATGCACCCGATTAGTCCGCAAAAGCATTGTCATCAATCACCTAAACTACTAAGGGAGAAATATGCCCTAAGAAATTTAAACTTTGTAACCTTCTTCAGAAGTTGGATCATCAGCTTTGCGATGCTAGAGAATCCTTTGGCGAACTTGATGTAAAATTTAGCGAGCCTGAGAAGCTTGTAACTTCAATGACGTTGGTTGGTGATTCCCATCTGGTTATGGCTTTCGTCTTCTTGGGATCGACTCCCAATCCTTCGGCAGTTAGGACATATCCCAAAAATGCAACTTTTCATACTTGTTGAACTTGGTTTAAAGCTAATGCTCTCGAAGTATTCCTAGAACCATACTTCAATGATGCTCAGGCTCTATTTCCATCTTGGAGTAGACAAGTATATCATTGATCAAGATGATAACAAACTTATCTGGAGATTCCATGAAAGCCTTGTTCATGAGATACATGAAGTAGGCTGGGGCATTGGTCAATCCAAATGACATGACCTTATACTCATACATCAAGTAGGCAGGGGTCTTCGAGGACCCATGCCAACAGTGTGTTGGACTTCGCAAATGCCGCTGGACATGCCACATTGCGCCTCTCCCTCCATGTTGCCTCCCTGGTTGTCTTCTCCTCCGTTGAGATGATGCTGTACAACAAGGAGTCATCGTTGCCACAACCATCGAGGTAGTGTAGGAGGCTCCCACGCGCCTTCGAGATTGTAGGGGGCACCTCCTTATTGACAGCATTGTTGTGCCATACTTGGCAAAACGGCGATGCCGGCTCATCCTTCACGCAACATCCGATTTGGATGCCATGGTTGTGCGAGGGGGCATCGGCTCCCCTTTATGCGGCGCCGACTTTCTCTTGACGTGGTGGTGATATGTCTATGCCAGATACTCATTGACGCGGCTGTGGGCGTCCTGGCTTAAGGGGTCATCGGGTTGTCGGCCTATGATATCTAGGCCGGATTGATGGGCTACTACAGAGCCAAGCCTGAGTATAGATCAATGGTTGGATAAGGAAACTTCAGAGTCGTGGTGTGTCCTCCAATCCAAGAATAGGTAGGATCTTTCCTTCATTGTAGCTGACCTCATGTAACCCTAACCTTATCGATGTCTATATAAACCTAGGGTTTTAGTCTTTAGGTCTAGAGGCACATTCATTACCTCTCCCATCTAGGGTTTATCTCACCTAATCTCAAGGTAGATTGACTCTGTAACCATACACATTGAATATAATCAAGCATGAGTAGAGTTTTACCTCTTCGAGAGGGCCTGGACCTGGGTAAATCATGTGTCCCTTGTCTCCTGTTCCTTATCGATCCCCGATCCATAGCTTAGGACCCCTACCCGAGATCCGCCGGTTTTGACACCGACATTGGTGCTTTCATTGAGAGTTCTGTTTTTGGGTTGCCCGAGAATCGATGGGTTGCCTGATCATCGGAGAGGGCATCAGCTCCGGGGACCTCTTCGTTTCAAGCCAACTCTTCGCGTTTGGTAGCATTGTGCTGCACGCCAACTCGACTGGTCATCTAGACCAGATCGACAACTTCGCCCCTGAGCGCCGGATTCGATTCGGCAATTAGGAATATGTTGTGGATGTAAGAGGAGATATCGTCTTTGCCTAACTCACAACCTTCTCCCACACCCCCGTGGGCATCGCCGTGCCTGCTCTACAGCCCCTCTCCGACCCGATCTACGGGTCGGCCCCGGTCCTCCAGCTAGCCTTGAGCCTAGAGGACCCCACTTTGCGCGAAGGCCAGGAACCGCCTTCAGCCACGCTCACAATACCTGCCAAAGACCCATCTTCAGGCCTCTATGATGAAGGGGGATTCCAGCGCATCGGCGTCATTCTCAGCCGAACCCTTTCCTCAAGGCACACCTCTGGTCTCGAGCCCTTGCGAAAAATCAACGATCGGTAGCCAGGAATCACTCCTAGCACGAATCAACTCAGCCTCGAGCCTTGGCATAGAGACTGCGCTCAGGGACCAAAACCCATCTTTCGTCTTCGGAGATGACCCTGTCCAGAACCCTGAGCTTAACTTGGCCCTCGAAAATCAGAATCTACTTAGGGCACATATCACCCCTCGCCCCCTTGCGACGGATTTCAGCCTTGAACTCCCGCCACCCTCAAGCCCATCGACCCTCGTCCTATTAAACGAGGCACTGTACCAAATCCAGAAGATGGCTATTTGGGAGGACCTGCCCTCAGCTCGCATTAAGCAGGCCGTCGAAGCATCTCACGGAGAATTTTATGGCCCACCCACCACCCACTTAGTAGTCACTATCGAAGATTTTACCGACATGTTGGATTACAATTCGGAAAATGCCGAATACATGGATGTTGATAGCAGAGCCACGGGCAACACCGATGTCCCCCCCCCCCCACAGTCACTGGCGGTTGGTTAGCCACGTCCACCTACGACATCTACATGGTGGACACCCCCAATGATGGCGATGGCATGCCCAAGCAGGACGATAAAAACCCAGAGATGAGCCGCCCGAACACCAAAGACAACACCGCCGCTCTAAGGCGCGCCGAAGCCATGCAGGTAACACGGAGTCTGCGGAAAACGACACCCTGGACAATATGGACGACCTCATCGGTGCGACCGCCAATGATCAACAACTGAATGACCCCGAGGATCATGAGGATCCTCTCAACCTACAAGACATCAATGCCTCTGAAGAAAGCAACTACCTCCCTCTCTCTAAAGAGGAGATCGGACTAGGGGATGAGTATTACATCGTCCCCGAAGACCCGCTGGAGCAGGAGAGGTTTAAACGGCAACTCATTGACACCGCTCGCAGCCTGAGGAAGCAAAAACAGAGAATAAAGGCCAAACAAGAAACCCTCACCGACCGACGGACCAAAAGTTCTAGCCTCCGAGGAGGGGTACGGTCACGAACGACAGACCAAAAGTTACCCAGAGCAAAGATCACTGCCACAATTCGAGGACGAGGCTATAGAGCCAACATGTCCAAAACACACTTACGGCGAACAGCCGGACCGCCCCATCGAGGGCTGGACAAAAGAGCTATCGAGGCCGAATATCCCGCCACCCCACCTCGCCGTTACGGTATGTATACAACGCGACCTACTTATGAATACAACCTCCGCCATGATCTAGAAGCTCAAGGAGTCCATACAAGGTCAATCTACGGACCCAAGGAAAACCCACCCGCTAGCCGAGGGGGACACTATGCTTGGCTGAACCGAAACGATAGAGTTTGGGAGCAGCAATGGGCTCGGATGGCCGAAGACATTCGACCTATTGTAGCCCGAGTTCGGGGCGCCGCACACCCTCTATGTTTCACATACAGGGTAATGCAACACCAATTCCCAGAGGGCTTAAAGCCCGTGAACATCAAACCATACGATGGAACCAAATACTCGGTCGCATGGATAGAGGATTTCCTGCTCCACATTCACATGGCTCAGGAAGATGACCTCCATGCAATCAAGTACTTGCCACTAAAGCTCAAAGGACCAGCTAGACACTGGTTGAATAGCCTTCTGGAAGACTATATAGGTTGTTGGGAAGGGCTCAAGGATGAATTTCCAGCAAACTTCCAAGGAACCTATGTCCGGCTTCCGGATGCCGATGACTTCAACCACATTACACAACAGCCCAGAGAATTTGCTCGGCAATTCTGGAATCGATTCCTGAAAAAGAAGAACCGGATTGTTGACTGTCTGTATATCGAAGCCTTAGCCGCCTTCAAACATAGTGTCAAGGAATAATGGCTTGTGCGACAGCTTAGCCATGACAAGCCGAGGACAATGGAGGCTCTTACCTCCCTGATGAACCGCTTTTGCATGGGAGAAGATAGTTCGCTCGGTCGTAAAAGTACCAACCCCAAGACCCGCGGTACCTTTGAAGTCTGGGACGGAAATGGGAAGCCACGACGCAACAAAAATAAGAGTCGCTACAATAACAGCGAGGATACGACAGTAAATGTCGGATTTCACAATCCGAAGTCCGGATCCCGAAAGGAGCATCCTAAAGGCAATAGTGACGGTCCGTCTAAGCTAGACGAAATCCTGGATAGGCCCTGCTTGATCCATGGCACATCATAGAAGCCTGCCAACCACTCCAACTGTAACTATTGGGTGCTCAAACAGGTCGGCAACTCACATCCAAAGACTCTGGTAAAAGCCCTCGAAGCAAGGACGACGATGAGCCCCATGGGCCGAACGGTGGAGGCCAAAAACCCTTCCCTTCCGAAGTCAAGACGGTGAACATGATCTACGCCACCCATATATCAAGGAAGGAGCAGAAGCGAGCACTACAGGACGCATAATCCATCAAACCAGTAGCACCAAAGTTTAACCCATGGTTGGCATGCCTGATCACCTTCGACCACAGGGACCATCCGACCAGTATCCGGCACGGAGGATCGGCGACCCTAGTGCTTGACCCCATTATCGATGGATTCCACCTCACGAGAGTCCTCATGGACAGAGGAAACAACCTCAATATGATATACGAAGACAGAGTGAGGAATATTGAGATCGATCCGTCAAGGATCAAACGTAGTAACACCACCATCAAGGGGGTTATTCCGGGAGTGCATGCCCATTGCACGTGCACGGTGACTCTCGAAGTAGTATTCGGCTCACCATACAACATCCAAAGTGAAAACTTGATCTTCGATATTGCCCCTTTCAGCAGTAGCTATCACGCCCTCCTCGGCCGAATGAAGTTCGCCAAGTTCAACTCCGTCCCGCATTACGTGTACCTCAAGCTGAAGATGCCCGGTCCCTCGGGTGTCATAACAATTAACGGAAACACAAAACACTCACTATGAACCAATGAACAACCTGCGGCCCTGGCAGTCGAAGATCAAACCGACGTCTACGAGCCTAGATATCAGCCCGCCATAAAGGCCAACGACAACAGCAAATGGGTCCGAACCCGTTCCTTGTCATGGGAACCTGCGTGCGTTCGCTACAAATAGGGTTGCACGCCTCACGGCACGCCCAACACAATCGCGCTCCATGTGCCTCGTCAGCACAACTTCGCACCCAAGATACCATGGGCAGCCATGAGGCTCATATCAATGGAGTGTCTTCGGATAGACCGAACTATGGGATTACCACGTCTTCGACAGCATAGGGTATAGATCCGGACTCCACCACCATCAAGTTGTATCAGGAGGGCCACCCGTAAAGGTTCTACTGAAGGCCCCATCCCCCTCTCCCCACAGAAGCCAAGGCGCAGACGTGCAACAGGGCAAAGTTGAGGCTTCGACCCAAGCATCAAGGCCCTGCGTAAATCTTTAGTTTGTAATTTTTTTCCTTTTTACTTACAATAAATGCCTTTGGAAATTCGAATTCTATGTTTAGGCGTCCCGAGCTTAGGTAAAACAATAAAAATACACTTTATGGTGTTCGGATATCCACTTTGTGTGATTCTCCCCCTCCTTTCCTTTTATTTTTCAGCTCTTCAAACGGCCCGACATGAAAACATGATGTAGAAAATACAAATCGGTCAATTAACCAAGAGCTTGATTGTGTCATCAGCTCCATGCATACCAAGTTTGGAACCACTTTCTGATGAGTGTTCGACGTCTCAGATATTGTAGTATATGCACCAGTTCCGAACTATTTCTCTGGGTTGCCCGTCTCCGTTGCTTACCTTCTCAAGTTCCGCAAGTTCAACTGAAAAGGTAAAGGGAGAACCCATGTGATTGTACTTCTAGCTAGTACAGTCAAATACCTTAGTAGGAGAAAGCCAAATACGGTCTATCATAGTAAGCGAGAACTGGTCAGCGATCCGATGACGAGCATTAGACTAAAAAATCATTGGCGATTCTTCTGTGTCACACACAGGGTTTGTCTTCGCACGAACCACGTGATCACAAGGTAGGCCTCGACTTCCAAGTATATCACACAAATACTAGGGGCTAGTCACTAGCTCCCACAGTCAAGCTCCTATGGCTAAGTGAAAGCAACAAAGTGGAATGGCTTGATTGCCTTGTCTCTCTCACGCACTACCGCCTTTGGGTACTGAGACGTCAGCTAAGGGTGACAATGCGGAGATGAAACACCTCGGGTGACATTCACTTGGGGGCTGAAGCCGACGACTGGTAACTTTCAGAATAAACACATGGCCGCACAGGAGTCAAAATAAAAACACCACATTTTAAAGCACATAAACATGCCACATTATAAAGCATAAAGGTCTAGTTAATAACAAAGTACACTCGTTCAATGATTACATCCTTTGAACACTGGCCCTCTATCGTTCGAGCTCAATTCATAACCTGTGCAAAGTACAGCTCGGGATGGCAATGCCCCTTTGCAGCCGGCGGATGACTAGTGGCCATGTCCATTGGCTTAATTTTAAGCCAATGAACCATGGTCTTCGCAAACGCCAACCTATCCCCCTCAAGGCTCGCAGAGCGCTTCACGACATCGATCCGGGGTGATGCCTCCCGCAGCTTTTGCGCCAGGATGAATTAGCCGTCCGGAATCGGCTCGGCGGGCCACATCCAGATACAAATATCCTTTAGGGCGGCCACATACATCTGATGCAACTCTATCAACTGCTTCATTTGGTTGCTGAGGAGGGGAGGATGTTCGGAGGCCGGGAATTGCGACCAGAAGACTCGCCGCTCAGAGTCCTCAACACAAACGGCATAATACTCTACCCACTACAAAAAAAGACACATCCGTGACATTTTGGCCGAACAATTTTTTTTCTAACATGCTTATGACACTTCTATGACGATAATTGTGACAAAAACCCGTATCATCATAGATGTGGTGGGCTCCTACTTCAATGGTAGAAAATCATGACAGAAAATGAGCTTTTCGCCCTGGGCGGGCCGGGGACTCACCTGCATGACATTCTTTGGGCGGTCCATGATGGAAAAATCATAGTAGAAGCGAGGGCGAGGAAAATTTTGGGAAGTTCCCGGTTACGGTAGGTGGTCGAGGTAGAGCGATGCACAAAGGTTTACGTGTTTCTCTCGTACACTAGCTACGTTATGGTAGGTGTTTGGCTCTAACAGAACCCGAGCGAGGCATTCGCTTAATGAACCCGAGCGATTTCACTGGCTACGTTACTGAACCTGAGTGATCGATCCTTTCGCTGCTAACTGAACCCGACTGACTCCTTCGCTGCTAACTGAATCCGATCGATCACTTCTACTGCTTACTGGAGCCGATCGAACCTGCTGCCTCTTGATGAACAGTGAATGTGGGGTTGGTTGAACGAGTCGAGACATGCGTGGTTGGGGTTGGATGAACAGGACCCTGTGGTAGTAGGCCAATGCGGTTGCCGCTGGATGAACATGACCCCGAGACGAGGCCACCACATCCGAGGCATTGGGGGTGGATGAACAGGACCCCATGGAGAGCTAGTTGTACAGTAGCCGGTGGAGGGTTAGTTGGATGAACAGGATTCCGTGGAGGGCTGGTTGAACAGTAGCCGGTGGAGGCCTGGAGGGCTGGTTGAACAGTAGCCGGTGGAGGCAGAGGAAGATGTGGTGGATGAATAGTGCGGGTGGAGGCTAGAGAAAGTCGACGGTGGCTGAACGATATGTCTCTAACGTATCTATAATTTTTGATTGTTCCATGCTATTATATTATCCTTCTAGGATGTTTTATGGGCTTTATTATACACTTTTATATGATTTTTGGCACAAACCTATTAACCTAGAGCCCAATGCCAGTTTTTGTTTTTTCCTTGTTTTTGAGTTTTACAGAAAAGGAATATCAAACGGAGTCCAATTGACGTGCCAATTTTTGGTGATTTTTTCTGGACGAAAAGAAGCCCCCGAAGTAAAAGAGTTGGGCCAGGAGAGCCACGGGCTGCCCACGAGGGTGGGTGGCGCGCCCACTCCAGGTGGGCGTGTGCCCCTATCTCGTGGACAGCCCGGAGGCCCCCCTGACTTGTGCCCTACGCCAAAAAATCCTATAAATACTGAAACCTCCGGAAATTAACCTAGATCGGGAGTTCCGCCGCCGAAAGCCTGTGTAGCCACCGAAAACCAATCTAGACCCCGTTCCGGCACCCTGCCGGAGGCGGGAACCCTCACTGCTGGCTATCTTCATCATCCCGGCGCTCTCCATGATGAGGAGGGAGTAGTCCACCCTCGGGGCTGAGGGTATGTACCAGTAGCTATGTGTTTGATCTCTCTCTCGTGTTCTTGAGATGGCACGATTGTCGGTGTACTAGAGTAGGGGTACCCTAGTATCCCGAACTTGTGCACGGGCACTCGCAGCACCCCGCGGCAAGGCTTGCCGGGTGACTGCCAAGGTCCTCTGTGGTTCCTTTGGAGCCATTCAAGAACAAAGTATTCAAACCAAGGAGACAAGGCCCCGGCAAGAGGAGCTTGCCGGGAAGGTCACTCAAGGCACAAGACCCCGGCGAGAGGAGCTTGCCGGGAATGCCAACCAAGGCATCTCAAGGAACTTGCCGCGACGCGCCACGCGTCCCGGCAAGGCCCGGTGAGCGGCAAGCTCCCGGACGCGACAAGGCAATGACCGCGGCAAGGCGCTTGCCACGGCAAGACACCACTCTGCACCCGCGCTCCAGCGCATCCACCAACGTGTCGCTCTGGGACCTTTCCAGGCGTACGTGGCGGGAGGCTGTGCAGCCAGCTGTGAGCGGTGGCAAGCGGTGCTGACAAGATTGCCATCGTGGCAATCGGTGGCGTCCCTGACTGTCCCTTTATGCACTATTTGGGCGACGCAGACGGTCATTTAATGCTCTTGTCCCCTGCCGTCAGGATTAGGTATGATACACTGTACAGGTAGTTGTACCAACCGCAACACCTTTCCATTTTTACCCTTGTCTACGTTGCCACCTGTCGGTGACCCCTTGAGCATATAAAAGGAGGCCCATGCGCAACGTAGAAAGGGGGGTTTTCGAACAGAGAAGAACACTCACACTCGGTCTCGTTAGCAGCTGGTGTGTACTGTAGCACTTCGCGCTCCCGAGCAAGAACTCAATACAAACCACAAAGCAGGAGTAGGGTTTTACGCATCCGTGCGGCCCGAACCTGGGTAAACTGCTCGTGTGCTTCGCCTCGATCTGCTCTTCGTGCGATCTCCGCCCCCCCTCCCCCCCCCCC
>LR738714.1:346625372-346800031 GCA_902687465.1 Secale cereale
GGGGCTCGGTCCGCCGGTCCCATAGGTGTTCGTGGATCAGTTTCCCCGGCATCTTTGGTGCGCCAGGTAGGGGAGCGTCGAGATTGTGTGAACCTGATCCGGCGTTCACACGAGCTAGATTTTCATCGTATTCATCGACATGCCGCCGAAGAAGAAGGCTCCGGAGGCGGCTGCTCCGTCCGCGTCGAACCCACCACCGCCGGAGAAAACGGCTGGTGGGGTAGACGCCGGTGGAAGAACGGGCGTCGACGAGGGAGCTCACGGTGCCGCCAGGTCCAAGGACAAGACTGCGCTGCCCATCGGCGGCGTAGCCGGCTCCCACAACGACCGGGCGCACTCCAAGACCTCGGCGTCCGTACATGCACCGCGCCCATCCTAGGAGGCGCGGGACCGGCAGCGTCATGGTACTCACGGTACCATACGTTTGCTGGACCAAGATCGAGCTGGTGGATCTCGGAATGCTCAAGACCAGCATGCACGCCAACATGCTGGCACGAGCGAGGCACGGTCGCTTGGACGGGAGACTGCTCCTTCTAACATAGTTAGAAGTCCGAGCATATCCCGCTCCTCACACCGTTCGCCACCGCCACCCACCACTTCAGCAGAAGCTTTGGTGCGAGCTCAACTGCTCCTAGACTACCCTCCAACGACAGACAAGATCGACGAATGGAGGGCCACCATTCAGAGTCTCATCGGCTTCGCCAACGGCGACACTCCACGGCAGCCGAGTACATCGCAGCCGCGGCAAGTCAGCCAGGCGCAAGCCAATGGCGACAAGACCGGTGGGGGTGCAACCACCGTGCACTCTCCGCCCCGAAGGCCAAGATCGCCGCCTCGCCGGATCCACCTCGACAGCGACTCCACCGCGTCATCAGATCCACGAGCTCGTCGCGATCAGCGCCAAGTTCTTCACGAACGACAGCAAGAAGACGCTCGTACTCGCATCGAGCGCCGAAGAGAAGCGTGGCGTCAATCGGACCAGCGCGCTGGGCCCTCTGTCGACATGCATGCGCCAGGGGAACCAGGCGACTTGCCATACGCGGTAGGTTGCCCTGCGTTTACTCATGAGCTGCGGCAAGTCCAGTGGCCCAGTACGAAGAATTTCAAGCCAGACGTACCAGAGAAGTACGACGGCAAGTCGCATCCGTCGGAGTTCCTCAGCATCTACACCATCGCGGTGCAAGCTGCTGGGGGGCGGGACGACAAGATCCTTGCCAACTACTTCCCGCTGGTGCTCAAGCCCAACATCAGGTCCCGGAGAGCACCTCAAGTACGTAGTCCAGATGCACTTTCCCAAGGAGCAAGCAACAAACAATACCGCAGAGTATGAAGGTTTACTTGCCGGTCTCAGGATCGCGGCAGACCTTGGGATCAAGAAGCTCATTGTCAGGGGTGACTCGCAGCTTGTCGTCCGCCAAGTGAACAAGAGTTATCAGAGTCCGTTGATGGAAGCCTACGTTGATGAAGTGAGAAAGCTAGAAGAGCACTTTGACGGCCTACAATTGGAGCATGTTCCAAGAGCTCAGAACGACATTGCCGATGGCCTGTCGAAGCGCGCCACACTTAAGTTACCTGTGGAACCAGGGATCTTTGTGCTCAAGCTGACTCAACCGTCTGTAACCCCATCAACTGGACAGAGCAAGAAGAGGAAGTTGATTTCTGGTGACTATTTTCCGGCAGAGCTTCCCGAAGCCGCCACCAAGAAGGTCCCCAAGATCAACACCAAGAGTGCTGAGGAGCAATCTACTCCGGCAAGCCCTAGGGTTTGTTCCGTTGAAGCAGACGCTCCCGACAAGTTTTGCTCCGGCAAGCTTGCCGGGGAACGTCAGGCTCCGGCTGAGCCGCAGGTTCTCGCCGTAGAAGCGGGTGTTCCCGCAGCAGCAGATGTGCCTTTAGTCCTTGTTGTCGAGCCACAAGCTCCAGCATGGGCGCAGCAGATTGTCCGTTTCCTTCAGACAGGAGAACTTCCCGAAGAGCAAGAAGAAGCGGAAAGAGTAGCCCGGCAGTCAAGTATGTACCAGTTTGTTGACAACACACTGTACAGAAGAAGACTCAACGGTGTGAAATTGAAGTGTATTCTCTGGGAAGATGGACAAAAGCTATTGGCAGAGATACATGGAGGCACATGTGGTCATCACATTGGCGCAAGAGCACTTGCCGGCAAAGCATTCCGGCAAGGTTTCTTTTGGATGACAGCCCTCCAGGATGCAACTGCACAAGTAACCAAGTGTGAAGCGTGCCAGTTCCATTCCAAGCAGATACACCAGCCAGCTCAAACTCTCCAAACGATCCCTTTATCCTGGCCATTTTCGGTCTGGGGGCTTGACATCCTCGGCCCCTTTCCCCGCGCAGTCGGGGGCTTTGAGTACTTGTACGTCGCAATCGACAAGTTCACAAAGTGGCCGGATGTGGAGGCAGTGAGGAAGGTGATAGCACAGTCAGCAGTCAAGTTCTTCAGGTCGATTGTTTGCCGCTTCGGGATCCCTAACAGGATCATCACCGACAACGATACGCAATTCACGAGCCGCACCTTCATGCAGTACATCCAAGATCTTGGTGCCAAGGTTTGCTTCGCTTCTGTTGCTCACCCGAGAAGCAACGGTTAAGCGGAGAGGGCAAATGCTGAAGTGCTGCGTGGGCTCAAGACCAGAACTTTCGACAGGCTGCACAAGTGCGGAAGAAACTGGATTGAGGAGCTACCGGTGGTTCTTTGGTCGATCAGGACGACGCCAAATCGAGCCACTGGCCAGACACCTTTCGCTCTAGTCTATGGAGCAGAGGCAGTTCTCCCCACGGAACTCGTATACAGGTCACCTCGAGTGCTCGCTTATGATGAGCTTGAGCAAGAGCAGCTGCGACAAGATGACGCGCTGCTCCTTGAGGAAGAACGTCTTCAGGCTGCTGTATGAGCTGCTCGCTACCAGCAAGCTTTGCGCCGCTACCATAGCCGCAAAGTTAACGCCAGAAGTCTCGAGGAAGGCGACCTTGTTCTTCGGCGCGTTCAGTCCGCCAAGAATTCCAACAAGTTGACGCCGAAGTGGGAAGGCCCTTACCGGGTGAAACGAGTCACTAGGCCTGGCGCTGTCCGCCTTGAGACCGAAGATGGCTTTCCGGTGAGCAACTCCTGGAACATTGAGCATCTTCGTAAGTTTTACCCATAAGGCGCGGTTGCCGGAACCCATTCCGGCAACGACCTTTTGTACAAGTCTTGCCGCTGTTGCATGTAATCCTTTGTAAAAAGCCAGGCACAGACCCTGTGCATAAGTAAAGCTCATGTGCTCCGCACATCTTTTCAATTTCATGCTTTCTATTTTTTGCATGTGTTATCTGACACTTTGTGCAGCACCTACCCCCGGTAAGCAATAATGAGCCGTAAGGCTCCATATCTTTTTTTCTTTCTTTCTTTTTCTCAAGGAAAGGAAGGTTCCCTCGCCCACAAGTTTGCCGGGGGGGGAAGGAGAAGATAATGGTATGGACCAGGCGTCGCTCAAGAAAGTTTCGCCTTACCGGGAACCAAACAACAGAAAAGCTAAGTTGCCAAAGTTTGAGCAATCAGATTTTTAAATTTTTTAAGTTATCTTCCTTGAACGACCGCACTTTGTATGGAAAACCTGTGCGCGGAGGAACCAACTCGTAGCTAGTTGCGCCCTTGCTTTGTTTTGAGTCCGCTCAACAACTTAAGCGAGCTGCGACTAGTTGCGACAAGGTTTCTTGTCGGTAGCGGCACCGCCAGCAGGCTGCTGACGTCCCGCACTCAGCGCTCGCGGCTAAGGTGCCCGCGCCGACAAGTTCCCTAAAAGCGTAGGGCAAAAACATACAAAGGAAGGAATCAAGTAAAGGAAATAACGTTGCTATCAATACCCAAAATAGAGTTATATTACAAAGTAGCTTGTTGCGGCTCTAACAGATTGTTCTCATAACATGATCAACAGTGACAAGAAAAGAAGAAAACGGGCGGCCTAGTCTACACGATCGCCCTCAACCCTCTTGATCCCGCTTACCTTGTCCACAATGGGTGCGACAAGGGCCTTGAGTGCTTCCAGATCAGCATCCGGTGGCAGGGTCTTGAGGACGTTGTTGAGGTTGAGGCCCGGGTTGCGGAACGCCACCTTCACCAACACCTTTTGAAGAGCTCCCGCGCAGATCTTGCGCGACTCGTCGGCCAGCCGCTTTGGAGTCGTCTCCCGGAGTCACTGGAGGGCCGTCGCCACGCCTTTGAAGAACAAGGTGAGCTTGGCGCTGGGTTGGAGGTTCTCATCAGAGGGATACCCGAGATCCTCCATCCCCAGCTGCGCTAGCTCCCTGTCAATGTCTGCAGCGGCATTCACGAGACCCTCCGTCCAGTGCTCCACGGTCTCCCTAAAAGTGTTCTGGACGGCAGCAGCACTCGCCAGCAGCGCCTTGTCGGCCTTGATTTTCTCCTTCAAGGCCGCCTCCTGTTCCCTGGCGTCGTCCAGCGTCTTGGTCAAAGTGGTCAGCTTCAACTCAAGATCTGCGTTGGAGTCCTTGGCGGCGCTAAGTTCTTTGCCCTTCTCAGCAAGACGGACCTGCAACTCTGAGTTGCTGTGGGCGTCCTTCTCCCGCTCATGCTTGAGCGTGGCAAGCTCCTCACCGCTCGCCTTGAGATCGGCCTCCAGCCGCGCCACCTTCGTCTCCAGCTCCTTCTTGGCGGCCTCGGCAGCTGCGGCAGCATCCTCTGCTTGCTTGAGGGCTCCGCCGAGTGATTGCTCGCGCGCGGCAAGCTCCTCCTCGTGTTTGTCGAGGTTAATCTTCCGCTGCGCCAGCTCGCCCTCCTACACAGACAGCTTCTCAACGGCAAGCCGCTGTTGCTCTTCGACGTCAGCCTTCTCGAGGAAGAAGGCCTTCTGCTCCTCGGCGAGTTGCTCCCGCTCCTCTGCCAGGGACCGAAGAGCTTCCTGGTTAAGGCCCCGAAGCTCCTCCGCGCTCTTCTCGATGTCCGCTCCCGCCTTCGCGACAAGCGCCTCCCGGGATTCCAGCTTGGCCTGCCGAGCGCGGTAGAGCGACACCAGCTTCCGCAGCAGCCGCTCCTCCTCAGGCTCGCCGCCGCTGCTACTTGGCGCATCAACCAGCGTCAGCCCAGCGGAGGCGAGCACCTCTTCATCGAAGTTGTCTCCCTCGACCGGCGCCCTAGAGAGTGACGCCCAGGGGAGGTTGATGAAGATGCCATCGCCGGCCTTCAAGTAGACGCCTGGCTGGGGCTCTTCGGAGCCTGACGCTGCGACAGCGGCGGAGGGATCGGCGATCGGCGTAGCGCCTGGCGCTCCTGCAGCCTCAGGGCCGTCAGTGCGATCGCCAGACCCCTCGCCAGCTGCTGCGGCGACAGCTCTGGCGGCCTCGTCGCTGGCGGGATCATCAGCGGCGGCTGCTTCTTCGGTAGCAGCGGCGTCGTCGGCGGCCTCGGTGATGTTCTCCTCCCCGGCAACCTCGGTCTCCATCGGCTCCGCAGCAGATGGGTCTGACGGCCGGAAAAGGGAGAAAGAGTCAAGCAAATATCTAAAAAGAAGATCAAAAGAAGAAGAACCCAAGGGAAGTTTTGGAGCAAGAGGATTACCTCCACCGGCTTCTGCAGTCGTGGTCTCCGCCGCCGGGGGGCCGCTGGTGTTGTCCCTTGCCGGAGAACTCTCCCTTGCCGGAGAGCTCTCCCTTGGTGGAGAACCCCCCCTTGCCTGAGAACTCTCCCTTGGCGGCGTAGTCGAAGCTGATGGCATGCCGGGGGCGGTCTCCGGGCGCTCCTGGTGAGGCTGCTCTGCTCCTACACAAACCAACAAACAGAAGTCAGCAGAGATGTGAGCACCCATGCGCGCCTAACAGTGGAAAGTAAACCATATACTTACGCTGGGGGCTGCCTTGGGGAATAGTTGCCGGGTTCGGCAAGGTGGTCTCGGACGCACCCCCTGCTGTCGCGGTGGGTTCGTCCTCGATGACAATCACCGGGACCTTGGCTCTCTTCGACGCTCTCTGGGCCAGAGTCCTGAAAAGGAATAAGTTCAGAGTAAAGCAAAATGAGATACAAGACAAAACAACAAGAATTGAAGAACTATAAGTACAGCGAGGAATCTTACTCTTCTTCTTCCTCGTCGGAGCTGAGCACGGAGAAGTCGAAGTCCGGCTCACGTCCGTCGTGAGGAGGCGGAGGAGTAGGCTCCCTTGGCCGCTTGGCGGGAGCAGTGCTGGTGGTCTGAAACGACCCCGCTCCGGCTGGCGCCGCGGGGTGAGGAGCGGCAGGAGCAGAAGCGGTGGTCCGAGAAGACCCCGCTCCAGTTGCCGCAGCAGCGTGAGGTGCTCCCGTGGCAACAGTACTTGCCGCAGTGGAGCGTGTCGCGCGGCGCGGCGGCTGTCGACTCATCTGCCGTTCCGCTACGTCCCCGGCCTTGCGGAGATGCCTTCTTGGTGGAGCCGGGGGCTCTGCTTGCGGCGAGCTGCCCGAAGATGAGGAGGAAGAGGATTCGATCTCCAACGAGCCGCTCGTATCCTCGGCGGGCTCGCTCGACTCGACGTCATGCCTGGCAGGCTCCTCCTCGCCGGCAAGCCCCTCTCGCTCGGCAAGGCTTGCCGCCTCTGCTGCCTCTGCCTCCTCCACAGTGAATCCAAACTCGCCCGCGGTTGCGGCTGCCGCCACCTCTTCCACCCTAGTGGCGATGCGTTTCATCTCCGCATCGGTGGTGTCGCGAGTAAGGCCTTTCTTTTCGTCGGAGCGGATTGGCACTTCTTCCAAACCGTGAAAGAACTCCTGCACGGCGTCATCTACAAGCTCTTGCCAAGTTGGGTCAATCCCATGCGAGTCGCACAGCGGCATCATCGCGCGGATGCGGCTGAGCGAGGAATTGTTGCACAGCGGAAGGACACCATTCGGCAACCTGAACACTTTGGGATGTTGAGGGTCGTACTTGAACAGTTCCTGAAGCATTGCATCAAGTTCCATAACAGTGAAGTTGAAGTTGAGGCCCGGGCGCAGCCTCATGATGTCCGCCGCATTCTCGAACTCCCAGGCGGGTCTCCTCCTCTCCTGCAGGGGGGCGATGCGGCGGCGAAGGAAATCTGCGCCAACCGCACCAAAAGTGAGCCCGGCAAGCCTGAGGCGTTTGATCCGGGCGACGGCAATCTTCAGCCTATCGTCTTCCGGGGCCACATTGCTCCAATCGCTGCCGCGCACTACTGGGGCTTGACGCCGGGCGGTAAATGGCTGTGGGTTCTCCTCGACAATCCAGCACCAGTCTGCTCTCCATTCCTCCCACTTGCTGCTGAGCTCTCCCTCCAGATAAGCTTCCTTCTTATGGGCTCTCGAGATCCAGGCGATTCCGCCGGATAAAGGCTCTCCTCTCTCAACTCGGGGCATAAAGAAGTGGCGAAAGAGGGATACATTGGGATAGACTCCGACAAAGTTTTCGCAGAGATGTGCAAAAACTGCCATGGTCAGAACAGCATTGGGGGTGAAGTCAAGGAGACGGAACCTGTAGGTGTTCATAATATCGCAGAAGAACTCAGAGAATGGCGGGTAGAGCCCGCAGTAGAAGAACAAGGCGAAAAACGGATATCCATTTGGAGCCATTTTCCAAGCGACGGCTGGAAGTACCTTCGTGCGCGGGTGCGCCCGCGTCTCCGTCGACCAGAAGAGGTAGTAGTACTCCCTCAGCTCCCTCGCGGCGAGCTTGGGGGGGAAGATTGCCTGCTCCTTTCGCAGCGCCGCGAGCCACTGCGCCTCGGCCGACTTCAAGGCCTTCCCCTTTTCGGCTTTCGGAGCCATGGCGGAAGCGGTGAGGGAGGTCGACGATGTTGGTGGTGCCGGTGGCGATGGGGGGCGGAGCGCTGCTCTCTTTCAGCTTTGGGAAGAAGGGGAGCGGCGGAGGTTTTCGAGGTTGGAATAGCACTAGCGGATGGGCAAACTGCCCCTGTTTCCCCTGTTTATAAGGAGGGAGGGGGCGGACGTTCCGCCTTTCTGAATAAAGAAACCACCCACGATCTCTACCACGACGCCGCAATCAACGCGTGCCGTTCGGGGAGGGCGCGGTGGATATGGAGAGAGATACGGCGTAACCCAGGCCGCGCGTGCCCGTGCCCTATTTTGGACCTGGCCCAACGGCGCTCGGCACCGTGTATGGCCCAGGCCCGGGGGCTCCTGTCGGTGTACTAGAGTAGGGGTACCCTAGTATCCCGAACATATGCATGGGCAGTCGCAGCACCCCGCGGCAAGGCTTGCCGGGTGATCGCCAAGGTCCTCTGTGGTTCCTTTGGAGCCATTCAAGAATAAAGTATTCAAACCAAGGAGACAAGGCCCCGGCAAGAGGAGCTTGCCGGGAAGGTCACTCAAGGCACAAGACCCCCGCGAGAGGAGCTTGCCGATAAGGTCAACCAAGGCATCTCAAGGAACTTGCCGCGACGCGCCACGCGTCCCGGCAAGACCCGGTGAGCGGCAAGCTCCCGGACGCGACAAGGCAACGACCGCGGCAAGCCACCACTCTGCAACCGCGCTCCAGCGCATCCACCAACGTGTCGCTCTGGGACCTTTCCAGGCGTACGTGGCGGGAGGCTGTGCAGCCAGCGGTGAGCGGTGGCAAGCGGTGCTGACAAGATTGCCATCGTGGCAAGCGGTGGCGTCCCTGACGATCCCTTTATGCACTATTTGGGCGACGCAGACGGGCATTTAATGCTCTTGTCCCCTGCCGTCAGGATTATTTATGATACATTGTACAGGTAGTTGTACCAACCGCAACACCTTTCCATTTTTACCCTTTGTCTACGTTGCCACCTGTCGGTGACCCCTTGAGCATATAAAAGGAGGCCCATGCGCAACGTAGAAAGGGGGGTTTTCGAACAGAGAAGAACACTCACGCTCGGTCTCGTTAGCAGCTGGTGTGTACTGTAGCACTTCGCGCTCCCGAGCAAGAACTCAATACAAACCACAAAGCAGGAGTAGGGTTTTACGCATCCGTGCGGCCCGAACCTGGGTAAACTGCTCTTGTGCTTCGCCTCGATCTGCTCTTCGTGCGATCTCCGCCCCCCCCTCCCGCCGAACCGAAAAGGGGCTCGGTCCGCCGGTCCCATAGGTGTTCGTGGATCAGTTTCCCCGGCAACGATCTTGATGTATTACGAGCTTTGCTATTATAGTTGGATCTTATGATGCTTCTCCCCCTCTACTCTCTTGTAATGGATTGAGTTTTCCATTTGAAGTTATCTTATCGGATTGAGTCTTTAAGGATTTGAGAACACTTGATGTATATCTTGCGCGGGATACCTGTGGTGACAATGGGGTATTCTGTCGATTCACTTGATGTATGGTTTGGTGATCAACTTGCGGGTTCCGTGACCTTGGAATCTATGCATAGGGGTTGGCACACGTTTTCGTCTTGACTTTCAGATAGAAACTTTGGGGCACTCTTTGAAGTACTTTGTGTTGGTTGAATAGATGAATCTGAGATTGTGTGATGCATATCGTATAATCATGCCCACGGATACTTGAGGTGACAATGGAGTATCTAGGTGACATTAGGGTTTTGGTTGATTTGTATCTTAAGGTGTTATTCTAGGATGAACTCTATGATAGATTGAACGTTACTACGGACTCTTGAATAGATCGATCAGAAAGAATAACTTTGAGGTGGTTTCGTACCCTACCATAATCTCTTCGTTTGTTCTCCGCTATTAGTGACTTTGGAGTGACTCTTTGTTGCATGTTGGGGGCTAGTAATATGATCCAATTATGTTATCCTTGTTGAGAGAACTTGCACTAGTGAAAGTATGAACCCTAGGCCTTGTCTACTATCATTGCAACACCGTTTATGATCACGTTTACCACTTGCTACCTTGCTGTTTTGATATTTTCCTATTACAAAAACCTATATCTACCATCCATATTGCACTTGTATCACCATCTCTTCGCCGAACTAGTGCACCTATACAATTTACCATTGTATTGGGTGTGTTGGGACACAAGAGACTCTTTGTTACTTGGTTGCAGGGTTGTGTAATGCCCAGGATGGGACTATACCTCCTACGTGTCGAGGCACGACTTAAAGGTATAAGCCCATCCTAGAATGATCTCAAGTTTGGTATCTTTGCACGACTCATGTAAAAGAGGGATTAAATTGCAAAAGGAGATAGTTGGCTTACACTCGCCACTTCACACAATACATTACATAAGAAATCATCATTCAAAACATCACAACCCGACTACGGGCGAAGATTCAAAAGAAAGATACCAAAACAACATAAAGCCACAGGCCTAGATCGAATCCTAGTAGAAACCACTACTGATCGTCGAAACGTCACAAGCAAACGACCACTCTCTTCATCGAACTCCCGGTGAAGAACTGATCCATCTCCTGCATCAAACTCGGCTGAACCTGCATCTGGTGTGGTGAAGTAACTGTGAGCCACAGAGGACTCAGCAATCCCGTTCCCGGGTAACAAGACTATTTAAGCCTTGGGTGAGGATAAGGCTGAAGAAAGAATAAGAGGTGAAGGAAAATCAAGAGTCTGCAGCAGCACTAGCACTAACTTACGTATAAGAGAGCGAGAAGAGTAGGTGCCTCGGTCGAGAGATGATAACGAAGTGATCCTAACTAAAGCCGGTCAAACATAACCCCATCGTGTTCAACTCCCGAATCCCTATTCGGAAATTGACAGTCACGGTACACACGCTGGTAGTGTATTAGAAACATTGTGTCAAGTTATCTACAACCGGATATTAACAAGCTCCCATCTGCCACATAATCGCGGGCACGGCTTTCGAAAGTTCATAACCCTGCAGGGGTGTTCCAACTTGACCCATTACAAGCCCACGATCCGCGGAGTCGCAACTCCATAGGTGGGAAGACCCGAGTATTCTCGGAATCCCGTGCTCAAGATACTCCGAACTAAGGTAAGGCTAATCCAGCAAATCCTCCCGGCGTGCCGACACCCTGATAGTAGCCGCGCGTATCTAGTCTCAGGCCACGACCGGATGAGCACAGCGTACAGTGGCCGAAATACCCAAGTTGCCAAGGGGGGCCCCGCACACGACTCTAGTTTGGACCAACACTCAAATCGAGCACTGGCCCAGGGGGGGTTGAATTAAAATAAAAGGGATAGCTAGTCCCTATGCAAGTTTTATTAGTTATTAGGCGAATAGTACCAATGTTGGGACTTGCTGGAAAAGACTTAGCACTTAGCGGTTTATCAAGGGGGTCCCATACACCCCAACCGTGTTAGGAACACATAATCAAGGAACATAACACCGGTTTATACGGTTCCTAATGGCATGAGGGGAACAAATCACCAAGCAAAAGGCTTAGCCTTCCACCCTTGCCAATATATAGATGATTTCATTTTAAGCATTTATATAGTGTGATATAACCCAACAACTTCAACATGAAGCAAGCATCTTCAATCTTCACCTGCAACTAACAACGCTATAAGAGGGGCTGAGCGAAGCCTACGTATAGCCAATCAATGGTTTGCATAGGTAGGGTGGTTAGACAGGATCATGGTTACAATAGGAGGCTGACAGGAAAACATGGGCATCGAGGCAATATACTAAAGAACGATACTCTAGCAATAGGCAAAGATAGTAATGGTATCCGGGTTCGGTCATCTTGCCTGGGATTCCACAAGGGAGAAGAACGGATCCATGAAGTAGACGGAGCAACACAGTCGAGCGAATCCTCACAACTCCGGAACGAAACCGAAGCTATCAAGAGAAGCAAACCGGAAAGAAACAAACAACACGGTAAACACACAAGCATAAACATGACATACGATGCACATCCAAGTATGATGCATGTCCGGTTTAAAATATGCATGGCATGGCAAAGTGCACAAACAACACTACAAGTTAAGTGGAGCTCAATATGCAACGAGTTGCATATTGACAAAACACCACATGTTAATTATTTAGTTGACTCTCGTTATTTACAAGACAAGATTAAATGTTTTTAGCATGCAAGAGGTGAAGCATAATAAAACTACACTATTTAGACAATTTAAATGAGGCCGGAAATAACAACAACAAATTCCGGAAAATCCCCATGAGCATGTTTAGTAATTATAAAGCAACAACAATTAAACTTTTTAGTGTTGTTAACATGATGCGGATGACATGATCAAGTTTATGCAATTATTAAAAGGTTGACTTAAAAGAGATATAGATGATAAGGAGAATTAGTCCTCGTGGTGGAAAGAAAGGGTGCCACGAGAACGATTCCGAAAATGATGCCACGGCAACATATCGGTTCCGGTAACTCGTTGAGAGACCGGTGCAAAAGATGAAGGTGGCGTGAGCGAGTCAAATGAGATGAAAGGTGGGGCGATCCCGTTACCGGGTTCCCACGAGTCGGCGACGAGGCAACCGAGGAACATGACAAAAGATGATTCGGGCACAACGGGCACGGTGCACACAAGAGCAAACACAAACAAGTGTTCACGGGTCATCGTCTCGGGGTTATACCTTCGGGACAAACGTTCTCGGAGCGGTTCGAGATAGTAGAGGAAGAAGGCGTTCACGAGGCGGTAGTTGTACTCGAGCGACGGTAGCGGAAGTAGTGGTACACGTCTCCGAAGAGGAAGTAGTTGTTCCGTAGAGGTACACGTGTAGTCGTTCACATCCCGTTCGGAGAGGTACTTGTCATAGGGTTTCATGTCGCACCGTCGGACGTGGTGGTACTTGGCGCTTCCGGCGACGGTAGTGGAAGTAGTGGTACTTGTCGAGTCGGTCGTCGTGTAGGCGTTCCCGTTCGTAGATGTTCTTGTCATCGGAGGAGTACTCGGCGTCGGTCTCGTACACGGTTCGTCGTTATGAAGTTGTACTCGGGTCCTCTGTCAAAACAGCAGCACGGCAACACAACAAAAGAGCAACACAGCAGCAAAAACAAAAGGGGCAGCACGGCGACCATGGCGTCGGGGAGGACGGGGCCGAGGCTCCGCACGGCGGCCTTGCTGGAGATGAAGGCGACGGAGGGCACTCGGGCTTGGAGAAGGGAGGAAGAGGCTCCGGGGCGCTGGTTTGCTAGCGCGTTCGATGCCGAGAGGGGCCGATGAGGTCGGGCGGGACGGAGCCCCGGTGGTGCTCGCGAGAGGAACGAGGCGGAGGACGGGCCTTGGCGAGGAGGCGGAAGGCTGGACGGGGCCTCCTGGCGGCTGGAGATAGAGACCACGCGCTACGGCCTGGCGCTGGTCGCGGGGGCTGCAGGGGCTCGGCCCTGGCGACGGGGGCGCGGAGGCGCTGCGGCCTGGCTGGCCTCGTGCGCGGGCGGACGAGGCGGAGGGAGGCGCGCTGGACGGGCGCCATGGCGTCGCGGGGCGCGCTTGCCTGGCCGAGGCCTTCGAGGGGGGAAGGCGCTGGGGAGCTCCCCTCCCTGGCGACGAAGAGGAGAGGAGGAGCCAGGTGAGATGAGGGTGCTGCGGCAGCTCTGGTGTTGTCCGGGCCGGCTCGCGGGGCAGGAGGGCGCGGTAGGAGGAGGCGCTCGAAAGGGCCTCGGGGCCTGAGAGGGCATCGAGGGAGCGATGCGAGGGAGAATCGGGAGATGGTCGGGCTGCGAGAGATGGTTCGGGCGAGAGCGAGGGGGGGGGCTTCGAGGGAACGGGGACGAGAGGGACGAGCGAGGCCTTTGGCGGCGGAGGGTGCGGGAGAGGGAGTGACCGAGGGGAAAGCTCGGGCTAGGGTTAGGGGAGAACGGGCCAGATGGGCCAGGAAGTTGGACAGGCCCAAGAGGCTGCTGAGCCTAAAGGCCTGAAGGAGGGAGATGGCCTAGGGAGGCCGGCTGGGCTCTCTTAATAAAAGAGAGAAAAGAAAAAAAAATAGAGACAAAGAAAGAAAAAGATAGAGGGGGGTTAGGAGCAGAATTTGCACAAGGGAGTATTTTTCTCGGGCATCATAAAAAGAGCACGGTCCGAGAAAAATAGAAAAGGCATGAACGAAAATAATTCAAACATATTTGAATTTAATTCAAATAGGTTTGAACTAAGACGTGATTATTGAAGTGTCCAAATGTTCAAATTTTTAGAGGAACCTCGAAACAACGGAAAGAATTATTGGCAAGGTTTTTGTAGGAGAACTCAAAGTGGAAAAGACATGGGGAAATATTGCAAGTGTGTTGCGGGTAATTCCAAACAATGGAATATTTATTATATAGCTCCCTAAAATATTGGGATGATATGTTTTAAAGAGAAGACATTCTTCCCTCGATTTAAATGGACCGATGGCCCACACAATTTATTTGGTTGAGATGCAAAAATAAATAACATGATGGCATGATGACATGATGCAATGCGAAATAAATAACACAAGCACAAATAAAAACACACGGGAGAACCCGGAACATCTGGAATCTTCTGGAATCTTCTGGTATCTTCTGGGACGTCGGTCTTCGGGCGTCACAACTCTCCCACACTAACATAGGATCTCGACCCGAGATCCTAGAGATATCACCGGGTAAAAACGAAAAAGAAGAGGTAAAACAAAGTTGCTTCTTTGACAGACGAGTGAAACCAAAGAACCTTGAGAGGTTGAACAAACTTGAAAGAGGAATACAACAGAGATGAACGAATATGAAAACAGTTCGTTAGAAAAGAGGAACAAGGAGCATTATGAGAACCTTGAAGGCTGAAAGACATGAAACATTAGCTAACGAACCAAAAGAATATGAAACCGAAATGGTATGGCCAAGGAATAAGAATGACAAAATTTGGGCAGCACTCCGTCTGAAAATGGAAGGAATTAACAAGAACTTGAGGAGATGAGATGATACTTGATGAAATCAATAGCATAATGCCTCCGAAACAATTAAAAGAAAAGCACAAGGTGTAAGAAAGATTCAGACAGCACTCCGGTTAAAAGACAGGCAAAACTAGATGAGATGAGGAAACTAGAATGGAAGGCACAACACTCCGGTTAAATGATAAACAAGGGAAAGAACATGATCTCGATAAAACGATATGATGGTTAAAGAGAGCAATATCACAAAGCCTCCGGAATGACAGGATAGCATATAACTCAATGAAAGACTTGAACGGAGAAGAAAATGACAACATCTCTCAAAATTGAATTTGAAAGAGCATCCTTACGAAGAAGGGTTGAACAGAATTGTTGGAAATTCAACACGAAATGAATAAGCTCTTGTGGGCTTATGGAAAACATCTCAAAATTAAGAGGTGACAACCGGCCACTAACGGAAATATTTGATTGGATTGAGATCAACAAGGAGACGATAAACTTATTTCACCGGAATGATAAATGAAGAACTTGGGTCATTTATAAGCACCATAATAGCAACAATCCTTATAGAAAGCTTTTAGGTGAAATACAACCCAAGATAACTCCAACGAATAAAACTGAAGGGTTGAAAAGATCTCCTGAACAAAGAAAATGATGGGTTTTAAATATCTCATTCCTGACAACTCGTGAATCATGAAACATGAAGGAATTGTCAAAAATGACATAACACCACCTGAAAAGATAAGGTAGAAAGAATTGCAAATGGAAAGCATGATGAAGAATGCTTGAGCTCGAACAGAATCTTGATGAAGACCTCAAGGATGAATTAAAACATGATGAACCATCATGAAAACTCCGGTCATGAAAGCATGAGAAATGAAAGATGAAAAGAATAAGATTCAAGGCCTGCGATGAATTAGATGGAGGTTTGAAATGGTATAATTGAAATAACTTGGATCTCCGGAAAACAAGATGAACAACTTAGGACCGAGAACAAGATATTATGAACAAGCTCCGGAGAAAGAGATTAAATCACCTTGAAGAAATAAGAATAAGAATTATGTTATGCATCTCCTTCACCAATTTAAATTGATGACAACCAAAGGATTTGGCATACTACTTATTCTCGTTGAAAAGAATTAAAGAGAGATCTAGCACAACCTTGGATAATTATTCAACAAAGTACCGGTAGGATTATGAAAAGAACAAATGAATTGAAACGATAACAACAGAAGAGTAAACTTGAACGAGCCACCGTAAGAATATGGAGACGAACGAAGGGGCATCGATGAAGAATATTTGGAGAACGAAGTTGAAAACTGAGAATGAAGAAATATTCTGAAATGATGGCCTTCGGAGGATCACAAAGAAAAGAATTCATGAAATGCTTCTTATGGTTATAAAAGAATTCCTCACAAACAAACGATAAATGAGGATGGCAAGAAGCTAGAACCATAACTCATCAAGAGAACGGGTCAAAATTTAAGAGGAACTCTTCTCCGATCTTGAAATGCTGAGAATGAAGACGGGAAATGCCATGAAGAATTGTTGAGCACTCCGGAATGAAGAATTAAAAGGTTGAACCAATGATGAACAAAAATTTGAAAGCGGTCTTGGAGAAGGCATGTGACTGATGGAAATCATTCTTACGTCACACTTTGAAAAGAATTCTCCGGAGAAAGATCGGTCAGGTAAGATCCTGGAAAAAGACCTGTGGGTTAGGGCCCACTAAAGAAATCACCGTTGAAAAGATTGCTTAAGAGATATTGCACCGGTTGAATTAAATGACTTGAATAAGATAACAATTCTCAAAATAGCTTGAACGGATTAAGAATGGAATTATGAATCTTTAGCACTCCGGATGAAATTAGCAAGAGGAGAATGATTAATTGGAGCACCGGAATAAGAAAGCATTGTGAAATGAGGAAAAGGATAAGATCAACACCGAAATCTTGAATTACATCCACCGGCAGAATATGAGAACAAAAGAATGATGAACTTGAAGCTCTAGAGCATCTTCACGATAAATCACCGGATAAGAACATTGAAGGAAAAGAATGAAGAAATATCACATGAATAAAATGGATACTTCATTTGAGAATTCTGGCTCAATGCAGAAAAGGGTGGGAGGGTGGGGAAACAAAGACAACTTGAGATGAACAAAAACGACACCAGTTGAAAAGAATTTAACATGAAGATCTTGATGGTCAAGAAGGACTTGCACTCCCATAGAAATATGAGAACACCGATTAGGAAAGGTACGGAATCAACATTTGACATCGAAGCAACTCGAATACCAGAATCAAAACAAAATCAAAGGATAGATGTTTATGAAGAAGATTATGTTGCAACATATCTATCCGAACAGAGAATTGAACGAATGAATTCCGTAGGTACATCAACTTGTCGAGAAGCCACTTGGAGAACAAAAAGTAAATAAAAAAAGGAACAAGGAACAGATAGAACAAATACAAGATAGAAGTTTCGTTCGACATCTTCGTGCTGAAAGCTCATGGAACGTGTTACAAAAGGGTTTTGCAATCCCCGGATCAGCATAGCCAAGGACCCTTTAAGATGCAACTCCCGATCGGAACAAGTTCATAAAACCACTTCACTCAATGTAGAACCCCGAACTTCATATCGAGCATCCGTTGGAAGAATGCCTAGAACTACTGGATGAACCCACCTATTAATTTCCGAAAGTTTCCAGTTATGCAATCAGGTGTTGGGGATACACGGGAAGCACCACGCAATCAACTCTAAACCTACATCCAGGTGTATCCATCCTTCAACACATAACAAGTCTTTCTCGGAAACCGTTTACCTCGGACATTCGAAACGCATCCACTATACAAGCTATGGCAATACTCCCGAACTACCTCCCCAGTATTGGGTGATGTCGGGGTTATCTTGCCACTAACCGCATAGGAGAGTTTTCGATGTCGGCCGTCTTAAGTATTCTAGTACTGCCGCGATGGATTTGTGACGACAGCACCTCGGAGCTCAACTCCCCGGGACACTGCCACAACCCCTAATGACAGGAGGCATCGAGAACAATGTTCTCATCACAAAGACATCGGAACAATCCAAACAATACTCGCGAGATCCTAAAAAAAATTGGTGCAATTTTTGAAAGTAGAAGAGGCAAGAGTAATCGTCAGGAGTCCTCACCAGAGTGAAAGGGGATGAGAAGCAAAGAAATCCTACTCTCTGATATAAATATAGGACTCAAAACATTTTCAGTGTGTGCCTAGACTCCACCGTCAACGATTCGATCAATCAGTGGGGGCTTCTAGGTCGGAGAAGGATCTGATACCAACTTGTAATGCCCAGGATGGGACTATACCTCCTACGTGTCGTGGCACGACTTAAAGGTATAAGCCCATCCTAGAATGATCTCAAGTTTGGTATCTTTGCACGACTCATGTAAAAGAGGGATTAAATTGCAAAATGAGATAGTTGGCTTACACTCGCCACTTCACACAATACATTACATAAGCAATCATCATTCAAAACATCACAACCCGACTACGGGCGAAGATCGAAAAGAAAGATACCAAAACAACATAAAGCCACAGGCCTAGATCGAATCCTAGTAGAAACCACTACTGATCGTCGAAACGTCACAAGCAAATGACCACTCTCTTCATCGAACTCCCGGTGAAGAACTGATCCATCTCCTGCATCAAACTCGGCTGAACCTGCATCTGGTGTGGTGAAGTAACTGTGAGCCACAGAGGACTCAGCAATCCCGTTCCCGGGTAACAAGACTATTTAAGCCTTGGGTGAGGATAAGGCTGAAGAAAGAATAAGAGGTGAAGGAAAAACAAGAGTCTGCAGCAGCACTAGCACTAACTTACGTATAAGAGAGCGAGAAGAGTAGGTGCCTCGGTCGAGAGATGATAACGAAGTGATCCTAACTAAAGCCGGTCAAACATAACCCCACCGTGTTCAACTCCCGAATCCCTATTCGGAAATTAACAGTCACGGTACACACGCTGGTAGTGTATTAGAAACATTGTGTCAAGTTATGTACAACCGGATATTAACAAGCTCCCATCTGCCACATAACCGCGGGCACGGCTTTCGAAAGTTCATAACCCTGCAGGGGTGTTCCAACTTGACCCATTACAAGCCCACGATCCGCGGAGTCGCAACTCCATAGGTGGGAAGACCCGAGTATTCTCGGAATCCCGTGCTCAAGATACTCCGAACTAAGGTAAGGCTAATCCAGCAAATCCTCCCGGCGTGCCGACACCCTGATAGTAGCCGCGCGTATCTACTCTCAGGCCACGACCGGATGAGCACAGCGTACAGTGGCCGAAATACCCAAGTTGCCAAGGGGGGCCCCGCACACGACTCTAGTTTGGACCAACACTCAAATCGAGCACTGGCCCAGGGGGGGTTGAATTAAAATAAAAGGGATAGCTAGTCCCTATGCAAGTTTTATTAGTTATTAGGCGAATAGTACCAATGTTGGGACTTGCTGGAAAAGACTTAGCACTTAGCGGTTTATCAAGGGGGTCCCATACACCCCAATCGTGTTAGGAACGCATAATCAAGGAACATAACACCGGTTTATACGGTTCCTAACGGCATGAGTGGAACAAATCACCAAGCAAAAGGCTTAGCCTTCCACCGTTGCCAATATATAGATGATTTCATTTTAAGCATTTATATAGTGTGATATAACCCAACAACTTCAACATGAAGCAAGCATCTTCAATCTTCACCTGCAACTAACAACGCCATAAGAGGGGCTGAGCGAAGCCTACGTATAGCCAATCAATGGTTTGCATAGGTAGGGTGGTTAGACAGGATCATGGTTACAATAGGAGGCTGACAGGAAAACATGGGCATCGAGGCAATATACTAAAGAACGATACTCTAGCAATAGGCAAAGATAGTAATGGTATCCGGGTTCGGTCATCTTGCCTGGGATTCCACAAGGGAGAAGAACGGATCCATGAAGTAGACGGAGCAACACAGTCGAGCGAATCCTCACAACTCCGGAACGAAACCGAAGCTATCAAGAGAAGCAAACCGGAAACAAACAAACAACACGGTAAACACACAAGCATAAACATGGCATACGATGCACATCCAAGTATGATGCATGTCCGGTTTAAAATATGCATGGCATGGCAAAGTGCACAAACAACACTACAAGTTAAGTGGAGCTCAATATGCAACGAGTTGCATATTGACAAAACACCACATGTTAATTATTTAGTTGACTCTCGTTATTTACAAGACAAGATTAAATGTTTTTAGCATGGCAAGAGGTGAAGCATAATAAAACTACACTATTTAGACAATTTAAATGAGGCCGGAAATAACAACAACAAATTCCGGAAAATCCCCATGAGCATGTTTAGTAATTATAAAGCAACAACAATTAAACTTTTTAGTGTTGTTAACATGATGCGGATGACATGATCAAGTTTATGCAATTATTAAAAGGTTAACTTAAAAGAGATATAGATGATAAGGAGAATTAGTCCTCGTGGTGGAAAGAAAGGGTGCCACGACAACGATTCCGGAAATGATGCCACGGCAACATATCGGTTCCGGTAACTCATTGAGAGACCGGTGCAAAAGATGAAGGTGGCGTGAGCGAGTCAAACGAGATGAAAGGTGGGGCGATCCCGTTACCGGGTTCCCACGAGTCGGCGACGAGGCAACCGAGGAACATGACAAAAGATGATTCGGGCACAACGGGCACGGTGCACACAAGAGCAAACACAAACAAGTGTTCACGGGTCATCGTCTCGGGGTTATACCTTCGGGACAAACGTTCTCGGAGCGGTTCGAGATAGTAGAGGAAAAAGGCGTTCACGAGGCGGTAGTTGTACTCGGGCGACGGTAGCGGAAGTAGTGGTACACGTCTCCGAAGAGGAAGTAGTTGTTCCGTAGAGGTACACGTGTAGTCGTTCACATCCCGTTCGGAGAGGTACTTGTCGTAGGGTTTCATGTCGCACCGTCGGACGTGGTGGTACTTGGCGCTTCTGGCGACGGTAGTGGAAGTAGTGGTACTTGTCGAGTCGGTCGTCGTGTAGGCGTTCCCGTTCGTAGATGTGCTTGTCATCGGAGGAGTACTCGGCGTCGGTCTCGTACATGGTTCGTCGTTATGAAGTTGTACTCGGGTCCTCTGTCAAAACAGCAGCACAACAACACAACAAAAGAGCAACACAGGAGCAAAAACAAAAGGGGCAGCACGACGACCATGGCGTCGGGGAGGACGGGGCCGAGGCTCCGCGCGGCGGCCTTGCTGGAGATGAAGGCGACGGAGGGCACTCGGGCTTGGAGAAGGGAGGAAGAGGCTCCGGGGCGCTGGTCTGCTGGCGCGTTCGATGCCGAGAGGGGCCGACGAGGTCGGGCGGGACGGAGCCCCGGTGGTGCTCGCGAGAGGAACGAGGCGGAGGACGGGCCTTGGCGAGGAGGCGGAAGGCTGGACGGGGCCTCCTGGCGGCTGGAGATGGAGGCCACGCGCTGCGGCCTGGCGCTTGTCGCGGGGGCTGCAGGGGCTCGGCCCTGGCGACGGGGGAGCGGAGGCGCTGCGGCCTGGCTGGCCTCGTGCGCGGGCGGACGAGGCCGAGGGAGGCGCGCTGGACGGGCGCCATGGCGTCGCGGGGCGCGCTTGCCTGGCCGAGGCCTTCGAGGGGGGAAGGCGCTGGGGAGCTCCCCTCCCTGGCGACGAAGAGGAGAGGAGGAGCCAGGTGAGATGAGGGTGCTGCGGCGGCTCTGGTGTTGTCCGGGCCGGCTCGCGGGGCAGGAGGGCGCGGTAGGAGGAGGCGCTCGACAGGGGCTCGGGGCCTGAGAGGGCATCGAGTGAGCAAGGCGAGGGAGAATCGGGAGATGGTCGGGCTGCGAGAGATGGTTCGGGCGAGAGCGAGGGGGGGGGCTTCGAGGGAACGGGGACGAGAGGGACGAGCGAGGCCTCTGGCGGCGGAGGGTGCGGGAGAGGGAGTGACCGAGGGAAAGCTCGGGCTAGGGTTAGGGGAGAACGGGCCAGATGGGCCAGGAAGTTGGACAAGCCCAAGAGGCTGCTGAGCCTAAAGGCCTGAAGGAGGGAGATGGCCTAGGGAGGCCGGCTGGGCTCTCTTAATAAAAGAGAGAAAAGAAAAAAAATAGAGACAAAGAAAGAAAAAGATAGAGGGGGGTTAGGAGCAGAATTTGCACAAGGGAGTATTTTTCTCGGGCATCATAAAAAGAGCACGGTCCGAGAAAAATAGAAAAGGCGTGAACGAAAATAATTCAAACATATTTGAATTTAATTCAAATAGGTTTGAACTAAGACGTGATTATTGAAGTGTCCAAAAATGTTCAAATTTTTGGAGGAACCTCGAAACAACGGAAAGAATTATTGGCAAGGTTTTTGTAGGAGAACTCGAATTGGAAGAGACATGGGGAAATATTGCAAGTGTGTTGCGGGTAATTCCAAACAATGGAATATTTATTATATAGCTCCCTAAAATATTGGGATGATATGTTTTAAAGAGAAGACATTCTTCCCTCGATTTAAATGGACCGAAGGCCCACACAATTTATTTGGTTGAGATGCAAAAATAAATAACATGATGGCATGATGACATGATGCAATGCGAAATAAATAACACAAGCACAAATAAAAACACACGGGAGAACCCGGAACATCTGGAATCTTCTGGAATCTTCTGGTATCTTCTGGGAGGTCGGTCTTCGGGCGTCACAGGTTGTTTGAGAGAGACCATCTTCATCCTACGCCTCTCACGGATTGATAAACCTTAGGTCATCCCCTTGAGGGAAATTTGCTACTGTCGTACAAACCTCTGCACTTGGAGGCCCAACAACGTCTACAAGAAGAAGGGTGCGTAGTAGACATCAAGCTCTTTTCTGGCGTCGTTGTGTCACACCCTGCATTTTGTAACATGTTGTTTGTAACTTTGAAGCATGAAAATTTGGACCAGCAAAAATTTTCAGCATCATTTGGCTTTTATTTGGAATTGAGTTTTCTTCATTAGCTTTTTCATGTGCTCATTAAAGTCAACTATGACCTCTTGTAGATTTCATCTCCACACCCAAAACTTCTGCCCAATGATCATGCCAAGTATTATAAGACAATATAGTATTTTCTTACAAAATTAATTTGGCCAAAAAGTGTTTTATAACATTAGTTTTCCAAAAACCCCTGAATTGAGATTTGCACTGCAAGTACTTGATTTAGGGTGAGAAAATTATTTTAAAAGGTTTATTTGAGACCTAGTAGTCATAGGACTCCCAGAAACCACAAAGGTATAATTTTAAAAGTTATTTTCCTATTTTATTTAAAAGCTTTTTCTTAAGACCAGAAATGGTCTTTAATAGGGAAAAATTATTTAACTATTTCAAAAATATTTGCCAAAATTCAGAGGGACTCATAGGACATATATTGTCCATATATAAGAGTTTCAACACTTGGTCATGTTCAAAATAATGGGCTAAACCCTCTTAAACCCTTTCTGGATATTTCAAGCTTTTGAAATATTTACAAAGGAAACTTTCTCCAAAAATTCCAGGGAAATTCTATCATGTCATATATGACATATGTGATGATCTTGCCAAATCCCATGCCTTGGGAAGCAAGAAAACATCCTCAAACCCCTACATAACCATTCTGTCCATATTTGAAGTTTGAGCAACTTTACATTGCCAAACTTATCCAAACGCTCTCAAACTTGGTGCACATGCTAGAATGACCTAATAAGGCATCTAGACCAAATGGCACAAGATTTCGAATAGAGCCACTTGATCTGATCACCTCAAAACCCTTTCTGTTCAAATGCAAATTTGAACAACTTTACTTTACCAACTTTTTATCTGGAGCTTCAAACTTTGTGGGCATGATCAATACCCCAAATGATAATGCTACACCAATTGGTGCATCAAGGGGAGATGATTAGCTTGACTCAATCAAGATGAAACTGATTCTATTGATTTCTAGGGTTCACCAAAGTTACATTGGCCAGTTTCTCCAAATGGGCCCAAATTTGGTGAAGCACCCTATTTTCTCATGTCTTTCAACCCTGTCAAGTGCCATGTCAAGTGGAATTCATTTACTTGACCAAACACTGATCAAACACCTTCTGCAGAATTTCTAAAACCTCCAACTTGACCACTTTCACTTTTCTCCATGGCCTCAACTTCTTACCACAGGCTCATTGAGTTACCAGCTACCTCCAGTAACTCCCCCAGCACCTCAGCTGCATGATTGAAGGGTGAAACCCCTGTTTTACCTTGCTGTACAGCAGGTTTCCACCATTTTACCAGCCCCCTCCCTCTCTCTCTGCATCTCCAGGGCATCCAAGGCCTCACGCCCTTTCTTTACTACTCCCATAACGTGCTAGACACTACTGGACATGTTGGGTTTGACCAGAACGGCGAGAGCGCAGCGATGCCAGCCATACGCGCGCTCTGGAGCGCGTAACAGTGCAGACCAGCACTGTAGCTCGGGCCAATCAGCCTCCCCCGACAGCCTCGGGCCTCCCCCTCGCGCCAGTCGAGGCGCCTCGACGTCCCCCCTCCTCCTGTGCCCTCCAGTGAACGTCGTCGCACGCGCACCGGCCGCCCGCTTCGGCCATTCTTCTGCCTCACACGCGCGCCCTCCTCTGACGCTCCCCCACTCCTCTTATCCCCTCAGCTGGACGTGGAGCTAGTCCACGGACCTCCCCGGCGTGTTCCCAGGATCTAGAACCTCTCCCAGCCTCGCTTGCAACCTCGCCGGCGCACGGGTCCACGGTGGACCACGGGTGCGGCTATATAAGGCCCTCCCGAGCCATTCCAACAGCACCAGCAGCTTCTCCTCCTCCCCAGCATCACTCCTGCATCACCAGCTCGTCCCCAGAAGGTCCCAGTGCTCGGGATCGATCGGAGCGCCGCCGCGTCAGGCCGCCGGCGATCTCGAGGTACGGGCCTCCCCTGCCTCTCCTTCCACACGTTTCGGAACCGCCGAGCCACCCTGAATCTTTTCCCCCTGTTTCCCCCTTCGTTCGCAGTCGGAAACGGCCGCAGCAACCACCCTCCGATGAGCTTCCGCCGTCCCACCTCGCCACCGGTGAACCGGACCTCCCCGCCGTGCCGCACCACCACCACAGCAACCGCAACATGAGCCTGAACTCATCCCTGGCCTCCGTTGCCGTCGCCGTGGCCGGAATCCTCGCCGGTGAGCTCGCCGTCGCCGTGGCCGTGGGGTTAGAGATGACAGGCGGGCCCCGCCTATCATCCCCCCACCTCTCTCCCCCTCCTCTGTGCCGCTGACCCACGGGCCCCGCCCGTCAGGTTTGAAAACCTGACGTGCGCGCGCAGGCTCCCGTGCGGCCGGGCCGATCCATCTGGGCCGTGCACTGTGGCCTCCTCTGGCCCAGTGCACAGGACCCCTTTTTCTTTTTCTTTTCTGTAAATGTTTTAAACATTTCTACAGAAAAGAATATTGATCCAAATTAAATATTTCCAACTCCTAAAATCTTGCAATATTCCAACCTATTTAATGGTACTACTTTCATTCAAATCCATGAAACTTTTCTGTACTGTTTAAATTTAAATTCAAATTTGGGCAGTAATACTCATGTTCTAAAATCAATATATTCCATTCTGTAACTCCAAAACTCCAACTAAGATTTTTCCCCATCTTAGAAATCCCTCTAGTATTTTACAAAAATGAGTTGACATTTTTCTGAGCACTTGGATTTTTCTGTTTTGATTGTATTCTTATTTTTCCGTGGTTATTATGCGACGTATAGATCCCGTATTTGACGAAGTTGCTGTGGAAGAAGAAGGAGAAGGATTTGAAGACTTTGAAGACCAAGCCAATCCAGGCAAGCAGCCCTTTGACCATGATACACTTGTTCTTCAGAACCCGTTTGTTTCCGATGCATGATGATTAGGGTTACGATGGTAACCTAGATGAACCACCACATGATGCATGCTTTATTGTTGATCTTGCTATATGCTAGATGACATGCAATAGGTGGTCATGATGCTTATATGATGCATGACATGATCTTGATCTTGCTATGTGCTAGATGACATGCATATGGTTAGTGGTTATGATTAGTGATGCATGAGTGACATGAACCTTCATGGTTGAAGTCTTTGCATAAAACCCCGTCGGGTGCCATTTATGCCCGAGGGAGATGATGATGATGAGTTGGGTGACCACTTGATGACGAAGTGGTGTGCCAAGGCAAGTGTGTGTGTTTTTCAAATGGATTGGTTGAAGTTGCGACCGTTATTCCAACCATACATGTGCAACCACACTACCCCTTATGGGACGGGGCTTTATTGATTACTTAGGTCGATACTAGCATGGTGCCCGCATTACTAGTGACGGGGAAACTTGAGGTCTTTCCCGGGATGGGGTCGTGCTTGGATAGACGACCATGACTGTTTTTACAGGGCACCGGACACACCGTTAGTCCCTTCGGGTACGCGTGACATTGAAATTAGGGCAAGTCCCGTGATCTATTGTTTGTACCCGAGGGCCGTGTGCCAACGAGTGGACTCTATGTTAGTGTCATCTAAGGAAAGGTAATGACCGGGTGCTTACCCCGGGTACTTGTGGTACCGCGGGTCGTGGATGACACGGAAGTTCCCCGGATCTTGTCGGTAAAGTGTACAACCTCTGTAGAGTGTCAAACTATTCGAATAGCCGTGTCCACGGTCATGGACAGTTGGGTAACCGCTCTTGGGCTACGTCTATTGTTTGTGAAACCATGGGTGTGTATGTGAGTCAAGGTGGTGACTTGACTCGATGAGATGAATCATATTCATGTTGATGTCGGTAACCTGTCTTCGAGGTTACGCGAGGTTATGGATGCATAAACTTGATGGTAGAATATTTGTTCTAGCCTTGCTAGATTGATCATTGTTATTCAATTGCACTGTTACTTGAACCACATCATGGGTTGCTTGCGAGTACATTCGAAGTACTCATTGGCTTGCCACTGGTTATTTAATTGGCCAGGCATGGAAGAACAGGATTATGAGGAAGAATTCTTTGGAGACGAACATGCGAACTAGGACGCTATCCCAGTCAGAATGCCTGTAGGGTTAAGGCAGATGGCATGGGTTCTACCCGTTTATCGAAGACTTCCGCTATTTGAGTTATTTCCTATTCAGCCCGTGAGGCTCTATCTATGTAAGACTTGGCCATAATGGCCTTAATTCGTGTAAGACTATTTGTATGGATGTAAGACTCTTGTTATTTCAGCTTCTGTGTGTTCAGTGAGCATTGATCTCTGGGATCACTGTACACGTGCATTCGGTGATCTCGACTTCTAAGTCGGGGTCCCCACAGAGCTGGTATTAGAGCCATCCTGACTGTAGGAAGCCTTAGTTAGCATGGGCGTTAGTTAGTTGAGACCCCTTTTCAAAACCTTCTGAACCTCTCTTCTTTTCTAAACCTGAGATTTCATCATCTTATTAACCCCTCCTATTCCACCTTTGTAGATGGCCGCTGTACCCGAAGAGCACCTGACCACTGGGTTTCCCTTACTTCTTGAGGATAGCCTCCAGGAGTGTCAGTTCCACCGAGCATCCATCCTCACCTACCTTGAGCATTGGGTGAGCGATACTGAGGTGGAGTACGATGTGGAAGTGATCGTGAAGGCAAACGATCCTCCCATAGGTTGGTTCTTCGAGGGACCCCAGATGGCAACTCTACCACTCGCTGTCGAGGCTGCTGCACTCAAGGCACTAACCAGTCTCCGCGAGCTTCTTCCGGAGATGGCAGCCAAGATGGCAACTCGCTTCTAACCTTACCGGAAGGAAGGTGACGAAGAAAGCAGCGCACTAGCCCCTCCACTGAAGGAAGGACTCTCGCTTCGGTTCCAGACCTACTTCAGTCTATATCCTGACAGCTTGGCACAAGACTTGGCCTCGGAATCAATGAAGCTTCGAGAAGAACTTTACAAGACCAAGGCACTTCTTCGTCGAGCTCAAGAGAAGGCAAACAGGATCAAGAAGGAAGGAGCACCTTCTCGACAATCCGCTATCGCATATCGAGGCGGAAGGCCCTCCGAGGATGTATCTTCCAAGGGTGAAGAACCACCTCGGCGACGCCGAATGACAGCAAGGGAATACCGCAAGCTTTTCCCTGCACCACCGTCGAAGCACCGTCGTATCCAACTCCTCCACTCCCCCACTCCCTCCAGCGACAAGGGAGCCCAGACAGATGAAGACAAGGAGGAAGACCCAGAAGAGCCGGAATACGTGACCGAGCATTCCGCCGCTTAGACATTATTCGCTACTCGGATATGCCAGTTGTAACCCCTAAGATAGGATAGGTCGTGTAACCCCTATGCGCAGTCGAGTCCTTGTATGGTTCATATGAAGCCATCTAGTGTTTGCTTTTGTTGTGTCTGGGTGTATGTCGTATTCTTCCTTCGGGAATAAGTAAACGACTACATCACCCATTTGGATTTTAATGAATGTGTTTTGGCCTCTCGGCCCTTGCATGATTTGATTTAGTGTCACACCCACCCCCTTACTAGGCACCCATCTATCTTGCTTTCCCTCTTCCGAGTCATGAGACCTTTTACCGCTCCAACAGGATGCCTGTTGTAACTCGTACTGGTACCTCTACCCAGCAGCCCGAAGCCGGAGCATCCTCTCAGCCAGAGGCAGGCCACGACCAAACCAACGACCAAGCTCCACCACCACCTCCTCCAAGCATGGACATGGCTCAGCTTCTCCAAGCTTTCCGAGAGGAACGCCAAGCCAACACTGCAGCTCTTCAGCTGATTGCTCAAGCTGTCACCAACAACCGCCAGCCGGCGGGGAATGGCAATGGACGTTCCACGTTGGCAGAGTTCAAGAAGCATGCACCGCCAACCTTCATCGAGACTGCTGAACCCCTGGATGCAGATGACTGGGTCCGTTCCATTGAGGAAATCCTGGAACTAGTCGGATGCACCGAAGATCGCGAGAAGGTGGCTTATGCAGCCCACTGCCTCGGGGGAACTGCTAGAGCTTGGTGGGATGGATTCAAGGTCATGCATGCGGAACAAGACATCACTTGGGTGAACTTCAAGGCAGAATTCCGCAAGGCCCACATTCCTTCCGTAATCATGGCTATCAAAAAGCGTGAGTTCCGAGCCCTGAAGCAAGGAAGTGGCACTGTCAAGGAGTACATGCAGAAGTTCAGTGTTCTGTCAAGGTATGCCCCTGAGGATGTCAGCACTGATGATGCCAAAAGGGAGTGCTTCATGGAAGGCCTTAATCAGACTCTGCAATACTCGCTTGTCGTGTGCGACTGCCCATCTTTCCCTGACCTGGTGAACAAGGCACTTATGCTTGAAGACAAGCGGCGTGCTTTGGAAGACACTCGCAAGCGCAAGTTGGTCAATAAGGGAAGTTCCAGCAACCAGAAGCCTAGTCCGTGGCAGTCAGCCCCGGCCAAGCCTACCTATCAGCAGCCAAGAGCTCCTGCACCTCGTGCCAATCCTCAGCCTCAGCAGTATGCCAACCCTAGGCCAGCTTTCAACCCCAATACCAGTGGTGGCAACAAGATCAACACTCCAAACCAAGTCACTTGCTTTGGATGTGGTCAGCCCGGACACATCTCAAGGGTGTGCCCCAACAAGAAGCCTGATGCCCCGCGCCCCAATGCGCAGAACCAGGGACAAGGCCGTGGTATGCCACCAAGGAACCCAGCTCCTCGCAATCCACCGAACTATGGGAAGGGGCGTGTGAATCACGTCACTGCTGAAGAAGCCCAGGAAGACCCGGACGTCGTGCTGGGTACGTTCCTTGTCAACTCAGCACCTGCAACTGTCTTGTCTGATTCTGGAGCAACGCATTCATTTGTCACTCAAAGATTTGCATTAAAAAGTGGCATGACCCCTACACCCCTGAATAACCCTATGGTGGTACAAACCCCCAGAGCCGAGATGAGAGCCAAGATAGGCTGTAAAGGAGTCAGTATTTCCATTAACGGTGTAGACTTCCTAGCAGACCTTATCGTCCTGAGATCGCAAGGCTTGGATGTGATCCTAGGCATGAATTGGCTCAGCAAGCACCAAGGCTTGTTAGACTGTGCCAATCGGACAGTCACTGTGACCAATGACCAGGGAGTCGAAGTCAAGTTTGCCCCCAACTCCTCTTCCGCTCAAGCCGCTAAAGTCAACTGTCTGTCTGAAGTTGGGCTAGATCTAGTACCGGTGGTATGTGAGTATCCTGATGTCTTTCCGGATGAACTACCGGGAATGCCCCCTGACCGTGACATTGAGTTCATCATTGAGCTCGTGCCCGGAGCAGGACCCATCTATAAGAAGCCTTATAGAATGGGGACGGAAGAATTAGCCGAGTTGAAGAAGCAGCTAAGGAAGGGATTTATTCGCCCGAGTGCCTCCCCTTGGGGATCTCCTGTTCTGTTTGTGGCAAAGAGGGACGGTACCATCCGCTTATGCATTGACTATCGTTCCCTCAATGAAGTTACAATCAAGAACAAGTATCCACTTCCCAAGATCGAAGATCTGTTTGATCAGCTCAGCGGAGCCAAGGTATTCTCCAAGATCGACCTCAGATCTGGGTATTACCAGCTGAAGATCAGACCCCAAGATATTCCGAAGACGGCATTCATAACCAGATATGGCCTGTACTAGTGCACGGTCATGTCTTTTGGGTTAACCAATGCCCCAGCTTACTTCATGTATCTCATGAATAAAGTCTTCATGGAATATTTGGACAAGTTTGTTGTTGTCTTCATTGATGACATTCTTGTGTTCTCGAAGTCGGAGGAAGAGCATGAGCAGCACCTGAGGATGGTCCTAGACAAGCTTCGTGAGCACCAACTGTATGCCAAATTCAGCAAGTGTGAGTTTTGGCTGCATAAAGTTGGATTCTTAGGTCATGTCTTGACCGATGAAGGATTATCTGTTGATCCTGCAAAAATCGAAGCTGTGACCCAATGGCAATCTCCAACGACCGTCAAGGAAGTCAGAAGCTTCCTCGTATTAGCGGGCTATTACCGCAAGTTCGTGGAAGGATTCTCTAGCATTGCACGACCAATGACTCAGCTCCTCAAAAAGGACAAGAAGTTCGAGTGGACGCCAAAATGCGAAGAGAGCTTCCAAGAGCTCAAGAAGAGATTGACCACCGCCCCAGTTCTGGCAACACCTGATATTCACAAGGAGTTCGTGATATATTCTGATGCCTCTCGAACCGGATTGGGAAGCGTTCTGATGCAAGAAGGCCGCGTCATAGCATACCTCTCCAGGCAGCTACGACCCCATGAGGTGAACTACGCTACTCATGATCTTGAGCTAGCGGCTGTAGTTCATGCCCTGAAGACATGGCGGCATTACCTCCTAGGGAAACGGTGTGAGATTTACACAGACCATAAAAGTCTGAAGTATATTTTCACCCAAAAGGAATTGAACATGAGGCAGCGGAGATGGTTGGAACTCATCAAAGATTATGACCTCAGTGTTCAGTATCACCCTGGGAAGGCTAACGTGGTGGCCGATGCCTTAAGCAGGAAGGCTTGCTCTTTGAATGTCATTATTCGAGAAAGGAAGCCAACCTTGTTTAAGGAGATCGAACAATTCAGTTTGGAATTGGTCACCCCCGGATTTCTGGATCATTTGGAAGTCAGACCGACCCTGCTGGACGACGTCAAGAAGGCTCAAGATGGACACGCAAGCATTGAAGGTATCAAGAGGAAGATGAAGCTGGGCAAGGCCCCAGGATTCTCCGAAGACGAGTACGGGATTGTTTGGTACAAAGGTCGCCTCTGCGTACCAAACAACACCGAGCTGAAGACGCTGATTCTGCAAAAAGCCCACGACACTCCGTATTCCATCCACCCCGGAGGAACCAAGATGTACCAAGATTTGAAGGCACGATTCTGGTGGCACGGTATGAAGAGAGAGATTGCAACCTATGTTGCAAAGTGTGATGTGTGCCAAAGGGTCAAGGCTGAGTATCAGCGACCTGCTGGATTGCTTCAACCACTCAAGGTTCCTGAGTGGAAGTGGGATAAAGTCGGAATGGACTTCATCACTGGATTACCAAGGTCGAATAGAGGACATGACTCTATCTGGGTCATAGTCGATCAGTTGACCAAGGTGGCTCATTTCATTCCTGTCAAGACTACCTACTCAGGCAACCAGCTGGCAACTCTCTATATCAACCGAATCGTAAGTCTTCACGGTGTTCCCAAGGAGATTGTGTCAGATCGAGGCACCCAGTTCACTTCTTGGTTCTGGAAGAGATTCCAAGAAGCCTTGGGAACCAAATTGTCTTTCAGCACAGCTTTCCACCCACAGACCGGAGGTCAAACTGAGCGAGTCAATCAGATTCTCGAAGACATGCTCCGAGCCTGTGTCCTGGCGTATGGAGCCAAGTGGGAAGACTGTCTCCCTTTTGCCGAGTTCTCCTATAACAACAGTTACCAGTCAAGCCTTCAGATGGCACCATTTGAGGTGTTGTACGGACGCAGATGCCGCACACCCCTCAATTGGTCAGAGACTGGAGAAGGATTAGTCTTTGGACCAGATATTCTCCGCGCAGCAGAAGAGCAAGTCAAACTAGTCAGAGAGCGATTAAAGGCAGCCAAGTCAAGGCAGAAGAGTTATGCTGACACTCGACGCCGAGACATGAGTTTCCGTGTCGGAGATCATGTGTACCTGCGGGTAACTCCTCTGAAGGGAACCAAGCGTTTCCACGTCAAGGGGAAGCTCGCGCCAAGGTTCATTGGCCCTTTCAAGATCACCGACCGACGAGGAGAAGTGGCTTATCAGTTGGAACTACCACCTGAGCTATCCGATGTGCACAATGTATTCCATGTGTCACAACTCCAGAAATGTCTCCAGGTTCCAGACAAGCCCAGTCTCTACAAGGATGTGGATCACCAAGCCATTGATCTGCAGCCTGATTTGACCTATCGCGAGAAGCCTATTCGCATTCTGGACGAAGCAGAACGACGTACGCGAAGCCGTACCATCAAGTACTTCAAGGTCCAGTGGAGCAACCACACCGAAGCAGAAGCAACCTGGGAACAAGAAGACTATCTTAGATCCGAGTTTCCCGACCTCTTTTAAGCCCTAGTTTAGGAATCTCGGGGACGAGATTCTTGTAAGGGGGGTAGGTCTGTCACACCCTGCATTTTGTAACATGTTGTTTGTAACTTTGAAGCATGAAAATTTGGACCAGCAAAAATTTTCAGCATCATTTGGCTTTTATTTGGAATTGAGTTTTCTTCATTTGCTTTTTCATGTGCTCATTAAAGTCAACTATGACCTCTTGTAGATTTCATCTCCACACCCAAAACTTATGCCCAATGATCATGCCAAGTGTTATAAGACAATATAGTATTTTCTTACAAAATTAATTTGGCCAAAAAGTATTTTGTAAAATTAGTTTTCCAAAAACCCCTGAATTGAGATTTGCACTGCAAGTACTTGATTTAGGGTGAGAAAATTATTTCAAAAGGTTTATTTGAGACCTAGTAGTCATAGGACTCCCAGAAACCACAGAGGTTTAATTTTAAAAGTTATTTTCCTATTTTATTTAAAAGCTTTTTCTTAAGACCAGAAATGGTCTTTAATAGGGAAAAATTATTTAACTATTTCAAAAATATTTGCCAAAATTCAGAGGGACTCATAGGACATATATTGTCCATATATAAGAGTTTCAACACTTGGTCATGTTCAAAGTAATGGGCTAAACCCTCTAAAACCCTTTTTGGATATTTCAAGCTTTTGAAATATTTACAAAGGAAACTTTCTCCAAAAATTCCAGGGAAATTCTATCATGTCATGTATGACATATTTGATGATCTTGCCAAATCCCATGCCTTGGGAAGCAAGAAAACATCCTCAAACCCCTACATAACCATTCTGTCCATATTTGAAGTTTGAGCAACTTTACATTGCCAAACTTATCCAAACACTCTCAAACTTGGTGCACATGCTAGAATGACCTAATAAGGCATCTAGACCAAATGGCACAAGATTTGGAATAGAGCAACTTGATATGATCACCTCAAAACCCTTTCTGTTCAAATGCAAATTTGAACAACTTTACTTTACCAACTTTTTATCTGGAGCTTCAAACTTTGTGGGCATGATCAATACCCCAAATGATGAAGCTACACCAAGTGGTGCATCAAGGGGAGATGATTAGCTTGACTCAATCAAGATGGAACTGATTCTGTTGATTTCTAGGGTTCACCAAAGTTACATTGGCCAGTTTCTCCAAATGGGCCCAAATTTGGTGAAGCACCCTATTTTGTCATGTCTTTCAACCCTGTCAAGTGCCATATCAAGTGGAATTCATTTACTTGAACAAACACTGATCAAACACCTTCTGCAGAATTTCTAAAACCTCCAACTTGACCACTTTCACTTTTCTCCATGGCCTCAACTTCTTACCACAGGCTCATTGAGTTACCAGCTACCTCCAGTAACTCCCCCAGCACCTCAGCTCCATGATTGAAGGGTGAAATCCCTGTTTTACCTTGTTGTACAGCAGGTTTCCACCATTTTACCAGCCCCCTCCCTCTCTCTCTGCATCTCCAGGGCATCCAAGGACTCAGGCCTTTTCTTTACTCCTCCCACAACGTGCTAGACACCACTGGACATGTTGGGTTTGACCAGAACGGCGAGAGCGCGGCGATGCGAGACATACGCGTGCTCTGGAGCGCGTAACAGTGCAGACCAGCACTGTAGCTCGGGCCAATCAGCCTCCCCCGACAGCCTCGGGCCTCCCTCTCGCGCCAGTCGAGGCGCCTCGACGTCCGCGACCTCCCCTGTGCTGTCGCCCCTCCTCCTGCGCCCTCCAGTGAACGTCGTCGCACGCGCACCGGCCGCCCGCTTCGGCCATTCTTCTGCCTCACACGCGCGCCCTCCTCTGACGCTCCCCCGCTCCTCTTATCCCCTCAGCTGGACGTGGAGCTAGTCCACGGACCTCCCCGACGTGTTCCCAGGCTCCAGAACCTCTCCCAGCCTCGCCTGCAACCTCGCCGGCGCACGGGTCCACGGTGGACCACGGGCGCGGCTATATAAGGCCCTCCCGAGCCATTCCAACAGCACCAGCAGCTTCTCCTCCTCCCCAGCATTACTCCTGCATCACCAGCTCGTCCCCAGAAGGTCCCAGTGCTCGGGATCGACCGGAGCGCCGCAGCGTCAGGCCGCCGGTGATCTCGAGGTACGGGCCTCCCCTGCCTCTCCTTCCACCCGTTTCGGAACCGCCGAGCCACCCTGACTCTTTTCCCCCCTGTTTCCCCCTTCGTTCGCAGTCGGAAACGGCCGCAGCAACCACCCTCCGACGAGCTTCCGCTGTCCCACCTCGCCGCCGGTGAACCGGACCTCCCCGCCGTGCCGCACCACCACCACAGCAACCGCAACACGACGCTGAACTCATCCCTAGCCTCCGTTGCCGTCGCCGTGGCCGGAATACTCGCCGGTAAGCTCGCCGTCGCCGTGGCCGTGGGGTTAGAGATGACAGGCGGGCCCCGCCTGTCATCCCCCCACCTCTCTCCCCCTCCTCTGTGCCACTGACCCACGGGCCCCGCCCGTCAGGTTTGAAAACCTGACGTGCGCGCGCAGGCTCCCGTGCGGCCGGGCCGATCCATCTGGGCCGTGCACTGTGGCCTCCTCTGGCCCTGTGCACAGGACCCCTTTACTTTTTCTTTTCTGTAAATGTTTTAAACATTTCTACAGAAAAGAATATTGATCCAAATTAAATATTTCCAACTCCTAAAATCTTGCAATATTCCAACCTATTTAATGGTACTACTTTCATTCAAATCCATGAAACTTTTCTGTACTGTTCAAATTTAAATTCAAATTTGGGCAGTAATACTCCTGTTCTAAAATCAATATATTCCATTATGTAACTCCAAAACTCCAACTAAGATTTTTCCCCATCTTAGAAATCCCTCTAGTATTTTACAAAAATGAGTTGACATTTTTCCGAGCACTTGGATTTTTCTGTTTTGTTTGTATTCTTATTTTTCCGTGGTTATTATGCGACGTATAGATCTCGTATTTGACGAAGTTGCTGTGGAAGAAGAAGGAGAAGGATTTGAAGACTTTGAAGACCAAGCCAATCCAGGAAAGCAGCCCTTTGACCATGATACACTTGTTCTTCGGAACCCGTTTGTTTCCGATGCATGATGATTAGGGTTACGATGGTAACCTAGATGAACCACCACATGATGCATGCTTTATTGTTGATCTTGCTATATGCTAGATGACATGCAATAGGTGGTCATGATGCTTATATGATGCATGACATGATCTTGATCTTGCTATGTGCTAGATGACATGCATATGGTTAGTGGTTATGATTAGTGATGCATGAGTGACATGAACCTTCATGGTTGAAGTCTTTGCATAAAACCCCGTCGGGTGCCATTTATGCCCGAGGGAGATGATGATGATGAGTTGGGTGACCACTTGATGACGAAGTGGTGTGCCAAGGCAAGTGTGTGTGTTTTTCAAACGGATTGGTTGAAGTTGCGACCGTTATTCCAACCATACATGTGCAACCACACTACCCCTTATGGGACGTGGATTTATTGATTACTTAGGTCGATACTAGCATGCTGCCCACATTACTAGTGACGGGGAGACTTGAGGTCTTTCCCGGGACGGGGTCGTGCTTGGATAGACGGCCATGACTGTTTTTACAGGGCACCGGACACACCGTTGGTCCATTCGGGTACGCGTGACATTGAAATTAGGGCAAGTCCCGTGATCTATTGTTTGTACCCGAGGGCCGCGTGCCAACGAGTGGACTCTATGTTAGTGTCGTCTAAGGAAAGGTAATGACCGGGTGCTTACCCCGGGTACTTGAGGTACCGCGGGTCGTGGATGACACGGAAGTTCCCCGGATCTTGTGGGTAAAGTGTACAACCTCTGCAGAGTGTCAAACTATTCGAATAGCCGTGTCCACGGTCATGGACAGTTGGGTAACCGCTCTTGGGCTACGTCCAATGTTTGTGAAACCATGCGTGTGTATGTGAGTCAAGGTGGTGACTTGACTCGATGAGATGAATCATATTCATGTTGATATCGGTAACCTGTCTTCGAGGTTACGCGAGGTTATTGATGCATAAACTTGATGGTAGAATATTTGTTCTAGCCTTGCTAGATTGATCATTGTTATTCAATTGCACTGTTACTTGAACCACATCATGGGTTGCTTGCGAGTACATTCAAAGTACTCATTGGCTTGCCACTGGTTATTTAATTGGCCAGGCATGGAAGAACAGGATTATGAGGAAGAATTCTTTGGAGACGAACATGCGATTTAGGACGCTATCCCAGTCAGAATGCCTGTAGGGTTAAGGCAGATGGCATGGGTTCTACCCGTTTATCGAAGACTTCCACTATTTGAGTTATTTCCTATTCAGCCCGTGAGGCTCTATCTATGTAAGACTTGGCCATAATGGCCTTAATTCGTGTAAGACTATTTGTATGGATGTAAGACTCTTGTTATTTCAGCTTCTGTGTGTTCAGTGAGCATTGATCTCTGGGATCACTGTACACGTGCATTCGGTGATCTCGACTTCTAAGTCGGGGTCCCCACACGTTGCTGGGGAGGTTAGTGCTTGAAGGTATATCTTTAGATCTTGCAATCGAATCTTTTAGTTTATTGTTTTGTCACTATTATAGTTTATAAAAGAAAACTACAAAAAAATGGAATTAAGGTTACCTCATATGCTTCATCTTTTTATATCTTTCGTGAAAATGATGGGAAGGAAAATTGTGCTCAAGTACTAGAAGAAGACTTACATAGAATGCTTGGCATAAAATATGTGCATGATGAGCATGATTGCAATGTTGTTAGTATGAATTCTTTGAATACCCATGATGCTAATGATATGCAAAGCCACAAGCTTGGGGATGTTATGTTTGATGAAGATGATATGTTTAGTCCCCCAAGTTTTGGTGTGCAAATTTATTATGATGAAAGCATGCCTCCTATTTATGATGACTATTGCGATAACACATATGACATAAAGAATAAGTATAACCATGAAACTTGTCATCATGATTTTAATTTTCAATTGGATTATGCTTCACATCATAGTTATTTTGTTAAAGTTGCTCCTCCCACTACCATGAATGAGAAGAATTTTGCTTATGATGGGAGTAGTAAAATTTCTATGCAAGTAGATCATGAAAAGAGTGATTTATGTGCTGGTTATATTGTTGAATTCATTCATGATGCTACTGAAAATTATTATGAGAAAGGATCATATGCTTGTAGGAATTGCAATAATATCAAGTTTCCTCTCTATGAGCTTGAAGTTTTGAAGGTATGCTTGTTCTGCTTTCCTATGCCAGTTGATTATCGTTCCCATACATTGTTTGCTCACAAAATCCCTATGAATAGGAAGTGGTTAGACTTAAATGTGCTAGTCATATTCTTCATGATGCTCTCTTTATGTTTCAATTCTTATCTTTTATGCGAGCATCATTGAAATCATCATGCCTAGCTAGGGGCATTAAACGATAGCGCTTGTTGGGAGGCAACCCAATTTTATTTTATTTGTTTTTGCTTCTGTTTAGGAATAAATATTGCATCTAGCTTCTGTGTAGATGTGTTTTTGTGTTTTAATTAGTGTTTGTGCCAAGTAGAACCTTTGGGAAGACTTGGGTGAAGTTTATATGATCTTGTTGTGAAAAACAGAATCGTTAGCGCTCGCTAGAATGGTCACCAGATTTTACTGGAGTGTGCTATTTAGTTGATTCTTTTTGCATATGATTAATAGACAAATTCCTCACGTTTACCAATTTATTTCAATATTTTTGGAGTTACAGAAGTATGCGAAAACTACAGATTAGTACAAACTGTTGTGTTTTTTACAGATTCTTTTTCGTGTGTTGTTTGCTTATTTTGATGCATCTATGAGTAGTATTGGGAAGTATGAATCATAGAGAAGTTGGAATACAGTAGTTTTAACACCCATATAAACAAAGAATGAGTTCATTGCAGTATCTTTGAGTAGTGGTTTGTTTTCTTATACTAACGAAGCTCACGAGATTTTTTGTCTAAGTTTTGTGTTGTGAAGTTTTCAAGTTTTGAGTATTGCTTTGATGGACTATGGAGCAAAGAGTGGCAAGAGCCTAAGCTCGGGGATGCCCAAGCCCCCCCAAGGTAAAATTCAAGGACAACCAAAAGCCTAATCTTGGGGATGCCCTAGGAAGGCATCCCCTCTTTCGTCTTCATCTATGGGTAACTATACTCGGAGCTATATTTTTATTCACCACATGATATGTGTTTTGCTTGGAGTGTGAATTTATTTTAGTTTGTTTTGCTTGATGTTTTAATAATACCCCAAGATCTGAAATTCTTAAATGTTAGAGAGTCTTCACATAGTTACATAATTATTCAACTACTCATTGATCTTCACTTATATCGTTTGGAGTAGTTTGTCTTTTGCTCTCATGCTTCACTTATATCCTTTTGAGAGTCTATTAGAACAACATGGTAATGTGCTTTGGCTATAGAACTAGCCTTCACATCATAGGCATCCAAGATCAATGTAGTAAAAACTTTCATACTAAGTGCATTGAATATGATGAGAAGTTGGATGCTTGATAATTGTTTTGAGATATGAGGATATTAATATTAGAGTCATGCTAGTGGAGTTATTATGAAATTGAGAAATACTTGTGTTAAAGTTAGTGATTCCCGTAGCATGCACGTATGGTGAACCACTATGTGACGAAGTTAGAGCATGAGGTATTTATAGAGTGTCATCCTTTGTGTGGAGGTCGGGGGCGCGCGATGGTTAACTCCTACCAACCGCCCCCCTAGGAGCATGCGTTGATTGCTTTGTTTTGATGACTCGTAAATTTTTGCAATAAGTATATGAGTTCTTATGACTAATGTTGAGTCCATGGATATTACGCACTCTCACCCTTCCACCATTGCTAGCCTCTCTTCTACCGCGCATCTTTCGCCGGTACCATACACCCACTATATATCTTCCTCCATATATCTTCCTCAAAACAGCCACCATACCTACCAATCATGGCATTTCCATAGCCATTCCGAGATATATTGCCATGCAACTTTCCATAGTTCCGTTCATATGACACGCTTCATATTGTCATATTGCCATGCATGATCATGTAGTTGACATCGTATTTGTGGCAAAGCCACCATACATAATTTTTCATTCATGTCACTCTTGATTCATTGCACATCCCGGTACACCGCCGGAGGCATTCATATAGGTCATACTTTGTTCTAGTATCGAGTTGTAATTCAATGGAAGTGTGACGATCATCATTATTAGAGCATTGTCCCATGTGAGGAAAGGCTAAATCAAGAAAGCCCCTCCAAAAAAGAGAAAAAAAGAAGAAAAGAAAGGCCAAAAACAAGAAAGGCCCAAAAAAAGGAAAAGAAAAGAAAAAGGGACAATTGCTACTATCTTTTTCCACACTTGTGCTTCAAAGTAGCACCATGTTCTTCATGATAGAGAGTCTCGTGTTTAGTCACTTTAATATACTAGTGGGAATTTTCATTATAGAACTTGGCTTGTATATTCCAACGATGGGATTCCTCAAATGCCCTAGGTCTTCATGAGCAAGCAAGTTGGATGCACACCCACTTAGTTTCTTTTGTTGAGCTTTCATACATTTTTAGCTCTAGTGCATCCGTTGCATGGCAATCCCTACTCACTCACATTGATATCTATTGATGGGCATCTCCATAGCCCGTTGATACGCCTAGTCGATGTGAGACTATCTCCCTCCTTTTTGTCTTCTCCACAACCACCACTCTATTCCACATAGTGCTATATCCATGGCTCATGCTCTTGTATTGCATGAAAGTTGAAAGGTTTGAAAGAATAGAGTATGAAAACACGTGCTTGGCTGAAACCGGGGATGTGCATGATATGAATATTTTGTGTGATGAAGAGGGAGCATAGCCAGACTATATGATTTTGTAGGGATAACTTTCTTTACCCATAGTATTTTGAGAAGACATGATTGCCTTATTGTATGCTTGAAGTATTATTATTTCTTATGTCAATATAGACTTTTGTCTTGAATCATTCAGATCTGAACATTCATGCCACAATTAAGTGAATTACATTGAAAATTATGTTAGTTAGCATTCCACATCAAAAATTCTGTTTTTATACTTTACCTACTCGAGGACGAGCAGGAATTAAGCTTGGGGATGCTTGATACGTCTCCAACGTATCTATAATTTTTTATTGTTCCATGCTATTATATTATCCTTCTAGGATGTTTTATGGGCTTTATTATACACTTTTATATGATTACTAGGACTAACCTATTAACCTAGAGCCTAGTGCCAGTTTATGTTTTTTCCTTGTTTTTGAGTTTTACAGAAAAGGAATATCAAACGGAGTCGAATTGACGTGCCAATTTTCGGTGATTTTTCTGGACTAAAAGAAGCCCCCGAAGTAAAAGAGTTGGGCCAGGAGAGCCACGGGCTGCCCACGAGGGTGGGGGGCGCGCCCACTCCAGGTGGGCGTGTGCCCCTGTCTCGTAGATAGCCCGGAGGCCCCCCTGACTTGTGCCCTACGCCAAAACATCCTATAAATACTGAAATCTCCAAAAATTAACCTAGATCGGGAGTTCCACCGCCGAAAGCCTCTGTAGCCACCGAAAAACAATCTAGATCCCGTTCCGGCACCCTGCCGGAGGAGGGAACCCTCACCGGTGGCTATCTTTATCATCCCGGTGCTCTCCATGACGAGGAGGGAGTAGTCCACCCTCGGGGCTGAGGGTATGTACCAGTAGCTATGTGTTTGATCTCTCTCTCTCTCTCTCTCTCTCTCTCTCTCTCGTGTTCTTGAGATGGCACGATCTTGATGTATCACGAGCTTGGCTATTATAGTTGGATCGTATGATGCTTCTCCCCCTCTACTCTCTTGTAATGGATTGAGTTTTCCATTTGAAGTTATCTTATCGGATTGAGTCTTTAAGGATTTGAGAACACTTGATGTATATCTTGCGCGGGATACCTGTGGTGACAATGGGGTATTCTGTCGATTCACTTGATGTATGGTTTGGTGATCAACTTGCGGGTTCCGTGACCTTGGGAATCTATGCATAGTGGTTGGCACACGTTTTCGTCTTGACTTTCAGATAGAAACTTTGGGGCACTCTTTGAAGTACTTTTTGTTGGTTGAATAGATGAATCTAAGATTGTGTGATGCATATCGTATAATCATGCCCACGGATACTTGAGGTGACAATGGAGTATCTAGGTGACATTAGGGTTTTGGTTGATTTGTATCTTAAGGTGTAATTCTAGTACGAACTCTATGATAGATTGAACGTTACTACGGACTCTTGAATAGATCGATCAGAAAGAATAACTTTGAGGTGGTTTCGTACCCTACCATAATCTCTTCATTTGTTCTCCGCTATTAATGACTATGGAGTGACTCTTTGTTGCATGTTGAGGGCTAGTAATATGATCCAATTATGTTATCCTTGTTGAGAGAACTTGCACTAGTGAAAGTATGAACAATAGGCCTTGTCTACTATCTTTGCAACACCGTTTATGCTCACGTTTACCACTTGCTACCTTGCTGTTTTTATATTTTCCTATTACAAAAAGCTATATCTACCATCCATATTGCACTTGTATCACCATCTCTTCGCCGAACTAGTGCACCTATACAATTTACCATTGTATTGGGTGTGTTGGGGACACAAGAGACTCATTGTTATTTGGTTGCAGGGTTGTTTGAGAGAGACCATCTTCATCCTACGCCTCCCATGGATTGATAAACCTTAGGTCATCCACTTGAGGGAAATTTGCTATTGTCCTACAAACCTCTGCACTTGGAGGCCCAAGAACGTCTACATGAAGAAGGTTGCGTAGTAGACATCACTGAATAGTAGCCCATGGAGTCCCGTTTTGTGGTATGCCACACCCCTCTCGATGAACAGGACCCTCGTTTTGACCGTAGCGCTCCAACACAAGTTTGTTTCCTCCGTTTTGCAGTACGCCAGACCCCTCCCGATGAACAGGATCCCGTTTCGACCATATCCAGTCGAGTAGAAGGACGTTTGCTCTATTTTTTAGTACACCAGACACTTCCCGATGAACAGGACTCTATTTCGACCATACGCGTTCAAGCAGAAGGCCGTTTCCCTCTGTTTTGCGGTATGCCACATCAGGTTTCGGCTGTTCCGTCCAAGCCGGTTGCCTCCTGATGAACACGACGATGTTTCTCCATTCCTACCCTACCGGTTGTCTGTCGATGAACACGACGTCATTGCTGCCGTCCGCAGCATCTCCATGTACACCAGCCCTGCCATACATATGCGCGAGTACGCGTTCGAGACTCCGCCCGTATGTACGTACGTAGCCATATTTTTTGCCCTATCGATGTTCGTACATGTACATGGTTTCGAAGGGACACTACATACGACACGTGTCGCTCCTTACTCGGCCACGGTTCATCACTGTAGAGAGACCGATCGACTGCTATGTACGTACATGTTTGCGGCCAGACAGATAACGCTACGTACGATTCCACCGGGTGGGTCCCAGCTGTCAGGGAGGACAAGGATGCACTTCCTTGTGTGCGAAGATATAGTGTAAGGGTCCCAACTGTCAAGGGTTAATCATTGTTTTCATAAAATACAGAGAACCTTCTGGTGGGTCCCCGCTATCAGGGGAGGAATAATTATTTTGCGAGTGACGCGGAGGCACTTGCTACGGCCGTGGACCCAGCTGTCAGCCTCTCAATGTAGAGTCCTCTTCCGATGGAAGTCATTCCTTGACCACGTTGACCACGCCGCATGGAGAGCACCAAGGCGGTGGACAACATCGAGGCCTAGGAAGGGGACGACACGGAGCCGGGGAAGATGCGACAATTTATTCCCACGCGAAGGGGAGTATGAGGGTTGACTGGTTTGGCTACGGTGTGAGGCTACCATTGCCGTAGAATAATACGGTTGTGGGTGAGTAGAGGGATGGCCTGGCCAGCGGTTGGAGTAGGAGGGAGAGGTGAGGCATGCGCAGCAGCACAGCCGGCCACGGGAGGCTGGAGCAGGCGGCACGGCCTGCGTTGGTTTCAACGGCTAGAGCAAGAAGACCAGAGGTTGAAGAAGCACTATGGCCGTTGGATGGACATCGTACGGTCACTGGAGCTAGAATAGTTCAATATTGACTAAGTTGACAAAGCCCTCCATCCGCGTCAACTTAGTAGGCCCACAAGTCAGCCTCCAACTATGGTGAGTCCCAGATAGTAGGGGCATTATTCATTTTTTGTACGTAAAAAAGGAGGCGCTTCCTTGCGTGCGAAGATATAGCTGGTAGGTCCGAGCTGTAAGCAGGACGAACATTTTTTTGTGAAATACACAGGCCCTTCCGGTGGGTCCCTACTGTCAAGTGGACGAATCATTATTTCAGGTGGAGGCATTTCCTTGCGTGCGGCTGTGGACCCAACTATCAGCTTCTCCATGTACAGTCCTCTTCCGATGGATGTCGTTCATTGACCATGTTGACCAAGCCGCGCCAAGAGCACCAGGGCGGTGGACGATGGCGAGGCCTAGGAAGGGAACGACCTAGAGCCGGGGAAGACTCGGAAGTTGTTTCCCATGTGGTGGGGAGTACGAGGGTTTACTAGTTTGACTTCCATCGCCGGAATATAATAGGAGGTGTGGTGAGTAGAGGAATGACTTGCTATCTAGTGATGGAGTAGGGTGGGGCGATGCGGCCTGCGCGACAGCACATCCGCCCACGGGAGGAGGGAGTAGGCAGTCCCGCCGGTGCTGGTTTGAGTGGCTGGAGTAGGAAGGGTAGAGATTGAAGAAGCACGGCGGCCGTTGGATGGACATCCAACAGTCACTTCTCTCATGTGTTGACTAAGTTGACACCGCCTTGCGTACGCCCATGGACCCAGCTGTCAGCCTCTCCACATGAACTCCTCTTTCGATGGATGTCGTTTGTTGACCATGTGGACCACACCACACCGGGAGCAGCAGGGCGGTGGACGACGGCGAGGCCTAGGAAGGGAACGGCCCTGAGCCGGAGAAGACTTGGCACTTGTTTCCCACTGGCCAGGCTTGCGCGGTAGCACCGCCGGTCACGGGAGGCATGAATAGGCAGTACAGCCAGCGCTGGTTTGGGGCGCTAGAGCAAGAAGACCAGAGGTTGAAGAAGCAGTATGGTCGTTCGATTACGGCCGTTGGATTAACAATCCAACGGTCACTCCTGCTAGAATGGTTTGTGGACTAAGTTGACAAAGCCTTTCGTACACGTCAACCTTGTAGACCCACAAGTCAGCCTCCAAATATGTTCCAAACAGCATACAACCCAAAATTTCTATCCAGATTCAAATTAATTTAAAAAAGAAACATGCCTCAATGTAAATTCCAATGAAATTTTACCCGCACAAAAACAATGAAATTTAGAATATCAAAATTGGAAAGAAAAAAGTAATTTGGAACTAATTGTATGTATGCTGTATTTTTCATTTTACAGACCATTTCTTATTACTTATAGTCCATTTTTTGGGCAAGCCGAATGCATCCCTCCTCGTCTTGAAATATTTCAGGCCCAGCAGGCCATAGAATAGCAAATAGGCCTCCGTTGGTTATTCTGCAAAAAAACAAAATAGCTAGGTTAGCCATTTTCAGAAAGAAAAAACTAAACTAGGCTGGTCATGTGGTAAACATATGAAATAAAAGCCCGAGCTAGATGGGCCACAGCTCCCGCACCACCCAGTTGATACCCTACTCCGTCCTGAAAACAAAAAAATAATACTACACGACCTGCTGGGTCCCGGTTGTCAGCCGCTCCTTGTGCAGTTATCTTGCTTATTGACTACGTTGACAGTGGGTGCAATGTGGCCGCAATGCGTGCGTGGCAGCACAGCCAGCCATGGGAGACAGGAGCAGGCGGTCCCGTCATCGCTGGTTTGGTTTTGGCGGCTGGAGGAAGAAGAGACTGAAGAAACACAATAAACGTTGAATGTCAATCCAACGGTCAAGGTTGGCAGAATCGTTTGTTGACTAAGCCGACACCATGTGGCATACTTTTTTATTGGAAGAAAAGAAAAATTGGGCTCGTTCGCCAGATAACATTCCCAAAACTGCCATCATTTGATCTTGTGTCGCAACTAAAACTATCAGTTAAATGCATTCGTTTGCCGTCCTCCTCCCAGGGAATGGTCGCCACATAACATTCCCGAAAATCAGAGACTTGAGAAGGCGTACAAAACAAGCTAGTAAGAGACATTGCAGAGTTTTGGAAAAAAGAGAGATGTGCTCCTCTAGCTGGTTTGAATCGAAACCTAGACTATGACTATATAGTGCTATGCTACTCTGCAAGTAATGAAACTGACATATCCAACATTCTCCTCTCCTCTTCTCTGGTTACTCTGCCTAGCATCGGAAGCTACGGCCACAACAACCATGTACGTTGGCAGCTCGTCCACCTGCTCTTGAGTAGGCAACAACCAGATATGCACCAAGTCACCACCTGTACCATCCCCTGTGGGTCTCATCACACCCTCGTCGCCACACTCAAAGCATCCGGTTGCTCATCGCAACCTGCTGCCGTTGGTGTGGTGCCACAGCTGCAACTCACGTAGAGTCATTGATACGTCCAAAACGTATCTATAATTTCTGCTTGCTCCATGCTTCTTTTGTGTGATATTGCTATGATATTTATGCACTTCCATACACTTTTGATCATATTTGGACTAACCTATTAACTCAGTGCACCACAGTGCCAGTTCCTGTTTTCTGCTGTTTTTCTATTTCAGATTTCCCCCATATTAAAAGTGCTCCAAAAATTCCGGGAAAAATACAGAAAAAATCAGCGTACAGGAAGCTTCGAGAAAAACCAAAGTGGGGCCAGAGGGGAGCCATGGGCAGCCCAGGCGGCCAGCCCAGGCGGCCCCACCCCTGGCCGCCTAGGGGGGGCGCCTGGGCCCCCCTCTCCGCTTCTGGTGACCCCCTTTGGCATATATACTCCTCGCGTCCCGAAACCCTTGAGGACGGAACCCTTTTTCGCGATCTCGTCTCTGTTCCGCCGCAGCAACGCTTCCAAGATCGGGAGCATCAGGAGAACTCTTCCCGGCACCCTGCCGGAGGGGAGAACCACCACCGGGAGCTTCTCCACCACCATGGACGCTTCCCGGATGAGTTGTGAGTAGTCCCCCTTGGACCATGGGTCCATGACCAGTATCTATGTGATGTTCTCCTCCCCTCTTTGTTCTTCATGGATTAGACCTCGTGAGCTGCCCTACATGATCGAGGCACATATGTAATCTTTATGCTGTTGCTCTGCTGAGTTTGCTGGGATCCGATGGATTATGAGATTATGTTCAGATTGTGTGTGAGTAATATATTTGATTCACCTCTTTTATATTTTAGTTCTTGAGTAATTCTTGCATGTTCTCCGTTGCTGTTTATTGCTTTGGCCGAGTAGTAGGTAGTAACTTTAAGAGGGAACGTTATGCTTGATTGTGGGTTCATGCCCCCTGATGACTAGCTTGAGTGACAGAAACATGATTCTAGGGGATGTGCTGTTGCCATAAGGGGGAAAACAACGGGGCTTGTACTTGCGGGTGCAAGGATAGTTTACTTCACGCAAAGTTCTTTTAATGCAGTTGTCTGTTGCTTTGAGTTTACACTTTGGGTGGGACTCGCAACTTAATACCAGCGAGATGTTCTGGATAGATATCTCAAGGTGGATGATTAGTAGTAGATGCAGAGGGATTTCGGTCTACTTGCATTGGCGTACCGCCCATGCTTAGAGCCTCTACCTTTCTTTACAGCATAGTTAGCATTGGTTTGTGCACATAATCCTGTCAATTGCCCAGCTGTAATTTGTTTACCTCGCTTAGCTGTTTTATCGTCTTTTGGGAGAGAGACATCACTAGTGAACATCATGGGACCCCGGTCCATATCACCACCACTGATCACACCTTATATTTACTTCCTGTTTCTATTTCCTAGTTGCAGTCATACCTATCATTATTACCTCTTGCGTTTGATCCTTTGTAAACAGCAAGGCCGGAGGGATTGACAACCTCTCTGTACTCGTTGGGAGCAAAGTTATTTGTATCTCTGTGCAGGTCCTGTCAACCGCTAAGTATATGGCGCCGTTAGCAGTTGACACCTTCTTGTCGACCCTCGGAGTCTCACGGGATTCGATCCTTGGTATCTTGCCAAGGGAAACTTGTCGCTACGCTACATCTCAAACTTTCCACTTGGGGTAACCAACGAGGGGCGAGAAGCCATCAGTCATCCGTCGCGTCTCATCTACAATCCTCAACCCTGGCCGAGTCTTCTACAAGTACCCGAATCATGGGGTAATAACATGTTTAAGTGTTTTGCGCCTGCTTTCAGTTGCTGATTTTTTTAATAGTTTCATTGATGATCTTCCAATTTGATCTATGCGAAAAAGGAAAGATTGGTGTGATTTGTATTTCTGGGAAGTTGCTGATGTTGGGGGGGAATGGAACTACGCTGATTATTTGGATAGCCGAGGAATCCCAATATTAGCAGGTTGGGGTGTTGGACAAGTAACTGAAGGAATGACAGAAGAGGAAGATGTAGAGAAGAAGGTTAAAGATGTAGTTCATGTGATTATGGCCAAGCAATAGCTCCCGAACAGCCTTGACAACAATGAGGAGATGAATGTCGGGACCCCGATCCAAAATCACACAGGTCTAGCCTGTAACACACCATATCACTTTGCGGCCTCACGCACGATATCCCCACGGGTGCCACATTACCTGGCCCGGGACCGTTTGCGTATTTTGGCACACGTATATGATAGTGTCGCTAGCATCCATATGACAGAGAACCCGGGCCGACATGACCAGTTATAAACCAAAAGTGGCACTAAATTACAGAGACATGCATACATGACCCAGCAACGAACATGTCGGTCATCAACGTATGAACCCAAGTCGTAGCAAGCTACAAGGACTTAAAGGAACAACGCGTGACATTTTCCCTAAGGGACAGACACAGGAACGAAGAAGGACACATGCCGGCCAGCCTAAGTGTTCCGGAGCAGTAGCAAGCTACCAAGGCTCAGTGGAATCACTAGAAGACATTTCCCTGTAAGATAGGCTACCAAAGGTAAACAACTAGGTGTCGGATCCCACACATAGCAATACGCATTACACGTACGCATAACATGCAAGTATGTGCTGTACAACATGGCATCACAACATAACTCAACAACTCATATAGATAAAGGCCTAGAAGAGCCATCATAGCATTTATTACAATCAGAGGTCACATGACCCAACATACAGAGCGTACAGGCAACGGAAGCATAACATGTCTGAGTACAGACAACTACGAATGAAAAAGGCTGAGAAGCCTGACTATCTACAAGACCCTCCTAAGGGCACAAGACCGTAGCTGAGGTAACAAGCTAAACGTCGAAGTCCACGCGGAATCACTAGCGAGACTAAAGTCTCTCTGCAAAACATAAATTAAGCAAACGTGAGTACAAAGGTACTCAGCAAGACTTACATCAGAACTAACTACATATGCAACAGTATCAACAAGGGGGTAGTGGAGTTTGACTGCAGCAAGCCAGCTTTGACTCGTGGCTATCCTGAACTACGACTGCAAGTAACTCTTTTGAGGTGGCGCACACGAGTCCACATATTCACCAATCAATACACCACTATGGATCCGCTCCCGTCTCCCTACGAGAAGGCCATCCATAGTACTCACACTTGTCTTGAGTATTTTAGAGTATCCACTTTCAATTGTCTATGTACCACGTAAGCATCCAAGAAGTCCATATCCGCGGACCCGGCTATTCGAATAGATCATGTTAACCCTGCAGGGGTGTACTTCTTCACACACGCTCTCGCCACTTACCGCCATGTACACGTCGTGTATCTCGGCAACCTTCAAGCGGAAGCCTGGCGAGGGTGTCGGCCACGAACTGACTAACCACACAAGTCTCTCGTCCAGGTTTATCGCCTATTCGGGTTCCATCCGTCGGGAGACCCGGCCGGGGTGTCGCTCACGGCCCCAAAATATGTGCGCAGGGTTCCCAAGCCCACCTCGTCGGATGGATCTACGCTTGGTACACCGTGCCACGGTGCCTAGTCTGACCCAAGCCCACATGTACCGTGTGCCACTTGGTAGACTACTAACACTACCTACAAACACCAGAAACTAGTTGCAACTCCTGGACAGAGATCTAGTTGATTAATAAGTCGAGAGGGGTCGAGTTACCGGAACCCAATGTGTGGTAGTAACTATGTCATTGGACAACTTACACAGAACTCATTTTTTAAGGACGACTCCAGTGAGTCAACCCACCATGTACTCCTACATGGCCTCTCACCGCTACCTTTACCAAAACGTGTTCACACACTTAGATCACACAGTAGGACATGTTCACCACATTCCAATTCATCCCCGATGAATCAGACCTGACTCAACTCTAAGCAATAGCAGGTATAACCAGAAAGCATGAATGAGTAGGCACAACATGGCTCAAACAACTCCTACTCATGCTAGTGGGTTTCAACTATTTACTGTGGCAATGACAGGTCATGCAGAGGAAAGGGGTTCAACTACCGCGGCAAAAGCAGTTCAATCGTTGTTGTCCTAATGCAGTAAAAGAGAGCAGGAGCGAGAGAGTGGGATTGTATCGGGATGCTCAATGTGGGTTTGCTTGCCTGGCACTTCTGAAGATATCAATGAGTCTTCATCGGTGTCATCGATCACATCGTCGGAACGTCGTCTACTGAGAGGGGAGAAAACCGACAAACAGAGAAAGAACACAATCAATGCAATGCAACAATATGATGCATGAACATGACATGGCAATATGATGTGGTTTGGCCTAATGCAACTAGCAACCAAATTAAATGAAGTTGGTTTGAACCAAAGGTTCAAATTCAAACTCCATATGTGATTATTCAAATACCATTTATTCAAATTGTCCTAAACAGTGGCTGTAAGTTATTGAAACATGCATGAAAATGCCATAAACAGATTCCTTGGATTTTTCTGATCAATTTTCATATATAAATTATTTTCATCTGAGCTACGGTTGATTTTATATGAATTTCAGAAGTTTAAAGCATTTTCTGGAATTTCTAAACCTTTTATAATTTATCTTAATTCCAGAAAGGCTTTATTGCGTCAGCACTGCGTCACTGTGATGTCAGCAGTCAACAGGGCTGGTCCAGGTCAAACCTGACCAGTGGGTCCCACTGGTCAGTGACTGGGGCTGGTTAGTGTCAATGACATGTGGTCCCAGTCAACAGCCACATCAGCTTGGTCAACTCTGGCACATGGGGCCCGTTGGGTTAGTTTAAACTAAACAGAAAATAAACTAGGTTAATTAGGTGCGTAGGGCCCATGTGTCAGTGGGCTAGGTGGTTAGTTAGCGGGGTGATTAGCCCCGAAGTAAGCGGCCACGTCGGCGTTAGGCGCCGGCGACCAAAGACATGGCGGTGGCTCGCCGGAGTTGCCCGTCCGGCCAGCTCCGACAACGGGAGCTCACGCGGCTCGGTGCGTTGGAAAGCTGCTGCGGCGGCGCTTCGGATGGTGGCCGTGGCAAGTGCTGGGGTGGGCGGGAACGGCGGTGGCGACCTCAACGGCGGCGGCCGAACTTCGGGCATCGGCGACGTATCGCTACGGTGCACAAGAGGACGAGCTGGTGGCGGCGTTGGCTTGCTGCGGAGCTGCTGAGCACGTAGCAAAGCTCGGGCGTGACGGATGCTACCTAAAGCAACGACGGCGACTAGTGTGGCGGCGCTGAGTTCTCGGGCACGACGGCCCGATGGGTTAGAGGACGAGAACGACCACGAGAGCAGGGGGGACGATGGAGGAGCTCACATCGGTCCAGATGAGAAGCTCAGCCGGCCCGGGGAAGCTCTGGAGCGGCCCAATCGACGTCGACGAGCTTCGGGCACCGGCGGCGAGGACGAGCTCGATGTCGTCGGTGTGGTGCTCCTCAGCTTGTGTTCTTGCCCGTAGAGGTTGCGGAGGATGCTTTGGAGCTGTTGGACACAAAGGTATGATGAGGGGACGGCTGTGGCTGCGGTGATCTCGGCGGCACGGCCATGGCGGCTTCGGCCACGAGGGGAGAACGAGAGAAAGGACGAGGGAGAAGGCAGAGAGTGAGGGGAAAGGGCCAGGGGGGCTCGAGGCATCTCCAGCGGCGCAGATCAGGGCGAAGGGGCGGCCTCCAGCGCGAAGCAGGAGGTGGAGCTCGGGCGCACGCGTGTCGACACACCTCTGCATACTGGCAGAGGTTGAAGACAGTGGGGAGGCCTGGTGGGCTGGGCCGGCTCAGGAGCTGGGCCTCCTCATGACCAGCCAGGTAAGAAGGCCCAGGTACTTCCACTCTCACTCTCTTCTAAAATAGTTTCTGTTTTCTATTTTCCTTTCTTTGTTTTATTTTCTTTTGCCACTGTTTTGAAATTTAAACAATTTCAAACAATGCCAAAAACTCCTCTGAACAATTTTATGTTGCTAGATGGACTTTTCCAAAAGCGCATAAAATATTTCAAAGTTATTTGAAAATATATTCTATATATTATGAATATACTTCCAAATTCAAATACAATAATAAATTAAATTCCATGCCCAAAATATTCCACAGAAATGTCCATTATTTTTGGTTTGCTGCAAAAGTGTCGGGGGAAACTGTCCTCCCACGAGCACCTATGGGACCGGAGCCCCTTCTACGTTGCGGTAAGGGAGCGGAGGGAGCACGGAGAGCAGATCGAGGAGCGCACGCGGGCGGTTTACCCAGGTTCGGGCCGCGCGGACGCGTAAAACCCTACTCCTGCTTGGATTGTATTGAGTTCTTGAGCTCGGGAGCTTGAAGAGCTAGCTACACCGAGCGAAAGAGTTATCTAGGTTCCGAACCCTTTCTAAGTTGTGCATGGGCCTCCTTTTATAGCTCAAGGGGTCACCAACAGGTGTCAACGTAGAGGAGGGTAAAAGCATAATTTTGGTGGTAGTTGTAACAGTGCGGGAATAGTGCGTGAACAGTGGATGAACAGTGGTCTTCACCTAACCTTGACAGTGGGGGACAAGGGCATTAAATGCCCGTCACCGTCGACCCCAAAAGTGTCCGTCCATGCTTCTCCGTTCGCCACGGCGGTAGCCTCGTCACCGTGGCTTGCCACCGTGTCCCCCAGGCTGCACAGCCATCTGCCACACGCCCCTGGAAGGGCCCCAGGGCGACGCGTGGGCCGATGGGCTGGAGCGCGGGCACATAGCGCAGGTTTCCCCGGCAAGCACCTTGCCGGGGTCTTGATCTTGCCGGGCCCGGAAGCTTGTCGCTCCCCGGACCCTGCCGGGGCGCAAGATGCGCCGAGGCATTTCTTGAGGTATGTGATCCTTGGCCTTCTTGACAAGCTCCTCTTGCCAGGGTCTTGTACTAAAGTAATATCCTTGGGCCTGGTGCGGCCTTCCCGGCAAGCTCCACTTGCCGGGGCCTTGATCTTCTGACTTGTATACTTTGTTCTTGAATGGCTTCATAGGGACCAGAAAATGTTTCCGGCGAGCACGTGGTAAGCCCTGCCGCGGGAAGCTGCTACTGCCCGTGCACAAGTTGGGGTACTAAGGTACCCCTATCTTAGTACACCGACAGGAGCCCCCGGGCCCTGGCCACACACGGTGCCGAGCGCTGTTGGGCCAGGCCCAAAACAGTGCACGGGCACACGCGGCCCACAGCACGCCGTATCTCCTTCCGTATCCACCGCATCCCTCCCTAACGGCACGCGTCGATTGCGGCGTCGTGGGAGAGATCGTGGCCTTGTTCTTTAATGGGAAATGTGGAACATTCCCCACTTCCCCCCTTAAAAGCAGAGGAAGCAGGGGCAGTTCCTCTCCTTCGTCTTCATTGCGCCTTTCTTCTCCAGAAACCTCCGCTGCTTCTTGCATCCGCCCCTCCTCCGCCGTCTTCCGCATCCACGACGCCGTCGAACTCCTCGCCTCTTCCCTCGCCGCCTCCGCCATGGCTCCGAAGAGCGACAAGGCCAAGAGCGACAAGGCGAAGAACGACAAGGACAAGAAGGAGAAGTCCGAGCAGGCGGCGAAGCTAGCCGCCCTGTGGAAGAGGAGCGTGGTCTTCGCGCCGAGGCTTGGCGCGAGGGAGCTGCGGAACAAATATTATTTGTTCTGGGCGAGGGAGACCAAAGCTCATCCCCGCACCAGAGCCTTCCCCGCCGTCGCCAAAGACATGTTCCCCGGCGGGTACTTCTTCTTCGCTGCATTTTTCCACTGTGGACTGTGCCCTCCGTTCTCGGAGTTCTTTTGTGATATCATGAACACATATGGCCTCCACCTCCTAGATTTCACTCCCAACGTCATCCTTACGATGGCCGTTTTCGTACATCTGTGCGAAAACTATGTTGGGATCCATCCAAACGTAGCCCTTTTCCGCCACTTCTTCATGCCTAGAGTAGAAGCTGTCGCTCCCCTCTCCGGCGGCATCTCCTGGATCTTCAGGCTGAACAAGAAGGACTCGTACCTGAAGGGAGAACTCCGCGGCAAGTGGGAAGAATGGAGAGCTGATTGGTGCTGGGTAGTGGAGGATAAGCCGGAGCCCTTCACCGCGCCGCGCACAACTGCCATAGTGCGCGGCAGAGATTGGAGCGAATTGGCCCCGGAGGACAACAAGCTTAACATTGCCCTTATAAGGATTATTCGTCTCCGGGTCGCCAATCTGACTATCGGAGAGGTCGGGGCAGATTTCCTCCGCCGCCGCATCGCCCCCTTACAAGAAAGGAAAAGGGCCGCCTAGGAATTCGGCAATGCGGCGGATATCATGAGGCTGCGCCCTGGATTAAACTATAACTTTACTGCCTTGGAGTTGAAGGGGATGGTCCGAGAGCTCTTCAAGCATGACCCGGCCCATCCGGAGTGGTTCAAACCTCCCCGGGGAGTGGTGCCGCTGTGCAACAGCACTGCCCGAGATTCCTTGCGTGCGATGATGCCTGCGTGTGACTCCCATGGTGTCGTTCCCACCTGGATCGAGCCTCCGCCGGACACCGTGCTGAGCTATTTGATAACTTGGTCGAGACGCCCAAGAACACCGATGAGAACAGGGGACTCACCCGGGCCACTACCGGCCGGGACATAGCCTACATCGCCTCCAGGATGGAGGAGGCCGCTGCAGCTGTAGCGGCGGGTGACTTTGGGTATACTGTGGACGAGGCACAGGCCGCGGACGCGGTGAGCCAAGCAGAGGAGGCGGAAATCCTCAGGCTGCTCAAGCTTCCGCCCGAAGAGTTTGCCGGGGTGCCTTCCGTGCAGTTTGCCGGGACGAGCGAGGTCGCCGGAGGGAGCAAGGTCGTCGGAGGGAGCGAGGTTGCCGGAGGGAGCGAGGCCGCCGAGCATGGTGCTGGGTCCAGCGGGCCTGCCGGGGAGGAGGAGGATGTCGAGGCCGATGAAGACTCTGGTGGATCTCTGGGGCTTGACGACGATGCCTCCTCGTCCTCAGAGAACTCCCCGCCTCCGGCAAGCCCTACGCAGCAACCGAGGAAGCGCCTCCGCAAGGCGGCTACGGCGACGAGGCCGCAGGCGCCTCGACAACAGCCGGCGCGCCAGGCGACGCGCGCCACCAGGACGAGCGAAGTCGTCAAGGAGGCGCCCCGTGCCCGTGCGCCAAGCGGGGGAGGATCTTCCCGGAGTGGAACGGGTGTTCCGTCTGCTCCTCGGGCCCCGGCGACGACGGGGGCTGGGTCTTCGCAGCCCACAGCCCCGGAGCCCACCAAGCGCCCGAGGGAACCTTCTCCTCCAGCTCCTCGCGCGGGAGCAAACCAGGCGGAGTTTGACTTCTCCGCCCTTAGCTCCGACGACGAAGAAGAGGAGTAAGTACTTGTACTTCTTTAGTTTCTTCGATTTTGTCTTGATTTTCCTTGTTGATTCTGATCTTGTTTTTGCTTTGCTTTTAGGACCCTGACCCAGCGGATGGCGAAGAGGGCCAAGATCCCTGTGGTCGAGGTTGAGGACGACTCGCCCGTCGCGGCGACCGGAGACGCGCCAGCGGCAAGCTTGCCGGATCAACCTGCTGTTCCGAGGAGCAGCCCCCAGCGTAAGTCTGGTTTTTATCTTTCTGCTTGACGGGTGTGCTTGAGGTCGTTGCTTGTACTGATATCTTGATGTCTTGTTTGTCTTGTGCAGAAGTGGAGCCGCAGCCGCAGGAGCGCCCGGAGGTCGCCCCCGAAGAGCTACTCGCTCCACCCTTCCCGCCAAGGGCGAACTCCCCGGCGAGGGAGAACGCTCCGCCAAGGACGGGCACCCCGCCAAGGGCGGGCACCCCGCCAAGGGTGAGCAGCCCGACGAGGGTGAGCACCCCGCCAAGGGAGGGCGCGGGCGGCCCTCCGCCAGCAGGGGCCACCACTCCGCCGCCAAGGGTGGATTCCCCGGCGAGGGAGCCTGTCGTTGAAGAAGTCCGCGAAGGTGAGTCTTGTAGCTTCTTCTTTTTGAACTTGTCTTTTTGGATATTTGCTTGACCCTTTCTTTTCTTTTTCTTCTGCTAGATCCTCCTGCACCGGAGCGGATGGAGACGGAGGCCACCGTTGAGGAGGAGGTGCACGGCGACGACGGCAACGCCACTGCCACTGAGGGCATGGCTGGAGCCGACGAGCCTGCCGCTGAAGAGACCGGCCCGCCCGCAGACGCCGCGGCTGGGGAAGGGACCGGCGACCAAACTGCTGACCCGGAGGCAGCAGGAGCGTCAAGAGCTGCACCGGCCGCCGACCCTTCCGCCTCTGCGGCTGGGCAGGGCGTCTACCTGGAGGCCCCCAACGGGGTTTTCATACAAGTCCCGTGGGGGTCCTCGTCTCGAGCCCCCATGGAGGGAGAGACCTTTGACAGAGAGGTCCTCGCCTCCGCGGGGTTGAAGGTTGTTGAAGCGCCCGGCGGCAGCGACGAGCCCGAAGAGGAGAAACTCCTTCGCCGGCTCCTGGCTCTGTACCGGGCCAGGCAGGCGAAGCTGGAGTCTCGGGAAGCTCTTGCCGCCAAGGCTGGAGTTGACTTGGAGAAGCGCGCCGCGGAGCTTCGCGCCGACAACCAAGCAGCGCTCCGCCACTTGGCTGAGGAGTGCGACGAGCTTGCCGGAGCGCAGCAAGCCTTCCTCCTGGAGAAGGCCGACGTGGACGAGCAGCAACGGTTGGCCGCCGAGGAGCTGTCCCGGCGGGAAGGAGTGCTAAACCAGCGGAAGGTCGACCTCGATGCCCACGAGGACGACCTCATCGCCCGGGAGCAGGCCATTGGCGGGGCCCTGAAGGAGGCGAAGGCCGCCGCAGCCGCCGTGGAGACCGCCAAGAAGGACCTGGAGGCCAAGGTCGAGCAGCTGGAGCGGTACCTGAAGGCGAGCGCGGACAGAATCACTGCGCTCAATGTGGAGCGGGAAAAAGATGCCCACACCAACTCTGACTTGCAGGTACGTCTCTCCAAGAAAGGCGACGAGCTCACTGCCGCCAAGGATTCCATTGCTGAATTAGAGTTGAGGGTCTCCACTCTGACTGATTCGCTCGACGCCGCCCGGGACCGCGAGACGAAGCTGAAGGACGAGCTCCGCAAGGAACGAGGCCTGGTGGAGAGCGCCGCCGTCTCGGCGAACCAATTCAGCCGGGCAGTGGAGCAGTGGACTGATGAGCTGGTCACCTCCGCCGCCAATATTGACGCCGAGATGATGGCGCTTAGGGCTCAACATCTTGTGTACTCTCCGGACGAGAGCCTCCCCCACAGCGCCAAGCTAAGTCTGTTCTTCTAGGGAATCGCGCCGGCGCTTGCACGGCTGCGGGAGAAGATCTCCGCGCAGCTGGCCGACGAGGCGCATCGGCTCTGCATGGGCACTCTGGAGCGCGTCTTGTCGAAGATCGTCTACCGCAACCCCGACATCAACCTCGTCAACGTCCTCCGCACCTTGCCGCCCGATGCTGACCAGGAGGCGTTGAAGGCGCAGGTTGCCCACATTGTCGCCAAGGTGAGCAAGATCACAAGGCGTGAAGGCGATCGCGTAGACTAGATTCCTTTGCTTCTTCCTCCTTTGCTGCTGCCAATTAAGTTATAGGCAGTAGTTGATTAGAACAGCGGCAAGCTTATCCTTGTAATATAAAATCTTGTTTTGAACAATCAATGCAGTGTTATCTCCCTTGTTTTTGATCCTCCACTTTGTATACTTTTTACCCTACGCTTTTAGGGGACTTGCCGGCAAGGGGCCCTTGCCGCGAGCGCTGAGTGCTGGACTCTTAGCAGCTTGCTGGTAAAGACCTTGTCGGCAAGTAACCTTGCCGCAGCTAGTCGCAGCACACTTAGACTGCTGAGCGAACTCGAAATCGAAGCAAGGGCGCGACACTTGTCGCAGCTCACTTCAGCCGTTGAGCGTGCTCGAAACAGAGTAAGGGCGCGGCTAGCCACGGGTAGGTTCCTCCGCGCACAGGTTTTCTATACAAAGTGTGGTTGTTCAAGGAAGATAACTAAAATTAAAAATTTGAATTACTCAAACTTTTGGTAACTTAGCTTTCATGAATCGGTTGTTCCCCGACAAGGCTTCTATTTCTTGAACAGCACTTAGCTCTCGTACTCCATCTCCTTCCCCCCGGCAAACTTGTGCGCGAGGAACACTCCTTCTGCTTAAGAGGGAAAAAGAGGAAGGAATACAAATATAGGGCCTCACGGCTTGCCAATGCTTACCGGGGTTGTGCGTTGCACAAGGTGCCAAACAATGCATGCAAATAACAAAGGAAAGCATCGAAGTGGCAAATAGTGCGAAGCAAAAAAACTTTACTGATGCACGGGGTCTGCGCCCGGCTTTGTACAAAGGTTTACATCCAACAGCGGCAAGACTCGTACAAAAGGTGGTTGCCGGAGCGGATCACGGCAACCGCGCCTCATGGGTGAAACTTGCGAAGATGCTCTATGTTCCAGGAATTGCTCACCGGTAAGCCTTCTTCGGTCTCAAGGCGGACAGCGCCAGGCCTCGTGACTTGTCTCACCAGATAAGGGCCTTCCCACTTCGGCGTCAACTTGTTGGAATTCTTGGCGGACTGAACACGCCGAAGAACAAGGTCGCCTTCCTCGAGACTCCTGGCCTTGACCTTGCGGCTATGGTAGCGACGCAAGGCTTGCTGGTATCGAGCAGCTCGTACAGCAGCCTGGAGACGTTCCTCCTCAAGGAGCAATGCATCATCTTGTCGCAGTTGCTCTTACTCGAGCTCATCATAAGCGAGCACTCGAGGAGATCCGTATACGAGTTCCGTGGGGAGAACTGCCTCTGCTCCATAGACAAGAGCAAAGGGTGTCTGTCCGGTGGCTCGACTTTGTGTCGTCCTGATTGACCAAAGAGCCGCCGGTAACTCCTCTATCCAGTTTCTTCCGCACTTGCGCAGCCTGTCGAAGGTTCTTGTCTTGAGCCCACGCAACACTTCAGCATTGGCCCTCTCCACTTGACCATTGCTCCTCGGGTGAGCAACAGAAGCGAAGCAGACCTTGGCGCCAAGGTCTTGGACATACTGCATGAAGGTGCGACTTGTAAACTGTGTGCCGTTGTCCGTGATGATCCTGTTAGGGATTCCGAAACGGTAAACAATTGACCTGAAGAACCTGACTGTTGACTGTGCTGTCACCTTTCTCACTGGTTCCACTTCTGGCCACTTAGTGAGCTTGTCGATTGCTACGTACAAGTACTCAAAGCCCCCGACTGCGCGGGGAAAGGGGCCGAGGATATCGAGCCCCCAGACCGAGAAGGGCCAGGATAAAGGGATCGTCTGGAGAGCTTGAGCTGGCTGGTGAATTTGCTTGGCATGGAACTGGCACGCTTCACACTTGGTTACTTGTGCAGTTGCATCTTGGAGGGCTTCTTGCCAGAAGAACCCTTGCCGGAATGCCTTCCCGGCAAGTGCCCTTGCGCCAATGTGGTGGCCACATATGCCTCCATGTATCTCTGCCAACAGCTTCTGTCCATCTTCTCTGGAAATGCACTTCAACCTGACACCATTGAGTCTTCTTTTGTGCAATTCATTGTCAACGAACTGGTACATACTTGTCTGTCTGGTTATTTTCTCTATCTCTTCTGGCTCGTCGGGAAGTTCTCCAGTTTGTAGAAAACGGACGATCTGCTGTGCCCATGCCGGAGCCCGAGGCTCAACGGCAAGGACTAAAGGCATGAGGGCTGCTGCGGGAACCCCAGCTTCGACGGCAAGAACCTCCGGCTCTGCCGGAGCTGATGGTCCCCCGGCAAGCCTGCCGGGGCAGGGCTTGTCGGGAACGCCTGCTTCAACTGTACAGACCCTTGGATCTGTAGGAGCAAACTGTTCCTCAGCATCTTGGCCACTGATCTTGGGGACCTTGGCGGCGACTTCGGGAAGATCCGCCGACAAGTAGTCGCCGGAGACCAACTTTCTCTTCTTGTTCTGCCCAACTGATGGTGTAACGGATGGTTGAGTTAACTTGAGCAGGAAGGTCCCTGGTTCCACAGGTAACTTCATTGCAGCACACTTTGAAAGGCCATCCGCAATATCATTCTGAGCTCTTGGGACGTGCTCCATTTGCAGACCTTCAAAGTTCTCTTCAAGCTTCCTCACTTCATCGACATAAGCTTCCATCAAAGGGCTCTGGTAACTCTTATTTACTTGTCGGACCACCAATTGTGAATCTCCCCGCACAATCAACTTCTTGATCCCAAGCTCTGCTGCAATTCTGAGGCCGGCAAGCAAACCTTCATACTCAGCAGTATTGTTTGTCGCTTGTTCCTTGGGAAAGTGCATCTGGATAACATACTTGAGGTGCTCTCCGGTGGGCGCTATGAGTACCACGCCAGCACCGGCGCCTTGCAGCGAGAAAGCACCATCAAAGTACATCATCCATTCGCTGCTCGCTTCTTGGACGGGGACGCTTGTCTCTTGGACTTCCTCATCTGGCGTTGGGGTCCATTCTGCTATGAATTCTGCCAAAGCTCTGCTCTGTATGGTTGAAGTACTAACTTGAGACCAAAGCTTGACAGCTCTAGTGCCCACTCGACAATCCTGCCCGTTGCTTCTGGATTTTGCAATATCCTCTTCAACGGAAAGCGAGTGACCACCGTTATCTCGTGTGCTTGGAAGTAATGGCGCAGCTTTCTTGAGGCCACGAGGAGGCCGAATAGCAACTTCTGCACCCCAGAGTATCTTGATCTAGCCCCCTGCAAGAGGGAACTTACAAAATACACTGGGCGCTGCACCATCTTCTTTCACACTTCTCCTTGTTCCTGCGCAGACTTGTCCTTGTCAGGGCCAGAGCTTGTCGGGGAAGCCCCCTGCTTGTCGCTGGATTCGCTTGCCGGGGGTGTTGGTTCCTCATCCGCCTCCCTCTTCGCTACCAACGCAGCACTAACCACTTGATTGGTTGCTGCTAGGTATAGCAGCAACTTCTCTTGCGGCCTAGGTGCGACAAGTATCGGTGTAGAGGACAGGTATCCTTTCAAGTCTTGCAGCGCTGCCTCCGCTTCCGGAGTCCATTTCATAGGACCTGCCTTTTTCAAGATTTTGAAGAAAGGCAGGGCGCGTTCTGAAGACTTTGAAATGAACCTGCTGAGGGCAGCCACACAACCAGCAAGTCTCCTTACGTCCTTGATGCGCTTCGGGGCTTCAATCTGCTCGATGGCTTTTATCTTGTCGGGATTGGCTTCAATCCCCCTTTGGGACACAAAGAACCCGAGAAGCTTGCCGGAGGGGACTCCGAAGACGCACTTCTCGGGGTTCAGCTTGAGTTGGATCTTGCGCAGATTCTCGAAGGTTTCTTCTAAGTCTTGGATCAGGGTATCTTTGCTCTTGCTCTTGAACACTATATCATCCATGTAGGCTTCTACATTTCTGTGTATCTGTGGCTCAAAAGCAGTGTGCACCACCCTTGCGAATGTAGAGCCTGCATTCTTCAATCCAAAGGGCATGCGTATGAAGCAATATGTGCCGCATGGAGTAATGAATGCAGTCTTCTCTTCATCTTCCTTGGCCATGAAAATCTGGTGGTAACCTGAGTATGCATCAAGGAAGGAAAGCAGCTCACATCCGGCGGTGGAGTCAACAATCTGGTCAATACGCGGCAAGGGAAATGGATCCTTGGGACATGCTTTATTCACATCAGTGAAGTCTATACAAAGTCTCCACTTCCCATTGGCCTTGCGCACGACAACTGGATTGGCCAACCACGTGGGATGGATCACGCCTCTAACTAGGCCTGCTGCTTCCAACTTCTTTATCTCTTCGGCGATGAATTCTTGGCGCTCCACGGCTTGCTTTCTGACCTTCTGCTTGACGGGCCGCGCATGAGGACAAACAGCAAGCTTGTGCTCAATTACCTTCCTGGGAACGCCGGGGATGTCAGATGGTTGCCAAGCAAACACATCAACATTCGCCCGCAGGAAGGCAACGAGCGCGCTTTCCTATTTGTTGTCGAGTGTAGCACTGATGGTGAAGGTACCACCAGTGCCGTCCTCCTTGGCGGACACCTTCTTGGTTGCCGGTGGAGCTGCCATTCCTTTCTTACACTTGCCGGTGGAGCTCGATGGTGCGTCCTCGACGGCAGCGCAGCACTCCGAAGAGGTGCGCTTGCCGGAGTGGGCCCCAGAACTCTTGCCGGACTTGGTCTTGGTCTTCCCCCCAGGAGCTTCAGCGGCAAGTGTGTTGCTTTCTGCTGCGGCTGCTGCCTCCCGCTAGATCTTGTCGGCGCAGATAAGCGCGTCCTTCTTGTCGCCAGGGACAGAGATGACGCTTATCGGCCCCGGCATCTTGAGTACGTTGTAGGCATGGTGGGAAGCTGCCATGAACTTGGCGAGGGCAGGACGTCCAAGTATCCCATTGTATGGCAATGGGATATCGGCAACATCAAACGTGATTCTCTCCGTCCTGAAGTTGAGCTCCCCGCCAAAGGTCACTGGCAGAGTAATCTTGCCCTTCGGCTTGCTCCTTCCCGGGTTGATCCCCTGGAACGACCCGGTTTCTTCGAGCTCGCCGTCTGGGATCTGTAGCTTCTTGATCACAGCTGAGGAGATCAAGTTCAGGCCGGCCCCACCATCAACCAAAATCTTGGTGACCTTGAGATTGCGGATAGTTGGTGAGACCAACATCGGCAAGCACCCGACCGCTGTGGTGCGGTCAGGGTGGTCCTCAAGGTCAAATATAATGGGCGTGCCGGACCACTTCAGTAGCCTGCGCGACTCGACGGGCGGCTCTGCTGCGTTCACTTCTCGCACCCACTGCTTGAGCTGGCGGTGGGAAGTGTGCAGAGAGGCGCCCCCGTCGATACACAGAACCTCTGTGGCCTTCTGGAACTCCTGCTCGCTGTTATCACCTTCTTCCATGTCGTCGTCGTCGTCTTCTTCCTCATCCTTGTCGCGGCCTCGGGGAGGTCTATCACCTTGCCGCTGCTTGGCCTTGCCGCGGCGTCCTCCCCGGCCATTGAACAGCCGCTTCTTGCTGGGTTCTCCTCCGCCACCTTGGGCCTTCTCCTTGTCGCGAGGCTCGCATTCAGCCTTCTGCTGTTCAACGAGGTACTCGACTTGTTTGCAGTTCTGAAGATCGTGGCCCTTGGTGCGGTGGATCTTGCAGTACTGCTTGCCGGAGCCGTCCTGCTCGTCGGCTGCCGCTACAGGGGCAGGCTCCTTGCCGGAACCGCCAGCCTGTGCTGTCTTGGCGGGAGCCTCCTTGCCGGACTGCTCGACAACCAGGACCTCCTTGTTCTTCTTCTTTCGGTTGTTCCGCCGCCGGCTCTTCCTTGCCGGGGCGGCATCCTCGCTGTCGCTTCCTCCTGCGCCAGTATCCTCTCCGGGGAGTTTCCTCCCCTCTTCGGCGCGCGCGCACTTGTCAGCCAGAGCGTAGAGCTCGCTGACATCCCGAATATTGGTCATGGCCATCTCTTCCCTCATGCGGCGATTACGCACGTTCTGGTGGAACGCGCTAATAACCGCGGCAGGGTGGACGTCAGGAATGTTGTGTTGCATGCGGCTGAACCTCTGGATGTACTTGCGCAGGGACTCTCCCTCCTTCTAGGCCAAGATGTGGAGATCGCTCTCCTGGCCGTGGGGTTTGTGGCCGCCCGTGAAGGCGCCAACAAACTGGTGGCACAGATCTGGCCACGAAGAAATGGAGTTCTCCGACAAGTGCATAAGCCAAGAGCGGACGTTTGGCTTAAGCACTAGCGGGAAGTAGTTGGCTAGTATCTTCTCGTCGCGTCCCCCGGCAGCCTGCACCGCGATGGTGTAGATGCTGAGGAACTCCGAGGGGTGCGTCTTGCCGTCGTACTTCTCAGGTACGTCGGGCTTGAAGTTTTTCATGCTGGGCCACTGGACTTGCCGCAGCTCACGGGTGAATGCAGGGCAACCTGCCGCGTATGGCAAGTCGCCTGGTTCACCGGGCGCGTGCGCGTCGACAGCGGTACCAGCGCGGTGGTCTGACTGTCTTCGGGCTTCTCGTCGGCGCTCGATGCGCGTCCGAGCGTCTTCTTGCCGCCTGTCGTCGAGGACCTGGCGTTGGTCACGACGAGCCCGTGGATCCGACGACGCCGTGGAGTCGTCGTCGACGTTAATCCGGTGGGGTGGCGTCTTCTGCTTCCGTGGCGGGGAGTGCACGGTGGTTGCACCCCCGGCGGTCTTGTCTCCATCGGCCTTCGTCTGGTCGACTTGCCGCGGCCGCGATGTCGCCGGCTGCTGCGGCGTGTCGTTGTTGGCGAAGGCGATGAGGCTCTGGATCGTCGCCCTCCAGTCCTCGGCTTTATCTGCCGCTGGAGGGAAATCGAGGAGCAGTTGTGCTCTTGCTAGAGCTTCTGCTGGAGAGGAGGGAAGCGGCGGCGAGCGGTGCGAGGAGCGAGATATGCTCGGACTTCTAACAGGGTTAGAAGGAGAAGTTTCTCGCCCCGGCGACCGCGCCTTGCTCGTACCAGGACGATGGCCTTGAGCATCCCGCGATCCTCCGGTTTGTCCTTGCCCCAGCAAGCGTATGGTACCTCCTATACCACGCCGCTGCGGGTTTTGTACGTCCCTAGAGAGACGTGGCGCGTCCACGGACACCGAGGCCTTGGAATTCGCCCGGTCGTCCGTCTTGTCCTTGGACTTGGTGGCGCCGTGAGTTTCCTCGCCAGCGACCACCCTTCTGCCGGCGTCTCCTCCACCAACCGTTGGTTCTGGTGGCGGTGGAATCGACGCAGACGGGCCTCCGACCTCCGAAGCCTTCTTCTTCGGAGCCATGTCGTTGTAGTTGATGAAGTTGATGAAGCTGGAGAGGTTGATGAAGAATGCGCCCGCGTGAGCGCCGGATCAGGTTCGCACAACCTCGACGCCACCTACCTGGCGCGCCAAAGATGTCGGGGGAAACTGTCCTCCCACGAGCACCTATGGGACCGGAGCCCCTCCTACGTTGCGGTAAGGGAGCGGAGGGAGCACGGAGAGCAGATCGAGGAGCGCACGCGGGCAGTTTACCCAGGTTCGGGCCGCGCGGACGCGTAAAACCCTACTCCTACTTGGATTGTATTGAGTTCTTGAGCTCGGGAGCTTGAAGAGCTAGCTACACCGAGCGAAAGAGTTAGCTAGGTTCCGAACCATTTCTATGTTGTGCATGGGCCTCCTTTTATAGCTCAAGGGGTCACCGACAGGTGTCAACGTAGAGGAGGGTAAAAGCGTAATTTTGGTGGTAGTTGTAACAGTGCAGGAATAGTGCGTGAATAGTGGATGAACAGTGGTCTTCACCTAACCTTGACAGTGGGGGGCAAGGGCATTAAATGCCCGTCGCCGTCGACCCCAAAAGTGTCTGTCCATGCTTCTCCGTTCGCCACGGCGGTAGCCTCGTCACCGTGGCTTGCCACCGTGTCCCCCAGGCTGCACAGCCATCTGCCACGCGCCCCTGGAAGGGCCCCAGGGCGACGCGTGGGCCGATGGGCTAGTGCGCGGGCACACAGCGCAGGTTTCCCCGGCAAGCACCTTGCCGGGGTCTTGATCTTGCCGGGCACGGAAGCTTGTCGCTCCCCGGACCCTGCCGGGGCGCAAGATGCGCCGAGGCATTTCTTGAGGTATGTGATCCTTGGCCTTCCTGACAAGCTCCTCTTGCCAGGGTCTTGTACTAAAGTAATATCCTTGGGCCTGGTGCGGCCTTCCCGGCAAGCTCCACTTGCCGGGGCCTTGATCTTCTGACTTGTATACTTTGTTCTTGAATGGCTTCATAGGGACCAGAAAAGGTTTCCGGCGAGCACGTGGTAAGCCCTACCGCGGGAAGCTGCTACTGCCCGTGCACAAGTTGGGGTACTAAGGTACCCCTATCTTAGTACACCGACAAAAAGCCTTGCCAAAATATCCAACAAATATTAGGAACATTTTGGAAACATTGAATGCATTTTTTTTGACTGGACCTACTTGGAATTTGAAGAGCTAGGGTTTGAACAATCCCCATTTCAAGTTTCCTTTGAAAATAAACATGATGACATGATGATCAGGCAAGGACCACAGGGGTTGATCTAGGGATGTGACAACTCACTCCCACTAAAACTAGAATCTTGTCCCGAGATTCAGGACGTGAGATAAGAAAACAGAGGGGACACTAACTAACACAATCTTCTCGATTCAACTGTCCTCCTCGAAGTTGCTGATTCATTGCATCATGTTGATCTTGTCATCCTTGCTTTGAGATCTTCATCCAACTGGATGATAATTGAGACATACTCTATAGGAATCGATCTTCCCGAAGATCGAGGAACTCAAGATCAACTCAAGGGAGTGAGACATTGAAGCATCTCTTGAGCTGAGACACGAGACACACATCCAGGAGGATGGAGTGAAACAAATGATGAAGGTTCACTTGGTAGACAAAATTCTACACCTAAGAAGATGGTGCTCGATGTCACCAGACGGGGCACCTTAGAGAAGGTGACTCGTAGAGTTATTCCCTTTAGTGGCAAAAAGAATTACTTTTGATATAGAGATCATTGAAATTCCCTATACCAGCCTAAGGCAATCACAAACGATCATTTGACGGAGTACGAAAGAATGACATTCTCGGGCCTGAATGGATGATGTGAACTACCTTGTTGAAGACAACTCAAGGAATGATTTAGGTTATCATCAGAGATGGATGGAACCCATGGCAAGTGGCACATTGGCGGTGCAAGTTGGGAACAAAATGCAAATGCTGGGAATGATTCTGGTAACTGGGATAAATCCCAACAGTAGAGAGTAACTTTATTCCTTGAGAGGTTATAGCATAACCAAAGGGACTAGGAGCAATCCCAGTTAGTGCCGGTGATAACACCTAGTGCTTGTGCGTGCTCTCAAGAACTTGAGCATTCCCATATTCATCAATGTTTTACCAATATCCTTGTCAACGATCCTGGCAACACCACATACTACCATGATGAATAACGATGGATGATGCAAATGCAAAGGAAGATAACACTTTCTCAGATTCCACCTTAGCGGTGTCAGGGGCAAAATCTGGATGATCGACCGAGAGACACCTAGCACTCCGCTTCTAATGTTTTTCTTGATGTGTTAGCGTAAGCCATTCATAGATATGTTTGGTATCTTGAACATCAAGTAAAGGTCGGACTTCGGGAGCACAAGAAACCATAAGGAACAACTAGGGAGTAAGTGCTACGAAGTCCTTATGGGGAGGTGGCCAACTTCTTCAAACAAGATACTACAACAATAGGTCTTCCGGTTGGGTGTGTTGGCCACGACATCCACTTTACCGGTTATCGAGAGACCAATATTATAGTTCTTGGGAAATGCACCAACCATCATATCTGCCTGAGATTCAGTTCTGATTAGTGTCAGGAAATTCCAGACTCATCGGGTCTAGAAGGAATGAATGTTTGCAACACAAATCGACGAGACGGCGTTGCGAGATTCTCGGGAAATGGACTGCGGTAGTAAGCTCCAAAACATGAGCTAGTTCTTCTACAAACATGTGAACACGTTGTCCAAGGCAAGCATGACCACGGAGTAGTCTTATAATAAAACACTACCGAGTTCGGGTGGGGAACCATCAACAAGGATAGCGAAGTCCTATCATAAGTCATGATTGTTAAGAGGGAACTTCTTCTCCTTGAACAAATCTATCAGTGGCTTGGTGTGCTAGGGATACGTATGGGGTGGAGGTAATTAATCTACCAAACCATAGAATACTTTGCACGTATGCATGACTGATTTGGGATGATTCCAGGGGAAGCAAAACAAACCTTTCTCAATTTCATGGCGGCATCTTACATCAAATGCACATGAATTGGAGGAAGTCACTTCTTCCATCCAAGCATAAGCTTCATGACAGAACACGAAGGCATTGCTTACAAAGTTTCCAACACTAGCTTAATGTCCAACAAAATCATGGAGAGGATAAGGACGTTGTCGATGGGCTCAACAATAACTCATCCAGATTTCCATATAGGTGGAATTCCACAATTAAGTGAACACGGTGATAGCATTGGTCAGACCAAAAGATGTAATGGTATATGCTCAAGGGAACAACCATGAGTAAGACAACATTACGAATATCGTTGGTTCTGATTTGACTTGACGATAGCCCACACTCAAATCAAAATCTAGATAAGACAATAGATCCACAAATGATCACGGAGATCAATTGAAGAAGATGTCATCTATCTTCAATACACATACAAGATATCCCTTTGGAGTGAGCTATGTGGATTAAGCTTTTATCTTCCAACTCTCCAAGTTGTTGCTTAGCTTAACCAACTAGTTCAGGGGTATCCAACACAGATTCTTGGAGAAGGGATGGTTTATAAGAAAACCAACTTGATCACGGACTCAACATAGCGGTCAGGTGACAACCTGGTGATACTTCCGAGAAGATATTCGGAAAATCATGAACCACCAATATGTTACTAAGCTCGAGAACAATCTTGCTTTTCAAGGCAAGACGATATGATCAAATGAGCGAGGACTTGACAAATTCCTAACTCATCAATCAAGGAGTGCACCAGGAAAATGGACTAGGTAGCACGATGAATCCTAGAATGGTGATTTAGTAACCAACACACTAAGAATGAAATTGTTGTCCTTTAACCACCAAGCAACGAGATTGCTAGGGTATTGATTTCACACATCATGATTCACTTGTCAGTATTCCGGCTACAATAACACGGAGACCGAGGAATGAATAATGAGGGCGAGAGGTATTATTGTATCAAGAGTTTATAGGAGGTTATGCAATTCCCATGACATTATTGATATAAGGGTGGTAATACTCCAAGGTAGAACAGATTAGAAGATGGCTTGACATTCTTCATCTGCGGAGTACAACTTTTTTGACCCGATCCAGGATATGGATAAGGTACTGGAGTTTGTTTCTCATAGTCATTCCAGAATAGAATGGCTTGACGGACCACAAGAGTAAAAGGCATCGATGCACGAGTGCACAACTACTCCTGACTATCAATTGATAGATGAAGGTCGGAAAATAACTGAAAGGAGACAACTCGAGGAACATATAACTTTCTGAGTTGTGGATGCATAGATTAGCGTGTCGAACTAGTTCAACATATTTCTTCCGGATAACCCATGCAGAAAGGTAGGACTGACAGAGTCACAATGTGGAATAGAGAACTCGTCAAGAGCACTCTGATTGTGATCTTTTGGTTCGGGAGAACTTCCGCCAAGGAGGGTTCATGGTATTTGGAAGAATGATATACCACAGACCTCGAGGACTATCACAAGGTTACTAATATCCTAAAGGGACGAACAAATACTACCAACATGAAGTAAGTAGAATGAATCTGGGGTTCAGGAACCCAGGAATAGAATACCTACCAACTAAATAGCATCACGGGATGCTTTCGATAATGATGGCCAGAATCATCACACTGGAATATAAAACATTGCTGGAATACTGGGTGATCTTCTAAGATACTTAGGGTCATAATAATAAGTCCAACATATATGTCGAGGTAACAGAGTGCCTCAACACACCGACTAGTGTGGTTAATCTGGCCTAAAAGGACATTAGGAACATATAGGAATGATTTGCAAATGCATCAGACTATTTAGAAACCTGGGATGACTCGGACAGCATAATGGCTGCAAATGCTCGGAAATACTTTTGAGATCCAAGCAAAAAGGGTAGCATATCCACTTAACATCATCATGTCAAGGTTCTGAGACCAACAGTTGAGCAACAGAAGTAGTAGAAACTGATCTGAGGGTTGAAATCTCATTAACGTGATCCTAATAAATAGAATGAGAGTCCTAGTTCTTAATCCCCGTAGAAAGAAGAGGGTGACTCAGATCGGAAGGTCATAGGGTAAAGGAGTAAAAAGAGCCTTACGTTCCCTTCCACAATCAATTCCCTTATATAACTAAAGAGTTTCTAGACACACCTTCGACCAGTTTGGCTTGCTAATCCTACAGGCAGTCAGGCTCTGATACCAAAGCTGTCGGGACCCCGATCCTAAATCACACAGGTCTAGCCTGTAACACAACATATCACTTTGCGGCCTCACGCACGGTATCCCCACGGGTGCCACCTTACCTGGCCCGGGACCGTTTGCGTATTTTGGCACACGTATATGATAGTGTCGCTAGCATCCATAAGACAGAGAACCCGGGCCGACATGACCAGTTATAAACCAAAAGTGGCACTAAATTACAGAGATAGGCATACATGACCCAGCAACGAACATGTCGGTCATCAACGTATGAACCCAAGTCGTAGCAAGCTACAAGGACTTAAAGGAACAACGCGTGACATTTCCCCTAAGGGACAGACACATGAACGAAGAAGGACACATGCCGGCTAGCCTAAGTGTTCCAGAGCAGTAGCAAGCTACCAAGGCTCAGTGGAATCACTAGGAGACATTTCCCTGTAAGATAGGCTACCAAAGGTAAACAACTAGGTGTCGGATCCCACACATAGCAATACACATTACACGTACGCATAACATGCAAGTATGTGCTGTACAACATGGCATCACAACATAACTCAACAACTCATATAGATAAAGGCCCAGAAGAGCCATCATAGCATTTATTACAATCAGAGGTCACATGACCCAACATACAGAGCGTACAGGCAACGGAAGCATAACATGTCTGAGTACAGACAACTACAAATGAAAAAGGCTGAGAAGCCTGACTATCTACAAGACCCTCCTAAGGGCACAAGACCGTAGCTGAGGTAACAAGCTAAACGTCGAAGTCCACGCGGAATCACTAGCGAGACTGAAGTCTCTCTGCAAAACATAAATTAAGCAAAAGTGAGTACAAAGGTACTCAGCAAGACTTACATCAGAACTAACTACATATGCAATAGTATCAACAAGGGGGTAGTGGAGTTTGACTGCAGCAAGCCATCTTTGACTCGTGGCTATCCTGAACTACGACCGCAAGTAACTCTTTTGAGGTGGCGCACACAAGTCCACATATTCACCAATCAATACACCACTATGGATCCGCTCCCGTTTCCCTACGAGAAGGCCATCCATAGTACTCACACTTGTCTTGAGTATTTTAGAGTATCCACTTTCAATTGTCTATGTACCACGTAAGCATACAAGAAGTCCATATCCGCGGACCCGGCTATTCGAATAGATCATGTTAACCCTGCAGGGGTGTACTTCTTCACACACGCTCTCGCCACTTACCGCCATGTACACGTCGTGTATCTCGGCAACCTTCAAGCGGAAGCCTGGCGAGGGTGTCGGCCACGACCTGACTAACCACACAAGTCTCTCGTCCAGGTTTATCGCCTATTCGGGTTCCATCCGTGGGGAGATCCGGCTGGGGTGTCGCTCACGGCCCCAAAAGATGTGCGCAGGGTTCCCAACCCCACCTCGTCGGATGGATCTACGCTTGGTACACCGTGCCATGGTGCCTAGTCTGACCCAAGCCCACATGTACCGTGTGCCACTTGGTAGACTACTAACACTACCTACAAACACCAGAAACTAGTTGCAACTCCTGGACAGAGATCTAGTTGATTAATAAGTCGAGAGGGTTCGAGTTACCGGAACCCAATGTGTGGTAGTAACTATGTCATTGGACAACTTACACATAACTCAGTTCTTAAGGACGGCTCCAGTGAGACAACCCACCATGTACTCCTACATGGCCTCTCACCGCTACCTTTACCAAAACATGTTCACACACTTAGCTCACACAGTAGGACATGTTCACCACATTCCAATTCATCCCCGATGAATCAGACCTGACTCAACTCTATGCAATAGCAGGCGTAACCAGAAAGCATGAATGAGTAGGCACAACATGGCTCAAACAACTCCTACTCATGCTAGTGGGTTTCAACTATTTACTGTGGCAATGACAGGTCATGCAGAGGAAAGGGGTTCAACTACCGCGGCAAAAGCAGTTCAATCGTTGTTGTCCTAATGCAGTAAAAGAGAGCAGGAGCGAGAGAGTGGGATTGTATCGGGATGCTCAATGGGGGTTTGCTTGCCTGGCACTTCTGAAGATATCAATGAGTCTTCATCGGTGTCATCGATCACATCATCGGAACGTCGTCTACTAAGAGGGGACAAAACCGACAAACAGAGAAAGAACACAATCAATGCAATGCAACAATATGATGCATGAACATGACATGGCAATATGATGTGGTTTGGCCTAATGCAACTAGCAACCAAATTAAATGAAGTTGGTTTGAACCAAAGGTTCAAATTCAAACTCCATATGTGATTATTCAAATGCCACTTATTCAAATTGTCCTAAACAGTGGCTGTAAGTTATTCAAACATGCATGAAAATGCCATAAACAGATTCCTTGGATTTTTCTGATCAATTTTCATATATAAATTATTTTTATCTGAGCTACGGTTGATTTTATATGAATTTTAGAAGTTTAAAGCATTTTCTGGAATTTCTAAACCTTTTCTAATTTATCTTAATTCCAGAAAGGCTTTATTGCGTCAGCACTGCGTCACTGTGATGTCAGTAGTCAACAGGGCTGGTCCAGGTCAAACCTGACCAGTGGGTCCCACTGGTCAGTGACTGGGGCTGGTTAGTGTCAATGACATGTGGTCCCAGTCAACAGCTACATCAACTTGGTCAACTCTGGCACGTGGGGCCCGTTGGGTTAGTTTAAACCAAACAGAAAATAAACTAGGTTAATTAGGTGCGTAGGGCCCATGTGTCAGTGGGCTAGGTGGTTAGTTAGCGGGGTGATTAGCCCCTAAGTAAGCGGCCACGTCGGCGTTAGGCGCCGGCGACCAAAGACACGGCGGTGGCTCGCCGGAGTTGCCCGTCCGGCCAGCTCCGACAACGGGAGCTCACGCGGCTCGGTGCGTTGGAAAGCTGCTGCGGCGGCGCTTCGGATGGTGGATGTGGCAAGTGCTGGGGTGGGCGGGAACGGCGGTGGCGACCTCAACGGCGGCGGCCGAAGTTCGGGCATCGGCGACATATCGCTACGGTGCACAAGAGGACGAGCTGGTGGCGGCGTTGGCTTGCTGCGGAGCTGCTAAGCACGTAGCAAAGCTCGGGCGTGACGGATGCTACATAAAGCAACGACGGCGACTAGTGTGGCGGCGCTGAGTTCTCGGGCACGACGGCCCGATGGGTTAGAGGACGAGAACGACCACGAGAGCAGGGGGGACGACGGAGGAGCTCACATCGGTCCAGATGAGAAGCTCAGCCGGCCCGGGGAAGCTCTGGAGCGGCCCAATCGACGTCGACGAGCTTCGGGCGCCGGCGGCGAGGACGAGCTCGATGTCGTCGGTGTGGTGCTCCTCAGCTTGTGTTCTTGCCCGTAGAGGTTGCGGAGGATGCTTTGGAGCTGTTGGACACAAAGGTATGATGAGGGGACGGCGGTGGCTACGGTGATCTCGGCGACACGGCCATGGCGGCTTCGGCCACGAGGGGAGAACGAGAGAAAGGACGAGGGAGAAGGCAGAGAGTGAGGGGAAAGGGCCAGGGGGGCTCGAGGCGTCTCCAGCGACGCAGATCAGGGCGAAGGGGCGGCCTCCAGCGCGAAGCAGGAGGTAGAGCTCGGGCGCGCGCGCGTCGACACGCCTCTGCCTACTGGCAGAGGTTGAAGACGGTGGGGAGGCCTGGTGGGCTGGGCCGGCTCAGGAGCTGGGCCTCCTCATGGCCAGCCAGGTAAGAAGGCCCAGGTACTTCCACTCTCTCTCTCTTCTAAAATAGTTTCTGTTTTCTATTTTTCTTTCTTTGTTTTATTTTCTTTTGCCACTGTTTTGAAATTTAAACAATTTCAAACAATGCCAAAAACTCCTCTGAACAATTTTATGTTGCTAGATGGACTTTTCCAAAAGCGCATAAAATATTTCAAAGTTATTTGAAAATATATTCTATATATTATGAATATACTTCCAAATTCAAATACAATAATAAATTAAATTCCATGCCCAAAATATTCCACAGAAATGTCCATTATTTTTGGTTTGCTGCAAAAGCCTTGCCAAAATATCCAACAAATATTAGGAACATTTTGGAAACATTGAATGCATTTTTTTTTGACTGGACCTACTTGGAATTTGAAGTGCTAGGGTTTGAACAATCCCCTTTTCAAGTTTCCTTTGAAAATAAACATGATGACATGATGATCAGGCAAGGACCATAGGGGTTGATCTAGGGATGTGACAATGAAAGAGCTTCTGAAGATAATGGGCAAGATCCTTGTGCTCTCTGGGATGATTGTCTCTTTATTTGCAGTGTATGTAGCACTCGTGACGTATTCAGGGGCTATGACATGAGCACTTTGCTGAAACTAGTAATGAATGAAATATGTTTAGCAGGCTGGGCGTAGTGTTGTGAACATTTAAAGATTTCTATTAAAGGAAATCAGGGGGTATCCCCTTTTTCTCATAAGTAAATAAACAACAGAGGCCCTTTTGCTAACAAATAAATAAATTAGCAGAGGCCCTATCGGGCCAGCTTTGTTGCCATTCGAAGACGTCGAGCAAATTATAGTCCAACATCAAACTAGGTCAAACATCTAATTATATAAGAATGTCTTGCAAGTTTAGTAGATTACAATGTATAAGCTGCATTACTTAGAACTTAATCGATATAAGGTAGAATCACAGGATAGTTATTCAACACATACCAAACCATTTTGTCCAAATCTTTAGGTTTGTCGCCTTGCCGTCTCTTCCCTGTAACTCGAAAAAAAATCGAAAACACTGAGCTCGGGACTGTCCTCACCCACCTCTTTGCTAAGCTGATCAGTTGTTTCAACATATTTTGAGAAAAATGTCAACGCTCTGTAGCAATGTAGGCCTCTGCAATGGTACCCTCGGGTCTAGCTCTGTTCCTAACATAGCCCTTGAAAGTGCCTAGCCGCTGATACGTCTCCAACGTATCTATAATTTTTGATTGTTCCATGCTATTATATATTCTGTTTTGGATGTTTAATGGGCTTTATATATTATTTTTGGGACTAACCTACTAACCCAAGGCCCAGTGCTAATTGCTATTTTTTGCCTATTTCAGTGTTTCGCAGAAAAGGGATATCAAATGGAGTCCAAACGAATGAAACCTTTGGGAGAGTTATTTTTTGGAACTGTATCTTCACATAAGACTTGGAGTACATGCGAGGGAACGAGAGAGGCGGCCACGAGGGTCCAGGGCGCGCCCCCACCCTCGTGGGCCACCTCTGGCTCCCCCGATGCCCTCCTTCCTCCTATATATATATCCATGTACCCTGAAAACATTGAGGCAGCAGAGAAAACCCTAATTCCACCGCCGCAACCTTCTCTTCCCGTGAGATCCCATCTTGGAGCCTGTTCTGGAGCTCCGTCGGAGGGGGGATCGATCATGGAGTGCTTCTACATCAACACCATAGCCTCACCAATGAGTTGTGAGTAGTTTACCACAGACCTTCGGGTCTATAGTTATTATCTAGATGGCTTCTTCTCTCTTTTTGGATCTCAATACAAAGTTCTCCTCGATCTTCGAGGTGATCTAATCGATGTAATCTTTTTGCGGTGTGTTTGTCGAGATCCAATGAATTGTGGGTTTATGATCAAGATTATCTAGGAACAATATTTGATTCTTTTCTGAAATCTTTTATGTATGATTATAGTATCCTTGCAAGTCTCTTCGAATTATTGGTTTGGGTTAGCCAACTAGATCTATAGTTCTTGCAATGGGAGAAGTGCTTGGCTTTGGGTTCAATCTTGCGGTGTCCTTTCCCGTGACAGCAGGTGCAGCAAGGCACGTATTGTACTGTTTCCATCGAGGATAAAAAGATGGGGTTTATATCATATTGCTTGAGTTTATCCCTCTACATCATGTCATCTTGCTTAAGGCGTTACTCTGTTCTTATGAACTTAACACTCTAGATGCATGCTGGATAGCGGTCGATGTGTGGAGTAATAGTAGTAAATGCAGAATCGTTTCGGTCTACTTGTTAAGGACGTGATGCCTATATATAATGATTATGCCGAGATATTCTCATAACTATGCGCTTTTCTATCAATTGCTCGATAGTAATTTGTTCACCCACCGTAGAATTATGCTATCATGAGAGAAGCCAGTAGTGAAACCTAGGGCCCCCGGGTCTATTCTCATAATATTAATCTTCCATCTACTTTACTTTGCTTTCTTTACTTTTTGTTCTTATACCAAAAATAAAAAATATTATACTATCCTATCTATCAGATCTCACTTTCGTAAGTTACCGTGAAGGGATTGACAACCCCTTATCGTGTTGGCTGCGAAGTTCTTATTTGTTTGTGCAGGTGCGAGGGACTTGCGCGTGGTCTCCTACTGGATTGATACCTTGGTTCTCAAAAACTGAGGGAAATACTTACGCTATTGAGCTGCATCACCCTTTCCTCTTCGAGGGAATACAACGCAAGCTCGAGAAGTAGCAAGAAGAATTTCTCGTGCCGTTGCCGGGGAGATCTACCCGAAAGTCATATACCAAGTACCTATCACAAACCCTTATCCTCCGCACTACATTATTTGCCTCTCGTTTTCCTCTCCCACACTTCACCCTTGCCGTTTTACTCGCCCTTCTTTTTCTGTGTGTTTACCGTTCGCTTGCCTCTTGTTTGCTTGTGCGTTGGATTGCTTGCTTGTCACTATGGCTCAAGATAGTACCAAATTGTGTGACTTCTCTAATACCAACAATAATGATTTTATTAGCACGCCTATGGCTCCTATTACTGAAGCTGAATCTTGTGAGATCAATGCTGCTCTGTTGAATCTTGTCATGAAAGATCGATTTTCTGGCACTCCTAGTGAAGATGCCGCTACCCATCTAAACAACTTTGTTGATTTGTGTGATATGCAAAAGAAGAGGGATACAGATAATGATATTGTTAAATTGAAGCTATTTCCGTTTTCACTTAGAGATCGTGCTAAAAATTGGTTTTCCTATTTGCCTAGAAATAGTATTGATTCATGGAATAAGTGCAGAGATGCCTTTATCTTTAAGTATTTTCCTCCCGCTAAGATTATCTCTCTTAGAAATGATATTATGAATTTTAAGCAACTAGATCATGAGCATGTTGCACAAGCTTGAGAGAGAATGAAATTAATGATACGTAATTGTCTTACACATGGTTTGTACTTATGGATGATTATACAAAACTTTTATGCTGGCTTGAATTTTGCTTCTAGAAATCTTTTAGATTCGGCCGCGGGGGGCACTTTCATGGAAATCACCTTAGGAGAAGCTACCAAACTCCTAGATAATATTATGGTTAACTACTCTCAATGGCACACCGAAAGATCTACTAGTAAAAAAGTGCATGATATTGAAGAGATTATTGTTTTGAGTGGAAAGATGGATGAACTTATGAAATTATTTGCTACTAATAGTGCTTCTTCTGATCCTAATGATATGCCTTTATCCACGTTGATTGAAAATAATAATGAATCTTTGGATGTGAATTTTGTTGGTAGGAATAATTTTGGTAACAATGCTTATAGAGGAAACTTTAATCCTAGGCCTTTTCCTAGTAATTCCTCTAATAATTATGGTAATTCCTACAACAACTCTTATGGAAATTTTGGTAAGATGCCCTCTGAAGTTGAGACTAGTGTTAAAGGGTTTATGAATTCGCAAAAGAATTTCAATGCTTTGCTTGAAGAAAATTTGCTTAAGATTGATGAGTTGGCTAGAAACTTGGATAGAATTACTCTTGATGTTGATTATTTGAAACTTGGATCTATTCCAACTAAGTATGTTATCAATGAGTCTCTCAAATCCATGAGAATTTCCGTTGATGAGTGCAAAGAAAGAACCACTAGGATGCGTGCTAAAAAAGATTGCTTTCTGAAAGCATGTTCTTCTAATTATCATGAAAATAAAGATGAAGATCTGAAAGTTATTGATGTGTCTTCTATTAGATCCTTGTTTTCTAGTTTGAATCTTGTAAAGATGGGACTGGAGATGAGTCTACTTTAGTTAAAAGGCGTCCCAATGATTTGGAGTTTTTAGACCATGATGCTAAAATTGTTAAAAGTGGGATTGAAGAGATTAAATCGTTGCATAGTGATGAACCCACTATTTTGGATTTCAAGGGATTCAATTATGATAATTGCTCTTTAAAAGATTGTATTTCCTTGTTGCAATCCATACTAAATTCTCCACATGCTTATAGTCAAAATAAGGCTTTTACCAAACACATAGTTGATGCTTTGATGCAATCTTATGAAGAGAAACTTGAATTAGAAGTTTCTATCCCAATAAAGCTTTATGATGAGTGGGAACCTACTATTAAAACTAAAATTAAAGATTATGAATGCTTTGATTTGTGTGATTTGGGTGCAAGTGTTTCTACAATTCCAAAAACTTTGTGTGATATGTTAGGTTTCCGTGAGCTTGATGATTGTTCTTTAAATTTGCGTCTTGCGGATTCCACCGTTAAGAAACCTATGGGGAGGATTAATGATGTTCTTATTTTTTCCAATAGAAATTATTTTCCCGTAGATTTGATCGTTCTTGATATAGATTGCAATCCTTCATGTCCTATTATTCTTGGTAGACCTTTCCTTAGAACGATTGGTGCAATTATTGATATGAAGGAAGCAAATATTAGATTCCAATTTCCGTTAAGGAAAGGCATGGAACACTTTACTCGAAAGAAAATCAAATTACCTTAGGAATCTATTATAAGAGCCACTAATGGATTGCCTACCAAAGATGGCAATACCTAGATCTATTATTGTATCGTGCCTAGCTAGGGGCGTTAAACGATAGCGCTTGTTGGGAGGCAACCCATTTTTATTTTCTTTGTTTTTGCTTCTGTTTAGGAATAAATATTGCATCTAGCTTCTGTTTAGATGTGGTTTTGTGTTTTAATTAGTGTTTGTGCCAAGTAGAACCTTTGGGAAGACTTATGTGAAGTATACGTGATCATGCTGTAAAAAACAGAAACTTTAGCGCTCACGAGATTGGCTGTAATTTCTTACTGGAGAGCGATTTTTAGTTGATTCTTTTTGCAGATGATTAATAGACAAATTCCTTGTCAGGCCCAAGATGCGATTCTATCCCAATCACATGACACTTATGTGATTGGGGCACAACCCCATTTCGGGCGCTTAGCAAGATGGATATCATTAGATCGTACCATTACATACATACATAGGGGATACAACAATTCATACAAGTCACATGAATACAACATCACCAATACAAGGCATCCGACTGCAGATGCAAACATGAAAAGAACAACGACATCCATCTGCTATCCCAGGCTGCCGACCCGGAACCTAACCCAAGACTGAAGAAGAAGAAGAAGACAGAACTCCAAACAACGAACATCGCTCTCACATCAAGGCTTCAGAAACCTGCACCTGCAACTGTTGTTGTAGTATCTGTGAGCCACGAGGACTCAGCAATCCCATAACCATGGGTAACAAGACTATCAAAGTTTAATGGGTAGGAAGAGGTAAAGTGGTGAGGTTCCAGCAGCGGCTATGCAAAAATATGGTGGCTAACTTACGAGTACAAGAATAAGATGAGCATCTACGCAAACGGTCGCAAACTAGTAATGATCGCTAAAGATCCTGAACTACCTACGAGTCAAACATAACCCCACCGTGTTCTCTTCTCAAAGTGAATAGAGACAGTCACGGTTACTCACACAGTTGTGTGTTTTACTTCGGATCTTCTGTCAAGTTTTCTACAACCGGACATTAACAAATTCCAATCTGCCACTTAACCACGGGCACGGCTTTCGAAAGATCATAACCCTGCAGGGGTGTCCCAACTTAGCCCATCAAAAGCTCTCACGATCAGCTGAAGTAATAATAATTATTACCCCTTATCTTAGGAAAATCCGATCAGGCTCGGTATCCCGATGCACAAGACATTTCGACAATGGTAAAACAAGTCCAGAAGGACCTCCCGGCGTGCCGACACCCTGATGGTACCCGCGCGCATCTTGTCTCAGGCCCCTTCCTGATGAGCACTACGTACAGCAACCGAAGACCCCAGATAACTCGGTGGCACCGCAAGTGGCTCTAGTTTGGGACCAACACCATCAGCACTGGCCCCCCTACTATGTAGAAAAGAATCTCGAGGGAGCGTCCCCCTATGCAATTTAATTAATTAATTAAGTTGTTATTATGAGGCAAATTAAAACCAATGTTGGGCCATGCTGGAAGAGTTTTATTCAAAGACGAAGTGTCAAGGGGTACCCATATACCCAACCGTGTAAGGAACGCAAAATCAAGGAACATAATGCCGGTTTATCGGCGCCTAAGGTGGCATGAGTGGAACAAAACACCAAGCAAAAGGCCAAGCCTTCCACCCATGCCCAGTATATAGGTGTGTTAATAATAACAATAGATATTGTGATATTCCAACAACAAGATCCGACATGGATCAATCTTCATCTTCACCTGCAACTAACAATGCTATAAGAAGGACTGAGCAAGCGGGTAACATAGCCAAACAATGGTTTGCTAGGAAGGTGTTAAAGGTTAGAGGTTTCATGGCAACAAGGAGAGGGGCTGACAATAAAGACGGGTAGCGCGACATGTAACGATAGCATCGAGACAACTGAGCATGGCAATGATAGTAAAGGTATCCAAGGGTATGGTCATCTTGCCTGAGATCCCGCAAGGAAGAAGAACGGATCCATGAAGTAGATGAAGAAGAAGCTTCGAAGACGAGCCACGAGTAGTCGAACGAATCCTCACGATTGCAACGGAACAAGCACTAACGAGAAGAGGCAAGCAATACGGTAAACACACAACACAAGAACAAGACAATATGCTCAACCAAGTATGATGCAAGACAAGTCTATGTATGATGCAATACATTGCAAGGGAGGAAGCACAGAAAAACAACACAAGAACATGACAATATGCTCAATCAAGTATGATGCAAAACAAGTCTATATATGATGCAATACATGGCAAGGTAGTAAGCGCAGAAAAACAACACAAGTCAACAAGTTTAAATGAGGCCGGAAACTACATATAACAAATCCGGTAAGTCCTGATATGCATAGTTTGAAATTAGTCCAGATCTGAACATACCTTAAGTTAAAGTTGTTAAACAGCAAGTTAACATGCACCATGATGATCTACACGAAATTCTAGTCAAGTTTCATATAAAGTTTGTTTAATTCGGAGCTACGGCCTAGAAGATATGAGCAAAACAAGACAAGCAAGGCAACGGTGCAAGATGCAACCCAAACATCAAGAAAACTCACTCCAAACATGAAAACAATATGATATTATGATTCTACATGAAAAATCACACAAGTTTCATAAAAGGCACGCTCAGAACGGAGCAACGGGCTAAAAGATACACATGAAACAAGATATAACAACAAGCTGAAGTTAACAGCCACATAGCAACTTTGGAGCAAGGTAAATATATGCTAAAGCACCCAAACATGTTAACAAGAAGCATGAACATGAAGTAGACATGATACTTAACAAGTAGGAACTTAGAACACACCCAAAAGCTTGCTGGAACACATTTAAACAAGGATGGGAAGTTGCAATAAAATTATCCAGACTTAGCCAAAATCTGGGAAGGCAAAAACATCATCACGATGCTGCCTTTAGAGGCACAAAACAACATGCATATCAACTCTAATAAGAACATAAAGAGGATAGACATGTAGTACACATATCCTACAGAAAACAACTCCATTGGAGCAACTCCATAGGAGGCATGGATCAATAGCAACAAGCTCCACCAATTTGAACATGCTGATAAAAACCTGACAGTTATATTTTATAGCAACTTGAGAGGAAGAAATAAATAAGCTACAACAGGTCATATGAGCAAGTAAGGCATGAATGGATAGACAATAACATGGACAACAAGACATGATCATTGGCCACTCCAACACAAGCATGGATTTGACTAGGGCATCAAGCAAACAAGGCATCAGGTTATAACAGATTCCAGACTTAGCAGAAATTTCACTAAGTATAAAACAGTTATGTTGGCATGGCATGTTTACAAGCATGTTTAAGTAACCTCAAGGCATATCATGGAAATAGGTTTGCACCACAGGAAAGACCATATAATGGTGCTTCTAAAACATCTAGACATGTGGCATGAAGACAGACACATCAATAGCAATGATCAAGTGAAATCAACATCTCATAACAAGTTTCATCTCTTAACAGCCAAATGCACTTTTGCATCAGAGATTAATATGGCAATATGAACTCAAACAAGCATGCTACATCAACCATCATGTACTACACTTCATAATGAACATTTTGACATCGCAGATGCATTATTTGGATAAACATGCACCAAGTTATGATATCTCAAACATGGCAACAAAACAACAAGTAGCAGCAGTTTATAACAAGTAGCACTCTTGCAACAGAGATTAGAGCATCTAGATGAAGTCAAACAAGCATGGAACAATGGAACAAAGTGTAGAGCATATCGCCACGATCATCTTGACATATCATTCACTCAATTTGGATAAGCACACAAAAAGTTATTAGCTCCACAAGAATGCAATAAAATATGACAGGAAAAATGACTTAGCCATTTTTACAGAGGGAAAAGTGAGCGCAAGATAAGTAAAGTGTGACCGGGGCGGGATTTAGACGGGGCTCACCACGGGCTTTGGCCCATCTGTAGAGGAGGTGGAGGCCGGACAGAGGGGCAGAGGAGACGGGCCAGGCTGGGCCTCGGGGTTGGCTGGGCCGGCTTGAGGGAGGCTTGGGCCTGGCTTGCGGCGTTGGGGAAGCTGGGACGTGGCGGGGCCCATGAGGCCAGGCGCGGGAGGAGGTGAACGGCCCGGTCATTGTCCTCGCGAGCAGGATCGAGGCCGGCGACGGAATCCCGAACGGCGGCGCTGGCTTGTCGTTCTCCAGCGAGGAAAGCTCGAGGGCGGCACGACGAGGCAGATCCGGGGGCGCCGGACCCGGATCTGGCCGGAGGGAGTTGGGGCGGCGGCCGGCGGAGCACCTGGCCGGCGGGGCGGCTCGCCGGCCGGAGGTGGCGAAGGCGGCGGGGCACGACGGGGACTCCGGTGGCTGAGGCGAGGGAGCGGAGCAGCGGCGGCGCAGAGCGGCGCGGCGGCGCTTCGGGCCCGGGCGGGCCGGATCCGGGCGCTGCAGGTCGCGGTGGCTGCAGGAGAGAGAGCGGGTGAGGTGGCGGCACGCGGTTGGCTGAGCGGGGCGGCGGGGTGACGTGGCTGCACGTGATTGGCCGGGGTGAGGTGTCCGGCGGACATGTCCGGTGCGGATGGACATGTTCGGCGGCGCTAGAGGAGCGGGGCTAGGGTTCATCCGCGAAAATGGAGAGGGAGGCACCTATTTATAGCTAGAGGGAGCTAGGAGTGTCCAAATGAGGAGCTGTTCGCGGCCACGCGATCGTGATCGAACGGCGAAGAGCATGGAGGGGGTTAGAATGAGCTTGGTTGGCTGTTGGAAAAGGGTGTTGGGCCAAAAGAGAAAAGGCTTCCGGCGGTTAACGTGGTTAACCGTTGGGCTATCAAACGAACTCCGAACGCGACGAAACTTGACAAGCGGTCTACCTATGCTATAATAAGACCACACGCCAAGTTTCAACCCATTCCGAGAATTTTTTCCGGTCACTCATAAAATAAATATTCGGAGGTGCCGCGGGCGCGTGTGAGTGTGTCTGGGCTCAGAACGGACAACGGAGAGGACGAGGGAACTCGGACGGATGCAAGTTTTGAAAACATGCTGATGCAACACACATGATGACATGGCAAGATGCAACACGCAAGCAGATGACATGGCAACAACGACGAATAACTGGCTGACACCTGGCGCACCGGTCTCGGGGTGTCACAACACTCCCTACTAACAAGAGATCTCGTCCCGAGACCTTAGGAACGAGACGGAAGAGAAAAAGGAAGAACAAAGTTCTTCGAGGACAAAATAGTGAAATCAAAGAATCTTAAGAGGTTGAGCCACTTGAAAGGGCGGATACAACGAAGATGAACGAAGTTGCAAAGACTTTGTTAAACAAGGCATACAACGAGAATCAAGGAGGTTGAAAGGCACGAGACAAGAGCTGAAGGAGCAAGACTGAATTTGAAACCACTCCGGTTAATAAGAGATAGAAAGGAATCCTCCACGAAGGAATTCGGGCAGCACTCCGGTTGAAACTGAAAGAAATAGCACACCGGTTGAACATGAATGTAATGGAACAAAACTTGAAAAGGTGAAATGATACTCGACGAGAGCAACAACACAATGTCTCCGGAAGAATTGAAATGATGGAATTAAAAGAATGGAGAAGAAGATGACAACTTGATCACAAGTGACATGAACGAGAATTTATAGGAGAAAGACTTGAACGGAGTTGTTGAGAAAATCAACAACAAAAGAATAAGCCTGTTGTGGACTTATAGAAATCATCTCAAAACTTGAAGTGAATTATGCCGCAACCAAAAGACTGAATAGATGAGAATGAAGGAAGAAATGCAAAACTCCACTTCAAACGAATACGGAGAATTATTTGCATCTCGGGACAGAAAAGAATAATGCTTGAGCTGCTCCAGAAGAATTGCTCAATATTTGAAGAATGGATTAAATGATGAAGAAAAACCATGAAGAACTCCAGTAACGAAAAGGAAGATGATATAGAAATGACGGACGAAAAGAATAAGATTAGAGCCTTGCGATGATTTCGAGGGGGTACCGACGAGATAGCCGAGAACTTTGAGATCCGGGGAAGTAAAGATTAAAGCACTTGGAACTACAATTTATTCATCAAGAATAAACTCCGAAGGAAGGAATTAAATCGACTTGATGAAAAAGGAATACGAATTATGTTATGCTTATCCTCCACCAATTAAAATGATGCAAAGCAATGGATTCGCATACTACTTATTCTCAATGAAATTGAATAAAGAGGGATATATCGCGAACTTGCGAAAATCTTCATGAAACACCGGTAGGATTGGAATAAAAATGAATTGATATGATAGCACCGGAAAAGAACTCTTGAGCGAACCACCGTAAATAATTAAAGCCGAGTGAATAAAAGAAATGAACCACCGGGAAGAATTAAAATCGAGTGATGAATGAGAACAAACCACCGTGAAGAATTAAATCGAGTGAATACAAGAGAAAGAATCGCCGAGAAGAATAAATCACTCGAGGGAATTAAGATGCAAGAGAACGAAGAGATCGCGAACTGATTAAAGAATACTTGAACGAAGCACCGGAAGAATGTGAGACGAACGACGAGGCATCGATGAAGAATATTTGGAGGACGAAGTTGAAAACTGAGAACGAAGAAATTTTCTGAAATGATGGCCTTCGGAGGAACACAAAGAAAAGAATTCGTGAACTACTCTGGATGAATGAAAAGAAGAAAGGTTGAACCAACGATGAAAAAGAATTTTTAAATGATCTTTGGAGAAGGCATATGACTGATGGAATCCCTTCTTACGTCACAACTTGAAAAGAATTTCGGAACACTCCGGAAAATTAGAAGAGTCAGGTAAGATCCTGGGAAATACCTGTGGGTTATGAGCCCACCGAAGAGAAAACACCGTTGTGAAGGATTGAAAGGAGAAGATGCACCGGAACGATTAAAGAATCGAAGGAGGTGACAACCTCGAATTAATTGAAACACAAACGATTCTCCCGAGATGTCTTCGGAACTCCGGAATAAATAAATGGCGAGAGGCGAACGAGCAAGGAAAAACACTTGAGCCGAGGGAAAAGAATATGAACAACACCAAATATTTGAGTTGGATCCACCGGAAAATAAATAGATGAAGAAGGACGAACGAGAGAAGAACTCATCGGAGAAGAAAAGAGATGAAGGATGACAAACTAGAAAAGAAATCACCGGTTGAAACAATTGAGGAAAAGAAGCAAAGGATTCACACGAGTAGGATGGATACTCGATTAAGGACTTCGGTTCCGAGAAGCAAAAGGGTGGGCGGGTGGGAAAAAGAAAGAACACAACGGACGGGGAAAACACCGTCGGTTAAAAGAACTGAGGTTGAACTTGCAAAGAAGAAGAGGGTCGAATCCACTTGACGAGAGATGCACCAGATGAAAGAACTAACAACGCAACAAAAGAAAACTAACCGCGAGATCCTAAAATAAATTTGAAGGGGAAGAGGATTAATTCAAAACACCTACGTCAAGATTCCTCACCAGAGCGACGAAGGGACTCGGGAGTAAAAAGAAATCCTACTCTCCGATATAACTAGACTCCGAAAAAGTTTTTTGCTAGACCCAACAACGGCCAAGCTAGGATCAATCAAGGGGGCTCCTATGGTCGGTTGAGGCTCTGATACCAACTTGTCAGGCCCAAGATGCGATTCTATCCCGATCACGTGACACTTACGTGATTGGGGCACAACCGCATTTCGGGCGCTTAGCAAGATGGATATCATTACATCGTACCATTACATACATACATACATACATACATACATACATAGGGGATACAACAATTCATACAAGTCACATGAATAGAACATCACCAATACAAGGCATCCGACTACGGATGCAAACATGAAAAGAACAACGACATCCATCTGCTATCCCAGGCTGCCAACCCGGAACCTAACCCAAGACTGAAGAAGAAGAAGAAGAAGAAAGAACTCCAAACAATGAACATCGCTCTCACGTCAAGACTTCGAAAACCTGCACCTGCAACTGTTGATGTAGTATCTGTGAGCCACGAGGACTCAGCAATCCCATAACCATGGGTAACAAGACTATGAAAGATTAATGGGTAGGAAGAGGTAAAGTGGTGAGGTTGTAGCAGCGGCTAAGCAAAAATATGGTGGCTAACTTACGAGTACAAGAATAAGATGAGCATCTACGCAAACGGTCGCAAACTAGTAATGATTGCTAAAGATCCTGGACTACCTACGAGTCAAACATAACCCCATCGTGTTCTCTTCTCAAAGTGAAAAGACACAGTCACGGTTACTCACACAGTTGTGTGTTTTACTTTGGATCTTCTGTCAAGTTTTCTACAACCGGACATTAACAAATTCCAATCTGCCACATAACCGCGGGCACGACTTTCGAAAGATCATAACCCTGCAGGGGTGTCCCAACTTAGCCCATCACAAGCTCTCACGATCAGCTGAAGTAATAATAATTATTACCCCTTATCTTAGGAAAATCCGACCAGGCTCGGTATCCCGGTGCACAAGACATTTCGACAATGGTAAAACAAGTCCAGCAAGACCTCCCGGCGTGCCGACACCCTGATGGTAGCCACGCGCATCTCGTCTCAGGCCACGTACGGATGAGCACTACGTATAGCAACCGAAAACCCCAGATAACTGGGTGGCACCGCAAGTGGCTCTAGTTTGGGACCAACACCATCAGCAGTGGCCCCCCTGCTGTGTAGAAAAGAATCTCGAGGGAGCGTCCCCCCTATGCAATTTAATTAATTAATTAAGTTGTTATTATGAGGCAAATTAAAACCAATGTTGGGCCTTGCTGGAGGAGTTTTATTCAAAGACGAAGTGTTAAGGGGTCCCAATATACCCAACCGTGTAAGGAACGCAAAATCAAGGAACATAATGCCGGTTTATCGGCGCCTAAGGTGGCATGAGTGGAAAAAAACACCGAGCAAAAGGCCAAGCCTTCCACCCATGCCCAGTATATAGGTGTGTTAATAGTAACAATAGATATTGTGATATTCCAACAACAAGATCCGACATGGATCAATCTTCATCTTCACGTGCAACTAACAAGGCTATAAGAGGGGCTGAGCAAGCGGGTAACATAGCCAAACAATGGTTTGCTAGGAAGGTGTCAAAGGTTAGAGGTTTCATGGCAACAAGGAGAGGGGCTGACAATAAAGATGGGTAGCACGACATGTAACGATAGCATCGAGACAACTGAGCATGGCAATGATAGTAAAGGTATCCAAGGGTATGGTCATCTTCCCTAAGATCCCGCAAGGAAGAAGAACGGATCCATGAAGTAGACGAAGAAGAAGCCTCGAAGACGAGCCACGAGTAGTCGAACGAATCCTCACGATCGCAATGGAACAAGCACTAACGAGAAGAAGCAAGCAATACGGTAAACACACAACACAAGAACAAGACAGTATACTCAACCAAGTATGATGCAAGACAAGTCTATGTATGATGCAATACATGGCAAGGGAGGAAGCACAGAAAAAACAACACAAGAACATGACAATATGCTCAAGCAAGTATGATGCAAGACAAGTCTATATATGATGCTATACATGGCAAGGTAGGAAGCACAGAAAAACAACACAAGTCAACAAGTTTAAATGAGGCCGGAAACTACATATAACAAATCCGGTATTTCCTCATATGCATAGTTTGCAATTAGTACAGATCTAAAAAACCTTAAGTTAAAGTTGTTAAACAGCAAGTTAACATGCACCATGATGATCTACACAAAATTCTAGTCAAGTTTCATATAAAGTTTGTTTAATTCGGAGCTACGGCCTAAAAGATATGAGCAAAACAAGACAAGCAAGGCAACGGTGCAAGATGCACCCCAAACATCAAGCAAACTCACTCCAAACATGAAAATAATATGATATTATGATTCTACATGCAAAATCACAAAAGTTTCATATAAGGCACGCTCAAAACGGAGCAACGGGCTAAAAGATACACATGAAACAAGATATAACAACAAGCTGAAGTTAACAGCCACATAGCAACTTTGGAGCAAGGTAAATATATGCTAAAGCACCCAAACATGTTAACAAGAAGCATGAACATGAATTAGAAATGATACTTAATAATTAGGAACTTAGAACACACCCAAAAGCTTGCAGGAACACATTTAAACAAGCATGGCAAGTTGCAATAAAATTATCCAGACTTAGCCAAAATCTGGGAAGGCAAAAACATCATCACGATGCTGCCTTCGAAGGCACAAAACAACATGCATATCAACTCTAATAAGAACATAAAGAGCATGTGCATGTAGTAGACATATCCTACAGAAAACAACTCCATTGGAGCAACTCCATGGGAGGCATGGATCAATAGCAACAAGCTCCACCAAATTGAACATGCTGATAAAAACCTGACAGTTATCTTTTATAGAAACTTGAGAGCAAGAAATAAATAAGCTACAGCAGGTCATGTGAGCAAGTAAGGCACTAATGGATAGAAAATAACATGGACAACAAGACATGATCATTGGCCACTCCAACACAAGCATGCATTTGACTAGGGCATCAAGCAAACAAGGCATCAGGTTATAACAGATTCCAGACTTAGCAGAAATTTCACTAAGTATAAAACAGTTATGTTGGCATGGCATGTTTACAAGCATGTTTAAGTCACCTCAAGGCATATCATGGAAAGAGGTTTGCACCACAGGAAAGACCATATAATGGTGCTTCTAAAACATCTAGACATGTGGCATGAAGACAAACACATCAATTGCAATGATCAAGTGAAATCAGCATCTCTTAACAAGTTTCAGCTCTTAACAGCCAAATGCACTTTTGCATCAGAGATTAATATGGCAATATGAACTCAAACAAGTATGCTACAGCAACCATCATGTAGTACACTTCATAATGAACATTTTGACATATCATATGCATCATTTGGATAAACATGCACCAAGTTATGATATCTCAAACATGGCAACAAAATAACAAGTAGCAGCAGTTTATAACAAGTAGCACTCTTGCAACAGAGATTAGAGCATCTAGATGAAGTCAAACAAGCATGGCACAATGGAACAAAGTGTAGAGCATATCACCACGATTATTTTGACATATCATTCACTCAATTTGGATAAGCACACAAAAAGTTATTAGCTCCACAAGAATGCAATAAAATATGACAGGAAAAATGATCCGGGCGCTGCGGGCCGCGGTGGCTGCGGGAGAGAGAGCGGGTGAGGTGGAGGCACACGGTTGGCTGAGCGGGGCGGCGGGGTGACGTGGCTGCACATGATTGGCCGGGGTGAGGTGTCCGGCGGACATGTCCGACGCGGATGGACATGTTCGGCGGCGCTAGAGGAGCGGGGCTAGGGTTGATCCGCGAAAATGGAGAGGGAGGCACCTATTTATAGCTAGAGGGAGCTAGGAGTGTCCAAATGAGGAGCCATTCGCGGCCACGCGATCGTGATCGAACGGCCAAGAGCATGGAGGGGGTTAGAATGGGCTTGGTGGGCTGTTGGAAAAGGGTGCTGGGCCAAAAGAGAAAAGGCTTCCGACGGTTAACACGGTTAACCGTTGGGCTATCAAACGAACTCCGAATGCGACGAAACTTGACAGGCGGTCTACCTATGCTATAATAAGATCACACGCCAAGTTTCAACCCATTCCGAGAACGTTTTCCGGCCAATCATAAAATAAATATTCGGAGGCGTCGCGGGCGCGTGTGAGTGTGTCTGGGCTCAGAACGGACAACGGAGAGGACGAGGAAACTCGGACGGATGCAAGTTTTGAAAACATGCTGATGCAACACACATGATGACATGGAAAGATGCAACACACAAGTAGATGACATGGCAACGACGATGGATAACTGGCTGACACCTGGCGCACCGGTCTCGGGGTGTCACATTCCTCACGTCTACCAATTTTTTTTTCAATTTTTTAGAGTTACAGAAGTATTCGAAAGTTACAGATTACTACAGACTGTTCTGTTTTTGATAGATTATGTTTCTCGTGTGTTGTTTGCTTATTTTGATGAATCTATGAGTAGTATCGGGGGGTATGAATCATGGAGAAGTTTGAATACCGTAGGTTTAACACCAATATAAACAAAGAATGAGTTCATTACAGTACCTATGAGTCTTTGCTTTTTAGTTTTCCACAATAATCCTTGTTGGACACACCTTTTGGGAGAGATAAATATTATTTAGAATTTATTAGAATACTCTATGTGCTTCACTTATATCTTTTGAGCTAGATAGTTTTGCTCTAGTGCTTCACTTATATCTTTTAGAGCACGGTGGTGGTTTTATTTTGTAGAAATTGTTGATCTCTCATGCTTCACTTATATTATTTTGAGAGTCTTTTAGAACATCATGGTAATGTGCTTTGGTTAGGAAACTAGTCCTAATATGATAGGCATCCAAGATGGGTATAGTAAAAACTTTCATATAAAGTGCATTGAATATTATAAGAAGTTTGATACTTGATGATTGTTTTGAGATATGAGGATGGTAATATTAGAGTCATGCTAGTAGACTAGTTGTGAATTTTAGAAATAATTGTGTTAAGGTTTGCAAGTCCCGTAGAACGCACATATGGTAACCGTTGTGTGACAAATTTGAAGCATGAGGTATTTCATTGAGTGTCATCCTTTGTGTGGAGGTCGGGATCACGCGATGGTTAACTCTTACCAAACCTTCCCCTAGGAGCATGCGTGTAGTATTTTGTTTTGATGACTTGTAGATTTTTGCAATAAGTATGTGAGTTCTTTATGACTAATGTTGAGTCCATGGATTATACGCACTCTCACCCTTCCACCATTGCTAGCCTCTCTTGTGCCGCGCAACTTTCGTCGGTACCATACACCCACCATATACCTTCCTCAAAACAGCCACCATACGTACCTATCACGGCATTTCCATAGCCATTCCGAGATATATTGCCATGCAACTTACCATTGTTCCATTTGCTATGACACACTTCATCGTTGTCATATTGCCATGCATGATCATGTAGTTGACATCGTATTCGTGGCTAGGCCACCATGAATAATTTTTCATACATGTCACTCTTGATTCATTGCACATCCTGGTACACCGCCGGAGGCATTCATATGGAGTCATACTTTGTTCTAGTATCGAGTTGGAATATCGAGTTGTAAATCAATATAAGTGTGATGATCATCATTATTAAAGCATTGTCCCAAAAAGAAAAAAAGAAAAAAAAGGAAGGAAAGGCCAAATAAAAAAAGAAAGGACCGAAAAAGGGAAAAAGAAAAAAAGAAGAAAAAAAGGAAAAAAAAGAGAAGATAAAAAGGGACAATGCTACTATCTTTTTCCTTGTGCTTCAAAGTAGCACCATGAGCTTCATGATAGAGAGTCTCTTGTTTAGTCACTTTCATATGCTAGTGGGAATTTTCATTATAGAACTTGGCTTGTATATTCCGACGATGGGCTTCCTCAAATGCCCTAGGTCTTCGTGAGCAAGCAAGTTGGATGCACACCCACTTAGTTTCTTTTGTTGAGCTTTCATACATTTATAGCTCTAGTGCATCCGTTGCACGGCAATCCCTACTCACTCACATTGGTATATATTTATGGGCAACTCCATAGCCCATTCATACGCCTAGTTGATGTGAGACCATCTTCCTCTTTTGTGTTCTCCACAACCACCACTCTATTCCACATAGTGCTATGTCCATGGCTCACGCTCATATATTGCGTGAAAGTTGAAAGAGTTTGAAAAAATTTAAGTAACAAGTGCTTGGCTGAAACTGGGGTTGTGCATGATTGGAATATTTTGTGTGACGAAGATGAAGCATAGCCTAACTATATGATTTTTTAGGGATGAACTTTCTTTGGCCATGTTATTTTGAGAAGACATAATTCCTTTGTTAGTATGCTTGAAGTATTATTATTCTTATGTCAATATAGACTTTTGTCTTGAATCTTTCGGATCTAAACATTCATGCCACAATAAAGAAATTACATTGAGAATTATATTGGTTAGCATTCCACATAAAAAATTCTGTTTTATCATTTACCTACTCGAGGACGAGCAGGAATTAAGCTTGGGGATGCTTGGTACGTCTCCAACGTATCTATAATATTTGATTGTTCCATGCTATTATATATTCTGTTTTGGATGTTCAATGGGCTTTATTATACACTTTTATATTATTTTTTGGACTAACCTACTAACCCAAGGCCCAGTGCAAATTGCTGTTTTTGTTGCCTATTTAAGTGTTTCGCAGAAAAGGGATATCAAACGGAGTCCAAACGGAATGAAACCTTCGGGAGAGTTATTTTTGGAACCGTATCTTCACAGAAGACTTGGTGTACACGCGAGGAAACGAGAGAGGCGGCCACGAGGGTCCAGGGCATGCCCCCACCATCGTGGGCCCCCTATGGCTCCCCCGATGCCCTCCTTCCTCCTATATATATCCTTGTACCCTGAAAACATCGAGGCAATAGAGAAAACCCTAATTCGAGCGCCGCAACCATATGTTCCCGTGAGAGCCCATCTTGGGGCCTGTTCCGGAGCTCCGTCGGAGGGGGGATCAATCACGGAGTGCTTCTACATGAACACCATAGCCTCACCAATGAGTTGTGAGTAGTTTACCATAGACCTTCGGGTCCATAGTTATTAGCTCGATGGCTTCTTCTCTCTTTTTGCATCTCAATACAAAGTTCTCCTCGATCTTTGAGGAGATATATTCAATGTAATCTTTTTGAGGTGTGTTTGTCGAGATCCGATGAATTGTGGGTTTGTGATCAAGATTATATATGAACAATATTTGATTCTTTTCTGAAATCTTTTTTGTATGATTATAATATCCTTGCAAGTCTCTTCGAATTATTGGTTTGGTTTGGCCTACTAGATCTATAGTTCTTGCAATGGGAGAAGTGCTTGGCTTTGGGTTCAATCTTGCGGTGTCCTTTCCCAGTGACAGCAGGGGCAGCAAGGCACGTATTGTATTGTTTCCACCGAGGATAAAAAGATGGGGTTTATATCATATTGCTTGAGTTTATCCCTCTACATCATGTCATCTTGCTTAAGGTGTTACTCCGTTCTTATGAACTTAATACTCTAGATGCATGCTGGATAGCGGTCGATGTGTGGAGTAATAGTAGTAGATGCAGAATCGTTTTGGTCTACTTGTTACGGATGTGATGCCTATATATAATGATCATGCCAAGATATTCTCATAACTATGCACATTTCTATCAATTGCTCGACAGTAATTTGTTCACCCACCGTAGAATTCTGCTATCATGAGAGAAGCCACTAGTGAAACCTATGGCCCCCGAGTCTATTCTCATCATATTAATCTTCCATCTACTTTACTTTGCTTTCTTTACTTTCGGTTCTTATACCAAAAATACCGAAAATATTATACTATCCTATCTATAATATCTCACTTTCGTAAGCGACCGTGAAGGGATTGACAACCCCTTATCGCGTTGGCTGCGAAGTTGTTATTTGTTTGTGCAGGTGCGAGGGACTCGCGCATGGTCTCCTACTGGATTGATACCTTGGTTCTCAAAAACTGAGGGAAATACTTATGCTACTGTGCTGCATCGCCCTTTCCTCTTCGAGGGAATACAACGCAAGATCGAGAAGTAGTAGCCGCCTTTCAATAGGGTACATCCAGCCATACTGTACTGGACCTCTAAGTAGTGCCTCATCAGGTAGATGAACAGCCAAATGCACCATCACATCAAAGAAGGCTCGAGGATATATCTTCTCAAGGTCACATAGGATAGTTGGTATCTTGTCTCTAAGATGCTCCAAAGCATCTATCCTGATATTTCTACTGCAGAGTTCCCTGAAGAATTGTCCCAACTCTGCAACTGCTTTTTATAAGTCAGGGCGGCCCAATCCTCTAACGATAACAGGTAAAACCCTTGCAAGTAGGACGCGGTAGTCATGAGTTTTCAACCCTTGTACCTTGTTTCTATCTACACTGACTCTCCTTTCAGGGTTGGAAGCATATCCATGTGGGAACCTTACACGTGACAAGACGTTGGAGAATTATTTTCTTTTTACCTTGTCCAAGACGTACACAGCTGGTGCCATATCGCGTGGTGCACCATCATGTTCCACCTGCAAATCCTTTCTAATACCTAGGTGTGTGAAATCAATCCTAGATTTCCAGGTATCTTTCATCTTGCCTTCAATATTAAAAAGTGTGATGATAATGCTGTCACATATATTTTTCTCGATGTGCATCACCTCAAGATTATGCCGCCGATCCAAATCTTTCCAATACTCCAAGTCCCAAAAAGTGGACCTATGGGTAAACAGTAATCTCTCTTCTGCCCTGACATGCTTCCTTTTCCCACTACCATTATGTCACGCCCAAGATGCAATTCCATTCCGGTCACATGATGAACTCGTGATTGGGGCACAACCACATTTCCAGCACTTAGCAAGATGGATATCATTACATTGTACCATTACATAATAGTTGGGGATAAAACAACAGGCAATAATTTCCATACGAATACAACATCATCATACACAAGACATCCGACTACAAATGAAAACACATGAAAAGAACAATGACATCCATCCTGCTATCCCAGGCTGCTGACCAGGAACCTATCCCAAGATCAACGACGACGAAGATGAAAGAACTCCAACACAAGTAACCACCACTCTCACGTCAAGTCTTTGGCAAACTTGTACCTGCAATTGTTGTTGTAGTAACTGCGAGACACGAGGACTTAGCAATCCCATTACCATGCGTATGAAAACTAGCAAAGCTTAATGGGTAGGGAGAAGGATAAGTGGTGAGGTTGCAGCAGCGGCTAAGCATTGTATGCTGGCTAACTTACGACTCCCGAGAAAGATGAGAAGCTACGCAAACGGTCGCCAACTAGTAATGATCGCTAAGTGATCCTGAACTACCTACGAGTCAAATGTCACCCCACCGTGTTCTCTTCCCGAACTTCCTCAAAAAGAGATGATCACAGTTACTCACGCGGTTGGTGTATTTTATTTCGGATTTAGTGTCAAGTTCTCTACAACCGCATATTAACAAATTCCAATCTGCCACATAACTACGGGAACGGCTTTCTAAAGTTCGAAACCCTGTATGGGTGTCCCAACTTAACCCATCACAAGCTCTGACGACCAGCAGAGGTAAAACCTCCATCCTGGGGACAACCCGATCAGACTCGGAATCTCGGTGCACAAGAAATTCTGACAATGGTAAAACAAGTCCAACAAGACCTCCCGGTGTGCTGACACCCTGATAGGAGGCGCACGTATCTCGTCTCAGGCCACGTCCGGATGGGACATCCTACAGGTAACAACATACCTCAGGTTTCCCCAAGGCGGCCCCGCAGTCTACCTGTTAGAGACCAACACCATCAGCACTGGCCCCCCTGTTATGTGGAATTAAGAATCCTCGGGGACATGACCCCCTATGCAAATTAATTAATTAATAGTTTTATTATTATGGCAAATTAAGACCAAAGTTGGGCCTTGCTGGAGGAGTTTTATTCAAAGTGAATTGTCGAGGGGGTCCCATAACTCCAACCGCGTTAGGAATGTAAAATCAAGGAACAAACACCGATTTAGCGGAAACTTGGGCGGCAAGAGCGGAACAAAACACCAGTAAAAAAGCCGATCCTTCCACCCTTTACCAAGTATATATGTGCATTAATTAAACATAAGAGATATTGTGATATTCCAACATATCCATGTTCCAACATGGAACAACTGCAACTACACCTGCAACTAGCAATTCTATAAGAGGGGCTGAGCAAGCGGTAACATAGTCAATCAACAGTTTGCTAGGATGGTGAAAAAGGTTAGAGGTTGTTTCATCGCATATTGGGAGGCTTAATAAACAAGTGGTGGGTAGCGCGCCATATAGCGATAGCATCGAGACAACTAGCATAGAAATGATAGTAGTGAGATCCAAGGTGACGGTTATCTTGCCTGAAATTCCGCAAGGAAGAAGAATGGGTCCATGAAGAAGAAGAAGCCACGAAGACGAACCAAGTGTAGTCGAACTTATCCTCATGATCGCAACGAAATAGGAACTAACAAGAAGAAGCAAACAACATGGTATACACACAACACGTAAACAAGACAAGATGCTCGACCAAGTATGATGCATGACAAGGCTGCACGATGCTACTCATGGCAAGAGATGATGCGTATAAGATCAACACAACAAAACAAGTTTAAAATGAGGCCGGAAACAACGTATAACAATTCCTGTAAGTCCTCATATGCAAATTTCGAAATTGGCCCAGAACTGAACAAAAATTTTGTTAGTGTTGTTAAACAACAAGATTAGATGCACCATGATGATCTACATGATTTTCTAGTCAAGTTACATATAAAGTTCATTTAATTTGGAGCTACGGCCTAGAAGATATGAGCCAACAAGATAAGCATGGCATTGATGAAAAATGCATCCAAACATCAAGCAAACACTCTCAAAACATGGATATAACATGGCATGATACATCTACATGCAAAACCAAGCAAGTTTCATCTAGAGCATGCTCAAAATGGAGCAAGGGAGCAACACATACACATGAAACAAGTTTAAAGGACAAGTTGTCCAAAACAGCAACTAGGCATCTTGCGAGCATCCAAACAACATGCTATAAGAACAAGATAGGCACAAACATGGCATGAACTCAAAGTAGATATTTGTAGGATCGCAGAAGTAGGTCTAGAGGGGGGGGGGGTGGATAGACTACTTGACAAGATAAAAAATCTGCCTTTTGGTTGTGCAAAGTTTTAGGCAGTTTTGCAATTAAGATCAAGTCAAGTAACAAACTACACATGCAATTCTAGAGTATGGGCAGCGGAAAGTAAATTGCATATATAGTAAATGGAAGTGGAGAAGATCAAACGCAGTTTGGTGACACGGAGATTTTTGTCGTGGTTCCGATAGGTGGTGCTATCGTACATCCACGTTGATGGAGACTTCAACCCACGGAGGGTAACGGCTGCGCGAGTCCACGGAGGGCTCCACCCACGAAGGGTCCACGAAGAAGCAACCTTGTCTATTCCATCACGGCCTACGCCCACGGAGGACTAGCCTTACTCGGGGTAGATCTTCACGAAGTAGGCGATCTCCTTGCCCTTACAAACTTCTTGGTTCAACCCCACATCATCAAGACGGAGGCTCCCAAGCGACACCTAACCAATCTAGGAGGCACCACCCCCCAAAAGGTAATAGACGGTGTTGATGGTGATGAACTCCTTGCTCTTGTGCTTCAAGTGATAAACTCCCCAACACTCAACTCTCCTCACTGATATGGCTGTGGTGGAAGAAAGATTTGAGTGGAAAGCAACTTGGGAAGGCTAGAGATCAAGTTTCATATGGTAGGAATGGAATGGCTTGATCTCAACACAAGGGTAGGTGGTTCACTTCTCAGAAAGTGTATGGTAGGAATGGTGGTACTTTCTGATGGCTCTCCTCACGAATGAGAAGGGGGTGGAGGGGTATATATAGCCTCCACACAAAATCCAACCGTTACACACACATTTGACCAATCTCGGTCAGACCGAAGTGAAGACTCGGTCAGACCGAAAGTTCAAATATAGTGAACGTTGGGATTTTCGGTGGGACCGAAAATACCATCTCGGTGAGACCGAAAGTGTATCTGATATGAACGTTGGAGATTTCGGTGAGACCGAGAAAGAAAACTCGGTTGGACCGATTTGAGAAAGAGTAGGAACATGCCAGAATCGGTTTGACCGAAAATGAATTATCGGTGCGACCGATTTGAGTCAAGACAGAACCTTGCCCATTTCGGTGAGACCGATAATGCAAACTCGGATATTCCGATATGATGTGAAATGGTTACAGAAGGTTGGCAGTTCAGTTTCGGTGAGACCGATCTCAAACTCGGAATGACCGATTTTTCTAGGGTTTGGAATATGGCAGAAGTGGTTCATCTCAGTGGGACTGATTTGAAAGAATCGGTGTGACCGAGATGTTAGGGTTTGGAATATGGCAGAAGTGGTTCATCTCGGTGGGACAGAGTTGGTTTAACCGAGATTACTTATGGGTGTGTGTTAAGTAGTGAATAGTGCTGATAGTTGAGGGAGTTAGATCACCAAGCACTTGAGCAACCAGATCATCAACACAACCTCATCCCCTTTTGATAGTATTGGCTTTCCTATGGACTCAATGTGATCTTTGATCACTAAACCAGAAATGGAGTCTTGAGCTTTTGCCAATGCTTGCCTTAGCATTTGAGGGGTCCACTTCTTCAGTCATCTTGCCATATCAATGTGATTGGGTTTCCTGAAACATACTTGATAAAAGTATTAGTCCAACCACAAAGTATGTTGTCATTAATTACCAAAACCACCCAGGGAGCAAATGTGCTTTCAATCTCCCCCTTTTTGGTAATTGATGGCAACACACTGAAATTATATTGAACGAGACATCAAAGCTTATTGAAAGAAAGACAGTATTATCATGAAAGCTTTGACAAGCATGTAGTACACAAGCTCCCCCTACAAGTGTGCATGATTTTCATAGTTTATGGTTTTGGACTACCACAAGCACACAAGAGAGATAAGCAAGATGTGTTACATGCAGCTTGGCTATATGCATCAGAGCAGAAGAAAAAGGAAGTGAGTGATAATGCATATGTGCATGGTGATTTCTTGCAAACAAGTATTTACAAGCAAGTCACCATCATGCACATTCTGCAAGATGCATATACTTACCTTGAGGTTCCTTGGCACTTGTATCTGAAGGGATAAACTTGAGAAAACAAGGTTAGATAACACAAGAGTATTCCTTCAACCAACTGCAAGAACATCAAGAGTACCAAGCCAGGGAGGACATGTATAAAGAGTGTCTCATATTGAGCACAGGCTTGAATCAGCAAACATGTCTCCGAAGCTAAAAGATTTTCAATGAACTCAGAGAGATTTTGCTTTTCATAGGATATCAATTGTGAAGATTCCTCTAAGTCTTCTCCCCTTAAGCTAAAAGATTTCATGAGATACCAATTGTGAATAAGATACCAATTGTGATAACGAGGGGTGTGATGGAAAAAGCAAAATCAAAAGAAAGCTGCCAATTGTAATGTCCAATGTAAAACACGACAAAGCTTTGATGTGATTCTCTCCCCCTTAAGATAAGATTGCTTTTCTTCTTCCCTTAAGTCTTATCTTCTCCCCTACTCACCTTACTCCCCCTAAGTTCTCTCCCCCTTTGACATCAAGTGCCGAAAAGGACAGCGAACTAGGTAGGACAGGAAAGATGGAAAGAAAGAAAGAAAGAAATGGGATCCTTAAGAATCACAACGGGACAAACAAGAACATTCATAGAGAAACAATTTGAGTCCAAATTTGAGTCCTCTCCCTCTTTAAGATTTAAGTCTGAGTGGAGCTGCAGAAGGTGATGTCCTGGAAGAAATCCAAGGAAACACAGAAATAAACCAGCTCACTCTGCGAGGGATGTTTCAAAGGATTTGGAATGAATTTGTAAATGATTTTCAGGAAATTGATCAGAGCCAAAAACAAAGATTTCCAGAAGGATATTCACAAGGAAACATAAAAAGATTTCTAGATGAAGTTTTTTTTTTTAAGGAAACTTAATGAGAGAATATAAGAGAAAACAGAAAAACTCCAAAAGCATATGTACTTCATCTAGATAAAGGTCGGCGACAAAGTCACCTATGTTTGAGTATATTGACTTAGGAGTCAAATGAAAACATTTGATCATAGGTCATACTCATCGTTTAAGCTCAAAATGGGGTTGCCATTTTTCGATTAAGCATTTGATGTGATCACATCTTATGAAGCTGCTTGTACTCATGACTTTGAGCAAAGCTCCTCAAAGATGTGAAGAACATACCTTGGGCATATTGTTGCTTTACTCATATAGGTAAGCTTGATGTAGGTGCTCATTGAATGTGAAGTTGGAGCGCCATTTCTACTTGTGTAGTTCATCTTCCTACATGGGTTAGGCAAGCAAGGAAATACTCAAGAATATCCAAGATGACAAGAGTGAACAACTAGATGTATAAGATGTCAAAAAGGATATGTGGAATTTTGTTCCTTGAACTCAACATCCCAAAGGGCTAGATACTTGGTCAAATGACAAGATTACTCATGATTTGAGTGTGTGGTAATCTTGTGGAATGTAGATCATCCAAGTACCTGCAAGGAGTTAGATGCAATACAAGGAGGCAAATGTGTCCAAGACATATGATCATCATCATAAGAGAAATATCAAGGATTAGTCAAGAGAGCTCATGCCTTGCATGCATCAATGGAGTTATCACTCCAAGTTTGAAGCATCAATGATGTTCAACTCACTCCTTAAGCGACAAAACACTTTCTCATCAAGAGGTTTTGTAAAGATATCAGCAAGTTGTTTGTCAGTACGAACATGCTTAAGATTGATGTCACCCTTGGCAATATGATCACGAATAAAATGGTGACGAACTTCAATATGCTTTGTTCGAGAGTGTTGCACAGGATTGTGTCCAATCTTGATTGCACTCTCATTGTCACAAAGCAAGGGAACACGTCTCACATGTATCCCATAATCCTTAAGCGTTTGTGTCATCCATAGTAATTGAGCACAACACGAACCAGCAGCAATATATTCTGCTTCGGCAGTGGATAATGATACCGAATTTTGTTTCTTGGAGGACCAAGATACAAGGGATCGACCAAGGAATTGACACGTACCCGAAGTTGACTTTCTATCAACCTTGTCACCGGCATAGTCCGAGTCGGAATAGCCAACAAGATCGAAAGAAGCTCTCTTAGGATACCAAATGCCAAAGTTTGGTGTGTGTATCAAGTATCTCACTATCCTTTTAACAGCTTTAAGATGACATTCTTTAGGGGCTGCTTGATATCGCGCACACATGCAAACACTCAACATTATGTCAGGACGAGAAGCACAAAGATATAGTAGAGAACCAATCATAGAACAGTAAACCTTTTGATCAACGGGTTCTCCATCTTTTGTCAAGTCATTATGTCCACTAGTAGGCATGGGGGTACTCATACCTTTGCTTTCTTGCATGTTGAACTTCTTGAAGAGATCCTTAGTGTACTTTGTTTGTGAGACAAAGGTACCCTCCTTAGATTGCTTGATTTGCAACCCAAGGAAAAATTTGAGTTCACACATCATGGACATTTCATACTTCTCCGACATGAGCTGTCCAAACTTCTTGCTAAAATGGGGGTTAGTTGAACCAAAGATAATATCATCAACATATATTTGGCACACAAATAGTTCACCATTAACCCTTTTTGTGAACAGCGTTGAGTCTATCTTTCCAATCTCAAAACCTTTTTCAAGAAGAAAGCTAGTTAAGCATTTGTACCAAGCTCTAGGGGCTTGTTTAAGACCATAAAGAGCTTTATGCAACTTATAAACATGATTAGGCTTTTTGGGATTCACAAATCCGGGAGGTTGTTTTACAAATACTTCCTCCTCAATTTCACCATTTAGGAAAGCACTTTTGATGTCCATTTGATAGAGAGTAATATCATGATGATTGGCATAAGCAAGAAGAATGCGAATGGACTCAAGTCTAGCAACGGGGGCATAGGTCTCACCATAGTCCATACCTTCGACTTGTGTGTAACCTTGAGCTACGAGACGAGCCTTGTTGAGGATGACTTGTCCATCTTCATCTTGCTTGTTGCGAAACACCCATTTGGTTCCAATGATGTTTTGATCATCGTTGGGCTTCTCTACCAAAGTCCACACCTTGTTCCTCTCGAAGTTGTGTAGTTCTTCGTGCATAGCGTTCACCCAATCCGGGTCTTTAAGTGCTTCTTCTACCTTCATAGGTTCAATACTAGAAATAAATGAGTAATGCTCACAAAAGTTAGCTAAGCGAGTTTTAGAGCGAGTAATTCTCCCGGAGTTGATGTCGTTCATCATTTGTTCCACGGGATGATTCTTCTTGACTCTTGCTCGGACTCGGGATAGCTTTTGTTGATGTTGTGGCTCAGCTTCCTCATCATCTTCATCTTCCTCTTCTTCTTCTTCTTCTTCATTGTTGTTGGTGTTGTCTTGAGGTGGTGGAGAAGGAGGTTGTGGTGGATCTTCTTGTTGCATTTCCTCATCTTGGTGAGTTCCACTTGTGGAGGCCTCCATGTTGCCTTGAGGTTCATCTCTCTGTGAGGTAGGTGGCTCCACATATGTAGATGAGGTACTCTCCTTCACCTCCATGGGACGGATCTTCCCGATAGATAAATCTTGGATTGCTTCCGATGGGTCCTTGTCTCCTACATCAATAGGCATTTGCTCTACTTGCGAGCCATTAGATTCATCAAACTTCACATCTACCGTCTCTTCAACCTTTCGGGTGAAATTATTGTAGACACGGTAGGTGTGGGAGTTTGATCCATAACCAAGAAGAAAGCCTTCATGAGATTTAGGAGCAAATTTAGACCGACGATGCTTATCAAGGATATAGCATTTTGAACCAAAGACACGAAAGTATCCCACTTGGGGTTTGTTACCGGTGAGAAGCTCGTATGATGTCTTGCTGAGAAGCTTATGAAGATAAAGCCTGTTGATAGCATGACAAGCTGTCTCGACCGCTTCTCCCCAAAAATGTTTCGGTGTCTTGTATTCATCAAGCATCGTTCTTGCCATCTCTATGAGCGTTCGGTTCTTCCTCTCAACAACTCCATTTTGTTGAGGAGTGTACGTAGCCGAGAACTCATGTAGAATCCCTTCCTCATCGAGAAAAGAGTCTACATTGGCGTTTTTGAACTCCGTTCCATTGTCACTCCGAACTTTCTTGATCTTCACCTCAAATTGATTTTGGGCCTTTTTGGCAAAGGTCTTGAAGATCCTCTGAACCTGCGATTTATCATCAAGGAAAAATACCCACGTAAATCTGGAATAATCATCAACTATAACTAGACCAAAGGAGTTACCACCAAGGCTTTTGTAAGCATTGGGACCGAAGAGATCCATATGAAGAAGCTCAAGTGGTCTCCTTGTGGTCATGATGTTTTTCACGGGATGACTTCCACCAACTTGTTTTCCTGCTTGACAAGCACTACAAAGTCTATCTTTGTCAAAGAAAACATCTTTAACACCAAGAATATGATCACCTTTGATCAGCTTGTCTAGATTACGCATACCAACATGTCCTAGCCTTCTATGCCATAACCAACCTTTAGAGGATTTAGCAATGAAACAAGCTCTAGGTTGGGCTTTCTTGGTGAAATCAACAATATATAGATCACCTCTACGAATACCAGTAAAAGCCATGTTTTGATTATCACGACGAAAGACTTGGCAATCTACTTTGGTGAATAGCACATTGAATCCAAAGTCAGCTAATCTAGACACGGAAAGTAAATTGTATCCAAGAGATTCTACAAGCATGACATTTTGAATAGAGCTATCATGAGATATGGCCACCTTACCAAGGCCAAGTACCTTACCCTTGGAGTTGTCTCCAAAAGTCACGTACTTGCGTGGACCATCGTTCTTTGTAAGCTCTCGAAACATGTCTTTGTCTCCGGTCATGTGATCGGTGCATCCACTATCAAGAATCCACTCTTTTCCGCCGGACATGTAGTCTCTCAGATTTGCCATAAGATTGAGACTCTTCATGACTTTGTCTAGCTCGGTGTCCGAATCGGAATAATCATCGTCTTGCTCATGCTCATCATCATGTTGACCCATAGATTGTTCATCATCAACACCTAGGTCAATTTGATAAGTACTTGCATTAGTTTGATCAATGGAATAATAATCTTCGGAATGCAATGCAAGAGCATTTCTAACTCTAATATTGATAAGACCGGGATCACCCTTCTTTTTCATAAGATCACGAAGCTCAAAGAAGCATTTATCAAAGTTAGGATCATTGGGGTGCAACCTATCAAATTCAATAGTCTTGTGTAGAATTTCATCAAGACCTCTCATAGAGTAGTCCGGATAAAGTTCTTCCAAGAATTTCCACATAGCATAGGCACACTCAAAATTTGTAGCAAGACTAAGCAAGTCATCAGGTAACCCTCTAATGATAAGATTCACAGTTCTAAGGTTACGAAGCAAATCAAGCTCTTCATCCATGGTAGGGTGCAAGGGATCAACAGGAGGCACATAGGGGGTCTTAACATATTTGCACAAATTGTACACCTTAAAGATACTAAGCATTTCAGACCTCCAAGAGTTATAAAACCTTCCATCAAGAACAGGCACTCTATGGCTAACACTCCCATCCGTAGACACGTCCATCTTCCTCCAATGGTGTGTAAACCAAAGCATTGGAGACCAATGCTCTGATACCAATTGTAGGATCGAAGAAGTAGGTCTAGAGGGGGGGGTGAATAGACTACTTGACAAGATAAAAAATCTGCCTTTTGGTTGTGCAAAGTTTTAGGCAGTTTTGCAATTAAGATCAAGTCAAGTAACAAACTACACATGCAATTCTAGAGTATGGGCAGCGGAAAGTAAATTGCATATATAGTAAATGGAAGTGGAGAAGATCAAACGCAGTTTGGTGACACGGAGATTTTTGTCGTGGTTCCGATAGGTGGTGCTATCGTACATCCACGTTGATGGAGACTTCAACCCACGGAGGGTAACGGCTGCGCGAGTCCACGGAGGGCTCCACCCACGAAGGGTCCACGAAGAAGCAACCTTGTCTATTCCATCACGGCCTACGCCCACGGAGGACTAGCCTTACTCGGGGTAGATCTTCACGAAGTAGGCGATCTCCTTGCCCTTACAAACTTCTTGGTTCAACTCCACATCATCAAGACGGAGGCTCCCAAGCGACACCTAACCAATCTAGGAGGCACCACCCCCCAAAAGGTAATAGACGGTGTTGATGATGATGAACTCCTTGCTCTTGTGCTTCAGGTGATAAACTCCCCAACACTCAACTCTCCTCACTGATATGGCTGTGGTGGAAGAAAGATTTGAGTGTAAAGCAACTTGGGAAGGCTAGAGATCAAGTTTCATATGGTAGGAATGGAATGGCTTGATCTCAACACAAGGGTAGGTGGTTCACTTCTCAGAAAGTGTATGGTAGGAATGGTGGTACTTTCTGATGGCTCTCCTCACGAATGAGGAGGGGGTGGAGGGGTATATATAGCCTCCACACAAAATCCAACCGTTACACACACATTTGACCAATCTCGGTCAGACCGAAGTGAAAACTCGGTCAGACCGAAAGTTCAAATATAGTGAACGTTGGGATTTTCGGTGGGACCGAAAATACCATCTCGGTGAGACCGAAGTGAGTCAAAGGTTAGGGTTTGCCATCTCGGTGAGACCGAAAATATAAACTCGGATATTCCGAATTGATGTCAACTGATCACAGAAGGTTGGCAGCCCTTTTTCGGTGAGACCGAAACTCAGAATCGGTTTGACCGAGAAGCTAGGGTTTGGAGAAACAACTGAAGTGGTTCATCTCGGTGGGACTGAGTTGGAGAAATCGGTGTGACCGAGATTACTTATGGGTGTGTGTTAAGTAGTGAATAGTGCTGATAGTTGAGGGAGTTAGATCACCAAGCACTTGAGCAACAAGAACATTAACACAACCTCATCCCCTTTTAATAGTATTGGCTTTTCCTATGGACTCAATGTGATCTTTGATCACTAAACCAAAAATAGAGTCTTGAGCTTTTGCCAATGCTTGTCTTAGCATTTTGAGGGGTCCACTTCTTCAGACATTTCCATACCCATATCATCGAACTTTTCTGAAATGATTCTCAAGATAATATTAGTTCAATGATATATATGTTGTAGGATCGAAAGTAGGTCTAGAGGGGGGGTGATTAGACTACTTGACAATATAAAAAATCTGCCTTTAGATCATGCAATGTTTTTGGCAGTTTCACAAACAAGATCAGTTCAAGTAACACCCTACACATGCAATTCTAGAGTATATGCAGCGGAAAGTAAATTGCACATGTAAAAGAGAGGTGGAGAAGATCAAACGCAGTTTGGTGACACGGAGATTTTTGTCGTGGTTCCGATAGGTGGTGCTATCGTACATCCACGTTGATGGAGACTTCAACCCACGGAGGGTAACGGCTGCGCGAGTCCACGGAGGGCTCCACCCACGAAGGGTCCACGAAGAAGCAACCTTGTCTATTCCATCACGGCCTACGCCCACGGAGGACTAGCCTTACTCGGGGTAGATCTTCACGAAGTAGGCGATCTCCTTGCCCTTACAAACATCTTGGTTCAACTCCACATCATCAAGACGGAGGCTCCCAAGCGACACCTAACCAATCTAGGAGGCACCACCCCCAAAAGGTAATAGACGGTGTTGATGATGATGAACTCCTTGCTCTTGTGCTTCAAGTGATAAACTCCCCAACACTCAACTCTCCTCACTGATATGGCTGTGGTGGAAGAAAGATTTGAGTGGAAAGCAACTTGGGAAGGCTAGAGATCAAGTTTCATATGGTAGGAATGGAATGGCTTGATCTCAACACAAGGGTAGGTGGTTCACTTCTCAGAAAGTGTATGGTAGGAATGGTGGTACTTTCTGATGGCTCTCCTCACGAATGAGAAGGGGGTGGAGGGGTATATATAGCCTCCACACAAAATCCAACCGTTACACACACATTTGACCAATCTCGGTCAGACCGAAGTGAAAACTCGGTCAGACCGAAAGTTCAAATATAGTGAACGTTGGGATTTTCGGTGGGACCGAAAATACCATCTCGGTGAGACCGAAAGTGTATCTGATATGAACGTTGGAGATTTTGGTGAGACCGAGAAAGAAAACTCGGTTGGACCGATTTGAGAAAGAGTAGGAACATGCCAGAATCGGTTTGACCGAAAATGAATTATCGGTGCGACCGATTTGAGTCAAGACAGAACCTTGCCCATTTCGGTGAGACCGATAATGCAAACTCGGATATTCCGATATGATGTGAAATGGTTACAGAAGGTTGGCAGTTCAGTTTCGGTGAGACCGATCTCAAACTCGGAATGACCGATTTTTCTAGGGTTTGGAATATGGCAGAAGTGGTTCATCTTGGTGGGACTGATTTGAAAGAATCGGTGTGACCGAGATGTTAGGGTTTGGAATATGGCAGAAGTGGTTCATCTCGGTGGGACAGAGTTGGTTTAACCGAGATTACTTATGGGTGTGTGTTAAGTAGTGAATAGTGCTGATAGTTGAGGGAGTTAGATCACCAAGCACTTGAGCAACCAGATCATCAACACAACCTCATCCCCTTTTGATAGTATTGGCTTTCCTATGGACTCAATGTGATCTTTGATCACTAAACCAGAAATGGAGTCTTGAGCTTTTGCCAATGCTTGCCTTAGCATTTGAGGGGTCCACTTCTTCAGTCATCTTGCCATATCAATGTGATTGGGTTTCCTGAAACATACTTGATAAAAGTATTAGTCCAACCACAAAGTATGTTGTCATTAATTACCAAAACCACCCAGGGAGCAAATGTGCTTTCAATATTAGATGCTTCAAATATCATCAAGGTTGGGGTTCATAGGCATAAAGATTAATCCAACATGATCAAAGCAACAAGCAACTTTATATCACATATTAAGACTTAGCAAAACAGTAACATGAGCAGAATTGACATGATGGCATGTTGGAGGCCAGAAATAATTAATCTACAGTGCAAGAGCATGGAAAACCAAAGAATGGCATGCTATTACATAACATGGAGCTCAACTAATTCAACATCGCATATACATGGGATCAACGGATTCATGTCATTTATTAGAACAAGATGCAAACATGACATAGTAGATTCTCAAACTTTGGAGGCACATAACAACAAGCATAGCAATTATAATAATAATCATGCAAAGGTCATGAACATGTATTAAGCATGGCATACTTCCAATAACTCCATGGACACAACTCCATAAGATGCATGGATTAATAACAATGAGATTTGCCAAATGGAACATGTTGTTAACAGGCTGACATATATAATTTCAAGCAAATTGAGGGCACCAAAAGAACAAGCTACAGCACGTCATAATTGCAAAAAAAGGACATGGATGGATGGAACATAACATGGTATTCATAACATGATCACTTGACATCTCCAAATATGCATATATTTGACTGCAGTATCAAGTAAACATGGCATCACAATAAGACAGATTCAGACTTAGCAAAACAGTAACAACATCATAGCATGTTTGCAATCTTGTTGCACTCACCACAAGGCATATGATGACAAATGAATTGCACCATTAAAAAGATAACATGATTGTGCTTCTAAAATATGTTGACATGATGCTCAAACAAAAATCACACAAAATGCTATGAAAAAGACCAATGGGAAAGATATATTAGTTTCCAGCAGTTTTAAGCACTTAGCACTTTTGCAATAGAGATTAACATGTCAAAATGGACCCTAAAATGCCTGCAAATGCAATCATCATGAATAGAACTTTGAGATGAACATTTTTACATATTACACATCCAAAATGGATAAGCATGCACAAAGTTATGAGCCTCACAAGTATGCAACATAAAGCTGATATGCAGGGATTTGTGAAAAGCAACCTAGCCTGAAGTTGGACGGGATGGTGCGGGGACGAGCAGATCCGGGACGTTGTAAGACGTTTGGATCGCGGGCCGGCACGGTGCAGGCCCGGATGTGAGCAACACCATCCAGGCGCGGGATACGGCAGTGCTGGCGACCTTCGGCGAGGCCGGCGCGATGGAGCGGCACAAGGCAAAGGCTGGACCCTGTGGGGGTTGAGATATCCGGCCACAGGGCCGTCGGATCTGGCGAAGTGGCCGGTGGCGACGCTCTTAGCAGTGCGCTCCACAAGCGGCAGTGGCGAGCATGGCTCCGGCAACGCGATGCGCAGGTGGGGCAGCGTGGTGGAGTGCGGTCCGGAGGCGGGGCAGCGACGAGTGCTGGCGGCGGGGCGGCGGCGCGGGCGAGCGGCGACGGGGTCGGCGAGCTTGGGGCGGAGGCGGAGAGGTGCGGTGAGCGAGAGGCAGCGGTGGAGCGGAGTGGGGTCACGGGGGCCGGCTCGGGCCATGATCTGGCCCGGGAATCGGGGCCCGGGTGGGCCGCGGCGATGGGAGTCGGCTAGGTGGCCACGTGGCATGCCTGGAGAGGCTGCGAGAGGCTGTTGCAGGAGCGCTGACTGGCCTGGCGGCGACAAGTGGCGGTGGCGGATTAGTTCGGTGCGAAAAACGAGGAAGGAGATGGCTGGAGGTTAGGGGAGAGCTAGGGATGCCATTTTTTTAGGACGTGGGGGTGTCCATTTATAGGCAGGAGGGGTTAGGGATAAGGTTTGGAGGAGTTTGTGGACCCTCCGATCTCGATCGGACCGTCCGGGTCGAGAGGGGGGTAGGCTGGGCCTAGTAGGCTGTGTAGAGGGGTGAGTGGGCTGAAAAGAGAGGGAGGTGGCAGCCAGGCACTCGCTTTCCAGAGAATGATAACGTCCGATGAATTAACCGGCAACGGTGCCGCTATAGTTATCCATTGGGCTATCAAACAGACACCGAATGTGATGAAATTTGACAGGCGGTCTACCTACACTATGACAAGACGGCACGCCAAGTTTCACCTCATTCCAAGAACATTTTTTCGCTACTTATAAAATAATATTTCAGAGGTGCCACGGGCGTGTGCGAGTGTGTCTGGGCTCGGAATGGGCAACAGATAGAACTGAGGGACCCGAGCGAATGCAAGTTTTGAAAACATGCAGATGAAATACACCTGATGACATGGCAACGTGTGACACGCAAGCAAACGACATGGCAACATCAGCGAATGATAGGAAGACATCTGGCGCACTGGTATCGGGGTGTCACAATACTCCCCTACTAACAAGAGATCTCGTCCCGAGATCTTAGTAACGAGACGGAAGAGGAATAGTAAGAACAAAGTTTCTACTTGAACAAAAGAGTGAAAAAAAGAATCTTGAGAGGTTGAACAATTCGAAGAAAATAATACAATGGAGATGAGTGATGTTGAAAACACTCCGTTAGAAAAGAGGAACACCGAACATTACGAGAACCTTGTAGTTTGAAGGATATGAAACTAAATCATATGAAACCGCATCGGTATAAAAAGATAGCCAAGGGACAAGAATGAAAGAATTTGGACAACACTTAGGTTGAGCGAGAATGGAATAGAATCATGAACTTCACAAGATGGGATGATACTTGACAAGAGCAACAACACAATGCCTCTGGAACGATTGAAATAATGGAATGAAAAGAAAGGAGAAAGAATAACATCTTCTATCACGAATGAATTTGAAAGCGCATCTTCAGGAGAAAGGCTTGAACGGATTTGTTGAGAAAATCAACAACAAAAGAACAAGTTTGTTGCGGACTTATGGAAATCTTCCTAAAACTTGAGGTGAAATTTTGCCGCTATGAAAATATTGAGTAGTTGAGATGAACGAAGAAATGCAAAACTCCACTTCAAAAAATTACGGAGAATTAATTGCACTTTGAGGCGCAATAAGAAGAATACTTGAGCTTCTCTACAAGAATTGATAAACACTTGAAGAATGAAGTAAATCATGAAGAACCACCATGAATAACGCTGGTAACAAAAGGATTATGAGATCGAAATTAGGATAAAAAGAATAAGGTTAAAGCCTTGTGATGATTTAGATGGAGGTTCTGACGAGATGGCCGAGGAAACTTTGAACTCCGGAAAAGAAAAGATGAAAACACTTGGGACTAGAATTTATTCATCATGAACAAACTCCAAAGGACGAAATTATACAAGTTGAAGAAAAAGAATACGAATTATGTTGTGCTCATCCTCCTTCAATTAAATTGATGAGAAGCAATGGATTTGCATATAACTTATTCGCGTTGAAAAAGATTAAGGGGAGATATAGCACGAACTTGAGAAAGTCTTCATGAACCACCGGTAGGATTGGAAAGAACAAATGAATTGACATGATAAGAACAGAAATGAAAATCTTATAGGAACCACCGTGGCAATGAAAAGAAACAAAGAGAAGAAAACGAATCGCCGGAAATAATTAGAAAACGAATAAATAACTTGAGTGAATTTAGATATAAGAGAATGATGAGATCACGAACTGATTAAATGATACTTGGACGAAGCACAGGAAGAATATGGAGATGAACGAAGAGGCATCAATTGAGAATAGTTGGAGGACAAAGTTGAAAATTGAGACGAAGAAATCTTCTGAAATGATGGCCTTTGGAGGATCACAATGGAAGAATTCATGAAATACCCTGGATGTGCAAGGAAAAGAATTTATGACAAACTGAATAATTTGAGAGGATAACATTAAGCTAGCATCACGAATATACAAGAGAAGAGACAAGATTCATAGGAAAACTATTCTTCGGTCTTCAAATGTTGAGAATGACAACGAGGAACACCACCAAAATTATTGAGACACTCTGGATGGATGAAAAGAGAAAAAGTTGAACCAGCGTTGAAAAGAGTTTGAAAATGATCTTCGGAAGGCATGTGACTGATGGAATCCATTCTTACGTCACACTTTGAAAATAATTTGGGAATAACTCCAGAAAAAATTTAGAAGAGTCAGGTAAGATCTTGGGAAAAGGCCTGTGGGTTAGGGCCCACCAAAAATAAAACACCATTGGAAAGGATTATTAGAATGAGGAATGATGCACCGGAATGATTGAGAGACTTAAATGAGGTGACAACCTCAAATTAATTGAATGCAAACACAAATATTCTGAGATGTCTTCAGAACTCCAAAACAATTAAATGGCGAGCGGCGAACAAGCAAGGGGAAACATTTGAGCCAAGAAAATAATTTGATCTACACTGAAAACCCATTGAATTGGATCCATCGGAGAAGCAAAAAGAGATGAAGAATGTCAAACTAGACAAGAATTCATCAATAGAAATAATTGAGGAAAGAATGCAAAGGCTTCACACGAGTTGGAAGGGTACTCGATTTAAGGACTCCGGCTCCGAGGAGAAAAAGGGTGGGTGGGTGGAAAAAAGAAAGACCATTTCAGATGGGGAAAATGACGTCGGTTGGAAAAAGAATTGAGGATTGATCTTGCAAAAGAGAAAGAGGGTTGAATCATCTCGAAGAGAAGTGCACTGGATGAAAAGAGTTGACATCACACGATCGAAAAAAATAACTGCGTGATCCTAAAAAAATTGAAGGGGAAGAGTAGTAATTCAAAACACCTACGTCAAGATTCCTCACCAGAGCGATGAAGGGGCTAAGGAGTAAAAAGAATTCCTACTCTCTGATATAACTAGAATCCAAAATAGTTTTCTTCTAGACTCGATAAAGGCCAAACCTACGATCAATAAAGGGGCTCCTATGGTCGTTCAAGGCTCTGATACCAACTTGTCATGCCCAAGATGCGATTCTATTCCGATCACGTGATGAACTCGTGATTGGGGCACAACTGCATTTCGGGCGCTTAGCAAGATGGATATCATTACATCGTACCATTACACAATAGTTGGCGATACAACAATTGGCAACAATTGCCACAGGAATACAACATCATCATACACAAGACATCCGACTACGGATGAAAACACATGAAAAGAACAACGGCATCCATCCTGATATCCCAGGCTGCCGACCAGGAACATATCCCAAGATCGACGAAGAAGAAGAAGAAGAAGAAGAAGAAGAAGAAGAAACTCCAACACAAGTAAACATTGCTCTCACGTCAAGTCATCAGAAACCTGTACTGACAACCGTTGTTGTAGTAACTGTGAGCCACGAGGACTCAGCAATCCCATTACCATGGGTATCAAGACTGGCAAAGCTTAATGGGTAGGGAGAAGGATAATTGGTGACGTTGCAGTAGCGGTTAAGCATTGTATGGTGGCTAACTTACGATTCCAGAGAAAGATGAGAAGCTACACAAACAGTCACCAACTAGTAATGATCGCTAAGTGATCCTGAACTACCTACGAGTCAAATATAACCCCACTGTGTTCTCTTCCCAAACTTACTCGAAAAAAGATGATCACGGCTACTTACGTGGTTCGTGTATTTTATTTTGGATTTAGTGTCAAGTTCTGTACAACCAGATATTAACAAATTTCAATCTTCCACATAACCGTGGGCACGGCTTTCGAAAGTTCAAAAACCTGCAGGGGTGTCCCAACTTAGCCCATCACAAGCTCTCATGATCAGTAGAGGTAAAACCTCCATCTTTGGGACAACCCGATCAGACTCGGAATCCTGGTGTACAAGACATTTTGACAATGGTAAAACAAGTCCATCAAGACATCCCGGCATGCCGACACCCTGATAGTAGCCGCGCATATCTCGTCTCATGCCACGTCCGGATGGGACATCCTATAGGTAACCAGATACCTCGGGTTTCCCCAAGGTGGCTCCACAGTCTACCCATTTGGGAGCAACAATATCAGCACTACCCCCCTGTTATGTGGAATTAAGAATCCTCGGGGATGCGACCCCCTATGCAAATTAATTAATTAATAGTTTTATTATTATGCCAAATTAATACCAAAGTTGGGTCTTGCTGGAGGAGTTTTATTCAAAACAAATTGTTAAGGGGGTCCCATAACCCCAACCATGTTAGGAAAGCAAAATCAAGGAACAAACACCGGTTTAGCAGAAACTAGGGCGTCAAGAGAGGAACAAAACACCAAGCAAAAGGCTGAGTCTTGCACCCTTTACCAAGTACATAGGTGCATTAATTAAACTTAAGAGATATTGTGATATTCCAACATATCCATGTTCCAACATGGAACAACTGCAGCTACACCTGCAACTAGCAACACTATAAGAGTGGCTGAGCAAGCGGTAACATAACCAATCAACGGTTTGCTAGGATGGTGAAAAAGGTTAGAGGTTGTTTCATGGCATATAGGGAGGCTTGATAAACAAGTGGTGGGTAGCGCGACATATAGCGATAGCATCGAGTCAACTAGCATAACAATGATAGTAGTGAGATCCAAGGTGACGGTAATCTTGCCTGAAATCCCACAAGGAAGAAGAACGAGTCCATGAAGAAGAAGAAGCCACGAAGACGAACCAAGCGTAGTCGAACGTATCCTCACGATCGCAACGAAACATGAACTAACGAGAAGAAGCAACAACATGGTAAACACACAACAAGTAAACAAGACAAGATGCTCTACCAAGTATGATGCATGACAAGGCTACAAGATTCTACTCATGGCAAGAGATGATGCATACAAGATCAACACATCAAAGCAAGTTTAAAATGAGGCCGGAAACAACATATAACAATTCCGATAAGTCCTCATATGAAAATTTCGAAATTGGTATAGAACTAAAAAAATCTTATGCTAGGGTTGTTAAACAACAAGTTAAGATGTACCATGATGATCTACACGATTTTCTAGTCAAGTGACATATAAAGTTCATTTAATTCGGAGCTACGGCCTAGAAGATATGAGCAAACAAGATAAGCATGACATTGATGCAAAATGCATCCAAATATCAAGCAAACACTCTCAAAACATGGATGAAACATGACATGATGCATCTACATGCAAAACCAAGCAAGTTTCATATATAACATGCTCAAAACGGAGCACCGGAGCAATACATACACATGAAATAAGCTTAAAGGACATGTTGTCCAAAACATGATTGTGCTCCTAAACATGATTGCACTCACCACAAGGCATATCATGACAAATGAATTACAGCATTGAAAAGATAACATGATTGTGCTCCTAAAATATGTTGACATGATGCTATGCAAAAGACAAATGAGCAAGTTGTATTAGTTTTCAGCAGTTTTTAACACTTAGCACTTTTGCAACAGAGATTAACATGTCAAAATGCACCCTAACATGCATGCAAATGCAATCATCATGAAGAGCACACTGAGATGAACATTTTGACATATTACACATCCAAAATGGATAAGCATGCACAAAGTTATGAGCCACATAATATGCAATATAAAGCTGATATGCACGGACTTAGTTGAAAAAAACCTAGCCCGAAGTTGGACGGGATGGTGAGGGGACGAGCAGATTTGGGACATTGTAAGGCATTTGGATCACGGGCCAGCACGGTCCAGGCCTCGATGTGAACGACACCATCCAGGCGCGGGACACGACAGCGCCGGCGATCTTCGGCGAGGCTGGCACGATGGAGCGGCGCGGGGTAAAGGCTGGGCCCCGCGGGGGTGGAGAGATCCGGCCATAGGGCCGCCGGATCTGGCTGGAGTGGCCAGTGGCGGCGCTCCTAACAGCGAGCTCCGTAGGTGGTGGTGGCGGGCATGTCTCTTGTGAGGCGAGGCGCATGTGGGGCAGCATGGTGTAGTGCGGTCCGGCAGCGGCAGCGCTGTGCAGAGGTGTGGCGACGAGTGCTGGCGGCGCTGGCGAGCGACGGCGGGGTCACCGAGCTTGGGGCGGAGGCGGAGAGGCACGTCGAGCGCGAGGCGGCAGCGGAGCGGAGCGGGGTCGCGAGGGCCGGCTCGGGTCCAGATCTGGCCCTGGTGGGCCGCGGCGATGGGAGCCCGCTGGGTGGCCATGTGGCATGCCTGGAGAGGCTATGGGAGGCTGTTGCAGCAGCGCTGACTTGCCTGGCGGCGACAAGTGGCAGCGGCGGATTAGTTTGGTGCGAAAAACGAGGAAGGAGACGGCTGGAGGTTAGGGGAGAGCTAGGGATGCCATTTTTTTAGGATGTGGGGGTGTCCATTTATAGGCAGGAGAGGTTAGGGATAGGGTTTGGAGGGGTTTTTGGACCCTCCGATCTCGATCGGACCGTCCGGGTCGAGAGGGGGGTAGGCTGGGCCTAGTAGGCTGTGTAGAGGGGTGACTGGGCTGAAAAGAGAGGGAGGTGGCAGCCACGCACTGGGTTTCTGGAGACCAAAAACGTCCGACGAATTAACCCCCAACGGTGCCGCTATACTTATCCGTTGGGCTATCAAACGGATTCCGAATGCGTCGAAATTTGACAGGCCGTCTACCTACACTATAACAAGGTAGCACGCCAAGTTTCACCTCAATCCGAGAACATTTTTCGGCCAGTTATGAAATAATATTTCGGAGGTGCCGCGGGCATGTGTCAGTTTGTTTGGGCTCAGAACGGGCAACAGAGAGAACTGGGGGACCCGAGCGAATGTAAGTTTTGAAAACATGTAGATGAAATGCACCTGATGACATGGCAACGTGCAACACGCAAGCAAATGACATGTCACTGACAGCGAATAAGAAGAAGACATCTGGCTCACTAGTATCGAGGTGTCACACATTATCAGGATGGTTTCCTACCGTAATATGCCGGACCTTCTCTAATTCCACTTGCAACTCATCATCGGTGAGCCTCTTTGGCGCATCATAGTTTTCATGCTTTGCATCAAACACATGTCTTAGGTATTTTGTAGGACACGGCTTGTCCTTGGTAAGGAAATGATGGTGTACAATGTAACAGATCTTGCTAAGTATTGCGTATGACAGCGAATTCTTGTCACAGCAAACACATGCATTGTAACCATGTGTCGTTTGCCCTGACATAGTTCCCAAAGCCGGATAACCATGGGTGCACCAAATTATAACAGCACGTAGAAAGAAATCAGCTGGTGGGCTGCTATATAGGTCTGGACTTAGAACACCCCTCCATAGTTGTTGAAATTCCTCCACAAGAGACTCCATAAATAAATCAAAATCCTTTCCAGGACTTTTGGGACATGGGATGAGCAAGGTCATCATGTAGTTTGATTCTTTGGTGCAGACATTTGGTGCCATGTTGTAAGGGATAACAAGCACTGGACACATGCTATATGTGGCGCTCTAGTGGCCAAATGGGTTAAATCCATATGTAGCTAAGCCAAGTCTCATGTTTCTCGGGTCAGCAACAAACTCTTTGTGTTTCTGATTGAAGATTTTCCAGTCACTACCATGAGATGGATGGCTCATTACATTATCATCTCTGTACTCCTAGTTCCTGGAATGCCATAGTACATCCTCTCTTGTTTAAGCATCATGAAACAACCTCTACAATCTTGGTATAACTGGAAAATGTCTCAGAACATAATGAGGAATCCTCTTCACAGCATTGCCATCATTCCATCTTGATGATTTGCATTATGGGCATTCACTTAAGTTGGCATAATCCTTCCGGAATAGAACACAATTATTCTTACAAACATGGATCATATCATATCCAATTCCAACTGCACGAAGGAAATTCTTCATTTTACTGTAGGTGTGTGGGAGCTCAGACGCATCTGGGAAAGATTTGTGAAAAGCAGCCAACATCTTATTGAATGATTTGTTGGTCATCCGCTCAGATGTCTTCACCTAAAGAAAGGTGACCATAGCTGAGAATACTGACAACTTATTTCCTAGCGTGACTGCCACGTTGCATTGTTCCAAGATGTGGGCCCACCGTTTTTCTTATGCATGTGAAAGTTCACGAAATGCGCGAGCATTTCGTAGAATTATTTCAATGTTGGTCAAACTCACTGGATCCACCACCACCACCTCCTCCTCCTCTTCCACCTGAGCATAAGGCAGATCAAGATGGTGATCTGCTGCTTCCACATAGTCAGTAACATTGACGTTCACAACTTCACCATGATGAACCCACCTAGTATATGTGACCAGCATTCCATACAAGTTTAGATGATTTTGCAGGGTTGACTAGGATCTTGTAACTGAATTCATAAAACTGCTACACGGGCAGAGCACATCTGATTTCGGACCACCAAACTCAGCTCTCATAAAGTTCATGAAGTTTTCAACCCCTTCGACATATGCAGTGGAGAATCTTCGAGCAGAAGTTATCCAAGTCATATCCGTCTGTTAGATGTACAAATTAGTTCTTCTACTAGATATTACAGGAAAAACATATATGTTTTTTCATAAATTCCAGAAAAAAACCTAGGTCAATGTCTAAAGCTAGGGCAAGATATTTGGACAAGCAAATCTAGTAACGAAATATATGTAAAGCTAATTCAGCAAATAGATTTGAGAGCTAAATTATGGCAGGGTATTTCAGCAATCAATGAGGCCGAGCACAGAGCAATCGAAGGCCATCTGATAAAAAAATATCGAGTATAAAACGGTGTCGAGCTATTTCACCTAACAGATTGGCTACCAGACCATGGCAATCTACTTCGTAATAAATATATGGCAGGATATTTTAGCAACTAATCCGGCGTGCCATGCCATCTCAGCAAAGCAGATTGAGTGCAGAACAGGGCAAGGAAGCTTCTTAAACAGAGCATATTGACTGTAAGCTATTTCGGCAAATAGTAAGATTAACAGCGTCTATCAGCTAACATTCAGCGCTACTAGGACATGCACGGGGCCTCAGTCTAGAATGCGCGTAGCGTGGGAGAAGCTGACAGTCGTACGTCTCCACATGAACGTTGCCAGTGGTGGCGGTGCGGCTGGAGGACGGCAGTCTACGAGAGCGTACTATGGGAGAGAGAGGATCGCCTTGCATCCCCTCGAAGAACCGCTGCACCGACAAATCAACGCGTCAGGGAGGGCGGCTATGGCGGAGCGAATGGAGTGGAGGGGGCCGGGGGGAGCAGTGTTTGGGGAATATTATTAGCTAGTTGGCCGAAGGGCAGTTGAGTTTGGGATTTTGGCGGGGGGATTTTCGCGCGGTGGGCAGGGGAGATTGGCGCATGGTCGGTTTATCGAAATGTGGTCCTACATGTTAGTGAAGAGGCAAGCCGAAGAGCGTTCCGTTTGTGTGAGCCGTGTGCAGGACCGACCATGTGAGGGGTGCAATGCGACCATGACAGGCGTGTTGTGAGTGTACCACCTTTTTCCTTTTATTAAACTTGGTGCTTCGCGCGATCCATCAATAATACTACTAGTAATCCGGTAATCCCGACTAAAACGATGTGGCCGGGTTTTTCCCCGCGCGATATTTTGGGAGGTTTGCTTAGTTGTTTTTTTAGGACGAGTAATTCTACACCTACGTAATCCCAGTTACGTAATTAACATAATGTGAAACGTGTGGGCTGTTGATTGAATGTTGGGAGGAGAGAGGGGCCCACCACCATGAAAATCAGGGGGGAGAGAGAGAGAGGCAATTTATGTTAACCCTTTCGGAGGTTCCCGTAGATGTAGAAAGATGTGAAATGCGTGAATGTGTAGTGCACGTACTATTGTAGTGCCTAAGATAAATTGTGTATGTTGACCCTATGTGTTTATTTACTTCACATGATAGCTATTTCTCGGGTCAAACCTTCCAAGTTTATACACACAAAAACGAATCATCATTCCATACATTTTCATACAATATATCTTACTATTATTGTGAAAGTTCATATACATCCGACGAGATTCATGCAAACACGAAAGATTTTCATCACATTTCGAACTTCTATAGGACAGAAAAATAAAAGAAACCCACCCCTAAACCTATTCTACGGTGGCGACCGACGTCCTCCATCTGTCGTCTCCACGTACGGGGGCGGGGTTCAAGACAGATGAAGTGAAGGTGCGGTCTCCGGCGAGGAAGAGTAGAACACGGGAGATGGATCGGCCAGTTGGCACACCATGCCCTTCCACCTCCCATGCCCTACTCATCCTTGGAGGAGTCCCAAACCTCGGCGGTGCCGATGGACATGGACAGTCCGTCGCTTCACCTGCCACATGTGCCACCGAACGTTGGACGGTGGCAATTAGGACCTGTGGCTGACGGTGCTCCCGTCATCAGCCGCCAGTGTGGGCACCGCTTGTGCGGTCGCGTCCGCGTCCGGCTACGCTGCTATTGTGTTGCGAGCGGCGACTTGAGCGAGGGCGGTGACCTCGAACTTCACCCCCGAAGGCATGCTCTCCGATAGAGCATTCGCACTCGCGGTGATGGTGGGCATGTGTGGTGCCAGGTAGGAGGATGTGCTAGGGTGTGGAGTTTAGCTGGGCATTGCCGCTTTAAGTAGCGCATTCCGGTGAGGCCAAGCGTCCGGGTGCATCATTAAGTTGTAGGAGTTGGTTCCTCGGGCACCGAACCTGCTTAATGACGGCGTACGAACGACCGGCGTGAATGCGGGCAGCTGGTGTCGGCTGGGAACGCACGCGAGCGACGGCGCGAGGGACAAGGGTTTTTGGTCTGCTAGGGTAGTCAGCTGCGGTCGTGGCAACATTGGAGATTCCCTGTCCTCACATGCGATCCCCACATGTCATTGAAAAAGAAAAGACGGTCTGGCAAAAAAGGTCGTGGGGATGCAGTTCGCCGCGCTAGAACACTCCGCGAACACATCGCGGTGTGCCCGCACTTCGAAGCCCCGTGCATCCTCGATGAGCCAGGTGTTTATCTGCTGGTCATGCCACAATGGTAGCGCCACCCTCGGCACCCTGAAGCGGAGTGTGTCCAGCGACGATGAGCGTGTCGCTCACAATGATCGCCATGTCCAGAGACGGTGCGAGAGCTGCGCCACATTGCTAGCCCCCGCGACTGACATGAACGGTTGTCGGTGGCGAGGAGGTCGTGGGTCAGCTTCTCCATTTGACTAGTCTGTGCCACGTCATCCCAACAGGTGAGCCCCACATGTCGGTTTCCCTATTTTCCCGCCATTTTTTAATGCATGGTAGAGTGACCTATGTGTGTTTCGAAGAGCGACCTGACGACGAGCGAGATACAATCCTGATACCTCGGGAGATCAATTAGGTTTGTCAAGCACAAAGAGGAAGAGAGTGGTATGTGTGTGTGCGAGAAAGAGAGAGAAAGAGAGAGAGAGGCAGGGAGGGAGAAAGAGACCCTGAGATGAAACCGAGAGAGAACGAATGGGTGCATGTATGATATGTAAGGTGGATTCAAAATTTTGAACCGGTGATCATACCATCAGCAAATCATATATAAAGGGTATTCGATGTTCGTTTCTCTTTTGAACATAGTATAATATACTCCCTCCGATCGTTTCTAGTTTACATATAAGTTTTGTGTGTGCCAAACTATCTCTATTTTGGCCAAACTTACAGAAAAAAAGTATGAACATTCAAGAACGCCCAATCAATATTGTTAGATTCGTACGTACTCCTAGATTTGTATTCAAACAAAAATGGTTTCCAATTTGTTTTCAAACACGTGAGTGCTTGTTCTCGCGCATGCTCTTCCTACTAGGATTTCCCCACATATAGTCAGTCCAGTAGTAACTTTTCTAAGCTCCCTGTCCAATAGTAGAAGTAGAAGTAGTAGTGCAACATCTGCAGTAGAGTATGCAGTGCTCATAGTACTAGTAGTATACTCCTTCCGTTTTTGTTTACTCCGCATATTGGAGTTGACTGAAGTCAAACTTTACAAAGTTTGACCAAATTTATAGAGATGAATATGAATAATTAGCATAACAAAACTATATGATGTGGAAGTACATTCAACAACGAATCTAATGGTATTGATTTGTCATTATATATGTTAATATTTTTGTCTATATACTTTGTCAAAGTTTGTAATGCTTGACTCTAACCCAAACTAATATGCGGAGTAAATAAAAACGGAGGGAGTACTAGTAACACTGGGCCGACCTCTCACTCTCTCTCTTATAGTAGTACTAGCAAGATGCCTGTGCGTTGCATGGAACATCAAGATGCATTTATATGAGTGGTTTATCCTGTGGGAGATAAGGATGAACGAGGGAAGGCCTTATCTGCATATGTGGAGAGGGGTGTGGGTATCTTTTTGCAAAATTGTCAAAGTTTCCTTCCTATCCGTTAGATATAGATCGGACGACTTATAATGCAGGATGGTAGGCACACCATCATCACCAACTTTGTTTCTTATAAGAGTAGTGATGATGGTGTGCCTGCCATCCTGCAATATAGGCCGTCCGATCTATGTCTAACGGATAGGAACGAAACTATGGCAATTTTGCAAAAAGATACCCACACCCCTCCCCACATTTGCAAATAAGGCCTTCCCTCGTTCATCCTTTTCTCCCACAAGATAAACTACTCATACAAATGCATCTCGATGTTCCATGCAACACATGGGCATCTTGCTAGTATAGATAAATGACGCGGCCGAGGGAGGGGGAGGGACGTCGGTTTGCTCTCAACTTTGGTCCCACAAGCGAGCGAAAACGCAAGACGAATCATGTTCCATTTGGTGAGCGATATGGAGGGTTCAGCATGCCTGGGTATTCTTTCTCGAGATATTATTTTACTCATCTTTATCGAGATATCATTTTTTGATGAAATTCTCGAGATACCATTTTTCGATGAAATTCTCGAGATATCATAAAAAATGCATCCTGATGTTCTATGCAATACACTAGCGTCTTGCTAGTCATCTTGAGATTTTACGAAGTCACCGCCTTGTCGTCAACGGGAATGGTGAGGAGGTCCGGACGTCTGCCATGTGAAACTCCAAAACTTTGGTTCCATCCCACCCCACAACTCCCCAGCTCCAGCCGTCCGGCTTTGCAAACTCCGCACAGTCAAAACTGATTGACCGGTCGTCACCGGAACCACTATTCATACCAGAAGCTTCGCTGCTCGGCCTACGCCAGCTACTTGCTGGCCGGTCACCACTGCCCGAAAACCACGCCTCCTCTCCAGCCCATCCCCCCACCTTTCGATCCCTTAGCCTGCATTAGTCGTCCCCTAGTTCACCGAAAAGCCATGGTGTGCCGCAAGATCACGTACTACAAGATGCTGATGCCGGAGTGCCGCGCAGAAATCGCGGCGGCGGTTGGCGCCACAGACCTCCGTTCCAAAGCTCGCTTTGCGGCGGGCCAATCCCCGAGTTCTCTAGAGCTATGCTCTGATGAGGAGGAAGCCGATCCAATGTTCATGGCAGAGGTGGCGGCACAGAAGGCCCCCGATGCGTATGAGACGGTGGACGTCGACTTCGTGCCGGCGTCCGGGCCCCCCATGGTGCCGACGGACCAGTGATTTAACCTGGCATTTCTAAAGGAGGACCAGGAGGCTGAGCCTCAACTTGAGGCAGAGTGTGTGCATGCCACTGCCATTGAGGCCCTCCTGTAGGCAGAACCGGATGTCGTGGATGTGAATTAGGCGGCGGAGGCTCAACTCTACGCTGAGCGCACGGATGCCGCTGCCATCGAGGTCCTCCTGTAGGCGAAGCCGGACGTCCTGGACTTGAACCGGGAGGCGAAGGCTCAACTCGATGTGGAGCATGCAGATGCCACTACCATCGAGGCCCTCCTGCAGGCAGAACCGAACGTTGTGGACGTGAACCGGGCGGTGCTCGCGTCTTTGCAGAGCGCCCGCACGATCCATGTGAACGAGTAGCTCGAGGCTGAGGACAACCACTGTGCGGAGACACACGTCGGCAGCTACGGCGGGTCGGCGTCGGTTGCCAAAGACGACGATGCTGTCTCATACTGCAAGTCGTGATAGATTTTCTTTATGTTGTTCTTAGGGATCTTATATTGTGTAAAAACATAGATTTATGCAAGTCGTCTGACTTTCATCATTTGGGTCAGTCGACCATTTAAGGCGGTTGGATGGATATCCCACGTCTCCTTGCCCTTCTTCTACCACAACAGACCATCGCACGGGTCACACGGATCTTCCTCAGCATGCGGTTGGATTAACATACTGTATGAACGAAAATTATGTGTTAGCGGTAGGACGGCTGAGTTTGGTTTTATCACATGTGGTAGCACGTGTTAGTGAGGGTGCGTTCCCTTGGTTGGGTTTGCGGCATGCAGGAGCGACTGTGTGAGGGTGCGGTGAGACAGCCACAGCCGTGCGCAAGTGTACCTCCTTTTCATCTTTAAAAACTTCATGCAAGCTTGGCAAAAATGTGTGGCAAAGTATGGCAATGCAAGGCCTAGACCAAAACATGACACAAGTACGTACTACTTGTGTTAAAAAAGAAAGGCGGGGTTTTCCTTCGTGGGATTGATCGATACAAATCCTCATTTGACATGTCAATTAATGCATATTTTTCTCTCCAAATCCCATAGAGCTAACCATCTCCCTCCTTATTGCTTTATTAATGCAGCGCTATGCAAACAAACCTTCTCACTTCCGCATGCATGCAAGGGTATATTAATGTCCTTGGTTGCTAGTACTACGAGGAAAAGCCCATCAATTTTGCCTCGATTAGTGTTAGTGGCCTTCTTCAAATTGTGATTTTGATACTAGCCTTGTATACAAAAAATGAGGTAGTAACTATTTGACTTCCTTCCCCATTTCGGTGACGTTGACGATGTCCCGAACGTTGTGGCTTTGGCGAAGTGTGTTTGATGGAGCACACCATTGAGGGAGACCACGGTAAGTCGTTCGCAAGTGCCGCCTGCAAGCCGATACAACCGCCTTATTTTCATCCAGGAAGTCCGTTGAAGCTGGACGGACGAAGCTATTGTGTAGTACTAGTACATTTACGCCTCACTGCATCCAGGAATGTTTCTCAAAGAAGACGATAGAGAAGGGGAGTCAGCGAAGAGTTAAATGATGGTTGCTTTGTTCGTGCTTTGTGATTTGACGCCTCAATCTTTGTGATTTGTGATAGAAGTGACAAGGGAGTAGACTCTGTGCTCTATATGTATTTTACATGCGTCCAAGCACGGCACGCAGAGGAGAGAGGTTGCATTTTTTCATTCCTTCAATCAATCAATTAGGGAGCTTCGGTTCCCTCCTTTTGGCTTTGGCAGCACCCTCCACAATGGTTCCCTTCGATGCCAAAAGCTATTTTCATATTTGGCTACACATTGTGGATGACCTTAATCGTACCAATTGGTTTTGTTCCTGTGTGCTATCTATACAAATTTTGATTATATTGATCTAAAAAATTATATCAAGATTAGTAAAAAGGAGGTGATTTTGCCGCGCGGAAGGCGTGGGAGGTTTCTTACTTTTGGAGGATGTTGGCCTGGTAGTTTGCTAACATGTTGTCCCACGTGTTAGTTATTTACCAAGCTAATCCGCGTCCCACATGAGGCTGGCCATAGTGGTAGCAACATGCACCCGGGAATAGAAAACATGCTGATGTGGCAGAGAATTAAAGAAGAGAGCGGGGGTTAGAGTAACATAGGTAGACACCGTATCATGTTAAATGTTATACTACTTTGTGTCATGCATGGAAATAAATATACTATGCACTATAGAGGAAGTTGGAGTGCTATGATACTAGCATGTACTATGAAGTAGTGGTATCATACACTTATATTACATGCATGATTCTAGTATATGATACTCCCCACTATGAGTAGCCGAGGCAGAACAACAGCAGAAGCAACACGTGGTTAACTTCAAGAATATGAGGGAGAAGTTGATTAAGCAACCAGTGAAATGATGGTTTCTTCGTCCTTCCAACTTCTTTTTTAGCATCACTTCGTCCCTCCAACTTAATTGCGGGAAAGGTGCATCTTTGAGATTTTATGCCTAATTGATCACTACTACGCCGGTGCCATGACCGGGGGTGCTTCACCCCTACTGCTCTGCACTGTTATTTCGGTATGGCACGTGGACCCGGTTGCTTGATGTCCCACATATCGGCGAAAGGTACTAGAACATTTATGAAAGCGAGCTTTCTACTCTTGCGACGGAGGAGTACACGACACGACGGCCCAGTGAACTATTACTTGTAATGTAGTGCTACTATAGTTTTGTTGTTTCGCACGATCCATTGATACAAACCCGATTTATCGATAAAAACATGCAAGGGCGGGATTTTTCCTGCGCGGTAGTTGATAGTACTAGCCATACATCTCAAAGGCAATTTTAATGTACGCAAACTGAATAATTATGTAAGAGCTAGCAAGATGTCGGTGCGTTGCACCGAACATCAAGATGCATTTATATGAGTACTTTATCCGGTGGGATATAAGGATGAACGAGGGAAGGCATTATCTGCAAATGTGGAGAGAAGTGCGGTATCTTTTTGCAAAATTGTCATAGTTTCCTTCCTATCCGTCAGATATAGATCGGACAGCCTATATTGCAGGATGGCAGGCACACCATCATCACCAACTCTATTTTTTATGAGAGTAGAGATGTGAGATCTAGTAAAACTAAAAACACATATGATTTATTGTGTTAGAGTGTAGTAGTAGTGATGTATTGCATAGTTGTTAGATGTAACATGCGAGAACGTGTAGAGATGTACTTTTGGAGGGCCTACAAATAGAAATTGGGCATAAAGTGGATTCAAATATTTGTATTCGTCTTCATAACATTTGTAACTCATACTGTATCTACAGTTTGTACTGTAGACGTGAATACTTGTTTGCTCTTACGAAACCAGTAAAACAATAATGGGGTGGCATGCGCCAATTTAGGCACTGACACTTTGGCCTACTCTGCTCCACAGAGAGAGCGACAGAAGATATAAATACACTGGCAGTCTGTGTATTTCAAGCGCAAAGCATAATATGACCAACGAAATTCAGAATACGCTCATTACGGTTACTATGTACGTTTTGCGGTGATTATATGGTCACTTGCTCACCGTTCAGCATCGGATTGCACTCTATTGATCCGCCAAATAGTCTGCATGGCACTATGTTGACACGTTAAAACTGACCACTTTCCTTGTGGGTCCCACCTATCATTCGCATAGGAAAAAAATAAGATAAACACAAATTTACGCAGGCACGACAAGACTCCAGCCGATGCACAGGAACCACCTGGTTGTGTATGTGTTTGTCAGGGCCTGATGTGTGCGCATGCACGTGTAGGTTGAGCACTTGAGCGTGAGCGTGTGTGTTGGTCGTGTGATGTGTGCATGCATGCGTGCGTGTGTGCGTGTGAGTGTAGCGTGCGTGCGTGATTGCGCGTGTACCTTGTATGTGTGAGTGTTCCGTGCATGCAGTTCGTGTGCATGAGTGCGTGTGAGTGTAGCATGCGTGTGTGGCTGCGTGTGTACGTGTGATTATTGCGTGCATGCAGTTCGTGTGCATGCGTGCGTGTGTGTACAATCACCACACCGGCTCCTGTTTGTCAAAAACTGACGACTCAGCATACCAATACAATGCCACGTTGTCTGTTGTGCCCGCGGTCATGACTTCGAACCACCGTCCAATATTTTTTTTATCATTTGTTTTCATTCTTATATACGCCCAATGGTAGTGATATAATGTGAAGCAACACTAGAGGTGCCACGTGGTCAACTAGTCGTGTCTTGAACAAATACAAAGCTATTCGGTGAGCCCGTGACTATATAATAACCACAAAATGTTAATGGTGACTGTAACGAGTAGATTCTGAAGTCCAATGTACCAATCGTGCTTTCGCTTCAAATACACTGATCGTCACTCTATATATCACGAGAGAAAGATGAAACATGCGTGAATGTGTTGGGGCGTACTTTTAGAGGACCTGGAGATAGTTTGTGCGCATACATGAAAGGGGCGTAGAGGGGGTGTGTGCGATGGAGAGAGAGATGCCCTTCACTTCTTTTTATTGTAACTAACTTTATATATAGTATAAAAATATACGAATTCACATTGCGGAATAAATATCATTGGTGCACCATGCAGTGCAAACTAATTTTCATACTCCATATAACTTTGTAATGTTTTATATATGTACAAATTCTATAATAAATTTTTGGCCGCACACTACTTCAGGATGCTCTTAACGTGACAGTACAATCAGAGACCCTTTGACGAAACTGTATGGGATGTAATAATCGCAAACGATGATTTAAAAAACGTCAAAAAAGGTGCAAAATGTTTGCGATGACGGACGCATCAAACAAGGTTCAGATTTTGGTTGCGTGTGCGATGATGGGCGTACAGTTCAGTTCAATTAACTGTTTGCGATGAGGAGGAACAGAAGAAACGGGCTGCCAGATGAATGCGTGTGCGATGTACAACATACAGTTCAGTCGGATGAATTGTTTATGATTAGGCAACACAAAAGAAACGATCAGCCAGATCAAGGTCGTGGGATATACGGCATGCGGTTTACTCGGATGAACTGTTTGTGTTGACACAAGAGAACATAAATGGTTCAATATAAGAAGATGTGTGTGATACGCGGCAAACAAATCTGTAATAAAAAATGTGTGCGAAGACCGATAATAACACAGACAGTTGTTATTAATAAGACATGTGTGTTGTATGATGGGATTGCATACAGAACAACACACACACACACACACACACACACATATATATAAGGACATGGTTGCATAAACAAATTAAACATCCACTTACATAGGTGGCTACTACAACCATGGCATTTGCACACACCAAAGTAAACTATTACATGCATAATTACATACGTGGCTACTACACACATGAAATTTCCACACACCAATAAAGTAACTATATATTACATGCATGATTAAATAGCATAAAAGATCATCTGGTCATCATCTACTTCTTGTGACACTTTCTCTGCTTGTGGCTCGATCCAGGCTCGTCGATTTGGATAACAAGGCACTTCCTCATGTCAACGATCCGCATGAGCATATCGTAGCATGTGTACACGCTCAGCCGCGAACCTGAGGTTATGTTCATCTAGTTGCCGCATCCGGGCCCTGTGCCAGGATACGGGACTTGTTCTCTTGGCATTCTTCTTCATCTTTTCGTAGTAGGGTTCGATGATGGACGAGGCGAATTCAACCATGTAGTCCTTCTTCGTACTTCCCCAGACCCTGTAGTACTCATGGATTTCGATAAGGTTCTGGCAGGCCAAGCCCGTAACTCTGAGCGCTTTTACATCGTCGGTGGTTTCCACCGTGCCAAACTTGTAGTCGGTGCTGTTGACAAACGTTTTGAAACAGTCGCAAGGCTCTGTGGTCATGCAGTAGTGGTAGATGAGGACATGATGGCCCACGCACAACTGGGCGACGGCAACCTTCTAATCTGTGTCGGGACGACCGACAATGTACTGGAGGTCGATGCCGACCACCTTGTAGTTGTCTCGAGCAAGCAACTCCTCAACGATATTGACCGAGAGATCTGTCTCCCTTGCGTGGGTCTCCACTTTATGCTCGCCGAACTCCATTGGAGCACCACTAGACATCCCCTCTCTATGTGTCGTCGTGGGTGTGCTTGTTGTGTTGTGGGGCGCGATCGAAAGGTTGAAGAGACTAAGGTTATAATAGCCGCGGAAATTAAAGGGGAAGCCGGATGGCCAGGAATATCGGCAGGCCCTGATGGCAGTTCTAATTTGCAGCGCGTAACTCCATCATGACGCACATAACTGCATCACGTGGCAACGCCCGCGGCACAACCGCATGCATACGGGGCCCCCGACGTGATCGTGCGCACGCCCAACCGCTGGCAGAGCTTTCCACAAGCTTTCCACAAGCCGAGCATGCCAACAGACGCGAGCAGAGCCCTCCACGGCGCCTAACAATGAGCACATCACGCTGCTGCGCCTAACGGTGAGCAGAGCTTGCCGAGGGACGTGAGTAGAGGCCGACACAGTGATACGTGGCAAATTAGACGAACTGTGCGGGCGATGTGCATTCGTATTTTATTAGTGAAATCGTACTTATAAAGCAGGATGGGGTATAGTAGGTAATTAAATCGCAAATGTGTTTTGTATTAACCGTATGTGTATGTCTCCTTTCGTCCTTCTCTCGCACGTATTGTCATCCCACTGCCACAGACGGCTTACAACGCAAGCTTGCGCAGTGTGTGGGGGCGTTCTTTTGGCCAAACGGTGGCGCCAATATTGTCGGTGAGCCCGTTCCTGCGCAACCTCGCAGGTTCCCGAGCAAGCTTCCCGCCCGACATGGTGAAATCCCCCCAAATCCCAATGCTTATCGGCCTGCTATATAAACCCTCACGGCCGGTGAGTCCTACGTCGCATTTTCCACTCCATCCCTGTAGCTTATCTCGTCTGCTTCTCCCACAATCGCCAATGGCACCTGGCCATCGTCATCGCTCTGCCACTCCACCGTCATCAGAGGAGAGCTCCAGCGGTTGCGGCCCAGTCCTCGGCGTAGTGTAGTGCATGTGGTGTCTCTGTTGGGTGTGCGTGGAACACCCACCACACGCTCCGCCGCCGCTGCCCGTCCGTAGTTGTTGCCGGCTGCTGCTGCTGCCACACCACCATCGAAATCTAGGGCCATCGCCCGCTCCACCGCCGCTGCGCGAAGGCGGGAGGTGGCCGTCGTGGTCGCCACCCCACTGCCGGCCATCACCCGCTCCCTCATCGTGGCCTGAAGGCGGGAGGTGGCCATCATGGCCACCACCCCATCGTCAACCACCGTGGCCGCTAGCCCACCCTCGACCACTAGGATCATCACCCACTCCGCCACTTCAGCTCGAAGGAGGGAGGCGGAGGTGGAGGCCCGCACATGCGTTAGCGACCTTGTGCGCTACATCGAGTTCCTGCGGGAGAAGGAGGAGCGCCTTGCCAAGCACGCAAGGATCCTTACCGCAGTCGTGGCCGTAGCACACGCCAACACAGAGGTGAGGAATCAGGAGATCTACGAGTAGTCCGGCCGCTTCGAGAGGGGTCATCTAGAGCGGCACTGGGCATTCGAGCTAGCGAGCGTCGCTGAACGTGCAGCAGCGACAGGCACCGTATTGCAATTGTCCAGCTCGTCGGTAGGCTCCTCCTCCTCCTCCTCTGCCTCTTACTGAGCACGCTCGGCAGAGGAGAGGTTACCGGAAGTAGCACAAAGCTCCTCCTCCTTCGTAGTATTTAGGGGCTATTTTGTTCGGTTCATTTGACTATAGATGTGGTGGAACTGTACAACATACTTAATATTAGCTAGTATATATAGTTGAGCTAGCTATTTCAGTACATGGTTGGCAACAATCGGGGAAAATTTTGGTCGGTTCAGCTGTCGAGTTGAATTGTTTGTATAAATTAAGAACGACTGCTTAATCTATGAATGAAATATATGCTTAATTACTAAATTTTAGTTGCAAAAATTATATAGTGCTAGTGATTTTTAGCTGCATATTTTGACAAATCACAGTGTTACAACGATTGACAAATTGTTTGTACGTGATGGCACATGGGTCATCCAAAACAAACGTTTGCGTTGAAGGGATGCACAAATCCTGTGCTATGAATTTTCCCTCGACTTAACGGGGAGACCCTAGCTCACTTCGCATACGGGTGTTCTACCTAAAACGTTTGCGATCAAGAGCTGCAGAAATCCTGCTTGGCACATTTTCTCTTGGCTTCTTGGGGAAGCTGTCCATTTGCATACGGGTGTTCTAACTAAAACATTTTCAATCAAGATCTACACAAAGCATGCATTGCAGACAATTTACTAGAATTTGAAAACAAAGTATCTCAAAGTTTTGCCGGCAATCAACAGTGCCCTGGTGTTCGAAATTCATTCCCATTTCTTGCATGGGACCTAAGCATGCACCGAAGGACACATATTTGATTTTTCAACCAATTTATATGCACTGGAGCATGTGCATGTAATTCAAATTTGAATTATGCACATAAAATGCCTAGAAAACCCACCTAATATATAAAAATGTCCAAACGAACCCCGAAAAATTCCAAAATTAAACACAACACTCCTGTTGTTCTATGTTGACACTAGAATTTTTTTGAAAGCAATAAGAGGCAACGGATATCGTTTCCTCCCCAAAGGTGGCACATTCCCTACTGAAACCATCACGCTTGTTGTGAGAAGCTCTTGTTTGTGAGAAGCTTATACCCAAACCTGCCCCAAATGGGACAAAAAATTTACCACAGAATGTTGATGCCGCTCCATGATAGCATGCCAAGTTTCATGAATTTCAGACGAGTTTTGGATTTACTAGAATTTGAAAACCAGGTATCTCAATGTTTCCGGCCAAGTGACGGTGGCAGGGTGTTTGAAATTCATTCCCATTTCTTGCATGGGAGCCAAGCATGCACCGAAGGACACATATTTGTTTTTTCAACTTGTTTACATGCACTAGAGCATGTGCATGTAGTTCAAATTTGAATTATGCACATAAAATGCCTAGAAAACCCAGTTAATGTATAAAAATGTCCAAACGAACCCCAAAAAATCCAAAATTAGACACACCGCTCCTATTATTTTATGTTGAAACTAGAAATTTTTTGCAAGCAATAAGAGGCAACGGATATCGTTTCATCCCCAAACATGGCACGTTCCCTACCGAAACCATCACGCTTGTTGTGAGAAGCTTATACCCAAACCTGCCCTAAATGGGATAATTTTTTTACCACGACATGTTGATGGCGCTCCATGATAGCATGCCAAGTTTCATGAATTTCACACGAGTTTTGGATTTACTTGAATTTAAAAACCAGGTATCTCAATGTCTGGGGTCGAGTGACGGTGGCAGGGTTTTTGAAATTTATTCCCATTTCTTGCATGGGACCTAAGCATGCACCGAAGGAAAAAAAATAGATTTTTCAACCCCTTTGTATGCAGTGGAGCATGTGCATGTAGTTCAGATTTGAATTATGCCCATAAAATGCCTAGAAAACCTATTTAATGTATAAAAATGTCCAAACGAACCCAGAAAAATTCCAAAATTAAACAATAAGAGGCAACACATACCGCTTTGTCCCGAAAGGTGGCACGTTCCCTTCCGAAACCATCACGCTTGTTGTCAAAAGCTCTGGTTTGTGAGAACCTTATACCCAAACCTACCCCAAACGGGACAAAATTTTTACCATGACATGTTGATGCCGCTCCATGATAGCATGCCAAGTTCCATGAATTTCATACCAGTTTTGGATTTACTAGAAATTCAAAACTAGGTATCTCAATGTTTGCGGCCGAGTAACGGTGGCAGGGTGTTTGAAATTCATTCTCATTTCTTGCATGGGTCCTAAGCATGCACCGAAGGACACATATTTGACTTTTCAACCCGTTTATATGCAGTGGAGCAGGTGCATGTAGTTCAAGTTTGAATTATGTAAATAAAATGCCTTGACAACCCAGTTAATGTATAAAAATGTCCAAACAAACCCAAAAAATTCCAAATTAAACACAACACTCCTATTGTTCTATGTTGACACTAGAAATTTTTTGGAAGCAATAAGAGGCAACGGATATAATTTCGTCCCCAAAGGTGGCACGTTCCCTACTGAAACCATCACGGTTGTTGTGAGAAGCTTATACCCGAACCTGCCCCAAATGGGACAAAATTTTATGACGACATGTTGATGCCGCTCCATGATAGCATGCCAAGTTCCATGAATTTCAGACCAGTTTTGGATTTACTAGATTTACAAACAAGGTATCTCAATGTTTGCGGCCGAGTGACGGTGGCAGGGAGTTTGGCAGTCATTCCCATTTCTTGCATGGGACCTAAGCATTCAACCAAGGACACATATTTGATTTTTCAACCCGTTTATATGCACTGGAGCATGTGCATGTAGTTCAAATTTGAATTAAGTACCTGAAATGTCTAGAAAACCAAGTTAATGTATAAAAAATGTACAAACGAACCCTGAATAATTCTAATTTTTTTGACGACACACCTATAGTTGCATGTTCACTGCAGATAAAAGTTCTAGCAATTGAAACACCGTCCTTTACAGATGTGACCTCATTATATAATTCAAATCAAGACAAAAAATCATGTAGATCGCACATAGTTTATTATCACTAACTGTGTGAGATGCATCACAAAATATCTTGGAGCACCGTCGGAGTGTCAACCACATTAGCCCGGTCCTCAATATCATTTCACTGTTCAATATTTGCCAGTGAAAGATGGGGACATGGACCAAAAAATTTGATGTTCAAACTCATAACACATGGGTTAAGCTATCTAAATCGTTTGTGATGTTCACACATCGTACGCGGTTCTGAATAAGGGACCGTGTCTAATGACACTAAGCGTGCCAGTTTTTTCGCTAAAGCGATTCGAAATTTTTGGCTTCCGCAGAAATATCTATCTCCCCCCCTTACCAAAAACCACATTTCCTCTGTTTCCGTCTTCCTTTCCAAGTTGAAACTTCACTGCTTGCTTGCAGAACCGCCTCCTCGCCGGCGGCCCTCCTTCACGCTGCTCGGCCTCGTCTATCCAGGCAGGTAATCCACACCCGGCCCTCATCCTCCTCCTCCTTCCACATCCCACATGCCCCGACCGCCGACGCAAGCGCGTCACCTTCCACCCATATCACTGACCCATCCACCAAATAGGCGCCGCCCAAAGCCATGGTGCACGCAGTATAGCCAAGATCTTAGGGAGCATTTGGCAGCGGAGAAGCAAATCGCGGTCTCACGGGCGGATGAGGTCGCGATGACTGCCATTCATGCCGACCCTAGATCTTGGAGGAGCACCTTGCTATTTGCTAGATATGCCAGTTAAGCATCCTCGGTTTATCCATTACGTGTGCTGCTCCTGCCTTTCCTTAACAAATTCTAGTGAATTGTGCTATCTAATTTTACCATGAAATATGTTGCTCTACTGTATATGTTCTATATGTCGTGCAGTGTGGTGCTCACTTATTAACTGTTTGGTTAATTAGTTGTCGTCTTCACTTAACTGTTTGGTTCAATTCTGCAAATGTGATGTTCAATTCTTTGGGCTACAATTTTGTATTGTCTTCCATGTGAGAAATAAATTGAATTTATCTTTACAAAATACACAAGAAATGAATACAGTTGCTATATTTCCAAGTTGTCAAGCATGCTTTGTTTGGTTATACATTGTGCAATGTGGTGCTTAGTTAACGTTTGGTTCATTTGTGTTGTGGTGTTTAGTTAACTGTCTAGTTCAATTCTGCAATGCATTATTTAATAGTTGTGGGCGCATTCTGTTATTGTATACCATGTGAGAAGTAAATCGAATTTGGCTGTGCTAAATACATGAGAAAGAAATACAATTGCTATATGTCCAAGTTGTTAAGCATGCTTGGTTTGGTTTACTATCTCATCTTCTATTAGGAGTATGTTATATTGTGTAATGTGGTGCTCAGTTAACGTTTGGTTCATTTTTTGTGGTGTTTAGTTAACTATTTGGTTCAATTCTGCAATGTGATGTTCAATAGTTGCGGGTGCATTTTGTTAATGTACACCATGTGAGGAATAAATTGAATTTGGCTGTAGTAAATACATGAGAAACAAATACAATTGCTATATTTCCAAGTTGTTAAGCATGCTTGGTTTGGTTAACTATCTGATCTTCTATTAGGAGTATGTTATATTTGTGCAATGTGGTGCTCAGTTAATGTTTGGTTCATTTGTTGTGGTGTTTAGTTAACTGCTTGGTTCGATTCTGCAATGCGATGTCCAGTTGTCGTGGGTAGAATTTTGTATTGTTGTGCATGTGAGGAATAAATCGAATTTGGCTGCACTTAATACATGAGAAACATACACATGTGCTATATTTCCTAGTTCCTAATCATGCTTGGTTTGGATAAATGGGTTTTCCATGTGGCTTGAATTAATCTGATGAATCTGCAATGTGCTTATTTTTCATCAACATATTGTACTGATAGCATGCGAACCCTTACTTAACCTGATGACTCACTACCTTATATGTGTTGCAAGGAAACAATGGGAAGCACTGAGGTTTACAATCGAGGTTAGCACGTGCATGGTCCTTTTTCTAATAGCACGTTATTGTGCAATTGTTGGAACCATTCTAATATTTAGTTTTTTCACAATTTGGTCTTGCACATGTAGGTCCTACTATCAGATGTTTTGACGCACTGTTCGAACCTTTTTGCATATGGGGAAATGAGTTGTTCATGAATATCAGTCAAGTCAAGAAGCTCAGAAAGATTGTTACGATATAGAAATTAGCGACAAAAAACAACAAGATCTTTGTCTGCACAATGAAGAAGACATCACTACATGATGGTACTATCTATTATACCTTTCCTTTCTTATTCCTTTGCCTCATTGACAATATAGAGAAGATATGTATGCACATCCTTGTTTTCAGGCCTTTCCAACGCAGTCCACTGATGATTACCGCTCAAACCACCTTTATGTTTAGGAGGTGAGGAAGGTATTCATACAACACCCACGGTTCAACATTGAAGTGTTCATGAAGAGGATGAAGGATGGATGGTCAATCATCCACAAGCACTGGCCTAAAGTTGCAAAGACCTTCAACATCAATGAAGGCTCAATATTCGCCTTCTGCTTAAGCAGTTTTCCAGATGAGATACATCTGTCTATGTACCGTCTATGTTGCTTATTTCGAAAGGTCATAGATGTTGCATGTGAAACTTGATGCTGGTGTAGTTGTGTAATGGGGTAGCTGAGTGTTGAAGCTATATGATGTTGTAATCCGATGTATTACAATTATGAAAATGAAATATATATATTGTGTGCTTAATATGAAATGTCAATCAGATTAATAAATGCATTATTAATAATAGAAATAATTAGCCTGCTAATTGTGTTTTTCTATTGCAAACAGTCATTGAGAAAACACCATGTGTGATGCATTAAATAACGCACACAGTTTCTAGTAATAAACCGTGTTAGATTAATGAACAATCACACACGACATCCTCTTGGAAACTGTTTGTGTTCGGCCACCTGGCGCAAACGTTTACCACATAAAAACTGTGTGTGATGGACAGCCTTTGCCACACAGTTTCTTCTATGCACCGTGTGTGATTTATTCAATAACGCAAATGATAAAATTGTTAATACCGTGTGCAATGGAAACACTATCACAAACGATTTAACGGGGAAAATTCTGTGTGATGTACCTGCGAACAGAAACATTTTCCTTAGAGCGACTGTGTGGGATGTATATACAAATGGAAACATTTAGCGGGGACTGACTATGTGGGATGTACCGACGACCGGAGATGATTTCACCTGTATAATTTTATTTTATTTGAGCACTACTGTATGTATAACCGTATTTGGTCGCTCACCGGTCGCACACGACATCATTTTGCCGAGCATGTGTGCCAGGAGGACATATTCCCGACGGTTTCCGGGTCGTGTGGGAAGGACCCCCCTATGGCCCACACTCACTAGGCGACGGTTCCAAATGTTATCGCGAAAAGGGGTGAAAAACCATTTGTACAACACCTTGTTGTACTAGTGACACTTCGTGTGGTTTTATTCAAAAGGAACGCTCTATGCAAAGTAAACATGAAGAGAGGGCTTTTTATATCAATGGGGTACATGTAAAGATGTAACATCTGTGAATGCGTAGGTGACGTATTTGGCAGGGTCTAGTGATGGTATGTGTATGTATTCAAGAGAGGCATGGATAGAGGGGCCGACGGGGGGCGACGTGGGAGAGAAACCACGAGAAATGAGAGAGGTCTAGAAAGAGAGACAGATAGGATGTCACGGTGAGAGATGCCCTTGAGTGTGTACATGCAAGGGGGGTATATATAGAGGCATGAGGAGATCTTTTTGTTGTGTCTATGTTGGTATGTGTGGGTGTGAGAAGATAACTAGACCTAGGGGCAGATGGCGTGTCACCGCGTGAGGTCCGGTGGGCCGAGGTGAGGCCCTTGGGCCGGTTCTGTCCTGCGCCACATTGGTCGGCCCGTGGCATATTTAGGGATACTCATCGAGGAATCATCGTACAAGACAAAGATATCAGAGTCGTGAAGGACTCTGTGCGCACTAACAAAGCTGGATAGGATTTGTAACCCTAGGTCCTCGGACTAAGGTAACCCCTTGTCTCTGATATTACCATTCATCCAACCTAACTTTAAGGGGCATCCTATAGTATGCTCTGCTGGAATCATATTCGTCAATTAGGAAGAGAGGTGGAGACCATGCATGCGAGATATGCTGAAAGATAATGAGCGTGCGGGAGACACGTAGGCAGGTCTATGTATAGAGAATGGGTGGATGGGGATTGTGTGTGCCTATGTGTGTGAGAGGAAGAGTGCTTCTGATAAAGGTTAGTGAAAACAGTCGTAAATGGTTCTGAGAGGGAGGGAGGACGATATCGAGAGCATGTGTGCGAGAAAGACACCTCGAGAGAGAGTGTGTGAGCATGTGCAAGAGACCACCGATGGATATACACTGTGTGCACGTATGTGTGTGAGAGAAAGTTATCGCGTGTTTGAGGAGGGGCCAATAGAGAGTGAAACTACACGTAACACATTGATTAAAAATATAAAGTGTACCCAAATATTAGAATGGGATCATGATATTTGCAATTCGCATAAGGAACGGTCATTGATCCATCAGGCATCTATATTCTATCAAATTTCAGCATGTCTATGCTATTATTCGACATAATTGATCCACAAAGTCAATATTTTGAACTCCAGACAATGCATCGCTTTAGCAATTCGAATATAAATGTGAGTATAGTTCATGTTGTGTGTGTAAAGCACATTATACATACAAAAGTTACACAATAAACATTACAAATAGCTAGCTAGGAACTAACATACATTTGAATTCAACTTAAGGTTGTTTAAAAAAAATCGAATTTAACATGAAGTCCATTCAATTATTTGAATTCGAGATCATGGCATTTGTAAATCATACCTAAAATATAGGGGCACCAATCTTTGCGTTGCTTTTGTACATAATAGCATATATAGTCGTGCATCAAATAGATTCGAATTTACCTCCTCTATTCCAAAATAATCGTAGTTATAGGATTTTCAAGTGTCAAATTTTAAAAAAGAAGAGCATAACTGAATGAGGTTTTCAAACATACAAGATCGAATTTAACGTTGTCTATTTTGGTCAATCCTCAAAGTTCAAGGGTACTCTAAACATGAATGCTTCTATTTCAAAATTTCGAACGAAGCGCCAAAAGATCCTCTACTCGCCTGAGACTGTGTGAGACCAATGTTTGGTAGAAGGAAATTACATTTCTAACTCTGACCCGTGAAACCAACCGGTCCGACGTCCAAAGGTCTAAACCGGGGTAGGTTTGTACCTTCATCTAGACGCCACACAACCGCCTCCGAAAAACATTCATACACCATGGCCGCCTAAACACACATGCGCTAGGCCGAAATAGCTCCCTCCCACTATTTGGGACACCTGGGATTACCATCCTACCCTCGACCAGCAGTAGGTCCAAAATTTAAGAGGGGGCAAAATTTGTACTTTCCCCAAATTTCAAACAAGCGCATCCCATCTGTTCAAAACACAAAAAACAAAAAAACAAGCGCGTCCCAGACGGAAACATGGTTCCCCCTTAGCTTGCCCCACCCCCTCGTCTGATTCCCCATTCGTGAAATAAGGACAGCCATTGTTCGATGTCGTCAAGATATGCATGGATTTGAAACTAGACTATCACACATTTGCTATGTTGTTCGGGAGCCTAGGAGAAATGAAGGTGAAGGTTATGCTGCTCCATCGGACTGTACATCATGAAAACGTAACAGTCAGGTCAAATGAACTGAGTTGCTGAACTTCTCGTGGTGCATTTATCTGCCAGACTGTTAACTTTTTTTGCCAACCTTCCTTTTGTTTTATGGTTGTAATTTCTTTTGTTGCGATACAAAATTTGTTCTTACCATGTAGCCACCGGCTGAAGAAAACAACAAGCCATTTTTGTATAGTCTAGGGTGTTCCCTATATTTGCACTGGTGGCGAACTTTGATGCCCAGTGGATGTAATCTGTGCTGTCGCCTTAATAGCCTAGCGTTAGTTTCAGGCTTATTTACTTCCTAGTCTTCTTTTTCCCTGGTTTGCTAGTGATCGCAACAACCATGGGCCATATACGGACCGTGATAACCTTGAGCCCGTTACATGCCCTAGGATCCATGGGCCTCCTACGGGCCGTTGGATAAACGGGCCTCCAACAGGCCGTACAATCGGTGGGCCTCGGGCCGTCGGATAAATGGGTCCACATGGGCTGAAAACGAGTGTAATTGGTATTGGTCCAGTATGGTAACGGGTCGTTAACAGGATGGATGACAGCAAAGGTTTAATTCTGTCACATGCATAACGGGTCATTAACGGGCCAGAGTATAGGACGGGCTGGAAACGGCACAACGGGTTAACAGGCCACAAACGGGCCGATTCTAACCACGGGCCGAATTTGGCCCATTAGGGGAACATGCCAATAAGGAGCGGGAAGTAATCGAGGGCCGGAAAGGAGCCCAAGAATTATGGGCCATCAGTGGGCCGAAAGCTAACACGGGCTGGAAACGGCACATGCGAATCATGGGTCGTTAATGGGTACAAAGAAATGTATTGTTCATTATGGGCCAGACCCACAGAATGGTTCAAACCCTGGTTTGTTTGTTGGACACTAATCCAATGGTTCCCCACAGAAGCCAGCTGTGGCCTTGGCAACCATGCATGCATGGACACTGTTCATGTCGCGCCGGGTGACTCCTCTGTGGGAAGGGGCGTGAACCACCCGGAAACTGAGGGCATGACGGCCCAGGAAGCGGTGGCATACGGCAAACTCAAGAGTTTATGTTTGAATATTATTAAGAAACTTGCACCACCATTGCTCCAGGAAATCCAAGCCTCGCAACTCCGGCCGGAGGCAGAACCATTCATGCCCAAACGCACGACGTGTGCGTCCAAGAAGATGGCAACTGCGAGTCACTCCAAGGAGAGTCCTGTTGTGAACGTGCTGTTGCATGCTTTGGGTCTGGCCCCGAACGATCTAGCTGTAGAAGATGGGGTGGTGAATGAGCTGAAGGCCTTGTTTGATTCTCCAGTTCATGAGCAACATGTCAGGATCATTGTGGCACTTTTCCAGAAGATGGTGCCAAGTGAGGAGGAGATGAACGCGACGAACTCGGTGGTTGTGTGTGCGCACTAGGCGATCTGCCTTTGTGTTGGGGTTTGATCCTTTCATGGATTCACACCCGCAGGTGTTGTGCTAGAATGTACGCGGCCTTAACAATCCAGCCAAGAGAAAGGCCGTTAGGGAGTTCATTAGCTCTGTCAAGGTGAATTTAGTGTGTCTCCAGGAGACTAAAATGGATGTAGTGGACCAATTTATCGTCATGCAATGCTTGGGGCCATCATTTGATGGTTTCTCTTACTTGCCGGCTGAGGAGACTTGAGGGGTTTCCTTCTTTCATGGATCACCTCGGCGCTCTAGGTGGACAACATAGTCCCAAATGCTAATTTTATTTCGGGGCTCGTGCCAACCAGGGTCGGCCAACCTTGGTGGATCTCGGTGGTGTATTGTCCGCAGAGTGATGTATTGAAGACGTAATTTCTGGAGGACTTGATGGCCAGGAGACTAATGTGCCAAGAACCTTAGATGATTTTGGGTGATTTTAACATGATCCTTTGCGCCTCTGACAAGATCAACTCGAACATCAACCGGACCATGATGGGGAAGTTCAGGGACTTTGTTGATGATCATGAACTCAAGGAGATGTACATGCACGGAAGGAGGTTCACGTGGTCGAACGAGCGTGATACGCCCACGCTTACCAAGATTGACAGAATCCTTATCTCTATGGACTGGGAGTTAGACAATGATGATTACCTCCTCCATGCGATGTCTACAGGTGTGTCTGATCACGCGCCACTTCTTCTCAGTACAAGCGTGGGCTTCTGCCCTAAACGCCAGAGCTCTTTTGGACCAGACTGGAGGGATTTGAGGAGGTGGTGCGTGAGGCCTGGGTATGCGACCCTGGGACTGTGGATCCATACGCCAGACTTGTCACCTTGATGAGGAATGCAACTGTGTTGCTACAGGATTGGGGCTAGCGCAAGATCAGGAATGTGAAGCTTCTGATGCGGGTGGCCACTTGGGTGATCCACAAGCTGGATATTTCTCAAGAGCACAAGATTTTGGAGTTGAGAGAGTGCTGGCTGCGCCTCACGCTTAAGCAAGCCCTGCTTGGCATGGCAGCCCTGGAACACACTATTGATTGGCAGCGCTCGAGAATGAGATGGCTTAAGGAGGGAGATGCAAACTCTAAATTGTTTTAGGCGGTGGCTAATAGTCACAGATCCAAGAACTATATTGTGCATATCAAACTGGGAGATCTGATTATTATTGAGCTGGAGGGCAAGGAAGAGGCTTTCTTCAACGCGTACGAGGAGCTGCTCGGTACGGACCACGCTAGGGAGCACACGCTGGATCTCCAGTTCATGGGGATAGTACCACATGATCTTCAATACCAAGAAGCCATGATTACGGAGTACGAGGTCTGGGAGACCATTAAGGATGTGCCGCCAGACCGAGCGTCAGGGCCTGATGGGTTCATCGCCGCTTTCTATCAGCAGGCCTGGCCTATCATCAAGCACGATGTTATGGTGGTTATGATGAAGTTATACGTTGCGGATGGCAGGGGCTTTGCAAAGCTAAACAAGGCTCATATAGTTCTGATTCCTAAGAAGCGAGAGGCGGAGGAGATTGGCGATTTCAGGCCCATTAGCCTTACCCATAGCGCCCCAAAGCTGTTTGCTAAAGTGCTCGCAAACAGGCTCAGGAAACGAATACCGGAGATCGTTGGCATGAACCAGTCAGCTTTCATCAAGGGAAGGCATCTACATGATAACTTCCTCCTCGTGAGGCAGGTGGCCAGGAAAATTCACGATCGCAAGACGCCAGGGGTGTTTCTCAAGCTTGACATATCTAGGGCATTCGACTCCCTATCGTGGCCTTTTCTTTTCGAGGTCCTGGAAGCTAAGGGCTTCGGGTGCAGGTGGATGCATTGGTTGGCGATTCTTCTGCATTCTGCGAGCACCAAAGTTATTATCAATGGAGTGTCAGGTCAGAGGTTTTGCCATGCTAAGGGCTTGCGCCAGGGGGACTCGATCTCCCCGCTCTTGTTTGTCATTGCCATGGATGTGTTGACAGCTTTGGTTCACAAGGCCATGGAGCTTGGAGCGGTGAGTTCATTTCCTGGGATCACGGCAATGCAATGGATCTTGATCTATGCGGACGGCGTGGCCATATTCATCAAGCCTACCACACCAGATATAGAATTCATCACCACGGTGCTGGAAATCTTTGGACAAGCCTCAGGATTGCGCGTCAACTATCGCAAGTCGTCGGCTATTTTGATCTGTGGAGATGCACAGGATAGTGCTAGAATGGCTGGAGTTCTACAATGTGGTGTTGCGTATTTCCCATGCAAGTACTTGGGGTTGCAGCTCGCCATTAGATGCCTTACCAGAAATGACTGCCAGCCTATGCTCGACAAGGTCAAACAATTCGTGCCAGCTTGGCAGAGAGGGCTAATACAGCGACCAGGACGTCTTATCCTTGTGCAGTCGGTGATCTCTGCTAAGCCAATTCACCATCTCATGATCACGGATGCACCTGACTGGGTTTTTGAGGAGATGGACAAATGGATGCGGTTCTTTTTCTGGGCCGGGAAGGACAAGGTGAACGGCGTCCATTGTCTCATTGCTTGGAGCAGCGTGTGTCGGCCTAAATGCTATGGTGGGCTCGGTGTGAAAAATCCCAAGTTACAACGGCTAGCAATGAGGGTTAGATGGGAATGGCTAAGACGGACGGAGCCCAATAGGCCATGGCAGGGGCTGTCTATGACTGCGGATCAGAAGGCATGAGAGGTCTTCGATAGTTTGGTCGGGATCAGAGTGGGGAGAGGCAACTGGGTGCGCTTTTGGAAGGACCGATGGATCCACGGTTTGCCACGGTACAGACTCGAGTTATCAACAAATGCACGGTGCAGCAAGCTCTCTCTGATAACAGATGGTTGGTGGACTGCCAGCTGGGATTCTCCTTCATGGCCCAACTACAGTTGATGGACCTCATCCAGGAAATTGGCACGGTACCATGGGACACAGAGGGCACAAATGAGTTCTCTTGGCCATGCTCAATCTCGGGCTTTTACACTGCTAGATCGATGTATGGCAGACTTTGCTTGGGATACACCAGGTCGCCCATGGCGCCTTGCATTTGGAGGAGCTGGGCACCACTAAAGTGCACCTTATTCGCGTGGCTAGCTATGCAACATCGCATATGGACCTCAGACTAGAGGGCACGTCACGGATTACAGGATGAGGCCTTTGTTTGCTACACTTTCCTACAAGATGTAATGTGAAGCATATCTTATGAGCTTGAACCTATGCTCGTGAGGTCTAGCATAGACTTTGGGATCTTCTCGGCATCAACGTTTTAGGCTACTCGGCTGGCGAAACAACTCTTGACTGGTGGCTTCGTTCAAGGACGACCTTTCACTCTGCAGAATGGAGGGGCTTTGACTCAATGTTCATCGCGATGATATGGGCATTATGGAAACAACGGTACACATGGGTCTTAAATGGGCTAAAGCAACAACAGACTCCAACGGAACTGGTGGTGATCTTACTGGGTGAGGTTGCCGAGTGGAAGGCACTCGGGCTGGGTGTAGGAGGCCTCCAACATTTCGTGAGAAGTTAGTCTTGGTTCCTAGGTTGGTGCGGGTGAGGTTTTGTTCCCGTGCTACCCGATTGTTCGCATTCGTGGCACACGTCTTGTAAATATTTCTACCCTTCTATAAAAATATGGTACGCCATCGGCGTACTCTCGATAAAAAAATATGGGCCAGTGTCCTCGTGGGCCACTAAAGGGCCTAAAGATATGAAATGCCTCATTTGGGCCGAAAGACGTCGTGGGCCATACATGGACCGATAGTGAAATGTGTTGGTGTTATATTCGACGACCCACATGATGCTGTTGGGCCATTTTCGAGAAGGCCCTGATGGGCCGTGAGTTACCGGGCCGTAAAATGGACTATATGCGTACAGACCGTAAAGAGGCTTTTCAAGGGCCGGCCCGCTAAATTTTGACCAAGTCAAACGGGCTGGCCTTTGTAAGCTAAATGGGCCAGTGTTGGGTCGTCGAACGTGTCGGCATATCATAGGCGCCTATCTCACCCAATGACGAGCTGGCACGTGTTTCCTTTTGCTAATGAGAATTTTACATGTGGAAACTCCCCACTAGTCCGGGATGTTAACGGGTTATCGGATCAAAACCGGTCCCGATAGCTTAACGACGACCCGTTACTATTGATGCCATGTGTCGGTTACCGTTGACGAAAGCACTTCCATGACATGTCATTTATCGTCATGGAAGTGAACACTTTCGTGATGATAATTTTGGTATTGTCATGGAACACTTCTACGACAACACATGTATGACTATCTTGATTTTGTCATAAAATCGTCATGGATGTACATACATGACAGAAAACGTGACCTACTGTGACAAACATGTATTATCACAGAAGTGTTTTTATTTTGTAGTGACCGCGGCTGCCACACTCCTTGGCAGTTCGGCGAAGACGCCCGGGGAGCACCAGACCCGTGGCAGCAAGATGAACTTGTTGCCTCCAAACACACTCTGTAATATGTATTTCTTACCATCTACAATTTTCCCCATGATGTCTACTAAGCAACCTTCTTCTTGTAGACTCGTGTTGGGCCTCCAAGCGCAGAGTTTTGTAGGACAGTAGCAAATTTCCCTCAAGTGAATGACCTAAGGTTTGTCAATCCATGGGAGGCATAGGATGAAGATGGTCTCTCTCAAACAACCGTGCAACCAATTAACAAAGAGTCTCTTGTGTCCCCAACACACCCAATACAATGGTAAATTTGTATAGGTGCCCTAGTTTGGCGAAGAGATGGTGATACAAGTGTAACATGGATAGTAGATATAGGTTTTTGTAAAATTAAAATATAAAAACAGCAATGTAGCAAATAGTATTACAATGCTCGAAAACAAGGCCTAGGGTTCATACTTTCACTAGCGCAAAATCTCTCAACAATGATAACATAATTGGATCATATAACAATCCCTCTAAGTGCAACAAAGAATCACCCCAAAGTTCCTATCACGGAGAACATAAGATAAAATTTCTTGTAGGGTACAAACCCACCTCAAAGGTATTCTTTCTGATCAATCTATTGCGCTATTCCTATAAGTGTCACAAACAGCCCTAGAGTTCATACTAGAATAACCCCACGTGACACACGTCAATCAACCCTAATGTCACCTAGATACTCCAATGTCACCACAAGTATTCGTGGGCTAATTATACGATGTGCATCCCACAACTTCAGATTCATAATATTCAATCCAACACAAAGAACCTCAATGAATAGCCCAAGATTTCTATCAGAAAAGGAATATGAAAATGCGTACCAACCCCTATGCATAGATTACCCCAATGTCACCACGGGAATACACAAGTGGATAACGAAAACATACATCAAGTGGATCAATAGAACATCCCATTGTCACCACGGATATCCCATCGCAAGACATACATCAAGTGCTCTCACATCCAATGATTCAATTCGACATAAACAAACCTCAAAGGAAAAGATTCAGTTCATCACAGGGTAGAGAGGGAATAACACCATAAGACCCAACTATAATAACAAAGCTCGTTGTACATTAAGATCGTGCCAAATCAAGAACATGATAGAGAGAGATAAAATACATAGCTACTAGTACAAACCCTCAGCCTCGAGGGTTGACTACTCCCTCCTCATCGTGGTGGCCGCCGGGATGATGAAAAAGGCCTCCGGTGATGATTTCCCACTCCAAGAGGGTGCCGGAATGGGCTCCCGGCTGTTTTTTCATGGCTACAGAGGCTTGCGGCGGCGGAACTTCCGATCTAGGGTTATTTTCAAAGGTTTGGGTATTTATAAGAATTTTTGGCGTCAATCTCTCGTCAAGGGGTGCTCGAGGGGCCCACAAGCCGTAGGGGCGCGCCCTGGGGGTAGGGCACGCCCCCTAGCTTGTGGCCTCCTCGTCCCCTTCCTGGCCCAGATCTGATGCTTCGGGGGTCTCTTTTGGTGCATAACAAATCAGCGTAAATTTTTAGCCCATTCCGAGAACTTTTATTTCTACACGAAAAAGACACCATGGTAGTTCGGCTAAAAACAACGGTAGTCCAGGTTATTTCTAATCAAATCATACCAAAACCATATAAAATTGTTGTAAACATGGCATGAATACTTCATAAATTATAGATACGTTGGAGACGTATCAGCGTCCCCAAGCTTAATTCCTGCTCGTCCTCGAGTAGGTAAATGATAAAAGAAATAATTTATGAAGTGTGAATGCTAGCATAGTATATAAGTTTGACCAATGATAATTTCAATCAATTTTCCTAGCATCACAACAGCAACTCTTTGTCATAAAACTCATTTTGATAAAGTGTCAATCAATTCTCATGTAATGGTTCAAACAATGCATTATGTTGACACTATCATGTAATCACTCTTTATGTGGCATGAATATTCATATCCATAAGATTCAAAACAAAAGATTAATATTTACATAAAAACAATTAATACTTCAAGCATACTAATATAGCAATCATGTCTTCTCAAAATATCATGGCCAAAGAAAGTTATCCCTACAAAATCATATAGTTTGGCTATGCTCTATCTTGATCACACAAAGTATTTTATCATGCACAACCACGGTGTTAGTCAAGCAACTGTTTCATACTTATGGTGTTCTCAAACATTTTCAACTTTCAGGCAATACATGAGACTGATCCATGGATATAGCACTATAGGTGTAATAGAATATGGTATTTGTGGAGAAGACAAAAAGGAGAAAGTCTCACATCAACCAGGAAAATTAATGGGCTATGGAGATGCCTATCAATCGGTATCGATGCAAGTGAGTAGGGATTGCCATGCAACTGATGCACTAGAGCTATAAGTGTATGAAAGCTCAAAACAAAACTAAGTGGGTGTGCATCCAACTTGCTTGCTCATGAAGACCTAGGACAATTTGTGGAAGCCCTTCATTGGAATATACAAGCCAAGTTCTATAATGAAAAATTCCAACTAGTATATTAAAGTGACAAAATAGGAGGCTCTCTATCATGAAGAACATGGTGCTACTTTGAAGCACAAGTGTGGAAAAAGGATAGTCATATTGTCCCTTCTCTCTCTTTCTCTCATTTATTATTTTGGGCTCTTTGGCCTCTTTCTTTTTATTTATTTTTTATTTGGGCTCTTTGGCCTCTTTTATTTATTTATTTGGGCTCCTTGGCCTCTTTTATTTTATAAGCATGACATGGGACAATGTTGTAATAATGATGATCATCACACTTTTATTTACTTACAGCTCAAGAATTACAACTCGATACTAGAACAAAGATATGACTCTATATGGATGCCTCCGGCGGTGTACCGGGATGTGCATTGATCAAAAGTGACATGTATAAAAAATATGAATGGTGGTCAATCCACAAATACTATGCCAACTACATGATCATGCAAAGCAATATGACAATAATGATGTGTGTCATAATATAAGAGGAACGGTGGAAGTTGCATGGCAATAAACCTCGGAATGGCTATGGAAATGCCATAATAGGTAGGTATGGTGGCTATTTGGAGGAATGGTAAATGGTGGGTTTAATGCACCGGCGAAAGTTGCACAATACTAGAGAGGCTAGCAATGTTGGAAGGGTGAGAGTGCGTATAATCCATGCATGGACTCAAAATTAGTCATAAATAACTCACATACTTATTGCAAAAGTTTAGTATCTATCGAAAGAAAGTACTAATACGCATGATCCTAGGGGAGAGGTTGGTAGCCGTTAACCATCGCACGCTCACGACCTCCACACAAAGGATGACAATCAATAAATAAATCATGCTCCGACTTCATCACATAATGGTTAACCATATGTGCATGCTACGGGAATGACAAAATTTAACACAAGTATTTCTACCAATCCACAATTACTCACTAGCATGACTCTAATATCACCATCTTTATATCTCAAAACAAATGCAAGTAATCAAACTTCTCATGTATTCAATGCTCTTTATGGAAGTTTTTATTACATCCTTCTTGAATATCTATCATATTGGGACCAATTTCATAATACATGCATTTTACCATTACTATTTATAAGACTCTCAAAAAGATATAAGTGAAGCACGAGAGTTAGTGACAAACTACTCCAAAAGATATATGTGAAGATCAAATGAGTAGTTGAATTATTATGTAGCTATGTGAAGACTCTCTCAAGAAATTTGAGATCTTCAGAAATTATTAAAATGGCAAGCAAAAGAAAATAAAATGACATTCCAAGGGTACCACATATCATGTGAAGAAGCAAAAACTTATGCTCAACCGATACTGACCGATAACTATTGTTGAAGAAAGCTGGGATGCCTACCGGGGCATCCGAAGCTTAGATTCTTGAGACTTCTTGAAATATTATATTGGGATGCCTTGGGCATCCCCAAGCTTGAGCTCTTTTGTCTCCTTAATTCCTCTTATGTCATGATTTTCCACACAAAACTCAACAAGAACTCGTGAGATAAGTTAGTATAAATCAACTCAAAACCTTATCATTCTCTACTGTAACAAATCTCCAATATTATAATTTAATGTTGCATATGCCTCTGCATATTCAATACTCCTATCCTCAAATAGAATCATTAAACACGCAAACATATGCAAACACAACAAGAATCTGCCTAAACAGTACAGTCTGTAAAGACTGAAATTTTACTCAGACTTCCCTAGATCAAAAAAATCTGAAAACTTATCACGTTATAGAGAACTTACTCATGATAACTTTTTAAAAATTTCAAGATTTTATCACGTTCTGACTTTCCATAAGAATTCAGACAATGATAGAAAACTTTCTGTTTACAAACAACAACACAAAGACTTGCAAAATAAGCATGGTAAAGGCTAGACTTGAAATTTTTATTGAAACAAAAGATAGAAAACATGTCACCTAACAATAGCAAGCAAATAGAAATAAAATGAAATGACACTCCAAGCAAAACTCGTATCATGTGACGAATAAAAATATAGCTCCAAGTGAGGTTACCGATAATGTTGCAGACGAAAGAAAGTATGCCTTCTGGGGCATCCCCAAGCTTAGTTGCTTGGATCTTCCTTTAATATGACCTTGAGGTGCCTTGGGCATCCCCTAGATTAGGGTCTAGCCATTCATTATTCCCCTCATATCGACATCTCACCCAAAACATGAAAACTTCAATCACACAAAACTTAACGGAAATACATGAGATGTGTTAGTATAATAAAGCAAATCATTCACTTGGGTATTGTCAAAGACAAGATTCATAATTTTTCTCACACAATTCATACTATACTCTATAATTTCCACAATTTATATTAAGCAATATAAGCCATAGAAACCATAAAACAACCAAAATATGCATTGCAAACAGAATCTGTCAAAAACAGAACAGTCTGTAAAGATCTGAATTGAAATCGTACTTCTGTGCATCTTAAAATTCTGAAAAATTAGGACTCAGTAAAAGATTTGTACTGTAATAAAGTGGGAAAAATTCAGAATTTTATTACGTTCCATCGAAGGACATAAATTTTAGCAATGGACACAAAAGTTTCTGTTTTCACACAGAATCAAGTCAACTATTATCCATGCTATCCCAAAGGCTTTACTTGGCACTTTATTGAAACAAAATCTATAAAACATGAGTACTACAGTAGATTAATCATGTGAACACACAAAAATAGTAGGTATAAATATTAGGTTGTCTCCCAACAAGCACTTTTCTTTATTGCCTTTTAGCTACGCATGATGATATCAATGATGCTCACATAAAGATAAGAATTGAAGCATAAAAGGGACCATCATGAATCACATTGCAAGCAGATTTAAGTTTAACCCACTTCCTATGCTTAGGGATTTCGTGAGGAAAAAATTTATGGGAACAAGAATCATCTAGCATAGGAAGGTAAAACAAGCATGACTACGAAACTTGCAACACATAGAGAGGAAACTTGATATTATTGCAATACCTACAAGCATATGTTCTTCTCTCATAATTATTTTCAGTAGCATCATGAATGAATTCAACAATATAACTATCACATAAAGCATTCTTTTCATGATCCACATAAATATTAATTTTATTACTCTCCACATAAGCAAAATTCTTCTCATTCATAGTAGTGGGAGGACCAAATTCAACAAAATACTTGTAATACTTGCCTTCGTAGCCTCATAAGAGTCTTGGCCGGGGGGCCAAAAAACCCACTTGTAACAATGTTGTAATTGATTCTTTGTGATTAATACAAAAGTCAGTGGGAGCCTCTCCCACTGTCTTGACCCTAAAAAAATTAATAAAATAACTATCATGAGACACTTGATTGGCATGATGAATTTGAGCATTAAAATCATGATGGCAAGTTTCATGGTTCTCATTATTCTCTATAGCATACATGTCATCATCGTAATCATCATAAATAGGAGGAATGCTACCATTATAGCAAATTTGCACATCAAATCTTGGGGACTAAAAATATCATCTTGATCAAACATAACATCCCCAAGCTTATGGCTTTACATATCATTAGCGCCAAGGATATTCAAAGAATTCATAATAATAACATTGAAATCATGCTCACCATTCAAAAATTTAGTGCCTAACAATTTATTGAATTCTTCTTCTATCAATTGAGCACAATTCTCCTTTCCATCATTTTCATGAAAGACATTATAGAGATGAATAATATGAGGCAACCTCAATTCCATTTTTTTGTAGTTTTATTTTATAAACCAAACTAGTGATAAAGCAAAAAACTAAAAGATTCAACTTTAAGATCTAAAGATATACTCCCTTTGTTCCTTGATATAAGGTGTATAGATTTTTGAGAAAAAATCCAAAATATAAGCTGCATCACGTTCACCACTCGTTTGGATATTTTATTAGGGATCTGATTACATTTCCTAATATCAGGAAGCTACTATATTTTCTCATGTCAATTAGTTAGGTGTAATCTCGCCCAAACCATGTGAAATTTTCCCTCCACGTGCGTTCTTCAATTACTATGCCAAAAACTATACACCCTATATTTAGGAATGGAAGGAGTACCTTAAACCACTCACCTCCCTCGCAACGGCGCCATAAAAGATCTTGATGTCTACTACACAACCTTCTTATTGTAGACTCGTGTTGGGCCTCCATGCGCAGAGTTTTGTAGGACAGTAGCAAATACCATCAAGTGGATGACCTAAGGTTTATCAGTCTGTGGGAGGCTTAGGATGAAGATAGTCTCTCTCAAACAACCCTACAACCAATTAACAAAGAGTCTCTTGTGTCCCTAACACGCCCAATACAATGGTAAATTTTATAGGTGCGCTAATTTGGTGAAGGGTGGAGATACATGTGTAATATGGATAGTATATATAAGTTTTTGTAATCTGAAAATATAAAAACAACAAGGTAACAAGTAGTAAAACAGAGCACAAACGATATTGCAATGCTTGAAAACAAGGCCTAGGGTTCATAATTTCACTAGCGCCAAATATCTCAACAATGATAACGTAATTTGATCATATAACAATCCCTCAACATGCAACAAAGAATCACTCCAAAGTTCCTATCACGGGGAACATAAGATTAAATTGCTTGTAGGGTACAAAACCACCTCAAAATTAATCTTTCTGATCAACCTATTGGGCTATTCCTATAAGTGTCACAAACAGCCCTATAGTTCGTACTAGAATAACACCACGTGACACACATCAATCAACCCTAATGTCACCTAGATACTCCAATCTCACCACAAGTATCCGTGGGCTAATTATACAATGTGCATCACACAATTTCAGATTCATAATATTCACTCCACCAGAAAGAACTTCAAATAGTACCCCAAGATTTCTACCGGAGAAAGGAATATGAAAAGGCGTACCAACCTGTATGCATAGATTACCCCAATGTCACCACGGGAATCTGCAAGTTGATAACCAAAACATACATCAAGTGGATCAATAGAACATCTAATTGTCACCACGGATATCCCATCTCAAGACATACATCAAGTGCTCTCACATACAAAGATTCAATCCGACATAAGAAAACCTCAAAGGAAAAGATTCAATTCATCATAGGGTAGAGAGGGAGGAACACCATAAGATCCAACTACATTATTAAAGCTCGCTGCACATCCTCGTGCCAAATAAATAACACGAGAGAGAGAGAGAGAGAGAGAGAGACAAAACACATAGCTAATGGTATAAACCATCAGCCCCGAGGGTGGGCTACTCCCTCCCGATAATGGTAGCCGCTGGGATGATGAAGAGGGCCTTCGGTAATGCCTTCCCGCTCTGATAGGGTGCCGGAACAGGGTCTCGATCGGTTTTTCATGGCTACAGAGGCTTGCAGTCGCGGAACTTCTGATCTAGGGTCCTTTTCAGAGGTTTGGGTATTTGTAAGAATTTTTGGTGTCGGTCTCACGTAAAGGGGGTGCTCAAGGGGAGCACAAGCCGTAGGGGAGCGCACTTGGGGGTAGAGCGCTGTCGCGGGAATACCATCGCCACCTATGGGATAGGGGTCCCTTTTTGGTTCGGCGGGGGGATGGACACATTGCACAAAGAACGAAGAGCGTGGCGCAGCACAACCGAGATCACATGGGCAGTTTTTACCCAGGTTCGGGCCACCGCGTAGCGTAAAACCCAACGCCTGCTTTGGTGGATTGAGGGTGGAATGGTGGAAATGATCACGACACTCTTGCCCGACGAGGTTGCCTCGGGGCGAGAGCGGTCACGCATGTATGAGTGTGGGGGTTCGAACGGCCGAATCATTTCTATGGTTGCCATGGGCCTTCTTTTATAGATTAAGGGGCCACCACAGTGGCAATCAGTCTTTCTATTCTGATTAGACCAAATAGTGCTATCATACCTAAGTCTACAGGCTGACAGAGTGCATTAAATGCGCTGCTCAGTGTCACATTAAAGCTTGCCCGGCAGGCCTTGCCGGGCTATTTCGCCAGGTTCGCGCCTGCTTGCTTGACACGTCACCGGACGGGTGTCGTTTATGGGTCCTTTCTGTAGGGAATGGCTGCCATGTGGCAGGGGGCTGCCACTAAGCCATTTAGGAGCTTGACATCGCACTGATTGACGACATGTGTCAATGTGAGGTGGTGGTTTGCCTCCGTGAGCCCCCAACAGGCCTGCCGGGGCGATGTTGGAGATTTGTTTCAGGGGCGATCCCACCCCACCAGGCTCGCATGCCCGGTAAGGAGGGCTCTTCTTCCAATGGTATCTTGCCTTGGCAGCTGGTCTTGGTTGTCTTGATCTCTTTGACCAGCTTTTTGGCTCTTCGAAGGACTGATTCCTTTGAGTCTTGATCTGGTGCTGGTGTGGTAAACTTGTCCTTTGGCCAGCTGACTCATCATCCGGGCATAAGTTAGGGGAAAACATACACCCTTGTTGGTGTACCCCGACATAAGCCCTTGGGCCTGAGCCATACGTGCCGCTGGGCACGTTGGGTTAGGCCCAAACAGTGCGCAACCACGTGGCAGGAAGGGAGGCCATGCACACGATGGTTTGTCATGATGACTAGCTTGCCCAACGTCCATTTCGCATAATTACCGCGAGTCGTGGGGGCGTGGGACTAAGCAGTTCATGTAAAAAATGGTAACTTTTCCAAAGGGCCGGGCTGCTCCCCTATCACATCCCATAAGAGGGGAAAACGCGGAACGACGCTGCACATTCGTCGCCTTCCTTGCATCTGCATCTCCTTCCTCCGCAAGCCAAGAAACTCCCCACTTCCTTTCTTCCCACATTCACCGCCGGTCCCTTTTTCGATCCCCTCCCACACCCCTTTCAGCGACTTGAGGGTATGGGGAAGAAGACCACATCCAAGGGGAAGCCGGCGATCGCCGCAAAGGAGGCGGCCGCTGAGGGGAGCAAGAGGGCAATAGAGCTGGACAAGAAGCAGAGAGGCGATGTCGTCTTCTTCCCATCGAACCTCAACAACAACATCTTGTAGGCGAGGTATGGGTACATGTGGGGGAGGGACATACCGGAGGGGCATGGCGCTCCCAATGTTCTGGCGGAGGGGAGAGAGGACCCGCCAGATTCTAGAGACTTTTCTACACGTATTTCACCTCCGGCCTTTATCCTCCTTTCCCAGATTTCTTCGAAGTGATGATGGCAATATACAGATTCCATCTCTTGGGATTCACACCAAATTCAATGCCGTGCATGGCAATTTTCTCCCATTCGTTCGAGAACTTTGTTGGAGTAGCCCCCAATGGCAATCTATTCTGGCACTATTTGTTCCCCTGGTGGAGAATAAGAGCCACCGCTCGGGCAACATAAGTTGGATGCCGCAGGTGATACCAATGGAGAATTAGGATTATATCTTCGGCAACCAGCGTAGCAGGTGGGAGGAATGGAGGGAAGATTGGTGCTGGATCCAGGATGAGAAGGCCCCTAATTTCTACCACGCAAGGACGTAATGCCTTGAGCGTGACAGCATCAAAAGGGCACTTGGTCTCACCGAGGATAGGCTACGCCTAGCAATAAACATGATTTCCCGCTTGAAGACTGCCGGACTGACTATGGAGCACATAGGGGCAAATTTTTTCCTCCGCCGGATTGCTCCTCTACAAAAGAGGGATTGATTCGCGTGGGAGTACAGAGATGCTGGAGATAGGATGAGACTGCTCCCAAGCATGGCTAACAACCTAACAATGTATGTCCATGCCTGGTTGTGCGATTAGTTGTTTGGCCACTTCGGACTGTTTCCGTTACCGGCAAACAACATCCTGCATAACATCAATTCTCCCAGGAGTCAAATTCGGCAGTGGATGCCGCAGTGTAATGCTCACGACGTCTCGGGGGATTGGAAGCTACCCACTCTTGATGAAGAGTTGGCATGGTCCTCCACCTTAGTAGAGAGGGTTGCTAAGATGGATACTAGGATCTATAAACGCACCTCCGCGGTGGAGGTGGCGTATATCAAGAGACGGCTGGAGGAAGACAAGGCGGCCCATGCTGCGGCAGCAGCGAAGGCCGCCAAGGTATAGAAGGTAAGGGGAAATGCTGGGAGTGGGGCCTCGTCCCATGGGAAGGGCGGGGCGCAAGCCTCGAAGAGGTTGCTGGGGAGGAGTCTGCCGAGGACGGGCTTTCTGGGATCAAGGCTCTGTACACAGCGGCAATAGAGTCCTTGGAGGAAGGAGGGGCTGGGGAAGTGGAGGTACCTGGAGAGGCATGGCTCGTAGAGGGCCCCCAAGACCCTAAGTTGATCTTGGACCTGCGTCCAACAGGGCGGCAAATCGAGGGGCGGCAGCCCCCGATCCTGCATGAGCCGCGAGGGGGACGAAGGAGACCACTTCCAAAGTGGGTGTTCCTGAGGCCATGCGTCGGCATTCTCCCAGGCTCTCCAGGGCCGGTGCTCCTCCCAGCAAGCAGTTGGAGGGAGACTCTGGTGCCCAGTCGAGCTCAAGCTCTTCTCAGAGCTCGTCTTCATCGGAACCTCTAGTGCCCCTGGCAGGGCTCAAAGCTGCCGGGAAGCTCCGTTCCTCCGCCCCAAAAGAGGGGCAGGGCCTCCACGCCAACCATGTAGTTCGCGTTGAACTCCATGCTTATCGAGAAAGAGTAAGAGAAACTGCTTTCTTCTACTCCTCTTCCTTTGCATCTTCCTGAGTATGATTGCCTTCGTTTACTGACTGATTTGTCTTGCTGGTTGCCCTCAGGGAGGAGGAGGAGGAGGAAACACTCATCCACTAGTCCAAGCAACTTAGGCACGCTGGGTCTATGACAAGGGTGCAGGATACGCATCTGGCAGGGAGCAACACGAGCACCCGGATGCCAAGCCCCCAGCTCAGCCCCTGACCCGCGAGTGCGGAGGAGATCCCACATGCCGGTGATGGCGGCGAAGTTCTTCCTTCCGCAGGAGGAGAGGGGTCCGCTCAAGATGAATCCCTCCAAGAGGGGCCCATCCCGCTGGTCATTGGAGCTGATGGATCCTCGCCAAGGGCCCCCACGGAAGATTCCCCTCAGGGTGATACTGTGGTTCCCGAGGGAGGGGACGGCAATTCTGGCCCGGCAACTGATGTTTCCGGGGAAACCGAACCCTCTGACCGGCAGCCCTCTACGGGTAATCCCTTGGCTATTTTTTCGGATTTTACTTTATGATCGGTTTAGTTTGCATCTTGTCTCTGATTCTGTACCCTAACCATTGGCCTGCTGATTTTGCTTGTAGCCCCTTCAAGCGAAGAACCAGATATGTTGGAGGTGGTGGCTGACATAGGGAAGGAGGCTGCCAAATAGGCTGTCGCGATTGCCAGCACCGAGGACCGGGAGCTAGCTGCTGGGAGTGCCGTGGGTCCTCTGAAAGAGCCACAGGAAATCCTCAGCGGTGTGTCTTGGACAGGAGTTGTCGTCGAGGAGAAAGTACCCCTCGAGACCATGAGTCCCTCCCCCTCGTTGGGCATCTCGGCGGGAGTCCCGCCACCATCCTCAGACAACTTGGCGTTGGTGTTGGCGCAACCCGGACTTGGAGCCCCCGTCTCGTCGATGGTGACGAGCAAGGAATTTGATGAAGAGCTTTAGCGCATACTATCATCGCTGCACTAGGAAGTTAGGGAAGTGGATGACTCTGCCACCACAGCCATGGACCTGTCCTTTATGGAATCCGTGGCCACGGGCCTCAAGGATATGCAGGAGCGGCACAACCAGAAGGCCAAGAGATCAAAGAGCAGCGCCAATCTGCAAGCAAGGTGGACCAGAGGCTGAAGGATAAAGGAGCGGAGCTGCGCGACTGGCATAGCAGGCAGTTCCAGTCTCTCTTGAGGCAGCAGGATACGATCTCGATGGCAAAGGAGGATGTCATCGCTCGGGAGGTGCAACTGGAGGACCGCTAGGTACTCCTAGATGCCAGTGAGCGGGAAATTTTCCTCCGAGAAGAGAGGCCTACGGCTACTCTTCATGCCAAGGATGATGATCTGGAGGCCCTTGTGCAGCAGCGCACTAGGGAGCTGAAGTATGAGCAGACATTTGCCTTGGACGCCCTTACCGCTGATTCTGCTGCCCAGTTGAGGAAGTTTGCTGATGACCTTTCTGTTGCGTCCACTGCCAAGTCTGCCCTCGATGAACAGGTAGCCAAGCTGACCGAAGAGCTCACTCGGGGTGCCAAAGAGGTCGAGACCTTCAAGGAGGAGGTGTGGAAAGTAGAGAGCCTCCTGGAAGACACGCGCTCGCAGCTCTCCTCCAAAGGTCAAGGAGTTGAGGCCGCCCTCGGCACCATGGAGGGTTTGAAGACCAGAGTTGACACTTTGGAAAGCTTGGATGAATCCAACGAGACCCGTGTGCAGCAGTTGGTGAAGGATTTGGACACCGCCCGACGCCTGCGACATGACGTTGAGGACACGCTAACAAATCATTCTGAGCAGGTCAACCTCTGGATCAAGAGCTTGACCGAGGTGGCTGAATGTCTTGGCACCCAGGACACAAACATGGGAATGGAGGGGCCAGTCTTCTCGTCTAGCAAGCAGAAGGCCCCCATCGACAAGCTGAGGATCTTCTTTCTTGAGCTGGTCGGCAAGCTGAAGGCGCACGAAGAGGGGAGGGCCGACCACTTTGCTACCGAGTCCCCGAAGCTTCCCTGTGATGCCCTCTTCATGGTCATGAGCAATCCGGCCTGCCGTCACCCGAACCTTGATCTGCGCGATGGCTTCAAGAAGCCGCCGCCGGATGCAGACGTCTCCGCCGCTAGGGAGATAGACACCTCTGATGCTATCGGCGTCCTGGGAACCAGGGTACCCAGACTTGCCTGTTTGCGGGCCGCGATGCGCTCCTACCATGGCATGGTATGGCCTGGCTGATCGACCAGCTGCCCAAGACCCTCGTGAGGGGGCTAGGCCTCACGAGAAGAACGACATCAAGATCCCCTCAGGAGCGGCCTCGGCTAGGTAGCTCTGGAGGGGTGGAGAATCCAAGGCCAAGCCTGCCTCAGGAGGAGGCAGTGAAGCAAGCAGTGACGCACCGCGCCAGCGGGTGCCAGCGCGCGCCAGCGGCGCAGTTGCCATTTTGGTGCCAAGGAGACAGCGCGGGCGTAGGTTCCCGAGGAGCGAGACAAAGGTTTCCCCTTCGATGAAACAAGACCGAAGACCGCAAGGACGATGATACGTCTCAAATGTATCTACTTTTCCAAACACTTTTGCCCTTGTTTTGGACTCTAACTTGCATGATTTGAATGGAACTAACCCGGACTGACGCTGTTTTCAGCAGAACTGCCAGGGTGTTGTTTTTGTGCAGAAATAAAAAGTTCTCGGAATTGCCTGAAAATCAACGGAGAATTATTTCAGAAAATATAAAAAATACCTGCAAGAAGATCCACACCTGGGGGCCGACGGGCTGTCCTCGAGGGTGGGGGGTGCGCCCCCCTGCCTCGAGGGAACCCCGATGCCCCTCCGACGTATCCCAGTGTCCTATATATTCCGTTTCATGGAGAAAAAAATCAAGGAGAAAGAATTATCACATTTTACGAGATGGAGCCGCCGCCAAGCCCTAATCTCTCTCGTGAGGGCTGATCTGGAGTCCGTTCGGGGCTCCGGAGATTGGAGATCGTCGCCATCGTCATTATCAACCTTCCTCCATCACCAATTCCATGATGCTCACCGCCGTGTGTGAGTAATTCCATCGTAGGCTTGCTGGACGGTGATGGGTTGGATGGGATCTATCATGTAATCGACTTAGTTTTGTTAGGGTTTGATCCCTAGTATCCACTATGTTCTGAGATTGATGTTGCTATGACTTTGCTATGCTTAATGCTTGTCACTAGGGCCCGAGTGCCATGATTTCAGATCTGAACCCATTATGTTGCCATGAATATATGTGTGTTCTTGATCCTATCTTGCAAGTCTATAGTCATCTACTATGTGTTATGATCCGGCAACCCCGAAGTGACAAAAATCGGGACCACTCCCCGTGATGACCATAGTTTGAGGAGTTCATGTATTCACTATGTGTTAATGCTTTGGTCCGGTACTCTATTAAAAGGAGGCCTTAATATCCCTTAGTTTCCAATAGGACCCCGCTGCCACAGGAGGGTAGGACAAAAGATGTCATGCAAGTTCTTTTCCATAAGCACGTATGACTATATTCGGAATACATGCCTACATTGCATTGATGAACTGGAGCTAGTTCCGTGTCACCCTAGGTTATAACTTCTACATGATGAATTGCATCCGACGTAATTTCCCATCACCGATCCAATGCCTACGAGCTTTACCTATATTGCTAGTTGCTATTTACTTTTCCGTTGCTACTATCACAAAAACTACCAAAACACTATCTTTCCTTTTATTGCTACTACCGCCACTATCATATTACTGTGCTACTAAACTATCTTGCTACAGATACTAAGTTTCCAGGTGTGGTTGAATTGACAAGTCAGCTGCTAATACTTAAGAGTATTCTTTGGCTCCCCTTGTGTCGAATCAACAAATTTGGGTTTAATACTTTACCCTCGAAAATTGTTGCGATCCCCTACACTTGTGGGTTATCAAGATTATTTTCTCGCGCCATTGCCGGGCAGCATAGCTCTACTCTTTAAGTTACTTGGGATTTATATCTGCTTATCACTATGAAGAATCTGAAGGACTCAAAAACCAAGATCTTACCCTCAACTATGAGGGGAGGTAAGGAACTGACATCTAGCTCTGCACTTGATTCTCCTTCTGTTATGAGTAAACTTGCGACACCTACTCGTGCTATTGAATCTGATATGTCGTATGTTCTTGATGATGCTACTTCTGCTATGTACGATGAAACTACCTCTATGCCTCATACTGTGCCACTAGGTGAATTTCTAGATGAACAAATTGCTAAGGTTAGAGAGAGTGCAAATATTGATGATATTTATGAAAGTGATGATGAAACTACTCCCAATAGATATGAATTGCCTGTTGTGCCTGAGGGTTATGTTATGGATGAAGAAATTGCTAGAGACTTTATTGCTTGCAACGATAGATATGATCTTAAGAATTTATTAGCTAAGCTTAAAGAGAAGTCCTTGAATGCTAGAAGGAAACATGACCCTGCTTTTGCTACTTCACCTATTTGTGTCACTGATAAGGATTATGAATTCTCTGTTGATCCTGAGTTAATTACTTTGGTTGAATCTGATCCTTTCCATGGCTATGAGTTTAAAACTATTGTGGCACATCTTACTAAGTTGAATGATATAGCCACCCTGTTTACCAATGATGAAAAGATTCGATATTATTATATCCTTAAGCTATTTCCGTTCTCATTAAAGGGTGATGCTAAGACTTGGTTTAATTCTCTTGATCCTAGTTGTGTGCGTAGTCCCCAGGATATGATGTATTACTTTTCTGCTAAATATTTTCCCGCTCATAAGAAACAAGCTGTCTTACGGGAAATATATAACTTTGCTCAAACTGAAGAAGAGAGTCTCCCACAAGCTTGGGGGAGGCTTCTCCAGTTACTTAATGCTTTGCCTGATCATCCTCTTGAGATGCATGATATACTTGATGTCTTTTATAATGGACGAACCGATGCTTCCAGAGACCACCTGGATAGTTGTGCTGGTTGTGTTTTCAGGGAAAGAACAGTTGAACAAGCTGAATTACTATTGAATAATATGCTAGCCAATGAAAATAATTGGACACGTCCTGAACCAGCCCCTAAGCCAACTCCGAAGAAAAGAGGTGTTTTATTTCTCAGTCCTGAAGACATGCAAGAGGCAAAGAAATCCATGAAATAAAAAGTTATTAAAGCTGAAGATGTTAAGAATTTACCTCCTATTGAAGAAATACATGGTCTTGACAACCCGACACAGGTAGTAAAGGTAAATTATCTTTATAGATTTGATGAAAGTGATATTCCTCGTTATAAGTCTGCTAGCCAATGCTTAGATGGGTTTGACAATTTTATTGTGAAACAAGAAAACTTCAATGCTTATGTTGGTAGACAACTACAACACAATGCTTATATGATCGAACGCTTGAGTAATTATCTGTCTAGTGCTAAAGATGAACTGAAACTTATTAGTATACATGCTTCCATGGTCACTACTCAAGTAGAACAAGTACTTAAGGCTCAGAATGATTTGCTCAATGAACTAAATAGTAAGAATAATCATAATGCCATTAGAGTTGTGACTAGAGGTGGTAGAATGACTCAGGAACCTCTGTATCCTGAAGGCCACCCAAAGAGAATTGAGCAAGATTCTCAGAGAGCTAATATATATGTCACACCCTGCATTTTGTAACATGTCATTTGCATTAATAAAGCATGAAAATTTGGACAAACAATTTTTTTTGGCATCATTTGGCTTTTATTTGGAATTAAGTTTTTCTCTCTGTGATTTTCAAGTGCTCTTTGAAGTCAACTACTCCCTCTTATATATTTCATCTCCTTACCCCAAACTTCTGCCCAATGATCATACCAAGTGTATATAACAGTATAGTATTTTCTTACAAAAATAATTTGGCCAAAAAGTATTTTCAAAAATTAGTTTTCCAAAAACCCCTGAATTGAGGTTTGCACTGCAAGTGCTTGATTTAGGGTGAGAAAAATATTTCAAAGAGTATATTTGAAACCTAGTAGATATAAGACTCCCATAAACCACAAAAATATAATTTTAAAAGTTATTTTCCTATTTTATTTAAAAGCTTTTTCTTCAGGCCAGAAATGGTCTTTAATAGGGAACAATTATTTAACTATTTCAAAAATATCTGCCAAAATTTAGGGAGACTCTTAGGACATATATTGTCCATACTAGCACATATGCCCGTGCATTGCAACGGGAAAAAAATTATGTTTCGTGCAAGCATAATTTTCACAACACCGTATTCACAATGAAGAACATGCTACAACACGGCATCCTTTCACAAAATGAACATAAAAAATAAGATACAATTTAGCCATGTTACATTTTCTTTGCCGGGCATAACCGCCAACCGATTCTATTTAAGTATAATCCCTTTAATTTAGTAGTCCCAACACATTGAAGCCTACATATCCTTCCTTTTTAGTATTCTACCTTTTTACCTCAAGTCCTTCCTTTAATTAGCCTCATCTATTTGAATATTCTACTATTCATTAAGGCCACAATCTTTCATTTAATTATTCCATCGATTTACCCATAATCCTTTCTTTAATTAGCCATGTCAATTTAAATATTTTATTTAAGCCCAAAATCCTTTCTTTAATTAGTTCATTCGGTTAATTAGCTCACCCTAAACATGATGAATGACACTCGTATATTTAGAGCAAGTTGAGATTTGTAAATAAGAATGGTGCATAGGTTCTTTGGTTGTTACGTGGAAGATCCAGACATTAGGTTCTGTGTTCTATTCCCATAATGTTGTTTTATTTTGACCCAATTATTTTTCACGGTCCTATGAAAGCCCGTAAAAGGGCCATCAACATACAAGTACCTGGCCCAGATCGCTTAACCTGTGTACGTGCCAACAATACCAAACTTTAGCGTGCACTCAAACTAAACGAAAAGGACTGAACCAAACCAAGAATATTTATTCCCTTTAATAGTAGGTATAGATATAAGAGTTTCAACACTTGGTCATGTTTAAAATATTGGTCAAATCCCTCAGAAACCCTTTCTAGATATTTCAAGCTTTTGAAATATTTAGAAAGGAAATATTCTCTAAAAATTCCAGCAAAATTATATCATGTTTGATATGACATATTTGATGATCTTGCCAAGCCCGATGCCTTGGGAAGCAAGAAAACATCATCAAAACCCCTCAAAACCATTATGTCCATTTTTGAAGTTTGAGCAACTTTACATTGCCAAACTTGTCAAAATGCTCTCAAACATGGTACACATGCTAGAATGGTCTAATAATGCATCTAGACCAAATGACACAAGTTTTAGAGAAGGGTAACTTGATCAGAGTACCCCAAAACCATTTCTGTCCAGATTCAAATTTGAACAACTTTACATTACCAACTTTTTACTTGTGACCTCAAATTTTGTGGGCATGATCACAACCCAAAATGATGACACTACACCAAGTGGTGCATCAAGGAGGGATGATTTGCTTAACTTAAACTTGGAAAATCCATTTCTGTTGATTTCTAGGGTTTACCAAAGTTACATTGGAAAGTTTATTCAAATGAGCCCAAACTTGGTGGAACACCCTATTTCTATATGCCATTTGATCCTGTTAAGTCTCATGTCAAATGGAAATCATTTTCTTGCCCAAAACCACATCAAACACCTCCTGGTGATTTTCCAAAACTAACACTTTTACTTCTTTCCTTGTTCTCCTTGAGCTAGGCTTTTTACCACAGCTTCCCCAAGCCCCCTTGCACCTCCAGTAACTCTTCCCTGGCCTCAGCTCAATGATTGAGGGGGGGGGGGGATAAAACCCCATTTTACATTCTGGACAGCCATTTTCACTCTTCCCTCTCAGCACTCTCCCCTTCTAGAAGCTCTCCCTGGCATCCAACGTCCCTCCTACATAGTTTACTCCCCCCTAGAGCCAATGGACATGGTGGCCGCACCCAGAGCGCGTGGGACACGGCCATGCCGGCCATATGGGCGCTCTGGAGCGCGCTACAGTGCACTCCCGCACTGTAGCCGCGACCTGCCCGAGGCGCCCAACCACCTAGGGCGTCGGGATGGTGTCTCCCGAGGCCGCCCCGACGTCCACGACACGGCAGCTGGTCGGCCCCCTCCTCCTTCTCCCTCCGCTCGCCCCAGTTCGCACACGCGACGGCCACCCGAGAGCTCCAATGAGCTTCCTCACATGCGCGATGCCATGGCCTCTCCCTGCTCTCTCTATCTCTTCTCTTCCCTGGCTCTGGACTGCATCCAGGAACGCCCAGACACGGCGCCAGCCCCTCCCGAGCCCTGTGGCAACGAGCAGAAGCTCGTCGGCGCACGGGTCCACGGCACCCCGCCATTCGCCTATAAAAGGGACGCCCTGCGCCCTCCTCTCGTCACCACTCGCTCTCTCACACACCCAATCCTCCCCCTACACCACTCACTCCTCTCCAGACGAGCCCAAGCTCGAACTCCGCCGCCTCGGGTCGCCGTCGACCTTAGGGTACAGGCCCTCTCCGCCGCTCCTCTCCCTCGATCTGGAACCACAGCAACCCACTAATAATTTCCCCTCTTTCCCCCGCTTCTTTTGCAGCTGGAAACAGCCAGAACCACCGACACCCGAAGCACCTCCGCCGCGTGACCTCGCCGCCGGCGAACCAGGCCACCCCAGCGACTGTAGCCACTTCCACCCGAACGGCGACTCGACACTGATTCCAACAGGGTTAGGGATGACAGGTGGGCCCCGCCTATCAGTCCCTCCTCTCCCTCGTCTCTCTCCCTCTCTCTCTCTCTCTCGCTGACGCCTGGGCCCCGCCCGTCAGGTTTAAAACCTGGCGCGCGCGCAGGCACCAGTGCGCTGGGCCGCCTCTCTGGCTGGGCCTACTGTGATGCGGCTGTTCTGGCCCAGCAGGCATAGTGCCACTTTCCTTTTTCTTTTTATGTCTGTTTTATAAAAATTCCTCTGGATTAAATACTAATCCAAATAAAATAATTCCAGATCCTAAAATCTTGTAATATTCCAACCTATTTAATGATATGACTTGCACCTACATTCATGAACCTTTTTTGTACTGTTCAAATTTAAATCTAAATTTGAACACAAAAACCTCTGTTCAAAAATCCATCTACCCCATTCTGTCACTCCAAATCCAAAACTAAGAATTTTTGCCTTCTTAGTTTTCCTTCTAGTATTTTATAAAAATAAGTTGACATTTTTCTGAGCACTTAAATTTTTCTTTTTTATTATTGTCTTATTTTTCCGCTGTTCTATTGCGACGATTAGATACCGTGTTTAACGAGGTTGCTGAAGAAGAAGAAGGAGAAGGACTTGAAGGCTTTGAAAACCAAGCCAACCAAGGCAAGCAGCCCTTTGACCATGTCTATGGAACCCTTTTTATGCATGTCATATAGCACCATATTGTTGTTGCAACGGAATCATGATGAGGTGGTAACCACTTTGTTGGTTTGCCACTGTACTTCCTCGTTGAAACTTGCATCAAGCATGACCCTACCTTCCTATGAGGGTTATGCGGGTGGGAATAGATAGGTTACTATGGTACTGGCTATGCAAGAGGAACGTGGATATGCATAATGGTGGAAGCATAGTACTTTCGAAGGACTCTTTCAAAAAAAACATCGGGTGTCACATATGCCCGAGGGAGATGATGAGTTGGGTAACCACTTGATGACGAAGTGGTGTAACGAGACAAGTGTGTGTGTGTGTGCTGTTTTTTTAACGGATTGGTTTAAGTTCCGAAGGTTATTCCAACTTTACATGCGCAACCACTCTACCCTTATATGGGAAAGGGCATTATTGATTACCTAGGACGATACTAGCATGGTTCCCGCATTACTAGTGACAGGAGTGACATGAGGTCACTCTCGGGACGGGATCGTGCTTGGATAGGCGGCCATGACTGTTTTCACAGGGCACCGAACACACCGTTGGTACCCTGTGCCCGTGGTATGTGAAATGGGAGCGAGGCTCCAAAAATCTTAAGATGTGAAATGTGGGGCACGGGGGTTGCTACCAATCGAGTGGACTTCATACTAGTGTCGCCTAGGGAAAGATAGTGATCGGGTGCTTACCCCGGGTACTTGAGGTACCACGGGTCGTGCATGACACGGAAGTTCCCCGGATCTAGTGGGTAAAGTGTGCAACCTTTATAGAGTGTAAAACTATTCGAATAGCCGTGTCCACGGTCAAGGACAGTTGGGTAACCGCTCTTGGGCTACGTCCAATGTTTTGCGAAACCCTGTGTGTGTGTGTGGGTGTGTGGAAGCTCCGTTTGATTTAAGTCAAAAGGACTAGACAAGATGAAAGAGATCATAACTTGGCTATGTTGATATCTGTAACCTATATTTCCTATGATGCATGCCTCAGATAGCTCATGTCATTGCACTCACAAATTTGCTTTCTGCAAACATATCCTATCCAGTACTATTTCATACCTTGTCATACTTGTTCCAAAAACATGGGTTGCTTGCGAGTACATTCAAAGTACTCATTGGCTTGCCACTGGTTATTTAATTGGCCAGGCATGGAAGAGCAGGAATTTGAAGAAGAATTCTATGGAGACGAACATGCGAACTAGGACGCTTTCCCAGTAAGAATGCTTGTAGGGTTAAGGCAGATGGCATGGGTTCTACTTATCTACGAAGACTTCCGCTATTCGAGTTTATCTGCTATTCAGCCCATGAGAATTTATCTATGTAGACTTGGCCATAATGGTCATATTTTGTGTAATACGGTATGTATAGATGTAAGACTCTTGTTATTCAGCTTCTGTGTGTTCAGTGAGCATTGATATCTGGGATCACTGTACATGTGCATTCGGTGATCTCGACTCTCAAGTCGGGGTCCCCACAGAGCTGGTATCAGAGCCATCTCGACTGTAGGAAGCCTTAGTTAGCATGGGCGTTAGTTAGGATGAGACCCTTTTCATAAACCTTCTGAACCTCTCTTCTTTTCTAAACCTTACCAAACCTGAGATATCATCAGCTTATTAACCTCTCCTATTCAACCTTTGTAGATGGCCGCTATACCTGAAGGGCACCTGACCACTGGGTTCCCCTTGCTTCTCGAGGATAGCCTCCAGGAGTGCCAGTTCCACCGAGCACCCATCCTCACCTACCATGAGCATTGGGTTAGAGACACCGAGGTGGAGTACCATGTGGAAGTAATCGTGAAGGCAAACGATCCTCCCACAAGTTGGTTCTTCGAGGGACCCCAGATGGCAACACTACCCCTCGCTGTCGAGGCTGCTGCACTCAAGGCACTAACCCGCCTCCGAGAACTTCTTCCGGAGATGGCAGCCAAGATGACAACCCGCTTCTTGCCTTACCGGAAGGAAGGTGAAGATGAAAGCAGCGCGCAAGCCCCTCCATGGAAGGAAGGACTTCCACTTCGATTCCAGACCTACTTCAGCCTATGTGCCGATAGCTTGGCACAAGATTTGGCCTCGGAATCGATGAAGCTCCGAGAAGAGCTCCACAAGACCAAGGCACTTCCTCGTCGAGCACAAGAGAAGACATATAGGATCAAGAAGGAAGGTGCGCCCCTCGGGCAACCTGCTATCGCGTATCGAGGCGGAAGACCCTCATGAGATGTATCCTCAAAGGATGAAGACCCCCCCCAGCGACACCGTATGACGGCAAGGGAATATCGGAAGCTTTTACCTGCACCACCGGCAAAACACCGCCGTATCCAACTCCTCCACTCCCCCACACCCTCAAGTGATAAGGGGGCCCAAATAGATGAAGACAAGGAGGAAGACCCAGAAGAGCCAGAATACGCGACCGAGCATTCCGCCGCTTAGGCATCATTCGCAACTCGGATATGCCAGCTCGTGACCTCTACGGTAGGATAGGTCGTGTAACCCCTATGCGAAGTCGAGTCCTTGTATGGTTCATATGAAGCCATCTAGTGTTTGCTTTTGTTGTGTTTGGATCTACGTCGTATCTTCCCTTCGGGAATGTGTAAATGATTGCATCACCCATTTGGAATTTTAATGAATGTGTTTGGCCCTTTTGGCCCTTGCATGAAAATAATTAGTGTCACACCCAACCCCTTACTAGGCACCCATCTTTATTGCTTTCCCTCTTCATTCCAAATCATGAGACCTTTACCGCTCCAACAGGATGCCTGTTGTAACTCGTACTGGTACCTCTACCCAGCTGCCCGAAGCCGGAGCATCCGCCCAAGCAGAGGCCGGCCAAGACCAAACCCATGACCAAGCTCCACCACCACCTCCCCCGATCATTGACATGGCTCAGCTTGTCCAAGCCTTCCGAGAGGAACGCCAAGCCAACACCGCAGCCCTCCAGATGATTGCTCAAGCTGTCACCAACAACCGCCAGCCTGCGGGGAATGGCAATGGACGTTCCACGTTGGCAGAGTTCAAGAAGCATGCACCGCCAACCTTAATCGAGACTGCTGAACCCCTGGATGCAGACGACTGGGTCCGCACCATTGAGGACTTGCTAGAACTAGTCGGTTGCACCGAAGATCGCGAGAAGGTGGCCTACGCTGCCCACTGCCTCGGGGGGACTGCAAGAGCTTGGTGGGATGGATTCAAGGTCATGCATGCTGGGCAAGACATCACTTGGGATAACTTCAAGGAAGAATTCCGCAAGGCCCATATTCCTTCCGGAATCATGGCTATCAAGAATCATGAGTTTCGAGCCCTGAAGCAAGGAAGTGGCACTGTCAAGGAGTACATGCAGAAGTTAAGCATTCTGTCAAGGTATGCCCCTGAAGATGTCAGCACAGATGCTACAAAGAGGGAGCACTTCATGGAAGGCCCCAATCAGACTCTGCAGTACTCGCTTGTCGTGTGTGACTGCCCAACCTTTCTTGATCTGGTGAACAAAGCACTCATGCTTGAAGACAAGCGGCGTGCTTTGGAAGACACTCGCAAGCGCAAGATGATCAGCAAGGGAAGTTCCAGCAATCAGAAGCGTCGCCCGTGGCAGCCAACCTGGTCAAGCCAACCTATCAGCAGCCAAGAGCTCCTGCACCTCGCACCAACTATCAGCCTCAGCAGTATGCCAACCCAAGGCCCACATTCAACCCCAATAACAGTGGTGGCAACAAGATCAACAACCCAAACCAAGTCACTTACTTTGGTTATGGCCAGTCTGGGCATATCTCTAAGGTGTGCCCCAACAAGAAGCCCGATGCCCCGCGCCCCAATGCGAAGAACCCAGGACAAGGCCGCGGAATGCCACCAAGGACCCAAGCTCCTTGCAACCCGCCCAACCATGGGAAGGGGCATGTGAATCACGTCACTGCTGAAGAAGCCCAGGAAGACCCGGACGTCGTGCTGGGTACGTTCCTTGTCAACTCAGCACCTGCAACTGTCTTGTTTGATTCTGGAGCCACGCATTCATTTGTCAGTCAAAGATTTGCATTAAAAAGTGGCATGACCCCTACACCTCTGAATAACCCGATGGTGGTACAAACCCCCGGAGCAGAGATGAGAGCCAAGATAGGCTGTAAGGGAGTTGGTATTATCATTAACGGTGTAGACTTCCTAGCAGACCTTATCATCTTAAGATCGCAAGGCTTGGATGTGATCTTAGGAATGGATTGGCTCAGCAAGCACCAAGGCTTGTTAGACTGTGCCAACCGGACTGTCCTGTGACCAATGACCAAGGAGTCGAAGTCAAGTTAGCCCCCAACTCCTCTTCTGCTCAAACCGCTCAAGTCAACTGTCTGTCTGAAGTTGGGCTGGAGCAAGTGCCAGTAGTGTGTGAGTATCCTGATGTCTTTCCGGATGAGCTACCGGGAATGCCCCCTGACCGTGACATTGAGTTCATCATCGAGCTCATGCCCGGGGCAGGGCCCATCTATAGGAAGCCTTATAGAATGGGGACGGAAGAATAAGCTGAGTTGAAGAAGCAACTGGAAGAGCAACTGAGGAAGGGATTTATCCGCCCAAGTGCCTCCCCTTGGGGATCACCTGTTCTGTTTGTGGCAAAAAGGGACGGTACCATCCGCTTATGCATTGACTACCGTTCCCTCAATGAAGTTACAATCAAGAACAAGTATCCAATTCCCAAGATTGAAGATCTGTTTGATCAACCTCAGATCTGATTGAAGATCAGTGGAGCCAAGGTGTTCTCCAAGATCGACCTTAGATCTGGGTACTACCAGCTGAAGATCAGACCCCAAGATATTCCGAAGACGGCATTTGTAACAAGATATGGCATGTGCGAGTGCACGGTCAAGTCCTTTGGATTAACAAATGCCCCAGCTTACTTCATGTATCTCATGAATAAAGTCTTCATGGAATATTTGGACAAGTTTGTTGTTGTCTTCATTGATAACATTCTTGTCTTCTCGAAGACGGAGGAAGAGCACGAGCAACATTTGAGGATGGTCCTAGACAAGCTTCAAGAGCACCAACTATACGCCAAATTCCGCAAATGTGAGTTTTGGCTGCATAAAGTTGGATTCTTAGGTCATGTCTTGACCGAGGAAGGATTGTCAGTTGATCCCGCGAAGATCGAAGCTATGACCCAATGGCAATCCCCAACGACCGTCAAGGAAGTCAGAAGCTTCCTCGGACTTGCGGGCTATTACCGCAAATTCGTGGCAGGATTCTCTAGCATTGCCCGGCCAATGACTCAGCTCCTGAAGAAGGACAAGAAGTTCGAATGGACGCCAAAATGCGAAGAAAGCTTCCAAGAGCTCAAGAAGAGATTGACCACCGCCCCAGTTCTGGCAACACCGGATATTCACAAAGAGTTCGTGATATATTGTGATGCCTCTCGAACCGGATTGGGGAGCGTTCTGATGCAAGAAGGACGAGTCATAGCTTACCTCTCAAGGAAGCTACGACCTCATGAAGAGAACTACGCTACTCACGATCTTTAGTTAGCAGCAGTAGTTCATGCCTTGAAGACATGGCGACATTACCTCCTAGGGAAATGGTGTGAGATATACACAGACCACAAAAGTCTAAAGTATATTGTCACCCAGAAGGAATTGAACATGAGGCGACGAAGATGGTTGGAGCTAATCAAGGATTATGACCTCAGTGTTCAATATCACCCCGGGAAGTCTAACGTGGTAGCCGATGCCTTAAGTAGAAAGGCTTGCTCCCTGAATGCCATAATTCAAAAAAGGCAGCCAGCCTTGTTTGAAGAGCTGGAACAGTTCAGCTTGGAATTGGTCACCCATGGATTTCTAGACCATCTGGAAGTCAAACCAACCCTGATGGACGAAGTCAAGAAAGCACAAGGTGGGCACGCGAGCATTGAAGGCATCAAGAAGAAGATGAAGCTAGGCAAGGCCCCAGGATTCTCCGAGGACGAGCACGGGATTGTTTGGTACAAAGGCCGCATCTGCGTACCGAACAAGATGGAGCTGAAGAATTTGATCCTGCAAGATACCCATGACACTCTGTATTCCATCCACCCCAGAGGAACCAAGATGTATCAAGACTTGAAGGAAATATTTTGGTGGCACGGGATGAAAAGAGAGATTGCCACCTATGTTGCAAAGTGTGATGTGTGCCAAAGGGTCAAGGCTGAATATCAGCGACCCGCTAGATTGCTCCAACCACTCAAGGTTCCTGAGTAGAAGTGGGATAAAGTCGGAATGGATTTCATCACTGGATTACCGAGGTCTAATAAAGGACATGACTCCATCTGGGTCATAGTCGACCATTTGACCAAAGTAGCCCATTTCATTCCCGTCAAAACAACCTACAGTGGAAACCAGCCGGCCAGCCTCTATATCAATCGAATCGTGAGCCTCCATGGTGTCCCAAAGGAGATTGTGTCAGATCGAGGCACCCAATTTACTTCAACATTTTGGAAAAGGTTCCAAGAAGCCTTGGGAACCAAGTTTTCTTTCAGCACCGCTTTTCACCCGCAAACCGGAGGACTGACGGAGCGAGTAAATCAAATACTCGAAGACATGCTCCGAGCCTGTGTCTTAGCATACGGAGCCAAGTGGGAAGATTGCCTCCCTTTTGCCGTGTTCTCCTATAACAACAGTTATCAGTCAAGCCTTCAGATGGCACCATTTGAGGTGTTGTACGGACGCAAGTGTCGCACACCCCTCAACTGGTCAGAGACTGGAGAAGGGCTAGTCTTTGGACCAGATATTCTCCGCGAAGCAGAAGATCAAGTCCAACTAGTCAGAGAACGTTTGAAGGCCGCCAAATCAAGGCAGAAGAGCTATGCTGACACTCGTCGCCGAGATATGAGTTTCCGTGTTGGAGATCATGTGTACATGCGAGTAACTCCTCTGAAGGGAACCAAGCGTTTCCATGTTAAGGGGAAACTTGCACCAAGATTTATTGGCCCCTTCAAGATCACCGACCGACGAGGAAAAGTGGCTTACCAGTTGGAACTACCACCTGAGCTATCCGATGTGCACAACATATTCCACGTGTCACAACTCCGGAAGTGTCTCCAAGTTCCGGACAAGCCTGATCTCAACAAGGATGTCAATCACCAAGCCATTGATCTCCAGCCTGATTTGACCTACCGTGAGAGGCCCATTGGCATTCTGGATGAAGCAGAGCGACGGACGCGAAGCCGCACCATCAAGTACTTCAAGGTCTAGTGGAGCAACCACACGGAAGCAGAAACAACTTGGGAACGTGAAGACTATCTTAGATCCGAGTATCCCAATCTCTTCTAAGACCTAGTTTAGGAATCTCGGGGACGAGATTCTTGTAAGAGGGGTAGGTCTATCACACCCTGCATTTTGTAACATGTCATTTGCATTAATAAACCATGAAAATTTGGACCAACAATTTTTTGGCATCATTTGGCTTTCATTTGGAATTAAGTTTTTCTCTCTATGATTTTCAAGTGCTCTTTAAAGTCAACTACTCCCACTTATATATTTCATCTCCTTACCCCAAACTTCTGCCCAATGATCATACCAAGTGTATATAACAGTATAGTATTTTCTTACAAAAATAATTTGGCCAAAAAGTATTTTCAAAAATTAGTTTTCCAAAAACCCCTGAATTGAGGTTTGCACTGCAAGTGCTTGATTTAGGGTGAGAAAAATATTTCAATGAGTATATTTGAAACCTAGTAGATATAGGACTCCCATAAACCACAAAAATTTAATTTTAAAAGTTATTTTCCTATTTTATTTAAAAGCTTTTTCTTAAGGCCAGAAATGGTCTTTAATAGGGAAAAATTATTTAACTATTTCAAAAATATTTGCCAAAATTCAGGGAGACTCTCAGGACATATATTGTCCATATATAAGAGTTTGAACACTTGGTCATGTTTAAAATATTGGTCAAATCCCTCAGAAACCCTTTCTGGATATTTAAAGCTTTTGAAATATTTACAAAGGAAATATTCTCTAAAAATTCCAGAAAAATTCTATCATGTCAGATATGACATATTTGATGATCTTGCCAAGCCCCATGCCTTGGGAAGAAAGAAAACATAATCAAAACCCCTCAAAACCATTATGTCCATTTTTGAAGTTTGAGCAACTTTACATTGCCAAACTTGTCCAAATGCCCTCAAACTTGGTACACATGCTAGAATGGTCTAATAATGCATCTAGACCAAATGGAACAAGTTTTGGAGAAGGGTAACTTGATCAGAGTACCCCAAAACCATTTCTGTTCAGATTCAAATTTGAACAACTTTACATTACCAACTTTTTACTTGTGACCTCAAATTTTGTGGGCCTGATCACAACCCCAAATGATGACACTAAACCAAGTGGTGCATCAAGGAGGGATGATTTGCTTAACTTAAACTTGGAAAATCCATTTCTGTTGATTTCTAGGGTTTACCAAAGTTACATTGGCAAGTTTCTTCAAATGAGCCCAAACGTGGTGGAACACCCTATTTATATATGCCATTTGATCCTGTTAAGTCTCATGTCAAATGGAAATCATTTGCTTGCCCAAAACCACATCAAACACCTCCTGGTGATTTTCCAAAACTAACACTTTTACTTCTTTCCTTGTTCTCCTTGAGCTAGGCTTTTTACCATAGCTTCCCCAAGTCCCCTTGCACCTCCAGTAACTCTTCCCTGGCCTCAGCTCAATGATTGAGGGGGGGGGGGG
>LR738714.1:346800089-346962608 GCA_902687465.1 Secale cereale
GTAAACCCCCATTTTACATTCTGGACAACCATTTTCACTCTTCCCTCTCAGCACTCTCCCCTTCTAGAAGCTCTCCCTGGCATTGAACGTCCCTCCTACATTGTTTACTCGCCCCCTAGAGCCAATGGACATGGTGGCCGCGCCCAGAGCGCGTGGGATATGGCCATGCCGGCCAAATGGGCGCTCTGAAGCGCGCTACAGTGCGCTCCCGCGCTGTAGCCGCGACTTGCCCGAGGCGCCCGGCCATATGGTGTCTCCCGAGGCCGCCTCGACGTCCACGACACGGCAGCCGGTCGGCCCCCTCCTCCTTCTCCCTCCTCTCGCCCCAGTTCGCAGGCGTGACGGCCACCCGAGGGCTCCAATGAGCTTCCTCACACGCGCGATGCCATGGCCTCCCCCTGCTCTCTCTCTCTCTCTCTTCTCTTCCCCGACTCTGGACCGCATCCAGGAAGCCCCATACACGACGCCAGCCCCTCCCGAGCCCTGTGGCAATGAGCAGAAGATCGCCGGCGCACGGGTCCACGGCACCCCACCGTTCGCCTATAAAAGGGACGGCCCGCGCCCTCCTCTCCTCACCACTCGCTCTCTCACACACCCAATCCTCCCCCTACACCACTCACTCCTCTCCAGACGAGCCCGAGCTCGAGATCGAGCTCGATCTCTGCCGCCTCGAGTCGCTGTCGACCTTAGGGTATAGGCCCTCTCCGCCGCTCCTCTCCCTCGATCTAGAACCACAACAACCCACTGATCATTTCCCCTCTTTCCCCCGCTTCTTTTGCAGCCCGAAACAGCCAGAACCACCGACGCCTGAAGCTCCTCCGCCGCGTGACCTTGTCGCCGGCGAACCAGGCCACCCCGGCGACTGCAGTCACTTCCACCCGAACGGTGACTCGATGCTGAGTCCAGCCGTGCCCTCGCCCGACCTCGCCGTGCTCTGCATCGCCGCCGGTGAGCTCGCCGGCCCTCTGCCGCAGGGTTAGGGATGACAGCCGGGCTCCGCGTGTCAGTCCCTCCTCTACCTCGTCTCTCTCTCTCGCTGATGCCTGGGCCCAGCCCGTCAGGTTTAAAACCTGGCGCGCGCACAGGCACCAGTGCGCTGGGCCGCCTCTCTGGCTGGGCCTGCTACGTTGCGGCTGTTCTGGCCCAGCAGGCACAGTGCCACTTTTCTTTTTTCTTTTTTTGTCTGTTTTATAAAAATTCCTCTGGATTAAATATTAATCCAAATAAAATAATTCCAGTTCCTAAAATCTTGTAATATTCCAACCTATTTAATGATATAACTTTCACCTACATTCATGAACCTTTTCTGTACTATTCAAATTTAAATCTAAATTTGAACACAAAAACCTCTGTTCAAAAATCCATCTACCCCATTCTGTCACTCCAAATCCAAAACTAAGAATTTTTGCCTTCTTAGTTTTCCTTCTAGTATTTTATAAAAATAAGTTGACATTTTTCTGAGCACTTTAATTTTTCTGTTTTATTATTGTCTTATTTTTCCGTTCTTCTATTGCGACGATTAGATACTGTGTTTAACGAGGTTGCTGAAGAAGAAGAAGGAGAAGGACTTGAAGGCTTTGAAGACCAAGCCAACCAAGGCAAGCAGCCCTTTGACCATGTCTATGGAACCCTTTTTATGCATGTCATATAGCACCATATTGTTGTTGCAACGGAATCATGATGAGGTGGTAACCACTTTGTTGGTTTGCCACTGTACTTCCTTGTTGAAACTTGCATCAAGCATGATCCTACCTTCCTATGAGGGTTATGCGGGTGGGAATAGATAGGTTACTATGGTAGTGGCTATGCAAGAGGAACTGGGATATGCATAATGGTGGAAGCATAGTACTTTCGAAGGACTCTTTCAAAAAACCCATCGGGTGTCACTTATGCTCGAGGGAGATGATGAGTTGGGTAACCACTTGATGACGAAGTGGTGTACCGAGACAAGTGTGTGTGTGTGTGTTGTTTTTTTAAAACGTATTGGTTTAAGTTGCGACCGTTATTCCAACTTTACATGCGCAACCACTCTACCCTTATATGGGAAAGGGCATTATTGATTACCTAGGACGATACTAGCATGGTGCCCGCATTACTAGTGACGGGAGTGCCATGAGGTCACTCTCGGGACGGGGTCGTGCTTTGATAGGCGGCCATGACTGTTTTCACAGGGCACCGAACACACCGTTGGTACCCCGTGCCCGTGGTATGTGAAATGGGGGCGAGGCTCCAAAAATCTTAAGATGTGAAATGTGGGGCACGGGGGTTGCTACCAATCGAGTGGACTTCATATTAGTGTCGCCTAGGGAAGATAGTGATCGGGTGCTTACCCCGGGTACTTGAGGTACCGTGGGTCATGGATGACACAGAAGTTCCCCGGATCTAGTGGGTAAAGTGTGCAACCTCTGCAGAGTGTAAAACTATTCGAATATCCATGTCCACGGTCAAGGACAGTTGGGTAACCGCTCTTGGGCTGCGTCCAATGTTTTGCGAAACCCTGTGTGTGTGTGGGTGTGTGGAAGCTCCATTTGATTTAAGTCAAAAGGACTTGACAAGATGAAAGAGATCATAACTTGGCTATGTTGATATCTGTAACCTATATTTCCTATGATGCATGCCTCAGATAGCTCATGTCATTGCAATCACAAATTTGCTTTCTGCAAACATATCCTATCCAGTACTATTTCATACCTTGTCCTACTTGTTCCAAAAACATGGGTTGCTTGCGAGCATATTCAAAGTACTCATTGGCTTGCCACTGGTTATTTAATTGGCCAGGCATGGAAGAGCATGAATTTGAAGAAGAACTCTATGGAGACGAACATGCGAACTAGGACGCTTTCCCAGTCAGAATGCCGGTAGGGTTAAGGCAGATGGCATGTGTTCTACTTATCTACGAAGACTTCCGCTATTCAAGTTTATTTGCTATTCATCCCATGAGGCTTTATCTATGTAAGACTTGGCCATAATGGTCATAATATTTGTAAGACGGTATGTATGGATGTAAGACTCTTGTTATTCAGCTTCAGTGTGTTCAGTGAGCATTGATCTCTGGGATCACTGTACACGTTCATTCGGTGATCTCGACTCTCAAGTCGGGGTCCCCACAATAGATACACCTAGTTCTTCTAAGAAGAAGAAAAAGAAAAATGATAGAAATTTGCATGCTTCTAGTGAACCTGTAGCTCACCCACATGAGAATCCCAATGATATATCTGTTTCCGATGCTGAGACACTATCTGGTAATGAAGATGAACCTAGTGATAATATTAATAATGATGTTCATGATGATTCTCAACCTAGCAATGATAATGATGTAGAGATTGAACCTGCTGTTGATCTTGATAACCCACGATCAAAGAATCAACGTAATGATAAGAGAGACTTTGTTGCTTGGAAGCACAGTAGGGAAAGAGAACCATGGGTTCAGAAACCCATGCCCTTTCCTCCTAAACTATCCAAGAAAAAGGATGATGAGGTTTTGAGCGCTTCGCTGAAATGATTAGACCTATCTTTTTGCGTATGCGTTTGACTGATGTGCTTAATACAAATCCTTATGCCAAGTATATGAAAGATATTATTACCAACAAAAGAAAGATACCTGAAGTAGAAATCTCCACCATGCTTGCCAATTACACTTTTGAGGGTGGAATGCCTAAGGAATTAGGAGATCCAGGAGTACCTACTATACCTTGCTCCATTAAAAGAAACTATGTTAAAACTGCTTTGTGTGATCTTGGAGCCGGTGTTAGTGTTATGCCTCTCTCTTTATATCGTAGACTTGACTTGAGTAAGTTGACACATACTGAAATATCTTTGCAAATGGCCGATAAATCAACTGCTATACCTGTCGATATTTGTGAGGATGTGCCTGTTGTAGTTGCAAATGTTACTATTCTAACAGACTTTGTTATACTTGATATTCGCAAGGATGATAGTATGTCTATTATTCTTGGAAGACCTTTTTTGAATACTGCAGGGGCTGTTATTGATTGTAGAAAAGGCAATGTCACTTTTCATGTCAATGGTAATGAGCATACGGTACACTTTCCGAGGAAACAACCTCAGGTCCATAGTATCAACTATATTGGAAAAACTTCAACTATCACTATTGGAGGTTTTGAGTTTCCTATTCCTACTATCCAGAAGGCATATGACATACTTATTGTTGGGGATATACATATCCCCATTGAGGTAACATAGTGTTATTCGAAAATTCCCCGGTTTCATGTTACTCGGAAAGAGTTTATTAACAAGACCTGATCAACCTTGTTAATGGATTCCTTTTGATGAACATGGGATAGGTGAATCTAGATGGCACAAACCTTCTATACCCTCCTTTTACTTTCTGTTAATTAGGCTAAATAAAAGAAAAATAGCATTATCTGTCTGTTTCCAGACTTATCCGTCCAATAAAAAAATATCCCGAAAATAAAAGTTCTCCAAATGCCATGAAAATGAAATATGATTTTTTCCAGAATATTTAAGAAAATATGGTACTGAACACACAACGAGGGGAGCCAGCATGTGGCCTCGAAGGCACAGGGCGCTCCCCCCTTCCTAGGGCACGCCCCCTGCCTCGAGGGCCCAACGTGGCCCCCTCCACTTATCCTTTCACCCATGCTCTTCTTCTTCCTCCCAAAAAAAATCCCCAACCAGCTCAAACCCGAGTTCTAGCTCATTTTGCTGCCATTTTCGATCTCCTTGCTCAAAGCATCATTCACCAAACTGTTTGGGGAGATTGTTCCTTGGTATGTGACTCCTCCATTGATCGAATTAGTTTTTGCTCTAGTGCTTTATTTGTTGCAAATTTATGCTACTGTGGTGAACTTGTTCTTGAGCTTGCATGTCAAACTTTCTTGGTCCCAAGTAGTTCTAATGCATGATATAGCCTCTAGGCACTTGTCGGAGTTGTTACTATCAATCTTGTTGAGTTTGGTTAACGTTTATTGTGAGTTACTAAAAAATTCAGAAAATTTCAGAAAAATGTCTAGGAAAAACTTCCAAGGTGGTCCTTCAAGGAAGCAAGGACCGAGGCTTGCGTTCCGTGAGCCCGACGATGAGCCACTGAGGGATGCAGATGTACGGCCTTGTGAATGGCCGTCTGATGAATTTATGAGTCAAGTGGGCATCAAAAGATGAATTTTACGCATATGTGCATAACGCTGACCTCGAGGACTTCATGCAAGATAAGTGCCTCCTATACCGTGGCTTGACTGATAGCTTTGTGAGAAGGTTTAAATTTTCATCTTCACGTAATTCTCACACTGTCTTGTTTGATTTATATGATAAATCTTATACCATGGACTTAGAGGATTTTAATGAAGCCTGCAAGTTCCCACAGTGGGGCAGTATGAGTGATCCTCATAAATATGAATTTAGAGAATTTCTTGCTAGTATTACAGTGGGAGAATCCAGGGACATCACACAAGCACCACGGGGAGCATACATTTTCCTGCTATTCATTACTTTGCTCTCTTTATCGGTAGATGCCTAAATGGTAAAGATGAGTCTTGTCACATGTGTGTCCTTGATCTTAGCATTCTCAGGAGTGCTGTACTAGGAGATAGGCAATATAATTTAGGAGCAATTGTTGCACGTAGGCTAAACCATAATGGTTCAAATGGAGATTTATTTGGTGGGATCTATGGTACACGCATAGCCCGCTATCTTGGTGTGTTCGTGCACCCTTATGATGACCCTTTACCTGATGCTTATTTAGACTGTAATGCTATAGCTAGTCACCGGTTTATAGAGTGGGATAATCAAACTCTCAAATATCGACTACTCTTTAACCGGCAGCATGCCATCCCTATTGTTCTTCCTGCCCCTAATTTGTTTAACTTTCAGGAAAAGGGAAGATGCACTATAACTATGGAGGAGGCGAATGCCCATTACAACATGACGGAGGCAACCCGCCTTCGAGCTGCAGCTCAGCAGGCAGCATCTGCTGCATCTCAGTACGACCCCAATTACAACTTTGGATATCCACCAGGCCAGTACTGTCCATAGACCAACTTATTCCAAAAGCCTAAGCTTGGGGGAGTACGTGTTTCTCACCGACTTACTTTCATGTCCACACTTATTCTAGTTGTCGGTGCTCACACTCTTTCACTGTACCATCCATGCTTAGTTACATTTCTTTTTCTTAGTCTTTTCTTGTGTGCTAGAAAAACCGAGAAAAACAAAAAAAAAATTGTTGTAGCTTCTAGCTCGTTTACTTTCCTTGCTTGTAGTAGTAACCAAAAATGAAAACCCAAAAAGATTTCCCGTTATTCTTTTGCTTGTTGGGAGCTTTCCCGTGTAAATAGTTTCTTTTCTTTTCTTTAGGGGTTAAGAGTAGAAGACCATGATGAAAATGCTTAGTGGCTCTCATATGCTTTGTTGACTGATTTAATCTTGAGCCATATAACCTTGTCTTCTCTCTTGTATTAAATGCCTGCAGATTCCAGCTTAGTCCAATGCATGTGCACTATTAGTATTTTCCACACCGTTCGGTCGTGCGAGTGAAAGGCACTAAGGATGATATATGATGAACTAATTGAGATGAGAAAAGCTGGTATGAACTCGACCTCTTTTGTTTTTGTAAATATGATTGCTCGTCGTTCTTGATTCAGCTTGTTATGAATGAAACATGTTTGCAATGACAATAAAAGATCATAGCTGCTTATGCCATGCTTAATTAGCTAAGAGTTTATAATGATCTATCTTGCGTGCCAACATGATATTAAAATGGTTGTGATGTGGTATGATGGGTGGTATCCTCCTCTGAACGAGTTAAGTGACTTGACTTGGCACATGTTCACGCATGTAGTTGAAACAAATCAACATAGCCTTCACGATATTTATGTTCATGGTGATTTATATCCTACTCATGCTTGCATTCATTGTTGATTAATTTTAATGCATGTTCATGACCGTTGTTGCTCTCTCGCTGGTCGCTTCCTAGTCTCCTTCTAGACTTCACGTGTACTAAGCGGGAATACTTATTGTGCATCCACTTCCATAAACCCCAAAGTTGTTCCATATGAGTCCAGCATACCTTCCTATATGCGGTATTTACCTGCCGTTCCAAGTAAATTTGTATGTGCCAAACTCTAAACCTTCAAATGAAATTCTGTTTTGTATGCTCGAACAGCTCATGTATCAACTAGGGCTGTCTATATCTTCCATGCTAGGTGGGTTATTCTCACGATGAGTGGACTCCGCTCATCATTCACGAGAAAATGGCTAGTAACCGGGATGCCCAGTCCCATGCTCAAAACCATAATAATTAAACAAAACTCCCCTAGGGTTGTTGCTTGTTTGGACGGTAACCAGTGGATTCGGCTGGCCGTGGAGTGTGCTTGTTGGTGGTTGGGGGAGTATAAACTTCACCATTCTGTTTGGGAACCGCCTATAATGTGCGTAGCATGGAAGATATCGAGATTCTTGGTTGTTATGTTGACAATGAAAGCATACCGCTCAAAATGTTATTCAATCTCTATTTAAAAATTGAGCTCTGGCACCTCTACAAATCCCTACTTCCCTCTGCGAAGGGCCTATCTAATTACTTTTATGCAGAGTCATCATCCTCTTATCAAAGAGCATTCACATTGAGTGTGATCATGACTGGATCTCTTTTACCATGAATTACAATGTCTAGTCAGTCCTTGATCTTTAAAGGTGCTCTGCATTTATGTTTTGCAGTCTCAGAAAGGGCTAGCGAGATACCATCCTGTTATATCATATCATGATTGTTTTGAGAAGTGTTGTCATCCGAGGTTTATTATTATTGCTCGCTAGTTGATTATGCCATTGATGTGAGTAGTCTTGAGACCTGAAAGTTATTGTGAATGTGGTTAGTTCATGATCTTGTTGAAAACCTGAATGCTAGCTTACATATTTACAACAACAAGAGCAAACAGAGTTTGTCATAGTTTTTCTTTATCACTTTCAGTTTATCAACTGAATTGCTTAAGGACAAGCAAAGGTTTAAGCTTGGGGGAGTTGATACGTCTCCAACGTATCTACTTTTCCAAACACTTTTGCCCTTGTTTTGGACTCTAACATGCATGATTTGAATGGAACTAACCCAGACTAACGCTGTTTTCAGCAGAACTGCCATGGTGTTGTTTTTGTGCAGAAATAAAAAGTTCTCGGAATCGCCTGAAAATCAACGGAGAATTATTTCAGAAAATATAAAAAATACCTGCAAGAACATCCACACCTCGGGGCCTACGGGCTGTCCTCGAGGGTGGGGAGCGCGCCCCCTTCCCAGGGCGCGCCCCCTGCCTCGAGGGCACCCCGATGTATCCCCAGGTCCTATATATTCCGTTTCGTGGAGAAAAAAATCAGGGAGAAAGAATTATCGTGTTTTACGAGACGGAGCCGCCGCCAAGCCCTAATCTCTCTTGGGAGGGCTGATCTGGAGTCCGTTCGGGGCTCCAGAGAGTGGAGATCGTCGCCACCGTCATCGTCAACCTTCCTCCATCACCAATTCCATGATGCTCACCGCCGTGTGTGAGTAATTCCATCGTAGGCTTGTTGGACGGTGATGGGTTGGATGGGATCTATCATGTAATCAAGCTAGTTTTGTTAGGGTTTGATCCCTAGTATTCACTATGTTCTGAGATTGATGTTGCTATGACTTTGCTATGCTTAATGCTTGTCACTAGGGCCCGAGTGCCATGATTTCAGATCTGAACCCATTATGTTTCCATGAATATATGTGTGTTCTTGATCCTATCTTGCAAGTCTATAGTCACCTACTATGTGTTATGATCCGGCAACCCCGAAGTGACAATAATAGGGACTACTCCCGGTGATGACCATAGTTTGAGGAGCTCATGTATTTTCTATGTGTTAATGCTTTGGTCTGGTACTCTATTAAAAGGAGGCCTTAATATCCCTTAGTTTCCAATAGGACCCCGCTGTCAAGGGAGGGTAGGACAAAAGATGTCATGCAAGTTCTTTTCCATAAGCACGTATGACTATATTCGGAATACATGCCTACATTGCATTGATGAACTGGAGCTAGTTCTGTGTCACCCTAGGTTATAACTTCTACATGATGAATTGAATCCGACGTAATTTCCCATCACCGATCCAATGCCTACGAGCTTTACCTATATTGCTAGTTGCTATTTACTTTTCCGTTGCTACTATCACAAAAACTACAAAAACACTATCTTTAGTTTTATTGCTGCTACCTCCACTATCATATTACTGTGCTACTAAACTATCTTGCTGCAGATACTAAGTTTCCAGGTGTGGTTCAATTGACAACTCAGCTGCTAATACTTAAGAGTATTCTTTGGCTTCCCTTGTGTCGAATCAACAAATTTGGGTTTCATACTTTACCCTCAAAAATTGTTGCGATCCCCTACACTTGTGGGTTATTAGACGACAGGGAGGATGTCGCCACCGAGCCCACCACCACGTCACTGCCTGATCCTTTTGTAGGCGAAGTCCGCGTTTGTCAGGACAAGAATGTCCTTCCGTTCCCGCTCAAAATGGCCGTTGTGGGATCCCTTCCCCCTAAACATTTCGGGGGAAGAGGACCCTGGCCGCCTATATAAGTAGCTAGGATCCCCACTATGGAGGACAGGTCGATCAAATCCAGAAACTCGGCCCTCGCACAAAGGAGCAAGAACCCTTGCCTCTTGACCCTCCTGAGCTCAGGAACCACTGTATTCATCCATATTTGAGCCCTCCCGAGGCCAATCTACCAACACAGGAAGTAGGGTCTTACACCGCAAGGTGGCCTGAACCTGGGCAAACTCTTGTGTGCTTTACTTGTTGTACGCTTGAATCTCTTCACTGGACGAAGGCGAGACGCTAGGTAGACGTGAGTGGGAGAGATCTTTGTTCACGCCCCTGTGTTCGAACTTCTTGGGTTTGCGGAGCCCGTAATCCGACATTTGGAGCGCCACGTAGGTGGCGTGTCAAGATCTCGCCTCTCCGACGACCTCATCCCGCTCTCGTCGTCGACTTCGCTCCACTGCCATGGTGGACACACGCCGAGCACGCACCGCCCGCCGTGCCGCGAATGTCGCTGAGACGTCGCCCGTGGGCAACGGTGCACCGCTCGGCCCCAACTCGCCGGTCGCCAACGCCGCGATCGACCCGGGCATCCACAAGCAGCAGGGCTCATCGCTGCCGCTGTCCGTGCGGCGCGATGGCCGCATGGAAACACCGTCTCCATCGCCGGCCGCGGCATCGGCCTCGCTGATCCTCCGCGGGCCAGTCTACCAGCAGCTTGCGCTATTGATGGCGCGGGAGCTTCTGCGCTACTGACCGGCAGATGACCTCTACGATGAGTGGCTCCACCGCATCACCGAGTTCGTCAACGCCGCCGGGGAGGTACATGTACCAACTCACTCCTCCCGTCCTCCGTCGCCCATGGCGGGGAACGAGGGCCACAGTGTCTCGGCTCCACCTCCACTCTACGGCGCCGGCCAGGAGGTCAGGCGTGAGGCTCCGTGGCATGAGCCGCCCCGCAGGGCCCCTTCGCGCAACGAGGAGAGCTGCCAGGTGATCCCGCATCCCCAGGCAGGAGCTCGTGGGCCCCCTATCCCGAGCACCAAGACCGCGCACCACAGGAGGTGGTGGCGCCTGCGCCCCAAGAACCAGCACCGCAGGCGCAGGGGGCACCTGCAATCATGAGTGTGGCTGGCTGTCATGCCTTAGCTCCCGAGCTACGGCGCCTCGTCTGGCCCGGCAAGTTCAAGCCGGATCTGCCTCCGCGCTACGACGGCACCACCGACCCCACGGAGTTCCTCCAGCTCTACGAGCTGAGCATCGAGGCGTCCACCGGCACCGAGAAGGTCATGGCGAACTGGTTCCCCATGGCTCTCAAGGATGGCGCACGCTCCTGGCTCCTGAACCTCCCCGTGGGATCCATCTCCTCCTGGGGGGAGCTTCGTGAGCGTTTCGTTGCCAACTTCCAGGGCACCCACGACCGAGCCCCGGCGGCCGCGGATTTGTGCCGTGTAAAGCACCAGCTAGGGGAGACCCTGCAAAATTACATCCAACGTTTCAACACCATGCGCCTCTGGATCCCTAGGCTCTCGGACGAGGCCATCATCTCGGCATTCTCCGACGGTGTCTGCGACGTCAGGATGAGGGAGGAGCTCACCATCCATGAGGACCTTTGCATAACCCTCGAGATGTTCAAGCTCGCGACAAAGTGCGCCAGGGTGGAGGAAGGACGCCTCTCCCTCCAGGACCTGCCTGAAGCAGAGGCTGACGACAAGAACGCCAAGGCCAAAGAAGCAAGGCGCAAGGGACCCACCGTGCTGGCTGCGGAGCCAGAAGTGAAGCATGGCTGCGACTACAACGACCCCCCCCCCCACACAGAGACAACCGTCCGTACTGCGTCTTCCACGATGTCCACAGCCACAACACCAATGATTGTCAAGAGCTTAGGGCGATGCGCGGCGGGCGCGGCGGGCAGCGCCCTGAGCGTGACAACCGTGGCTACGGCCACGGAGGAGGCTGTGGTGGAGGACGCTGGGACGGCAGGAACTCACGCCAAGGGTGGCGTGAGCAGCCTCGTGAAGACCACAGGCAGGAGCATCCTCGTGACGCCCCCTGGCGCGACCAGCCTCGTGAGGGTCGCCCTGAGGGCAATGGTGGTCTGCCTCCGCTGCGACCACCGCCAAGAAGGAACAAAGACGACCGCCAGGGAAATGGAGCAGGGGGCTTCCAGGAGCCGCGTGCAGTTGCATGCATCTTGGGAGGAGCCCACGCTCCGGGTGCCCATCGCATCTTCAAGCAGTTCACTTGCGAGGTGAACGTGGCGCTTCCGAGGCCTAACGCCGCGCGCAACCTTAGGTAGACCAAGCAGGTCATTGCCTTCGACCCCAAGGACCAGCTCAAGTGCAGCGCAGCCCCAGGCGCCCTCCCGATGCTCTGCACTCTGACCATCAGCAACGTCCTCGTGACCGAGACCCTCATCGACGGCGGAGCGGGGCTCAACGTCCTCTCTGTCCAGACCTTCGAGACGCTCCAGGTCCCATACGATCAGCTCCACCCAACCAAGCCATTCTACGGAGTCACGGATGGCTCCACACTCCTGATGGGGCAGGTCTGCCTTCCCTTCACCTTTGGTGACTGCGACAACTATCACACCGAGCTCATCGACTTCGACGTCGCCAACATCCACCTCATGTACAACGCCATCCTTGGGTATCCTGCCCTAGCCAAGTTCATGGCAGCGACCCATCACGGCTACAACATCCTCAAAATGCCCGGGAGTGGCAGGGTCATCACGATCGCCCACGACAAGAAGGAAGCAGTGCCTTCCTTGGAGCACGCCTACCAGACCACGGCGGTTGAGGGCTCCGACGAGGACGAAGCCGTCTTCACCCTGCAGACCGCCCCTAAGAAGAAGAAGAACCTGCCCGCCAACGGACCTCAGGACGCAGGGGCTCCTGACGGTTCTGCCTCAGGACTCGCGCCTACCGACGAGGCGCCCTCCACCCTCGCATAGGGAGGCGCGCCCGACGCCCCTCTTAGGACGGGCTTGGGGGCTCTCCTCTGAAGTGTCTCCGGCTTGACCAGCGTCTCGAGGGAGGTGTTCGGGCACCACTTGCAGGCGTGTCTCGACGCACATTTTTGTGAGCCCAGCGTGAGCCGTACAGCGCTGGGGGCTCAGGACTTCATCGACCAGGTTACCGAGGAACTTCAGTACGCAAGGCTCATACGCGGTGGCGTAACCGCACGATGCCAAGCTCACCTACCCGCAACCCGAGCGACCACTTCGGCATTTGCATCGACGTCGTGGGTCTCAACCGAGCCGCTTCTTTGGAGCCCTTCTGGCCGACGGCGGTCGGCCGGAGGAGGGATCTCCCCTGCAGCTACGTCTGCACGCTCTCCGGCTTCCGCAACGCGGCTGCCACGTTCCAGTGCCTTGCACGGCAGGCTTTGGGGTCTCGGGAGGCTCAGTGGCAGGTGGTCCAGACGGAGCGAGGGCCGGACTCCTGCGACCATTGAGGGCCTCCGGAGCCCCTAGGCCTCAGGAGCCTGACGATCCTCAGGGGCAACCCGCACGGGTCGCGTCTTCAGCTACCCCAACTCTTCTCCGACAAGTGTCAGGTGACGTTTCAGGTATTCAATCGAGGGCGCCCCCCGGGCTGCATCATCCTCGAGCTGATGGGGGCTATCCCCCCGCAGCCGTCTCTTTTTCCGCATGAATCAAGGTTGGTTGCTTCTTCCTATTTGCATTATCTATATGCTTGGCGTTCTCACCGCAACTAAGGTCATGAGCCCTTGCGAGCCCACTTGCGACCGCCCCATGATTAAGGACTGACACAGCGTCTGTGCTCGGGTCCGTCCCTGCAGCATCGCTAAACCCAAGGGATGAGCTCTGTCTCGCGAGCCATTCCCATGACGTCACCTCCCATGGTCCTTGGTTCCTTGTTCTCGCATGGGCTAATCGTGGATGGGTAAGTAGGGGCCCGTGGCAGGTGCCTCGCTCACGCGGGAACTACGCGCCGGTTGTTTTTCTTTTGGACCGTTGCATGAGAAGACTGGGCATGGCGTCTGCGCTCGGGTCCGTCCCTGCAGCGTTGATAAATCCAGCGGCTCAGCTCTGTTTTACGGGCCGGTCCCGCTCACGTCACCTCCTGGGGTCGTTGGTGCTATGGCCTTCTCACGCGATGCCCTCTAGAGATGCACTCGGCGCAGGTCGACAAAACACCTCTCTTTTCACATTTTGCAGAAGAAGACTCAGACGCACCCCTCCTCAGGGTAGGGTCTTGTGAGTGATGCGTAAGCTCACGAGAACTTCCTCAGAGTCATTCAGCTCATCCTGAGGAGGGCCCATATAGACCTTGGTTGTACTGCTGTGCAAGCCACGTGTCAAGACGGGGTTGTACACGCCCCGGAGTCTCTCCTGGTGGGAGGCTCCCTCCCACGGTCCAGTGGAAGTGCCATACTCCGCGCTGGCAGAACAAACCGAGGAGCAGTTATGCCCACGAACCAGTGGAAGCACCAAGCTCCGCGCTGGCCACTACGACCGAGGCGCGGCCATGCCCACAATCTGCGCAAGTGTGGTAGCTCTATGCTCCGCGCTAGTTATAAACAACTGAGGGTGGCCCCCAGCGGTCGCACCAACCTCAGGGAGCTTTTCAGCTCACGACGCTCACAGCTTCTCCTTGGATGGGTGTCGCGAGGGGGGCTAGGCACGGGGGCTATACTCAGGCCACGCCCGACAGACGCCACCCTACCAGGTGCCCAGACACCTGTCTTTCTCGCGCCCCCATCCTAGGCGAAGGCTCGTGAGCAAGGTATGGTGCTCGTTTACCCTCATGAAAGCCGTTCGTATGTCAAGGGGGATCCCTGGGCATCGCGACCCAGGGGCCTCACTAGTCACGTAGCCCCTCACTCCTTGAGCCTGGTGCTCAACGGCGGTCGAGGTATGCGCGGGGCTGGGGCCTGCCGACGCAGAACGGCAAACGGGATTGCTTGAACGTCAAGGGGGACCCTTGTGCATCGCGACCCAGGGGCCTCACTAGCCACGTAGCCCCTCATTCCTTGAGTCTAGTTATTACGATAACCCCGGTCACCCGGAGGGCTCAATGGCGATCGAGGTATGCACGGGGTTGGGCCCTGCCGACGCAGAGCACCTAAGCAAACATAAAAGGAAGCAAGCATGGAAATCATCAAGTTCAATCTAGTTATTACAATAATACCAAGTCCTTAAAATTAAAACAAGTTCTTACGCCTCCCTGAGGCACTTGCACTTCTCTCATCTGAACAGGAACATGTCAGGCATCACCAAGCGCGTCATCACCTCGGCCGCGACAACAGCAACCCGGAGGAACGCCTCCACCAGTTCCGTGACCTTCGCCTCCAGGGCCATAGTAGCCGCGCTCTCTATGCTCGCGGTCACGGGATCGGACAGTGAGGCCAGGTCAAGAGCGGGATCACGGAGACTTAGGTGGCCGCACACCTGCGTCAGGGCCAAGGTAAGGAGCGTGCGGCCTTTGACGTTTTCTAACTGGCCAATTGCGGCCGCAACCTCGCACAGGGACTTCACAAGCGCGGCAAGGAGCCCAGCGGGGCCACCCTCCGGGGCGGCCAGTGGCTTCTCGAACCCGTCCCCATAAGCAGCCCGCAGCACCGTACGGGCCTCGAGCTCGAAGGCGGCGAGGGCCTCGCAACTCACCACCGCTGAGGCCACAAGGGCATCTTCCTTCTCGCGCGCAGCTTGGGTCGCCCTGGCCTGCTCGGCCTCGGCCTTCAGCTTCTCTAGGCTCGCGCGATCAGCAAGCTGCTCCTGCTGCAGCCGGGATGTCTCAGCCTTCTGCGCCTCGAGCTCCTTCTCCAACCTTTCAAGCTCCAAGGCGCGCCTGGGGCCTTCCTCGCGCAGGGCTTCCAGCTCACTCTCGGCCTTGTGGCGGCACTTCTCGAAGGACGCAGCGTCAGCTCGCGCGGCGTCACATGCCCGCGTGGCTGCCGCGGCTTCCTATTGACCATTGGCAGCAACCGCTGAGGCCTGGCTCCAGGAGGCCCGCGCAGACTCGTCTGCCAGGAGCCACCAAGAGATCAGGCCCAGGCGTCCTTCCATCACGCGTCCATCACCATCCTGGAGTTCGGCACGGAGCCGACCCAGCGCAGCGGAGGCGGCCTCCAATGTCTCAGGGCCAGGCTGCATCTGCTGGCGGATGGTCGCCAATGATACTAGTTGCTCGACCAGGGGCTCGGGGGCTCCGGCTCCCCTCGCTGGAGCAGCCGGAGCGGGAGCCGCCGCGGCCTCGCAAACCGCAACGACGCCCTCTGGCGACGCCACCACCGCGTGCTCGGTGGCCCAACTCGCCGAGGCGCGCAAAGCTGTGGCACCCTTCTCCGCTGCCACAGCAGCGGCAGGAGGAGCGGGGTACTGCGACGTGACCTCCCCTTCACCTTCTTCATCACACCGTCCAGGCTGCTGCGCCAAGAGAAGTACGTCAGGGACACAGCGACTGAGGGATAACAGTACATTGCACACTTACTCAGCAGAGGCGAGTCGCGGCCTCCTCTTCATCAGCAGGTCAATCGCGGCAGCTAGCGCTACGGGCGTACTGGCAGCCTGGATCTTGGCAAGGCGCGAGGCCACGGACTTGGGCGCAGCCGTGGTCACCAATTTCGCTGGCACGATGCTCCACGGCGGGGTCGCCGCATTGCTTCCCCCGGACGCAGCGCATTCGGATCGTGTAGGATCGAAAGTAGGTCTAGAGGGGGGGTGATTAGACTACTTGACAATATAAAAAAATCTGCCTTTAGATCATGCAAAGTTTTTGGCAGTTTCACAAACAAGATCAGTTCAAGTAACACCCTACACATGCAATTCTAGAGTTTATGCAGCGGAAAGTAAATTGCACATGTAAAAGAGAGGTGGGGAAGATCAAACGCAGTTTGGTGACACGGAGATTTTTGTCGTGGTTCCGATAGGTGGTGCTATCGTACATCCACGTTGATGGAGACTTCAACCCACGGAGGGTAACGGCTGCGCGAGTCCACGGAGGGCTCCACCCACGAAGGGTCCACGAAGAAGCAACCTTGTCTATTCCATCACGGCCTACGCCCACGGAGGACTAGCCTTACTCGGGGTAGATCTTCACGAAGTAGGCGATCTCCTTGCCCTTACAAACTTCTTGGTTCAACTCCACATCACGACGGAGGCTCCCAAGCGACACCTAACCAATCTAGGAGGCACCACCCCCCAAAAGGTAATAGACGGTGTTGATGGTGATGAACTCCTTGCTCTTGTGCTTCAAGTGATAAACTCCCCAACACTCAACTCTCCTCACTGATATGGCTGTGGTGGAAGAAAGATTTGAGTGGAAAGTAAATTGCACATGTAAAAGAGAGGTGGAGAAGATCAAACGCAGTTTGGTGACACGGAGATTTTTGTCGTGGTTCCGATAGGTGGTGCTATCGTACATCCACGTTGATGGAGACTTCAACCCACGGAGGGTAACGGCTGCGCGAGTCCACGGAGGGCTCCACCCACGAAGGGTCCACGAAGAAGCAACCTTGTCTATTCCATCACGGCCTACGCCCACGGAGGACTAGCCTTACTCGGGGTAGATCTTCACGAAGTAGGCGATCTCCTTGCCCTTACAAACTTCTTGGTTCAACTCCACATCCCGACGGAGGCTCCCAAGCGACACCTAACCAATCTAGGAGGCACCACCCCCCAAAAGGTAATAGACGGTGTTGATGGTGATGAACTCCTTGCTCTTGTGCTTCAAGTGATAAACTCCCCAACACTCAACTCTCCTCACTGATATGGCTGTGGTGGAAGAAAGATTTGAGTGGAAAGCAACTTGGGAAGGCTAGAGATCAAGTTTCATATGGTAGGAATGGAATGGCTTGATCTCAACACAAGGGTAGGTGGTTCACTTCTCAGAAAGTGTGTGGTAGAAGTGGTGGTACTTTCTGATGGCTCTCCTCACGAATGAGGAGGGGGTGGAGGGGTATATATAGCCTCCACACAAAATCCAACCGTTACACACACATTTGACCAATCTCGGTCAGACCGAAGTGAAAACTCGGTTAGACCGAAAGTTCAAATATAGTGAACGTTGGGATTTTCGGTGGGACCGAAAATACCATCTCGGTGAGACCGAAGTGAGTCAAAGGTTAGGGTTTGCCATTTCAGTGAGACCGAAAATATAAACTCGGATATTCCGAATTGATGTGAAGTGATCACAGAAGGTTGGCAGCCCTTTTTCGGTGAGACCGAAACTCAGAATCGGTGTGACCGAGAATCTAGGGTTTGGAGAAACAACTGAAGTGGTTCATCTCGGTGGGACTGAGTTGGAGAAATCGGTGTGACCGAGATTACTTATGGGTGTGTGTTAAGTAGTGAATAGTGCTGATAGTTGAGGGAGTTAGATCACCAAGCACTTGAGCAACAAGAACATTAACACAACCTCATCCCCTTTTAATAGTATTGGCTTTCCTATGGACTCAATGTGATCTTTGATCACTAAACCAAAAATGGAGTCTTGAGCTTTTGCCAATGCTTGTCTTAGCATTTTGAGGGGTCCACTTCTTCAGACATTTCCATACCCACATCATCGAACTTTTCTGAAATGATTCTTAAGAGAATATTAGTTCAATGATATATATGTTGTTATTAATTACCAAAACCACCCGGGGATTAGTTGCACTTTCAATCTCCCCCTTTTTGGTAATTGATGACAACATATAGATCAAAGCTTCGACAAAAGATATAATCAATGAATAATATCGTCGCTTTGAGAGGTATGTGATAAACAAGAGCTCCCCCTAAATTTGTGCATTATTTAAAATTTGCGTTTGAATGCAAATGCACAATCGATTAGGATTATGGGTCACTCTTCCATGTCACATACATCTTGGTGGAGCGCACAAAATGATAAGAATGAATAACATGCATTCAATCACCAAGACAAGAGTAAATAGCCATACAATAAGAAATAGCATATGATAAACAATAAGCACACATTAAAGCATAGTATGACTAAGCACTCATTAAGGTAGCATCAAACGTAGTAGCAAGCACACTTAAAGTATCTGGAACCAAAAGAAACCAATGTATCTCAAGGAAAACGGCAAAAGAACGAAAAGACGAAAGAGCACTCTCTCTCTCGAAGCCCTATGATCTATAACAATTTCTCCCCCTTTGGCAACAAGTTACCAAAAAGTTCGAAAAGGTATAGAGCTAAACGTCACTACGGGCTCGGCTGGCTGCTCCCGTCTGGGTCGATGTCGGTGTAGAGATAGCTGCGTCGGCGAAGACTTCTGCTGATGTCTGCGCTGGAGGAGTGGATGCTGGAGCTGAAGGAACTGCTGGAGCTGTAGCTGGTGCTGAAGTGGTAGCCCTGGAGTCTGTCACTGGGATAGCTGCAGACCTGGATCCTCTGGGAACCGGAGCAGTCTGGCGATGAGAGTCCTGGACTATATCATCCTGCATAAGCTCTGCTCTCTCCTGCCTAGTCTCCTCCATGTCTGCCTCAAGTTTGTTGACAGACACCTGAATCTCAGTCAGCTTCACGTCCAGAGCGTGGATCTTGTCCTTGACGATCCTCTCAAGGCTCTCCTGAGATTGCTCAATGCTGGCCAGGCGTTGTTCAATTCTCCGGGTTGCTTCAAGAATCTGATCTCCGAAGCTCTTTGGCTTAGCTGCTGCTGCTGCTGCCTCTCTGTCAGCTTTGGCTTTCTTTGCAGCTTCGATCTTGGCTTGCCCTTCAACTGAGGTGGGATCCTCTTCATCCATCACAACTACGTTGTCCTCATGCTCTGGCTGCAGTGGTAAGTGCTTCCTATCCAACATGAATTTGCCCGTGCCAAACTTGGCGTTGATAAGCATCTGTATCTGCGGTGCAAACCCACACGACCTCTTCTGGTCAGCTGCAGTCCTCTTGATGGTCTCTACCATCAAGTCCATCACCTTAAAAGGTGCCTTCTCATCGAGAATGTGCAGCATGTTGATAGAATAGCCTCGTATCATCCGGTGGTCACCTGACTTAGGCATCAAAGTATGCCTCAGGATAGTGTTAGTGGTGGTCAGACCTGCCTGGAGATAATACACTGAGCCGAGTTTCCATCCCTCCAAATCAGCAGCTGGGATCTCCTTGTACATATTCTTCATGGAATCATGACTCTTCTTAGGAATCCCATAGACATCAATGTCGTCCTCTCTCTGCACTGGAGCGTTCAGAAGTTCTGCCCATTCTGCAACAGTTGAAGAAAACCGTTGACCTTCAGTCATCCAGGTGATCTTGCCATCGGGGTAGAAATGGGCTGTGGCATAGAACTGCATGATCATCTCGTCGTTCCATGCTGTCAGTTCTTGACCCACAAAGTCAGCAACTCCACATGCAGTAAAGCTCTCATGCACATGGGGAAAGAAGTCCCGATGCTCTCTGCTGTCAATGTACTTCCAGTCAACATACCTGGTGTCAGCAACAATGGGCTTCTTATCCATTAGCACGGTCTCATAGAAATCCTGCTGCTCTTTGGTGTGGAATCTAGGGTCCACAGCAGTCCTTCTTCTTACGGCATATGGATCAGACTGTCTCCATAGCCTGAGACCTTTGTCCTTTCTTGCCTTCATGTCCTCAGCTTGAGGATGAGCATCATTGTGGAGTGGCAACTTGGGACGGAGCTTGAGCAACACATGCTCTTCATCTGACTCAGAAGGTGGCATCTCACCTTTGTTCTTCTCAGAAGCTGGAATGCTTCTGGTTGTCCTCTTGGGCTTGGCTGGAGCTGCCTTAGCTTGAGCAGGCTTCTTGGGCTTGGAGGAGGTTTGAGCCCGAATAGCATCACCCATGAACTTAGCTTTCTGAGGAGGAGGCTGGGGTGCATCTTCTTCTTCTTCTGTAGCATCATCAACTTGAGGTTCAGCATAAACAACTCTCTTCCTTTTGGAAGTCTTCTTCACCTTGCTTGGAGCTGGCTCTTCCAAGTTGAGCTTCTTGGCAACTGCAGACTGCTTCACTTTGCTCGTGCCTTTCTTTGGCTGCTGCCCTTGGAGCTCTTTGGCAACCACTTGCCTCTTTGGCTTGGAGGTAACTTCCTCAGCAACAAAATCGGAATCCTCAGAATCAGACGTTCTCTTCTTCCTGGTTCTCGTAGCAGCAGGAGGCAGACCACTAGGGGTGCTCCTCTCACCATCATCACTAGAGCTGCTAGCCTCAGGACTTGTACCTGCCTCTGGAATCTCATCAAACGGTGATTCGGACCTGTTCTGGCTGTCACTGACATCTGACATGGCTGAAAGACCTGTGAATAGATAAGGTGTAGGCAGAGTAGAAGAGTTATCACAACTGCAGAAGTTTTTGCAAAAAAATGAGTTAAAAACTTAGTTTTGAGTTTTCACAGAATGTATTTCGGTCAAACCGATTTCAAGTTTCGGTGTAACCGAAGTGTTCAACAGAACCTACACACCACTTTCGGTCAGACCGAAATGGGTTTCGGTCCTACCGAAAAACTAGGGTTTCATAGAAACTTCACTTCGGACATTCCGATTTTCACAGATCGGTCAGACCGAACTGTGTAGTGCAATGGTCAGAGACCAAATCGGTCAGTCCGAGTTTCAGGAATCGGCTTCACCGAGATGCATTTCGTGGAAACCTAAACCTAAGAATTTTCCTCGAAACTAAACGATCTGAACAATGTATTGGGAACATATCAAACGTGGATTGAATCAGGGCAGTCCTATCATGCAAGAATCAGAAGTGGAGCATGAATAGGGATCGAGACACACCCTAACTTGGTGGTGTCCCTCTACGGCGGCAACGGCGGAGAAGATTACCGTTGACGGCGGCGGAGACCTGCGGCAAGGGCACACAGGCGACGACGGCGACGATCCTTAGATCAGGGCGGCGGCAGCAGGGGTCTTGGTGGGCGAACGGTTTGAAAGGAATAGATCGCGCGCAGCCCTCAGTATATATAACCCCGTACTGTCGGTGGGACCGAGTTGAAAAACTCGGTGTCACCGAGATGTATTTCTGCTGTGCAGTTACACATATCGGTCAGACCGAGATTTTGAACTCGGTTTCACCGAGATGAAACCTAGATCAATCTAAGTGTTTCGGTTGGACCGAGATTGAGAAGCCGGTCAGACCGAAATAGACTTAGAAGGTTTTGGAAGTCAGCCTTAGACGAATCGGTGGTTCCGAGTGCTCCTCACTCGGACTGTCCGAAAAAGACTTGTTCAAAGTTGTGATATAAGCATGAATAGAATTTTGAGACAAGATAGCATAGATAGCTAGGGAAAGTGCTTAGGCATTCTTGTCCATCCATTTGGCCAGAAAAAGAAACCAAAACAATCAAAACAACAAATGGATGTCCTTGAATGGATAAAATCATGCATCCAACATGCTCACACAATAAGATAGCAACTGAAATATGTGTCAAACATGCACAACCAAAACTCTAGCTACTAGCACACAAATTGTCGATGACTAGGTCATCTATATATGAGTATATTGACTTAGGAGTCAAATGAGAACATTTGATCATAGGTCATACTCATCGTTTAAGCACAAGTGGGGTTACCACTTTTACATAAAGCATTTATGTGTTCACATCATTTGGAGATGCTTTAGCTCATTTTTAGAGCAAAGCTCCCCTAGATGTGAGAACCCCTTTTAAAGGGTCAAACTAACCTTGGGTTGTCGTAGAAGACTTCATGTAGATGTTGAAGATGTGGATGCTCAATGTTGATGTAGACCATCAAGAGTTGGGAGCAATCCTTTGGATTAGGGCACTTTCAATACCTACATGGGTTAGTCCCACAAGGAACAAACAAGAATATCCATGGACATAGAGTGAAGTGCACAAAAGATGATGTCCATGAAAGCAATGATTACCTTGTCCCTTGACTTACCAACAAGAGGGTTTGTGACTCCATGAACAAGTGCATGATGTGGAAGTTGATTGCACAAGTTCTTGCCAAAATGAATGTGAGTGAAGTTTGTTGGCGGAGTCACCCTCAAGAACCTACTAGTTCTTCTTCTTTGGGATCCACATCATCTTGATGGGAATCCTTGGTGTTGTAGTTGAGCTTGACGAAGTAGAACTTGATGTGTCCTTGGGAACCCACTTGACCATGGCTTGAGGTGCTTCAATGAATGCATCAATCTCCTCTTGAAGCTTGTCCTTGGCCTTTAGCTTGTGGTCTTGTGGTGGAAGGTCATCTTGAGCTTGTTCCACATTGGAAGAAGTAGGATCATACTTCTCCTTTTGTGAAACAAACTGTGGAGTAGGGTATTGACCTTCTTCCCACTCAACACCTTTGGCGTTGAACTTTCGCTCAAAACCAATCCCTTGATTCTTCCGGTGTCTTCCTTGTTTGCGAACAATCTCCTCAAAGTTCTTGCTTCCGGCAAGACTCTTGTATACACCTTTCTCTATGATTTCCTTCAATAAGCTATTTTCTTGCTCAAGTGTAACTTGGCTTGAAACATTGTTAGTGGAATCAAGAGAACTACTAGAAGTAACAACATTGGATTTAACATTGTTATTGTTACTACTAGAGGAAGAATTTTTCTTATGCTTGTCATGCTTAGTCTTAATAGGTGGCAAGAAATTAGACAAGAGAAGTCGTTTGGCAAGATATGAAGAACTCTTCTTTCGAAGATCATCATTGATTGCTTTTAGAAACTCATGTTCTTGCTCTAGAGTGAGCTTCTCGAAGCGTAGCTTCTCATGAGATCTTAGGAGCTCTCTATGATCTTCTTGAGTAGTTTCATGAGCTAACTTAAGAGTGTTTAATTCTTTAGTTAGACGCTCAATCTCCTTCATAGCATTGTCATTCGACTCTTCTCGACTATAAAGACTACTAGCATTTTCATCATTACTAAGCTCACTAGATTTATCATGCAAGAGCTCATCTTCACCAAGTCATCCTCATCACTATCAAAGTCAATGAACTCAGGGTGTGTTACCTTGGGGCCTTTAGCCATGAAGCATCTTCCAATTCCCTCATTTGGTGAATCAAATAAGTCGTAGGAGTTGGAGTTGGAGGATACGAGTGCAAGTCCGGCAACACCTTCATCTTGACTGTAGTCGGAGTCGGAGTGATAGCTTCCATCGGATTGACTGTCAGAGTCGGAGCCGGAGACCCATTCACCAACATGAGCTTGATGTCTTCTTCTTGTGTAGCTCCTTGATGACTTGTCTTTCCTCTCCGAATCCTTGCTTCTCCGAGAGGGTCTTCGTTCATAACGATCATCTCTACTCCTTCTCTCTTTCCGAGGTGACTCATCTCTTGCTCTTCTTCTTGGAGATTCTTCTCTTCTCTTGTGGGGAGCCGTACACTCATTTGAGAAGTGTCCGGGTCTTCCACAATTGTAGCAGTTTCGATCACGACTAGAAGATCTCTTTCCATCATATGATCTAGACTTTGAGCTTCTCTCTTTGCCTCTATTCTTATAGAACTTGTTGAAGTTCCTGACCATTAGGCTTATGTCTTCATTGGAAACTAACTTGTCACTTGAGGTAGTAGGAGCATCACTTGTAGCTTTGTAAGCACCACTTGACTTGTTGTGAAGCTCTTCCTTATCCTTAAGTGTCATCTCATGAGCAACAATCCTTCCAATGACTTCAGTTGGCTTGAGAGTCTTGTAGTTTGGCATCATTTGGATCAAAGTGCACACGGTGTCATACTTTCCATCCAAAGCTCTGAGAATCTTCTTAATGATGAATCGGTCGGTCATTTCTTCGCTTCCTAAGCCAGCAATCTCATTTGTGATGAGAGCAAGCCTAGAGTACATTTCAGCGACTCCTTCACCATCCTTCATCTTGAACTTGTCAAGTTGACCTTGAAGAATATCTAGCTTTTATTCCTTCACAGATTCAGTACCTTCGTGCATTTCAACCAAAGTATCCCAAATCTCTTTAGCATTCTCAAGACGGCTGATTTTGTTGAACTCTTCGGGACACAAAGCATTGAAGAGAATGTCACAAGCTTGAGCATTGTTTTGCAACATCTTCAGTTCTTCGGGTGTAGCTTCGCGATCCGGAACTTTTCCTTCTTCAAAGAAGTCACCTTGCATGCCAACACAAATAATGCCCCATGCGGCTGGGTTATGACCAAGAATATGCATTTTCATTTTATGCTTCCAACTAGCAAAATTTGTACCATCAAAGTAAGGACCTCTACGATAATTACCCTCACTAGACGCCATACTCTCCTAGGTTGTGAAACCAAGCTTATGGAGTCCAATGCAATGGAAACCAAGGCAATGGAGACCAAAGCTCTGATACCACTTGTAGGATCGAAAGTAGGTCTAGAGGGGGGTGATTAGACTACTTGACAATATAAAAAAATCTGCCTTTAGATCATGCAAAGTTTTTGGCAGTTTCACAAACAAGATCAGTTCAAGTAACACCCTACACATGCAATTCTAGAGTTTATGCAGCGGAAAGTAAATTGCACATGTAAAAGAGAGGTGGAGAAGATCAAACGCAGTTTGGTGACACAGAGATTTTTGTCGTGGTTCCGATAGGTGGTGCTATCGTACATCCACGTTGATGGAGACTTCAACCCACGGAGGGTAACGGCTGCGCGAGTCCACGGAGGGCTCCACCCACGAAGGGTCCACGAAGAAGCAACCTTGTCTATTCCATCACGGCCTACGCCCACGGAGGACTAGCCTTACTCGGGGTAGATATTCACGAAGTAGGCGATCTCCTTGCCCTTACAAACTTCTTGGTTCAACTCCACATCACGACGGAGGCTCCCAAGCGACACCTAACCAATCTAGGAGGCACCACCCCCCAAAAGGTAATAGACGGTGTTGATGGTGATGAACTCCTTGCTCTTGTGCTTCAAGTGATAAACTCCCCAACACTCAACTCTCCTCACTGATATGGCTGTGGTGGAAGAAAGATTTGAGTGGAAAGCAACTTGGGAAGGCTAGAGATCAAGTTTCATATGGTAGGAATGGAATGGCTTGATCTCAACACAAGGGTAGGTGGTTCACTTCTCAGAAAGTGTGTGGTAGAAGTGGTGGTACTTTCTGATGGCTCTCCTCACGAATGAGGAGGGGGTGGAGGGGTATATATAGCCTCCACACAAAATCCAACCGTTACACACACATTTGACCAATCTCGGTCAGACCGAAGTGAAAACTCGGTTAGACCGGAAGTTCAAATATAGTGAACGTTGGGATTTTCGGTGGGACCGAAAATACCATCTCGGTGAGACCGAAGTGAGTCAAAGGTTAGGGTTTGCCATCTCGGTGAGACCGAAAATATAAACTCGGATATTCCGAATTGATGTCAACTGATCACAGAAGGTTGGCAGCCCTTTTTCGGTGAGACCGAAACTCAGAATCGGTGTGACCGAGAATCTAGGGTTTGGAGAAACAACTGAAGTGGTTCATCTCGGTGGGACTGAGTTGGAGAAATCGGTGTGACCGAGATTACTTATGGGTGTGTGTTAAGAAGTGAATAGTGCTGATAGTTGAGGGAGTTAGATCACCAAGCACTCGAGCAACAAGAACATTAACACAACCTCATCCCCTTTTAATAGTATTGGCTTTCCTATGGACTCAATGTGATCTTTGATCACTAAACCAGAAAAGTGGAGTCTTGAGCTTTTGCCAATGCTTGTCTTAGCATTTTGAGGGGTCCACTTCTTCAGACATTTCCATACCCACATCATCGAACTTTTCTGAAATGATTCTCAAGAGAATATTAGTTCAATGATATATATGTTGTTATTAATTACCAAAACCACCCGGGGATTAGTTGCACTTTCAATCTCCCCCTTTTTGGTAATTGATGACAACATATAGATCAAAGCTTCGACAAAAGATATAATCAATGAATAATATCGTCGCTTTGAGAGGTATGTGATAAACAAGAGCTCCCCCTAAATTTGTGCATTATTTAAAATTTGCGTTTGAATGCAAATGCACAATCGATTAGGATTATGGGTCACTCTTCCATGTCACATACATCTTGGTGGAGCGCACAAAATGATAAGAATGAATAACATGCACTCAATCACCAAGACAAGAGTAAATGGCCATACAATAAGAAATAGCATATGATAAACAATAAGCACACATTAAAGCATAGTATGACTAAGCAAACGTAGTAGCAAGCACACTTAAAGTATCTGGAACCAAAAGAAACCAATGTATCTCAAGGAAAACGGCAAAAGAACGAAAAGACGAAAGAGCACTCTCTCTCTCGAAGCCCTATGATCTATAACAATTTCTCCCCCTTTGGCAACAAGTTACCAAAAAGTTCGAAAAGGTATAGAGCTAAACGTCACTGCGGGCTCGGCTGGCTGCTCCCGTCTGGGTCGATGTCGGTGTAGAGATAGCTGCGTCGGCGAAGACTTCTGCTGATGTCTGCGCTGGAGGAGTGGATGCTGGAGCTGAAGGAACTGCTGGAGCTGTAGCTGGTGCTGAAGTGGTAGCCCTGGAGTCTGTCACTGGGATAGCTGCAGACCTGGATCCTCTGGGAACCGGAGCAGTCTGGCGATGAGAGTCCTGGACTATATCATCCTGCATAAGCTCTGCTCTCTCCTGCCTAGTCTCCTCCATGTCTGCCTCAAGTTTGTTGACAGACACCTGAATCTCAGTCAGCTTCACGTCCAGAGCGTGGATCTTGTCCTTGACGATCCTCTCAAGGCTCTCCTGAGATTGCTCAATGCTGGCCAGGCGTTGTTCAATTCTCCGGGTTGCTTCAAGAATCTGATCTCCGAAGCTCTTTGGCTTAGCTGCTGCTGCTGCTGCCTCTCTGTCAGCTTTGGCTTTCTTTGCAGCTTCGATCTTGGCTTGCCCTTCAACTGAGGTGGGATCCTCTTCATCCATCACAACTACGTTGTCCTCATGCTCTGGCTGCAGTGGTAAGTGCTTCCTATCCAACATGAATTTGCCCGTGCCAAACTTGGCGTTGATAAGCATCTGTATCTGCGGTGCAAACCCACACGACCTCTTCTGGTCAGCTGCAGTCCTCTTGATGGTCTCTACCATCAAGTCCATCACCTTAAAAGGTGCCTTCTCATCGAGAATGTGCAGCATGTTGATAGAATAGCCTCGTATCATCCGGTGGTCACCTGACTTAGGCATCAAAGTATGCCTCAGAATAGTGTTAGTGGTGGTCAGACCTGCCTGGAGATAATACACTGAGCCGAGTTTCCATCCCTCCAAATCAGCAGCTGGGATCTCCTTGTACATATTCTTCATGGAATCATGACTCTTCTTAGGAATCCCATAGACATCAATGTCGTCCTCTCTCTGCACTGGAGCGTTCAGAAGTTCTGCCCATTCTGCAACAGTTGAAGAAAACCGTTGACCTTCAGTCATCCAGGTGATCTTGCCATCGGGGTAGAAATGGGCTGTGGCATAGAACTGCATGATCATCTCGTCATTCCATGCTGTCAGTTCTTGACCCACGAAATCAGCAACTCCACATGCAGTAAAGCTCTCATGCACATGGGGAAAGAAGTCCCGATGCTCTCTGCTGTCAATGTACTTCCAGTCAACATACCTGGTGTCAGCAACAATGGGCTTCTTATCCATTAGCACAGTCTCATAGAAATCCTGCTGCTCTTTGGTGTGGAATCTGGGGTCCACAGCAGTCCTTCTTCTTACGGCATATGGATCAGACTGTCTCCATAGCCTGAGACCTTTGTCCTTTCTTGCCTTCATATCCTCAGCTTGAGGATGAGCATCATTGTGGAGTGGCAACTTGGGACGGAGCTTGAGCAACACATGCTCTTCATCTGACTCAGAAGGTGGCATCTCACCTTTGTTCTTCTCAGAAGCTGGAATGCTTCTGGTTGTCCTCTTGGGCTTGGCTGGAGCTGCCTTAGCTTGAGCAGGCTTCTTGGGCTTGGAGGAGGTTTGAGCCCGAATAGCATCACCCATGAACTTAGCTTTCTGAGGAGGAGGCTGGGGTGCATCTTCTTCTTCTTCTTCAGCATCATCAACTTGAGGTTCAGCATAAACAACTCTCTTCCTTTTGGAAGTCTTCTTCACCTTGCTTGGAGCTGGCTCTTCCAAGTTGAGCTTCTTGGCAACTGCAGATTGCTTCACTTTGCTCGTGCCTTTCTTTGGCTGCTGCCCTTGGAGCTCTTTGGCAACCACTTGCCTCTTTGGCTTGGAGGTAACTTCCTCAGCAACAAAATCGGAATCCTCAGAATCAGACGTTCTCTTCTTCCTGGTTCTCGTAGCAGCAGGAGGCAGACCACTAGGGGTGCTCCTCTCACCATCATCACTAGAGCTGCTAGCCTCAGGACTTGTACCTGCCTCTGGAATCTCAGCAAACGGTGATTCGGACCTGTTCTGGCTGTCACTGACATCTGACATGGCTGAAAGACCTGTGAATAGATAAGGTGTAGGCAGAGTAGAAGAGTTATCACAACTGCAGAAGTTTTTGCAAAAAAATGAGTTAAAAACTTAGTTTTGAGTTTTCACAGAATGTATTTCGGTCAAACCGATTTCAAGTTTCGGTGTAACCGAAGTGTTCAACAGAACCTACACACCACTTTCGGTCAGACCGAAATGGGTTTCGGTCCTACCGAAAAACTAGGGTTTCATAGAAACTTCACTTCGGACATTCCGATTTTCACAGATCGGTCAGACCGAACTGTGTAGTGCAATGGTCAGAGACCAAATCGGTCAGTCCGAGTTTCAGGAATCGGCTTCACCGAGATGCATTTCGTGGAAACCTAAACCTAAGAATTTTCCTCGAAACTAAACGATCTGAACAATGTATTGGGAACATATCAAACGTGGATTGAATCAGGGCAGTCCTATCATGCAAGAATCAGAAGTGGAGCATGAATAGGGATCGAGACACACCCTAACTTGGTGGTGTCCCTCTACGGCGGCAACGGCGGAGAAGATTACCGTTGACGGCGGCGGAGACCTGCGGCAAGGGCACACAGGCGACGACGGCGACGATCCTTAGATCAGGGCGGCGGCAGCAGGGGTCTTGGAGGGCGAACGGTTTGAAAGGAATAGATCGCGCGCAGCCCTCAGTATATATAACCCCGTACTGTCGGTGGGACCGAGTTGAAAAACTCGGTGTCACCGAGATGTATTTCTGCTGTGCAGTTACACATATCGGTCAGACCGAGATTTTGAACTCGGTTTCACCGAGATGAAACCTAGATCAATCTAAGTGTTTCGGTTGGACCGAGATTGAGAAGCCGGTCAGACCGAAATAGACTTAGAAGGTTTTGGAAGTCAGCCTTAGACGAATCGGTGGTTCCGAGTGCTCCTCACTCGGACTGTCCGAAAAAGACTAGTTCAAAGTTGTGATATAAGCATGAATAGAATTTTGAGACAAGATAGCATAGATAGCTAGGGAAAGTGCTTAGGCATTCTTGTCCATCCATTTGGCCAGAAAAAGAAACCAAAACAATCAAAACAACAAATGGATGTCCTTGAATGGATAAAATCATGCATCCAACATGCTCACACAATAAGATAGCAACTGAAATATGTGTCAAACATGCACAACCAAAACTCTAGCTACTAGCACACAAATTGTCGATGACTAGGTCATCTATATATGAGTATATTGACTTAGGAGTCAAATGAGAACATTTGATCATAGGTCATACTCATCGTTTAAGCACAAGTGGGATTACCACTTTTACATAAAGCATTTATGTGTTCACATCATTTGGAGATGCTTTAGCTCATTTTTAGAGCAAAGCTCCCCCTAGATGTGAGAACCCCTTTTAAAGGGTCAAACTAACCTTGGGTTGTCGTAGAAGACTTCATGTAGATGTTGAAGATGTGGATGCTCAATGTTGATGTAGACCATCAAGAGTTGGGAGCAATCCTTTGGATTAGGGCACTTTCAATACCTACATGGGTTAGTCCCACAAGGAACAAACAAGAATATCCATGGACATAGAGTGAAGTGCACAAAAGATGATGTCCATGAAAGCAATGATTACCTTGTCCCTTGACTTACCAACAAGAGGGTTTGTGACTCCATGAGCAAGTGCATGATGTGGAAGTTGATTGCACAAGTTCTTGCCAAAATGAATATGAGTGAAGTTTGTTGGCGGAGTCACCCTCAAGAACCTACTAGTTCTTCTTCTTTGGGATCCACATCATCTTGATGGGAATCCTTGGTGTTGTAGTTGAGCTTGACGAAGTAGAACTTGATGTGTCCTTGGGAACCCACTTGACCATGGCTTGAGGTGCTTCAATGAATGCATCAATCTCCTCTTGAAGCTTGTCCTTGGCCTTTAGCTTGTGGTCTTGTGGTGGAAGGTCATCTTGAGCTTGTTACACATTGGAAGAAGTAGGATCATACTTCTCCTTTTGTGAAACAAACTGTGGAGTAGGGTATTGACCTTCTTCCCACTCAACACCTTCGGCGTTGAACTTTCGCTCAAAACCAATCCCTTGATTCTTCCGGTGTCTTCCTTGTTTGCGAACAATCTCCTCAAAGTTCTTGCTTCCGGCAAGACTCTTGTAGACACCTTTCTCTATGATTTCCTTCAATAAGCTATTTTCTTGCTCAAGTGTAACTTGGCTTGAAACATTGTTAGTGGAATCAAGAGAACTACTAGAAGCAACAATATTGGATTTAACATTGTTATTGTTACTACTAGAGGAAGAATTTTTCTTATGCTTGTCATGCTTAGTCTTAATAGGTGGCAAGAAATTAGACAAGAGAAGTCGTTTGGCAAGATATGAAGAACTCTTCTTTCGAAGATCGTCATTGATCGCTTTTAGAAACTCATGTTCTTGCTCTAGGGTGAGCTTCTCGAAGCGTAGCTTCTCATGAGATCTTAGGAGCTCTCTATGATCTTCTTGAGTTGTTTCATGAGCTAACTTAAGAGTGTTTAGATCTTTAGTTAGACGCTCAATCTCCTTCATAGCATTGTCATTCGACTCTTCTCGGCTATAAAGACTGCTAGCATTTTCATCATTACTAAGCTCACTAGATTTATCATGCAAGAGCTCATCTTCACCAAGCAAGTCATCCTCATCACTATCAAAGTCAATGAATTCAGGGTGTGTTACCTTGGGGCCTTTATCCATGAAGCATCTTCCAATTCCCTCATTTGGTGAATCAAATAAGTCGTAGGAGTTGGAGTTGGAGGATACGAGTGCAAGTCCAGCAACACCTTCATCTTGACTATAGTCGGAGTCGGAGTGATAGCTTCCATCGGATTGATTGTCAGAGTCGGAGCCGGAGACCCATTCACCAACATGAGCTTGATGTCTTCTTCTTGTGTAGCTCCTTGATGACTTGTCTTTCCTCTCCGAATCCTTGCTTCTCCGAGAGGGTCTTCGTTCATAACGATCATCTCTACTCCTTCTCTCTCTCCGAGGTGACTCATCTCTTGCTCTTCTTCTTGGAGATTCTTCTCTTCTTTTGTGGGGAGCCGTACACTCATTTGAGAAGTGTCCGGGTCTTCGACAATTGTAGCAGTTTCGATCACGACTAGAAGATCTCTTTTCATCATATGATCTAGATTTTGAGCTTCTTTCTTTGCCTCTATTCTTGTAGAACTTGTTGAAGTTCTTGACCATTAGGCTTATCTCTTCATTGGAAATTAGCTTGTCACTTGAGGTAGTAGGAGCATCACTTGTAGCTTTGTAAGCACCACTCGACTTGTTGTGAAGCTCTTCCTTATCCTTAAGTGTCATCTCATGAGCAACAATTCTTCCAATGACTTCAGTTGGCTTGAGAGTCTTGTAGTTTGGCATCATTTGGATCAAAGTGCACACGGTGTCATACTTTCCATCCAAAGCTCTGAGAATCTTCTTAATGATGAATCGGTCGGTCATTTCTTCGCTTCCTAAGCCAGCAATCTCATTTGTAATGAGAGCAAGCCTAGAGTACATTTCAGCGACTCCTTCACCATCCTTCATCTTGAACTTGTCAAGTTGACCTTGAAGAATATCTAGCTTTGATTCCTTCACAGATTCAGTACCTTCGTGCATTTCAACCAAAGTATCCCAAATCTCTTTAGCATTCTCAAGACGACTGATTTTGTTGAACTCTTCGGGACACAAAGCATTGAAGAGAATGTCACAAGCTTGAGCATTGTTTTGCAACATCTTCAACTCTTCGGGTGTAGCTTCGCGATCCGGAACTTTTCCTTCTTCAAAGAAATCACCTTGCATAGCAACACAAATAATGCCCCATGCGGCTGGGTTATGACCAAGAATATGCATTTTCATTTTATGCTTCCAACTAGCAAAATTTGTACCATCAAAGTAAGGACCTCTACGATAATTACCCTCACTAGACGCCATACTCTCCTAGGTTGTGAAACCAAGCTTATGGAGTCCAATGCAATGGAAACCAAGGCAATGGAGACCAAAGCTCTGATACCACTTGTAGGATCGAAAGTAGGTCTAGAGGGGGGGTGATTAGACTACTTGACAATATAAAAAATCTGCCTTTAGATCATGCAATGTTTTTGGCAGTTTCACAGTTAAGACCAATTCAAGTAACACCCTACACATGCAATTCTAGAGTATATGCAGCGGAAAGTAAATTGCACATGTAAAAAGGAGGTGGAGAAGATCAAACGCAGTTTGGTGACACGGAGATTTTTGTCGTGGTTCCGATAGGTGGTGCTATCGTACATCCACGTTGATGGAGACTTCAACCCACGGAGGGTAACGGCTGCGCGAGTCCACGGAGGGCTCCACCCACGAAGGGTCCACGAAGAAGCAACCTTGTCTATTCCATCACGGCCTACGCCCACGGAGGACTAGCCTTACTCAGGGTAGATCTTCACGAAGTAGGCGATCTCCTTGCCCTTACAAACTTCTTGGTTCAACTCCACATCACGACGGAGGCTCCCAAGCGACACCTAACCAATCTAGGAGGCACCACCCCCCAAAAGGTAATAGACGGTGTTGATGGTGATGAACTCCTTGCTCTTGTGCTTCAAGTGATAAACTCCCCAACACTCAACTCTCCTCACTAATATGGCTGTGGTGGAAGGAAGATTTGAGTGGAAAGCAACTTGGGAAGGCTAGAGATCAAGTTTCATATGGTAGGAATGGAATGGCTTGATCTCAACACAAGGGTAGGTGGTTCACTTCTCAGAAAGTGTGTGGTAGAAGTGGTGGTACTTTCTGATGGCTCTCCTCACGAATGAGGAGGGGGTGGAGGGGTATATATAGCCTCCACACAAAATCCAACCGTTACACACACATTTGACCAATCTCGGTCAGACCGAAGTGAAAACTCGGTTAGACCGAAAGTTCAAATATAGTGAACGTTGGGATTTTCGGTGGGACCGAAAATACCATCTCGGTGAGACCGAAGTGAGTCAAAGGTTAGGGTTTGCCATCTCGGTGAGACCGAAAATATAAACTCGGATATTCCGAATTGATGTCAACTGATCACAGAAGGTTGGCAGCCCTTTTTTGGTGAGACCGAAACTCAGAATCGGTTTGACCGAGAAGCTAGGGTTTGGAGAAACAACTGAAGAGGTTCATCTCGGTGGGACTGAGTTGGAGAAATCGGTGTGACCGAGATGTTAGGGTTTGTGTTAAGTAGTGAATAGTGCTGATAGTTGAGGGAGTTAGATCACCAAGCACTTGAGCAACAAGAACATTAACACAACCTCATCCCCTTTTAATAGTATTGGCTTTTCCTATGGACTCAATGTGATCTTTGATCACTAAACCAAAAATGGAGTCTTGAGCTTTTGCCAATGCTAGTCTTAGCATTTTGAGGGGTCCACTTCTTCAGACATTTCCATACCCATATCATCGAACTTCTCTGAAATGATTCTCAAGATAATATTAGTTCAATGATATATATGTTGTTATTAATTACCAAAACCACCCGGGGATTAGTTGCACTTTCAACTAGGCACAACTCCAAGATCTGTCATGAACTCCTTCATCCAGACACCTTCCTTTGCCGCCTCCGAGGCAGCTATGTACTCCGCTTCGCATGTAGAATCGGCTACCACGCTTTGCTTGGAACTGCACCAGCTTACCGCTCCCCCGTTGAGAATATATACGTATCCGGTTTGAGACTTAGAGTCATCCGGATCAGTGTCAAAGCTTGCATCGACGTAACCCTTTACGACGAGCTCTTGATCACCTCCATAAATGAGAAACATTTCCTTAGTCCTTTTCAGGTACTTTAGGATATTCTTGACCGCTGTCCAGTGATCCATACCAGGATTACTTTGAAACCTTCCGGCCATACTTATGGCAAGGCTGACATCTGGTCTTGTGCACAACATTGCATACATGATAGAGCCTATGGCTGAAGCATAGGGGACGACACTCATCTTTTCTCTATCTTCCGCAGTCACCGGGCATTGAGTCTTACTCAACTTTGTACCTTGCAATACCGGCAAGAACCCCTTCTTGGATTGATCCATTTTGAACTTCTTCAAAACTTTATCAAGGTATGTACTTTGTGAAAGTCCTATCAAGCGTCTTGATCTATCTCTATAGATCTTGATGCCCAATATGAAAGCAGCTTCACCGAGATCCTTCATTGAAAAACTCTTGTTCAAATACCCCTTCACGCTATCCAAAAATTCTATATTGTTTCCAATCAGCAATATGTCATCCACATATAATATTAGAAACGCTATAGAGCTCCCACTCACTTTCTTGTAAATACAAGCTTCATTATAAACTTGTACAAACCCAAACGCTTTGATCACCTCATCAAAGCGAAGATTCCAACTCCGAGTTGCTTGCACCAGCCCATAAATGGAACGCTGGAGCTTGCATACTTTGTCAGCATTCTCTGGATCGACAAAACCTTCCGGTTGCATCATATACAACTCTTCCTTAAGAAAACCGTTAAGGAACGCTGTTTTGACATCCATCTGCCAAATTTCATAATCAAAATATGCAGCTATCGCTAACATGATTCGGACGGATTTAAGCATCGCTACGGGTGAGAAAGTCTCATCGTAGTCAATTCCTTGAACTTGTGAAAAACCCTTTGCCACAAGTCGAGCTTTATACACGGTGACATTACCGTCAGCGTCCGTCTTCCTCTTAAAAATCCATTTATTCTGAATGGCCTTCCGCCCTTCAGGTAATACTTCCAAAGTCCATACTTTGTTTTCATACATGGATCCCATCTCGGATTTCATGGCCTCTAACCATTTGTCGGAATCCGGGCCCACCATCGCTTCTCCATAGCTCGTAGGTTCACCGTTGTCTAACAACATGACCTCCAAGACAGGGTTACCATACCACTCAGGTGCAGTGCGTACCCTTGTCGACCTACGAGGTTCGGTAGTAACTTGATCAGAAGCTTCTTGATCATCATCATCGGCTTCCTCTTCAACCTCTGCAGGCTCCACAAAAACATCTTTCTGCGCTGCGCTACTCTCTGGTTGAAGCAGAGGTTCAATAACCTCATCAAGTTCTACCTTCCTCCCACTCAATTCTTTCGAGAGAAACTCTTTCTCGATGAAGGACCCGTTCTTAGCGACAAACACTTTGCCTTAGGATCTGAGATAGAAGGTGTACCCAACTGTTTCTTTTGGGTATCCTATGAAGACACATTTGTCCGCTTTGGGTTCGAGCTTTTCTGGCTGAAGCCTTTTGACATAAGCATCGCAACCCCAAACCTTGAGAAAAGACAACTTAGGTTTCTTACCAAACCACAGTTCATACGGTGTTGTCTCAACGGACTTGGATGGAGCCCTATTTAAAGTGAATGCAGCTGTCTCTAACGCATATCCCCAGAACGATAGTGGCAAATCGGCAAGAGACATCATAGAACGTACCATATCTAATAGGGTTCGATTACGACGTTCGGACACACCATTACGCTGTGGTGTTCCAGGTGGCGTCAACTGTGAAACAATTCCACATTTTCTTAAGTGATCACCAAACTCATAACTCAGATATTCTCCCCCTCGATCAGATCGTAGGAACTTGATCTTCTTGTTACGATGATTTTCAACTTCACTCTGAAATTGTTTGAACTTTTCAAAAGTTTCAGACTTATGCTTCATCAAGTAAATATACCCATATCTACTTAAGTCGTCAGTGAAGGTGAGAAAATAACGATATCCACCGCGCGCCGTTACACTCATCGGACCGCACACATCAGTATGTATGATTTCCAATAAGTCACTTGCCCGTTCCATTGTCCCTGCAAACGGGGTCCTTGTCATCTTGCCCATGAGGCACGGCTCGCACGTGTCAAGTGATTCAAAATCAAGAGACTCCAAAAGTCCATCAGCATGGAGCTTCCTCATGCGTTTCACGCCGATATGACCCAGACGGCAGTGCCACAAGAAAGTGGTATTATCATTATCAACTCTACATCTTTTGGCATCAATGTTATGAACATGTGTATCATCACTATCGAGATTCAATAAGAATAAACCCCTAACTTCGGGTGCATGACCATAAAAGATATTACTCATATAAATAGAACAACCATTATTCTCTGATTTAAATGAGTAACCGTCTCGCAATAAACAAGATCCAGATATAATGTTCATGCTTAACGCAGGCACTAAATAACAATTATTCAGGTTCATATAACTAATCCCGATGGTAATCGAAGAGTGAGCGTGCCGACGGCGAACACATCAACCTTGGAACCATTTCCCACGCGCATCGTCACTTCGTCCTTCGCCAGCCTCCGTTTATTCCGCAGTTCCTGTTTAGAGTTGCAAATGTGAGCAACCGAACCGGTATCAAATACCCAGGCACTACAACGAGAGTTGGTAAGGTACACATCAATAACATGTATATCACATATACCTTTGTTGTTGTTGGCCCCCTTCTTGTCCGCCAGATACTTGGGGCAGTTCCGCTTCCAGTGGCCGTTCCCCTTGCAATAGAAACACTCAGTCTCTGGCTTGGGCCCAGCCTTGGGTTTCTTCACTGGATTAGCAACTGCTTTGCCACCCTTCTTAGAGTTACCCTTCTTGCCCTTGCCATTCTTCTTGAAACTGGTGGTTTTATTGACCATCAACACTTGATACTCCTTCTGGATGTCTGCCTCAGCGACTTTCAGCATCGAAAACAGCTCGGCGATGGTCTTGTGAAAGTGCAACTAATCCCCGGGTGGTTTTGGTAATTAATAACAACATATATATCATTGAACTAATATTCTCTTGAGAATCATTTCAGAAAAGTTCGATGATGTGGGTATGGAAATGTCTGAAGAAGTGGACCCCTCAAAATGCTAAGACAAGCATTGGCAAAAGCTCAAGACTCCATTTTTGGTTTAGTGATCAAAGATCACATTGAGTCCATAGGAAAGCCAATACTATTAAAAGGGGATGAGGTTGTGTTAATGTTCTCGTTGCTCAAGTGCTTGGTGATCTAACTCCCTCAACTATCAGCACTATTCACTACTTAACACACACCCATAAGTAATCTCGGTCACACCGATTTCTCCAACTCAGTCCCACCGAGATGAACCACTTCAGTTGTTTCTCCAAACCCTAGATTCTCGGTCACACCGATTCTGAGTTTCGGTCTCACCGAAAAAGGGCTGCCAACCTTCTGTGATCAGTTGACATCAATTCGGAATATCCGAGTTTATATTTCGGTCTCACCGAGATGGCAAACCCTAACCTTTGACTCACTTCGGTCTCACCGAGATGGTATTTTCGGTCCCACCGAAAATCCCAACGTTCACTATATTTGAACTTTCGGTCTAACCGAGTTTTCACTTCGGTCTGACCGAGATTGGTCAAATGTGTGTGTAACGGTTGGATTTTGTGTGGAGGCTATATATACCCCTCCACCCCCTCCTCATTCGTGAGGAGAGCCATCAGAAAGTACCACCACTTCTACCACACACTTTCTGAGAAGTGAACCACCTACCCTTGTGTTGAGATCAAGCCATTCCATTCCTACCATATGAAACTTGATCTCTAGCCTTCCCAAGTTGCTTTCCACTCAAATCTTTCTTCCACCACATCCATATCAGTGAGGAGAGTTGAGTGTTGGGGAGTTTATCACTTGAAGCACAAGAGCAAGGAGTTCATCACCATCAACACCGTCTATTACCTTTTGGGGGGTGGTGCCTCCTAGATTGGTTAGGTGTCGCTTGGGAGCCTCCGTCGTGATGTGGAGTTGAACCAAGAAGTTTGTAAGGGCAAGGAGATCGCCTACTTCGTGAAGATCTACCCCGAGTAAGGCTAGTCCTCCGTGGGCGTAGGCCGTGATGGAATAGACAAGGTTGCTTCTTCGTGGACCCTTCGTGGGTGGAGCCCTCCGTGGACTCGCGCAGCCGTTACCCTCCGTGGGTTGAAGTCTCCATCAACGTGGATGTACGATAGCACCACCTATCGGAACCACGACAAAAATCTCCGTGTCACCAAACTGCGTTTGATCTTCTCCACCTCTCTTTTACATGTGCAATTTACTTTCCGCTGCATAAACTCTAGAATTGCATGTGTAGGGTGTTACTTGAACTGATCTTGTTTGTGAAACTGCCAAAAACTTTGCATGATCTAAAGGCAGATTTTTTATATTGTCAAGTAGTCTAATCACCCCCCCCCCTCTAGACCTACTTTCGATCCTACAAGTGGTATCAGAGCTTTGGTCTCCATTGCCTTGGTTTCCATTGCATTGGACTCCATAAGCTTGGTTTCACAACCTAGGAGAGTATGGCGTCTAGTGAGGGTAATTATCGTAGAGGTCCTTACTTTGATGGTACAAATTTTGCTAGTTGGAAGCATAAAATGAAAACGCATATTCTTGGTCATAACCCAGCCGCATGGGGCATTATTTGTGTTGGCATGCAAGGTGACTTCTTTGAAGAAGGAAAAGTTCCGGATCGCGAAGCTACACCCGAAGAACTGAAGATGTTGCAAAACAATGCTCAAGCTTGTGACATTCTCTTCAATGCTTTGTGTCCCGAAGAGTTCAACAAAATCAGCCGTCTTGAGAATGCTAAGGAGATTTGGGATACTTTGGTTGAAATGCACGAAGGTACTGAATCTGTGAAGGAATCAAAGCTAGATATTCTTCAAGGTCAGCTTGACAAGTTCAAAATGAAGGATGGTGAAGGAGTCGCTGAAATGTACTCTAGGCTTGCTCTCATCACAAATGATATTGCTGGCTTAGGAAGCGAAGAAATGACCGACCGATTCATCATTAAGAAGATTCTCAGAGCTTTGGATGGAAAGTATGACACCGTGTGCACTTTGATCCAAATGATGCCAAACTACAAGACTCTCAAGCCAACTGAAGTCATTGGAAGGATTGTTGCTCATGAGATGACACTTAAGGATAAGGAAGAGCTTCACAACAAGTCAAGTGGTGCTTACAAAGCTACAAGTGATGCTCCTACTACCTCAAGTGACAAGTTAGTTTCCAATGAAGACATAAGCCTAATGGTCAGGAACTTCAACAAGTTCTACAAGAATAGAGGCAAAGAGAGAAGCTCAAAGTCTAGATCATATGATGGGAAGAGATCCTCTAGTCGTGATCGAAACTGCTACAATTGTGGAAGACCCGGACACTTCTCAAATGAGTGTACGGCTCCCCACAAGAGAAGAGAAGAATCTCCAAGAAGAAGAGCAAGAGATGAGTCACCTCGGAAAGAGAGAAGGAGTAGAGATGATCGTTATGAACGAAGACCTTCTCGGAGAAGCAAGGATTCGGAGAGGAAAGACAAGTCATCAAGGAGCTACACAAGAAGAAGACATCAAGCTCATGTTGGTGAATGGGTCTCCGGCTCCGACTCTGACAGTCAATCCGATGGAAGCTATCACTCCGACTCCGACTATAGTCAAGATGAAGGTGTTGCCGGACTTGCACTCGTATCCTCCAACTCCAACTCCTACGACTTATTTGATTCACCGAATGAGGGAATTGGAAGATGCTTCATGGCTAAAGGCCCCAAGGTAACACACCCTGAGTTCATTGACTTTGATAGTGATGAGGATGACTTACTTGGTGAAGATGAGCTCTTGCATGATAAATCTAGTGAGCTTAGTAATGATGAAAATGCTAGTAGTCTTTATAGTCGAGAAGAGTCGAATGACAATGCTATGAAGGAGATTGAGCGTCTAACTAAAGAACTAAACACTCTTAAGTTAGCTCATGAAACAACTCAAGAAGATCATAGAGAGCTCCTAAGATCTCTTGAGAAGCTACGCTTCGAGAAGCTCACTCTAGAGCAAGAACATGAGTTTCTAAAAGCGATCAATGACGATCTTCGAAAGAAGAGTTCTTCATATCTTGCCAAACGACTTCTCTTGTCTAATTTCTTGCCACCTATTAAGACTAAGCATGACAAGCATAAGAAAAATTCTTCCTCTAGTAGTAACAATAACAATGTTAAATCCAATGTTGTTACTTCTAGTAGTTCTCTTGATTCCACTAACAATGTTCCAAGCCAAGTTACACTTGAGCAAGAAAATAGCCTATTGAAGGAAATCATAGAGAAAGGTGTCTACAAGAGTCTTGCCGGAAGCAAGAACTTTGAGGAGATTGTTCGCAAACAAGGAAGACACCGGAAGAATCAAGGGATTGGTTTTGAGCAAAAGTTCAACGCCAAAGGTGTTGAGTGGGAAGAAGGTCAATACCCTACTCCACAGTTTGTTTCACAAAAGGAGAAGTATGATCCTACTTCTTCCAATGTGGAACAAGCTCAAGATGACCTTTCACCACAAGACCACAAGCTAAAGGCCAAGGACAAGCTTCAAGAGGAAATTGATGCATTCATTGAAGCACCTCAAGCCATGGTCAAGTGGGTTCCCAAGGACACATCAAGTTCTACTTCGTCAAGCTCAACCACAACACCAAGGATTCCCATCAAGATGATGTGGATCCCAAAGAAGAAGAACTAGTAGGTTCTTGAGGGTGACTCCGCCAACAAACTTCACTCATATTCATTTTGGCAAGAACTTGTGCAATCAACTTCCACATCATGCACTTGTTCATGGAGTCACAAACCCTCTTGTTGGTAAGTCAAGGGACAAGGTAATCATTGCTTTCATGGACATCATTTTTTTGTGCACTTCACTCTATGTCCATGGATATTCTTGTTTGTTCCTTGTGGGACTAACCCATGTAGGTATTGAAAGTGCCCTAATCCAAAGGATTGCTCCCAACTCATGATGATCTACATCAACATTGAGCATCCACATCTTCAACATCTACATGAAGTCTTCTACGACAACCCAAGGTTAGTTTGACCCTTTAAAAGGGGTTCTCACATCTAGGGGGAGCTTTGCTCTAAAAATTGAGCTAAAACATCTCCAAATGATGTGAACACATAAATGCTTTATGTAAAAGTGGTAACCCCACTTGTGCTTAAACGATGAGTATGACCTATGATCAAATGTTCTCATTTGACTCCTAAGTCAATATACTCATATATAGATGACCTAGTCATCGACATTTTGTGTGCTAGTAGCTAGAGTTTTGGTTGTGCATGTTTGACACATATTTCAGTTGCTATCTTATTGTGTGAGCATGTTGGATGCATGATTTTATCCATTCAAGGACATCCATTTGTTGTTTTGATTGTTTTGGGTTCTTTTTCTGGCCAAATGGATGGACAAGAATGCCTAAGCACCTTCCCTAGCTATCTATGCTTTCTTATCTCAAAAATCTATTCATGCTTATATCACAACTTTGAACAAGTCTTTTTCGGACAGTCCGAGTGAGGAGCACTCGGAACCACCGATTCGTCTAAGGCTGACTTCCAAAACCTTCTAAGTCTATTTCGGTCTGACCGGCTTCTCAATCTCGGTCCAACCGAAACACTTAGATTGATCTAGGTTTCATCTCGGTGAAACCGAGTTCAAAATCTCGGTCTGACCGATATGTGTAACTGCACAGCAGAAATACATCTCGGTGACACCGAGTTTTTCAACTCGGTCCCACCGACAGTACGGGGTTATATATACTGAGGGCTGCGCGCGATCTATTCCTTTCAAACCGCTCGCCCTCCAAGACCCCTGCTGCCGCCGCCCTGATCTAAGGATCGTCGCCGTCGTCGCCTGTGTGCCCTTGCCGCAGGTCTCCGCCGCCGTCAACGGTAATCTTCTCCTCCGTTGCCGCCGTAGAGGGACACCACCAAGTTAGGGTGTGTCTCAATCCCTATTCATGCTCCACTTCTGATTCTTGCATGATAGGACTGCCCTGATTCAATCCACGTTTGATATGATCCCAATACATTGCTCAGATCGTTTAGTTTCGAGGAAAATTCTTAGGTTTAGGTTTCCACGGAATGCATCTCGGTGAAGCCGATTCCTGAAACTCGGACTGGCCGATTTGGTCTCTGACCATTGCACTACACAGTTCGGTCTGACCGAGTTGTGAAAATCGGAATGTCCGAAGTGAAGTTTCTATGAAACCCTAGTTTTTCGGTAGGACCGAAACCCATTTCGGTCTGACCGAAAGTGGTGTGTAGGTTCTGTTGAACACTTCGGTTACACCGAAACTTGAAATCGGTTTGACCGAAATACATTCTGTGAAAACTCAAAACTAAGTTTTTAACTCATTTTTTTTTGCAAAAACTTCTGCAGTTGTGATAACTCTTCTATTCTGCCTATACCTTATCTATTCACAGGTCTTTCAGCCATGTCAGATGTCAGTGACAGCCAGAACAGGTCCGAATCACCATTTGCTGAGATTCCAGAGGCAGGTACAAGTCCTGAGGCTAGCAGCTCTAGTGATGATGGTGAGAGGAGTACCCCCAGTGGTCTGCCTCCTGCTGCTACGAGAACCAGGAAGAAGAGAACGTCTGATTCTGAGGATTCCGATTTCGTTGCTGAGGAAGTTACTTCCAAGCCAAAGAGGCAAGTGGTCGCCAAAGAGCTCCAAGGGCAGCAGCCAAAGAAAGGCACGAGCAAAGTGAAGCAGTCTGCAGTTGCCAAGAAGCTAAACTTGGAAGAGCCAGCTCCAAGCAAGGTGAAGAAGACTTCCAAAAGGAAGAGAGCTGTTTATGCTGAACCTCAAGTTGATGATGCTGAAGAAGAAGAAGAAGATGCACCCCAGCCTCCTCCTCAGAAAGCTAAGTTCATGGGTGATGCTATTCGGGCTCAAGCCTCCTCCAAGCCCAAGAAGCCTGCTCCAGCTAAGGCAGCTCCAGCAAAGCCTAAGAGGACAACCAGAAGCATTCCAGCTTCTGAGAAGAACAAAGGTGAGATGCCACCTTCTGAGTCAGATGAAGAGCATGTGTTGCTCAAGCTCCGTCCCAGATTGCCACTCCACAATGATGCTCATCCTCAAGCTGAGGATATGAAGGCAAGGAAGGACAAAGGTCTCAGGCTATGGAGACAATCTGATCCATATGCCGTAAGAAGAAGGACTGCTGTGGACCCCAGATTCCACACCAAAGAGCAGCAGGATTTCTATGAGACCGTGCTAATGGATAAGAAGCCCATTGTTGCTGACACCAGGTATGTCGACTGGAAGTACATTGACAGCAGAGAGCATCGGGACTTCTTTCCCCATGTGCATGAGAGCTTTACTGCATGTGGAGTTGCTGACTTTGTGGGTCAAGAACTGACAGCATGGAACGACGAGATGATCATGCAGTTCTATGCCACAGCCCATTTCTACCCCGATGGCAAGATCACATGGATGACTGAAGGTCAACGGTTTTCTTCAAGTGTTGCAGAATGGGCAGAACTTCTGAACGCTCCAGTGCAGAGAGAGGACGACATTGATGTCTATGGGATTCCTAAGAAGAGTCATGATTCCATGAAGAATATGTACAAGGAGATCCCAGCTGCTGATTTGGAGGGATGGAAACTTGGCTCAGTGTATTATCTCCAGGCAGGTCTGACCACCACTAACACTATCCTGAGGCATACTTTGATGCCTAAGTCAGGTGACCACCGGATGATACGAGGCTATTCTATCAACATGCTGCACATTCTCGATGAGAAGGCACCTTTTAAGGTGATGGACTTGATGGTAGAGACCATCAAGAGGACTGCAGCTGACCAGAAGAGGTCGTGTGGGTTTGCACCGCAGATACAGATGCTTATCAACGCCAAGTTTGGCACGGGCAAATTCATGTTGGATAGGAAGCACTTACCACTGCAGCCAGAGCATGAGGACAACGTAGTTGTGATGGATGAAGAGGATCCCACCTCAGTTGAAGGGCAAGCCAAGATCGAAGCTGCAAAGAAAGCCAAAGCTGACAGAGAGGCAGCAGCAGCAGCAGCTAAGCCAAAGAGCTTCGGAGATCAGATTCTTGAAGCAACCCGGAGAATTGAACAACGCCTGGCCAGCATTGAGCAATCTCAGGAGAGCCTTGAGAGGATCGTCAAGGACAAGATCCACGCTCTGGACGTGAAGCTGACTGAGATTCAGGTGTCTGTCAACAAACTTGAGGCAGACATGGAGGAGACTAGGCAGGAGAGAGCAGAGCTTATGCAGGATGATATAGTCCAGGACTCTCATCGCCAGACTGCTCCGGTTCCCAGAGGATCCAGGTCTGCAGCTATCCCAGTGACAGACTCCAGGGCTACCACTTCAGCACCAGCTACAGCTCCAGCAGTTCCTTCAGCTCCAGCATCCACTCCTCCAGCGCAGACATCAGCAGAAGTCTTCGCCGACGCAGCTATCTCTACACCGACATCGACCCAGACGGGAGCAGCCAGCCGAGCCCGCAGTGACGTTTAGCTCTATACCTTTTCGAACTTTTTGGTAACTTGTTGCCAAAGGGGGAGAAATTGTTATAGATCATAGGGCTTCGAGAGAGAGAGTGCTCTTTCGTCTTTTCGTTCTTTTGCCGTTTTCCTTGAGATACATTGGTTTCTTTTGGTTCCAGATACTTTAAGTGTGCTTGCTACCACGTTTGATGCTACCTTAATGAGTGCTTAGTCATACTATGCTTTAATGTGTGCTTATCGTTTATCATATGCTATTTCTTATTGTATGGCTATTTACTCTTGTCTTGGTGATTGAGTGCATGTTATTCATTCTTATCATTTTGTGCGCTCCACCAAGATGTATGTGACATGGAAGAGTGACCCATAATCCTAATCGATTGTGCATTTGCATTCAAACGCAAATTTTAAATAATGCACAAATTTAGGGGGAGCTCTTGTTTATCACATACTTCTCAAAGCGACGATATTATTCTTTGATTATATCTTTTGTCGAAGCTTTGATCTATATGTTGTCATCAATTACCAAAAAGGGGGAGATTGAAAGTGCAACTAATCCCCGGGTGGTTTTGGTAATTAATAACAACATATATATCATTGAACTAATATTCTCTTGAGAATCATTTCAGAAAAGTTCGATGATGTGGGTAAGGAAATGTCTGAAGATGTGGACCCCTCAAAATGCTAAGACAAGCATTGGCAAAAGCTCAAGACTCCATTTTTGGTTTAGTGATCAAAGATCACATTGAGTCCATAGGAAAGCCAATACTATCAAAAGGGGATGAGGTTGTGTTAATGTTCTCGTTGCTCAAGTGCTTGGTGATCTAACTCCCTCAACTATCAGCACTATTCACTACTTAACACACACCCATAATTATCTCGGTCACACCGATTTCTCCAACTCAGTCCCACCGAGATGAACCACTTCAGTTGTTTCTCCAAACCCTAAATTCTCGGTCACACCGATTCTGAGTTTCGGTCTCACCGAAAAAGGGCTGCCAACCTTCTGTGATCAGTTGACATCAATTCGGAATATCCGAGTTTATATTTTCGGTCTCACCGAGATGGCAAACCCTAACCTTTGACTCACTTCGGTCTCACCGAGATGGTATTTTCGGTCCCACCGAAAATCCCAACGTTCACTATATTTGAACTTTCGGTCTAACCGAGTTTTCACTTCGGTCTGACCGAGATTGGTCAAATGTGTGTGTAACGGTTGGATTTTGTGTGGAGGCTATATATACCCCTCCACCCCCTCCTCATTCGTGAGGAGAGCCATCAGAAAGTACCACCACTTCTACCACACACTTTCTGAGAAGTGAACCACCTACCCTTGTGTTGAGATCAAGCCATTCCATTCCTACCATATGAAACTTGATCTCTAGCCTTCCCAAGTTGCTTTCCACTCAAATCTTTCTTCCACCACAGCCATACCAGTGAGGAGAGTTGAGTGTTGGGGAGTTTATCACTTGAAGCACAAGAGCAAGGAGTTCATCACCATCAACACCGTCTATTACCTTTTGGGGGGTGGTGCCTCCTAGATTGGTTAGGTGTCGCTTGGGAGCCTCCGTCGTGATGTGGAGTTGAACCAAGAAGTTTGTAAGGGCAAGGAGATCGCCTACTTCGTGAAGATCTACCCCGAGTAAGGCTAGTCCTCCGTGGGCGTAGGCCGTGATGGAATAGACAAGGTTGCTTCTTCGTGGACCCTTCGTGGGTGGAGCCCTCCGTGGACTCGCGCAGCCGTTACCCTCCGTGGGTTGAAGTCTCCATCAACGTGGATGTACGATAGCACCACCTATCGGAACCACGACAAAAATCTTCGTGTCACCAAACTGCGTTTGATCTTCTCCACCTCTCTTTTACATGTGCAATTTACTTTCCGCTGCTTATACTCTAGAATTGCATGTGTAGGGTGATACTTGTGTTGATCTTAATTGTGAAACTGCCAAAAACATTGCATGATCTAAAGGCAGATTTTTTATATTGTCAAGTAGTCTAATCACCCCCCCTCTAGACCTACTTTCGATCCTACAAGTGGTATCAGAGCCAGGTTTCCATTGCCTTGGTTTCCATTGCATTGGACTCCATAAGCTTGGTTTCACAACCTAGGAGAGTATGGCATCTAGTGAGGGTAATTATCATAGAGGTCCTTACTTTGATGGTACAAATTTTGCTAGTTGGAAGCATAAAATGAAAATGCATATTCTTGGTCATAACCCAGCCGCATGGGGCATTATTTGTGTTGGCATGCAAGGTGATTTCTTTGAAGAAGGAAAAGTTCCGGATCGCGAAGCTACACCCGAAGAGTTGCGGATGTTGCAAAACAATGCTCAAGCTTGTGACATTCTCTTCAATGCTTTGTGTCCCGAAGAGTTCAACAAAATCAGCCGTCTTGAGAATGCTAAAGAGATTTGGGATACTTTGGTTGAAATGCACGAAGGTACTGAATCTGTGAAGGAATCAAAGCTAGATATTCTTCAAGGTCAACTTGACAAGTTCAAGATGAAGGATGGTGAAGGAGTCGCTGAAATGTACTCTAGGCTTGCTCTCATCACAAATGAGATTGCTGGCTTAGGAAGCGAAGAAATGACCGACCGATTCATCATTAAGAAGATTCTCAGAGCTTTGGATGGAAAGTATGACACCGTGTGCACTTTGATCCAAATGATGCCAAACTACAAGACTCTCAAGCCAACTGAAGTCATTGGAAGAATTGTTGCTCATGAGATGACACTTAAGGATAAGGAAGAGCTTCACAACAAGTCAAGTGGTGCTTACAAAGCTACAAGTGATGCTCCTACTACCTCTAGTGACAAGTTAGTTTCCAATGAAGACATAAGCCTAATGGTAAGGAACTTCAACAAGTTCTACAAGAATAGAGGCAAAGAAAGAAGCTCAAAGTCTAGATCATATGATGGAAAGAGATCTTCTAGTCGTGATCGAAACTGCTACAATTGTGGAAGACCCGGACACTTCTCAAATGAGTGTACGGCTCCCCACAAGAGAAGAGAAGAATCTCCAAGAAGAAGAGCAAGAGATGAGTCACCTCGGAGAGATGATCGTTATGAACGAAGACCTTCTCGGAGAAGCAAGGATTCGGAGAGGAAAGACAAGTCATCAAGGAGCTACACAAGAAGAAGACATCAAGCTCATGTTGGTGAATGGGTCTCCGGCTCCGACTCTGACAGTCAATCCGATGGAAGCTATCACTCCGACTCCGACTATAGTCAAGATGAAGGTGTTGCCGGACTTGCACTCGTATCCTCCAACTCCAACTCCTACGACTTATTTGATTCACCAAATGAGGGAATTGGAAGATGCTTCATGGCTAAAGGCCCCAAGGTAACACACCCTGAGTTCATTGACCTTGATAGTGATGAGGATGACTTGCTTGGTGAAGATGAGCTCTTGCATGATAAATCTAGTGAGCTTAGTAATGATGAAAATGCTAGTAGTCTTTATAGTCGAGAAGAGTCGAATGACAATGCTATGAAGGAGATTGAGCGTCTAACTAAAGAACTAAACACTCTTAAGTTAGCTCATGAAACAACTCAAGAAGATCATAGAGAGCTCCTAAGATCTCATGAGAAGCTACGCTTCGAGAAGCTCACTCTAGAGCAAGAACATGAGTTTCTAAAAGCGATCAATGATGATCTTCGAAAGAAGAGTTCTTCATATCTTGCCAAACGACTTCTCTTGTCTAATTTCTTGCCACCTATTAAGACTAAGCATGACAAGCATAAGAAAAATTCTTCCTCTAGTAGTAACAATAACAATGTTAAATCAAATGTTGTTACTTCTAGTAGTTCTCTTGATTCCACTAACAATGTTTCAAGCCAAGTTACACTTGAGCAAGAAAATAGCTTATTGAAGGAAATCATAGAGAAATGTGTCTACAAGAGTCTTGCCGGAAGCAAGAACTTTGAGGAGATTGTTCGCAAACAAGGAAGACACCGGAAGAATCAAGGGATTGGTTTTGAGCGAAAGTTCAACGCCAAAGGTGTTGAGTGGGAAGAAGGTCAATACCCTACTCCACAGTTTGTCTCACAAAAGGAGAAGTATGATCCTACTTCTTCCAATGTGGAACAAGCTCAAGATGACCTTCCACCACAAGACCACAAGCTAAAGGCCAAGGACAAGCTTCAAGAGGAGATTGATGCATTCATTGAAGCAACTCAAGCCATGGTCAAGTGGGTTCCCAAGGACACATCAAGTTCTACTTCGTCAAGCTCAACTACAACACCAAGGATTCCCATCAAGATGATGTGGATCCCAAAGAAGAAGAACTAGTAGGTTCTTGAGGGTGACTCCGCCAACAAACTTCACTCATATTCATTTTGGCAAGAACTTGTGCAATCAACTTCCACATCATGCACTAGTTCATGGAGTCACAAACCCTCTTGTTGGTAAGTCAAGGGACAAGGTAATCATTGCTTTCATGGACATCATCTTTTGTGAACTTCACTCTATGTCTATGGATATTCTTGTTTGTTCCTTGTGGGACTAACCCATGTAGGTATTGAAAGTGCCCTAATCCAAAGGATTGCTCCCAACTTTTGATGATCTACATCAACATTGAGCATCCACATCTTCAACATCTACATGAAGTCTTCTACGACAACCCAAGGTTAGTTTGACCCTTTAAAAGGGGTTCTCACATCTAGGGGGAGCTTTGCTCTAAAAATTGAGCTAAAGCATCTTCAAATGATGTGAACACATAAATGCTTTATGTAAAAGTGGTAACCCCACTTGTGCTTAAACGATGAGTATGACCTATGATCAAATGTTCTCATTTGGCTCCTAAGTCAATATACTCATATATAGATGACCTAGTCATCGACAATTTGTGTGCTAGTAGCTAGAGTTTTGGTTGTGCATGTTTGACACATATTTCAGTTGCTATCTTATTGTGTGAGCATGTTGAATGCATGATTCTATTCATTCAAGGACATCCATTTGTGGTTTTGATTGTTTTGGTTTCTTTTTCTGGCCAAATGGATGGACAAGAATGCCTAAGCACCTTCCCTAGCTATCTATGCTATCTTGTCTCAAATTCTATTCATGCTTATATCACAACTTTGAACAAGTCTTTTCGGACAGTCCGAGTGAGGAGCACTCGGAACCACCGATTCGTCTAAGGCTGACTTCCAAAACCTTCTAAGTCCATTTCGGTCTGACCGGCTTCCCAATCTCGGTCCAACCGAAACACTTAGATTGATCTAGGTTTCATCTCGGTGAAACCGAGTTCAAAATCTCGGTCTGACCGATATGCGTAACTGCACTGCAATTATGCATCTCGGTGACACCGAGTTTTTCAACTCGGTCCCACCGACAGCACGGGGTTATATATACTGAGGGCTGCGCGCGATCTATTCCTTTCAAACGTTCGCCCTCCAAGACCCCTGCTGCCGCCGCCCTGGTCTACGGATCGTCGCCTTCATCACCTGTGCGTCCTCGCCGCAGGTCTCCGCCGCCGTCAACGGTAATCTTCTCCGCCGTTGCCGCCGTAGAGGGACACCACCAAGTTAGGGTGTGTCCCGATCCCTTTCATGCTCCACTTCTGATTCTTGCATGATAGGACTGCCCTGATTCTATCCAAGTTTGATATGATCCCAATACATTGTTCAGATCTTCTAGTTTCGAGGAAAATTCTTAGGTTTAGGTTTCCACGGAATGCATCTCGGTGAAGCCGATTCCTGAAACTCGGACTGACCGATTTGGTCTCTGACCATTGCACTACACAGTTCGGTCTGACCGAGTTGTGAAAATCGGAATGTCCGAAGTGAAGTTTCTGTGAAACCCTAAGTTTTCGGTAGGACCGAAACCCATTTCGGTCTGACCGAAAGTGGTGTGTAGGTTCTGTTGAACACTTCGGTTACACCGAAACTTGAAATCGGTTTGACCGAAATACATTCTGTGAAAACTCAAAACTAAGTTTTTAACTCATTTTTTTTGCAAAAACTTCTGCAGTTGTGATAACTCTTCTACTCTGCCTATACCTTATCTATTCACAGGTCTTTCAGCCATGTCAGATGTCAGTGACAGCCAGAACAGGTCCGAATCACCGTTTGCTGAGATTCCAGAGGCAGGTACAAGTCCTGAGGCTAGCAGCTCTAGTGATGATGGTGAGAGGAGCACCCCTAGTGGTCTGCCTCCTGCTGCTACGAGAACCAGGAAGAAGAGAACGTCTGATTCTGAGGATTCCGATTTTGTTGCTGAGGAAGTTACCTCCAAGCCAAAGAGGCAAGTGGTTGCCAAAGAGCTCCAAGGGCAGCAGCCAAAGAAAGGCACGAGCAAAGTGAAGCAGTCTGCAGTTGCCAAGAAGCTCAACTTGGAAGAGCCAGCTCCAAGCAAGGTGAAGAAGACTTCCAAAAGGAAGAGAGTTGTTTATGCTGAACCTCAAGTTGATGATGCTACAGAAGAAGAAGAAGATGCACCCCAGCCTCCTCCTCAGAAAGCTAAGTTCATGGGTGATGCTATTCGGGCTCAAACCTCCTCCAAGCCCAAGAAGCCTGCTCAAGCTAAGGCAGCTCCAGCCAAGCCCAAGAGGACAACCAGAAGCATTCCAGCTTCTGAGAAGAACAAAGGTGAGATGCCACCTTCTGAGTCAGATGAAGAGCATGTGTTGCTCAAGCTCCGTCCCAAGTTGCCACTCCACAATGATGCTCATCCTCAAGCTGAGGACATGAAGGCAAGAAAGGACAAAGGTCTCAGGCTATGGAGACAGTCTGATCCATATGCCGTAAGAAGAAGGACTGCTGTGGACCCTAGATTCCACACCAAAGAGCAGCAGGATTTCTATGAGACCGTGCTAATGGATAAGAAGCCCATTGTTGCTGACACCAGGTATGTTGACTGGAAGTACATTGACAGCAGAGAGCATCGGGACTTCTTTCCCCATGTGCATGAGAGCTTTACTGCATGTGGAGTTGCTGACTTTGTGGGTCAAGAACTGACAGCATGGAACGACGAGATGATCATGCAGTTCTATGCCACAGCCCATTTCTACCCCGATGGCAAGATCACCTGGATGACTGAAGGTCAACGGTTTTCTTCAACTGTTGCAGAATGGGCAGAACTTCTGAACGCTCCAGTGCAGAGAGAGGACGACATTGATGTCTATGGGATTCCTAAGAAGAGTCATGATTCCATGAAGAATATGTACAAGGAGATCCCAGCTGCTGATTTGGAGGGATGGAAACTCGGCTCAGTGTATTATCTCCAGGCAGGTCTGACCACCACTAACACTATCCTGAGGCATACTTTGATGCCTAAGTCAGGTGACCACCGGATGATACGAGGCTATTCTATCAACATGCTGCACATTCTCGATGAGAAGGCACCTTTTAAGGTGATGGACTTGATGGTAGAGACCATCAAGAGGACTGCAGCTGACCAGAAGAGGTCGTGTGGGTTTGCACCGCAGATACAGATGCTTATCAACGCCAAGTTTGGCACGGGCAAATTCATGTTGGATAGGAAGCACTTACCACTGCAACCAGAGCATGAGGACAACGTAGTTGTGATGGATGAAGAGGATCCCACCTCAGTTGAAGGGCAAGCCAAGATCGAAGCTGCAAAGAAAGCCAAAGCTGACAGAGAGGCAGCAGCAGCAGCAGCTAAGCCAAAGAGCTTCGGAGATCAGATTCTTGAAGCAACCCGGAGAATTGAACAACGCCTGGCCAGCATTGAGCAATCTCAGGAGAGCCTTGAGAGGATCGTCGAGGACAAGATCCACGCTCTGGACGTGAAGCTGACTGAGATTCAGGTGTCTGTCAACAAACTTGAGGCAGACATGGAGGAGACTAGGCAGGAGAGAGCAGAGCTTATGCAGGATGATATAGTCCAGGACTCTCATCGCCAGACTGCTCCGGTTCCCAGAGGATCCAGGTCTGCAGCTATCCCAGTTACAGACTCCAGGGCTACCACTTCAGCACCAGCTACAACTCCAGCAGTTCCTTCAGCTCCAGCATCCACTCCTCCAGCGCAGACATCAGCAGAAGTCTTCGCCGACGCAGCTATCTCTACACCGACATCGACCCAGACGGGAGCAGCCAGCCGAGCCCGCAGTGACGTTTAGCTCTATACCTTTTCGAACTTTTTGGTAACTTGTTGCCAAAGGGGGAGAAATTGTTATAGATCATAGGGCTTCGAGAGAGAGAGTGCTCTTTCGTCTTTTCGTTCTTTTGCCGTTTTCCTTGAGATACATTGGTTTCTTTTGGTTCCAGATACTTTAAGTGTGCTTGCTACTACGTTTGATGCTACCTTAATGAGTGCTTAGTCATACTATGCTTTAATGTGTGCTTATTGTTTATCATATGCTATTTCTTATTGTATGGCTATTTACTCTTGTCTTGGTGATTGAATGCATGTTATTCATTCTTATCATTTTGTGCGCTCCACCAAGATGTATGTGACATGGAAGAGTGACCCATAATCCTAATCGATTGTGCATTTGCATTCAAACGCAAATTTTAAATAATGCACAAATTTAGGGGGAGCTCTTGTTTATCACATACCTCTCAAAGCGACGATATTATTCATTGATTATATCTTTTGTCGAAGCTTTGATCTATATGTTGTCATCAATTACCAAAAAGGGGGAGATTGAAAGTGCAACTAATCCCCGGGTGGTTTTGGTAATTAATAACAACATATATATCATTGAACTAATATTCTCTTAAGAATCATTTCAGAAAAGTTCGATGATGTGGGTATGGAAATGTCTGAAGAAGTGGACCCCTCAAAATGCTAAGACAAGCATTGGCAAAAGCTCAAGACTCCATTTTTGGTTTAGTGATCAAAGATCACATTGAGTCCATAGGAAAGCCAATACTATTAAAAGGGGATGAGGTTGTGTTAATGTTCTTGTTGCTCAAGTGCTTGGTGATCTAACTCCCTCAACTATCAGCACTATTCACTACTTAACACACACCCATAAGTAATCTCGGTCACACCGATTTCTCCAACTCAGTCCCACCGAGATGAACCACTTCAGTTGTTTCTCCAAACCCTAGATTCTCGGTCACACTGATTCTGAGTTTCGGTCTCACCGAAAAAGGGCTGCCAACCTTCTGTGATCACTTCACATCAATTCGGAATATCCGAGTTTATATTTTCGGTCTCACCGAAATGGCAAACCCTAACCTTTGACTCACTTCGGTCTCACCGAGATGGTATTTTCGGTCCCACCGAAAATCCCAACGTTCACTATATTTGAACTTTCGGTCTAACCGAGTTTTCACTTCGGTCTGACCGAGATTGGTCAAATGTGTGTGTAACGGTTGGATTTTGTGTGGAGGCTATATATACCCCTCCACCCCCTCCTCATTCGTGAGGAGAGCCATCAGAAAGTACCACCACTTCTACCACACACTTTCTGAGAAGTGAACCACCTACCCTTGTGTTGAGATCAAGCCATTCCATTCCTACCATATGAAACTTGATCTCTAGCCTTCCCAAGTTGCTTTCCACTCAGATCTTTCTTCCACCACAGCCATATCAGTGAGGAGAGTTGAGTGTTGGGGAGTTTATCACTTGAAGCACAAGAGCAAGGAGTTCATCACCATCAACACCGTCTATTACCTTTTGGGGGGTGGTGCCTCCTAGATTGGTTAGGTGTCGCTTGGGAGCCTCCGTCTTGATGATGTGGAGTTGAACCAAGATGTTTGTAAGGGCAAGGAGATCGCCTACTTCGTGAAGATCTACCCCGAGTAAGGCTAGTCCTCCGTGGGCGTAGGCCGTGATGGAATAGACAAGGTTGCTTCTTCGTGGACCCTTCGTGGGTGGAGCCCTCCGTGGACTCGCGCAGCCGTTACCCTCCGTGGGTTGAAGTCTCCATCAACGTGGATGTACGATAGCACCACCTATCGGAACCACGACAAAAATCTCCGTGTCACCAAACTGCGTTTGATCTTCTCCACTTCCATTTACTATATATGCAATTTACTTTCCGCTGCCCATACTCTAGAATTGCATGTGTAGTGTGTTACTTGACTTGATCTTCATTGCAAAACTGCCAAAATCTGTCCTTGATAAAAGACAGAAATTTTATATTGTCAAGTAGTCTAATCACCCCCCCTCTAGACCTACTTCTTCGATCCTACAAGCTTCTTTGCAACTGCTGACTGCTTCACTTTGCTTGTGCCTTTCCTTGACTGCTGCCCTTGGTGCTCTTTGGCAACCACATTCCTCTTGGGCTTGGAGGTAACTTCCTCAGCAACAAAGTCAGAGTCCTCATCATCAGAAGTTCTCTTCTTCCTGGTTCTGGTGGCTGCAGGAGGCAAACCACTAGGGGTGCTCCTCTCACCATCATCACTGGAGCTGCTAGCAGGACTTGTATCTGCCTCTGGAATTTCAGCAAACGGTGATTCAGACCTGTTCTGGCTGTCACTGACATCTGACATGGCTGAAAAACCTGTGAAAAGATAAAGTATAGGCAGAGTAGAAGAGTTATCACAACTGCAGGGGTTTTTGCAAAAAAAATGAGTTCAAAACTTAGTTTTGAGTTTTCACAGAATGTATTTCGGTCAAACCGATTTCATGTTTCGGTGCAACCGAAGTGCTCAACAGAAACCTACACACCACTTTCGGTCAGACCGAAATGGGTTTCAGTCCTACCGATAACTTAGGGTTTCACTGAAACTACGTTTCGGTCGTTCCGATTGGCACAACTCGGTTAAACCGAATTATGCAGTGCAATGGCCAGAGGCCAAATCGGTCATTCCGAGTTTCAAAAATCGGCTTCACCGAGATGCATTCCGTGGAAACCTAAACCTAAGAATTTTCCTCGAAACTAGAAGATCTGAACTAATGTATAGGGAACATCTCAAACGTGGATTGAATCATGGCAAGCCTATCGTGCAAGAATCGGAAGGGGAGCACGAAAAGGGATCGGGACACACCCTAACTTGGTGGTGTCCCTCTACGGCGGCAACGGTGGAGATGATTACCGTTGACGGCGGCGGAGACCTGCGGCGAGGGCGCACAGGCAACGACGGCGACGATCCGTAGACCAGGGCGACGGCAGCAGGGGTATTGGGGGCGAACGGTTTGAAGAATTGAATCGCGCGCAGCCCTCAGGTATATATAACCCCATGCTGTCGGTGGGACCGAGTTGAAAAACTCGGTGTCACCGAGATGTATAACTGTTGTGCAGTTACGCATATCGGTCAGACCGAGAGTTTGAACTCGGTTTCACCGAGATGAAACCTAGATCAGTCTAAGCGTTTCGGTTGGACCGAGATTGAGAAGCCGGTCAGACCGAAATGGACTTAGAAGGTTTTGGAAGTCAGCCTTAGACGAATCGGTGGTTCCGAGTGCTCCTCACTCGGACTGTCCGAAAAAGACTTGTTCAAAGTTGTGATATGAGCATGAATAGAATTTGAGACAAGAAAGCATAGATAGCTAGGGAAAGGTGCTTAGGCATTCTTGTCCATCCATTTGGCCAGAATAAAATCAAAACAATCAAAACAACAAATGGATGTCCTTGAATGGATGAAATCATGCATTCAACATGCTCACACAATAAGATAGCAACTGAAATATGTGTCAAACATGCACAACCAATCACTCTAGCTACTAGCACACAATTTGTCGATGACTAGGTCATCTATATATGAGTATATTGACTTAGGAGCCAAATGAGAACATTTGATCATAGGTCATACTCATCGTTTAAGCACAAGTGGGGTTACCACTTTTACATAAAGCATTTATGTGTTCACATCATTTGAAGATGCTTTAGCTCAATTTTTTTTTGAGTAAAGCTCCCCCTAGATGTGAGAACCCCTTTTAAAGGGTCAAACTAACCTTGGGTTGTCGTAGAAGACTTCATGTAGATGTTGAAGATGTGGATGCTCAATGTTGATGTAGATCATCATGAGTTAGGAGCAATCCTTTGGATTAGGGCACTTTCAATACCTACATGGGTTAGTCCCACAAGGAACAAGCAAGAATATCCATAGACATAGAGTGAAGTACACAAAAGATGATGTCCATGAAAGCAATGATTACCTTGTCCCTTGACTTACCAACAAGAGGGTTTGTGACTCCATGAACAAGTGCATGATGTGGAAGTTGATTGCACAAGTTCTTGCCAAAATGAATATGAGTGAAGTTTGTTGGCGGAGTCACCCTCAAGAACCTACTAGTTCTTCTTCTTTGGGATCCACATCATCTTGATGGGAATCCTTGGTGTTGTAGTTGAGCTTGACGAAGTAGAACTTGATGTGTCCTTGGGAACCCACTTGACCATGGCTTGAGTTGCTTCAATGAATGCATCAATCTCCTCTTGAAGCTTGTCCTTGGCCTTTAGCTTGTGGTCTTGTGGTGGAAGGTCATCTTGAGCTTGTTCCACATTGGAAGAAGTAGGATCATACTTCTCCTTTTGTGAGACAAACTGTGGAGTAGGGTATTGACCTTCTTCCCACTCAACACCTTTGGCGTTGAACTTTCGCTCAAAACCAATCCCTTGATTCTTCCGGTGTCTTCCTTGTTTGCGAACAATCTCCTCAAAGTTCTTGCTTCCGGCAAGACTCTTGTAGACACCTTTCTCTATGATTTCCTTCAATAAGCTATTTTCTTGCTCAAGTGTAACTTGGCTTGAAACATTGTTAGTGGAATCAAGAGAACTACTAGAAGTAACAACATTAGATTTAACATTGTTATTGTTACTACTAGAGGAAGAATTTTTCTTATGCTTGTCATGCTTAGTCTTAATAGGTGGCAAGAAATTAGACAAGAGAAGTCGTTTGGCAAGATATGAAGAACTCTTCTTTCAAAGATCGTCATTGATCGCTTTTAGAAACTCATGTTCTTGCTCTAGAGTGAGCTTCTCGAAGCGTAGCTTCTCATGAGATCTTAGGAGCTCTCTATGATCTTCTTGAGTTGTTTCATGAGCTAACTTAAGAGTGTTTAATTCTTTAGTTAGACGCTCAATCTCCTTCATAGCATTGTCATTCGACTCTTCTCGACTATAAAGACTACTAGCATTTTCATCATTACTAAGCTCACTAGATTTATCATGCAAGAGCTCATCTTCACCAAGTAAGTCATCCTCATCACTATCAAAGTCAATGAATTCAGGGTGTGTTACCTTGGGGCCTTTAGCCATGAAGCATCTTCCAATTCCCTCATTTGGTGAATCAAATAAGTCGTAGGAGTTGGAGTTGGAGGATACGAGTGCAAGTCCGGCAACACCTTCATCTTGACTATAGTCGGAGTCGGAGTGATAGCTTCCATCGGATTGACTGTCAGAGTCGGAGCCGGAGACCCATTCACCAACATGAGCTTGATGTCTTCTTCTTGTATAGCTCCTTGATGACTTGTCTTTCCTCTCCGAGTCCTTGCTTCTCCGAGAAGGTCTTCGTTCATAACGATCATCTCTACTCCTTCTCTCTCTCTCCGAGGTGACTCATCTCTTGCTTTCCTTCTTGGAGACTCTTCTCTTCTCTTGTGGGGAGCCGTACACTCATTTGAGAAGTGTCCGGGTCTTCCACAATTGTAGCAGTTTCGATCACGACTAGAAGATCTCTTTCCATCATATGATCTAGACTTTGAGCTTCTTTCTTTGCCTCTATTCTTGTAGAACTTGTTGAAGTTCCTGACCATTAGGCTTATGTCTTCATTGGAAACTAACTTGTCACTTGAGGTAGTAGGAGCATCACTTGTAGCTTTGTATGCACCACTTGACTTGTTGTGAAGCTCTTCCTTATCCTTAAGTGTCATCTCATGAGCAACAATCCTTCCAATGACTTCAGTTGGCTTGAGAGTCTTGTAATTTGGCATCATTTGGATCAAAGTGCACACGGTGTCATACTTTCCATCCAAAGCTCTGAGAATCTTCTTAATGATGAAACGGTCGGTCATTTCTTCGCTTCCTAAGCCAGCAATCTCATTTGTGATGAGAGCAAGCCTAGAGTACATTTCAGCGACTCCTTCACCATCCTTCATCTTGAACTTGTCAAGTTGACCTTGAAGAATATCTAGCTTTGATTCCTTCACAGATTCAGTACCCTCGTGCATTTCAACCAAAGTATCCCAAATCTCTTTAGCATTCTCAAGACGGCTGATTTTGTTGAACTCTTCGGGACACAAAGCATTGAAGAGAATGTCACAAGCTTGAGCATTGTTTTGCAACATCTTCAGTTCTTCGGGTGTAGCTTCGCGATCCGGAACTTTTCCTTCTTCAAAGAAGTCACCTTGCATGCCAACACAAATAATGCCCCATGCGGCTGGGTTATGACCAAGAATATGCATTTTCATTTTATGCTTCCAACTAGCAAAATTTGTACCATCAAAGTAAGGACCTCTACGATAATTACCCTCACTAGACGCCATACTCTCCTAGGTTGTGAAACCAAGCTTATGGAGTCCAATGCAATGGAAACCAAGGCAATGGAGACCAAAGCTCTGATACCACTTGTAGGATCGAAAGTAGGTCTAGAGGGGGGGTGATTAGACTACTTGACAATATAAAAAATCTGCCTTTAGATCATGCAAAGTTTTTGGCAGTTTTACAAACAAGATCAGTTCAAGTAACACCCTACACATGCAATTCTAGAGTTTATGCAGCGGAAAGTAAATTGCACATGTAAAAGAGAGGTGGAGAAGATCAAACGCAGTTTGGTGACACGGAGATTTTTGTCGTGGTTCCGATAGGTGGTGCTATCGTACATCCACGTTGATGGAGACTTCAACCCACGGAGGGTAACGGCTGCGCGAGTCCACGGAGGGCTCCACCCACGAAGGGTCCACGAAGAAGCAACCTTGTCTATTCCATCACGGCCTACGCCCACGGAGGACTAGCCTTACTCGGGGTAGATCTTCACGAAGTAGGCGATCTCCTTGCCCTTACAAACTTCTTGGTTCAACTCCACATCACGACGGAGGCTCCCAAGCGACACCTAACCAATCTAGGAGGCACCACCCCCCAAAAGGTAATAGACGGTGTTGATGGTGATGAACTCCTTGCTCTTGTGCTTCAAGTGATAAACTCCCCAACACTCAACTCTCCTCACTGATATGGCTGTGGTGGAAGAAAGATTTGAGTGGAAAGCATCTTGGGAAGGCTAGAGATCAAGTTTCATATGGTAGGAATGGAATGGCTTGATCTCAACACAAGGGTAGGTGGTTCACTTCTCAGAAAGTGTGTGGTAGAAGTGGTGGTACTTTCTGATGGCTCTCCTCACGAATGAGGAGGGGGTGGAGGGGTATATATAGCCTCCACACAAAATCCAACCGTTACACACACATTTGACCAATCTCGGTCAGACCGAAGTGAAAACTCGGTTAGACCGAAAGTTCAAATATAGTGAACGTTGGGATTTTCGGTGGGACCGAAAATACCATCTCGGTGAGACCGAAGTGAGTCAAAGGTTAGGGTTTGCCATTTCGGTGAGACCGAAAATATAAACTCGGATATTCCGAATTGATGTGAAGTGATCACAGAAGGTTGGCAGCCCTTTTTCGGTGAGACCGAAACTCAGAATCGGTGTGACCGAGAATCTAGGGTTTGGAGAAACAACTGAAGTGGTTCATCTCGGTGGGACTGAGTTGGAGAAATCGGTGTGACCGAGATTACTTATGGGTGTGTGTTAAGTAGTGAATAGTGCTGATAGTTGAGGGAGTTAGATCACCAAGCACTTGAGCAACAAGAACATTAACACAACCTCGTCCCCTTTTAATAGTATTGGCTTTCCTATGGACTCAATGTGATCTTTGATCACTAAACCAAAAATGGAGTCTTGAGCTTTTGCCAATGCTTGTCTTAGCATTTTGAGGGGTCCACTTCTTCAGACATTTCCATACCCACATCATCGAACTTTTCTGAAATGATTCTCAAGAGAATATTAGTTCAATGATATATATGTTGTTATTAATTACCAAAACCACCCGGGGATTAGTTGCACTTTCAATCTCCCCCTTTTTGGTAATTGATGACAACATATAGATCAAAGCTTCGACAAAAGATATAATCAATGAATAATATCGTCGCTTTGAGAGGTATGTGATAAACAAGAGCTCCCCCTAAATTTGTGCATTATTTAAAATTTGCGTTTGAATGCAAATGCACAATCGATTAGGATTATGGGTCACTCTTCCATGTCACATACATCTTGGTGGAGCGCACAAAATGATAAGAATGAATAACATGCATTCAATCACCAAGACAAGAGTAAATAGCCATACAATAAGAAATAGCATATGATAAACAATAAGCACACATTAAAGCATAGTATGACTAAGCACTCATTAAGGTAGCATCAAACGTAGTAGCAAGCACACTTAAAGTATCTGGAACCAAAAGAAACCAATGTATCTCAAGGAAAACGGCAAAAGAACGAAAAGACGAAAGAGCACTCTCTCTCTCGAAGCCCTATGATCTATAACAATTTCTCCCCCTTTGGCAACAAGTTACCAAAAAGTTCGAAAAGGTATAGAGCTAAACGTCACTGCGGGCTCGGCTGGCTGCTCCCGTCTGGGTCGATGTCGGTGTAGAGATAGCTGCGTCGGCGAAGACTTCTGCTGATGTCTGCGCTGGAGGAGTGGATGCTGGAGCTGAAGGAACTGCTGGAGTTGTAGCTGGTGCTGAAGTGGTAGCCCTGGAGTCTGTAACTGGGATAGCTGCAGACCTGGATCCTCTGGGAACCGGAGCAGTCTGGCGATGAGAGTCCTGGACTATATCATCCTGCATAAGCTCTGCTCTCTCCTGCCTAGTCTCCTCCATGTCTGCCTCAAGTTTGTTGACAGACACCTGAATCTCAGTCAGCTTCACGTCCAGAGCGTGGATCTTGTCCTCGACGATCCTCTCAAGGCTCTCCTGAGATTGCTCAATGCTGGCCAGGCGTTGTTCAATTCTCCGGGTTGCTTCAAGAATCTGATCTCCGAAGCTCTTTGGCTTAGCTGCTGCTGCTGCTGCCTCTCTGTCAGCTTTGGCTTTCTTTGCAGCTTCGATCTTGGCTTGCCCTTCAACTGAGGTGGGATCCTCTTCATCCATCACAACTACGTTGTCCTCATGCTCTGGTTGCAGTGGTAAGTGCTTCCTATCCAACATGAATTTGCCCGTGCCAAACTTGGCGTTGATAAGCATCTGTATCTGCGGTGCAAACCCACACGACCTCTTCTGGTCAGCTGCAGTCCTCTTGATGGTCTCTACCATCAAGTCCATCACCTTAAAAGGTGCCTTCTCATCGAGAATGTGCAGCATGTTGATAGAATAGCCTCGTATCATCCGGTGGTCACCTGACTTAGGCATCAAAGTATGCCTCAGGATAGTGTTAGTGGTGGTCAGACCTGCCTGGAGATAATACACTGAGCCGAGTTTCCATCCCTCCAAATCAGCAGCTGGGATCTCCTTGTACATATTCTTCATGGAATCATGACTCTTCTTAGGAATCCCATAGACATCAATGTCGTCCTCTCTCTGCACTGGAGCGTTCAGAAGTTCTGCCCATTCTGCAACAGTTGAAGAAAACCGTTGACCTTCAGTCATCCAGGTGATCTTGCCATCGGGGTAGAAATGGGCTGTGGCATAGAACTGCATGATCATCTCGTCGTTCCATGCTGTCAGTTCTTGACCCACAAAGTCAGCAACTCCACATGCAGTAAAGCTCTCATGCACATGGGGAAAGAAGTCCCGATGCTCTCTGCTGTCAATGTACTTCCAGTCAACATACCTGGTGTCAGCAACAATGGGCTTCTTATCCATTAGCACGGTCTCATAGAAATCCTGCTGCTCTTTGGTGTGGAATCTAGGGTCCACAGCAGTCCTTCTTCTTACGGCATATGGATCAGACTGTCTCCATAGCCTGAGACCTTTGTCCTTTCTTGCCTTCATGTCCTCAGCTTGAGGATGAGCATCATTGTGGAGTGGCAACTTGGGACGGAGCTTGAGCAACACATGCTCTTCATCTGACTCAGAAGGTGGCATCTCACCTTTGTTCTTCTCAGAAGCTGGAATGCTTCTGGTTGTCCTCTTGGGCTTGGCTGGAGCTGCCTTAGCTTGAGCAGGCTTCTTGGGCTTGGAGGAGGTTTGAGCCCGAATAGCATCACCCATGAACTTAGCTTTCTGAGGAGGAGGCTGGGGTGCATCTTCTTCTTCTTCTGTAGCATCATCAACTTGAGGTTCAGCATAAACAACTCTCTTCCTTTTGGAAGTCTTCTTCACCTTGCTTGGAGCTGGCTCTTCCAAGTTGAGCTTCTTGGCAACTGCAGACTGCTTCACTTTGCTCGTGCCTTTCTTTGGCTGCTGCCCTTGGAGCTCTTTGGCAACCACTTGCCTCTTTGGCTTGGAGGTAACTTCCTCAGCAACAAAATCGGAATCCTCAGAATCAGACGTTCTCTTCTTCCTGGTTCTCGTAGCAGCAGGAGGCAGACCACTAGGGGTGCTCCTCTCACCATCATCACTAGAGCTGCTAGCCTCAGGACTTGTACCTGCCTCTGGAATCTCAGCAAACGGTGATTCGGACCTGTTCTGGCTGTCACTGACATCTGACATGGCTGAAAGACCTGTGAATAGATAAGGTGTAGGCAGAGTAGAAGAGTTATCACAACTGCAGAAGTTTTTGAAAAAAAATGAGTTAAAAACTTAGTTTTGAGTTTTCACAGAATGTATTTCGGTCAAACCGATTTCAAGTTTCGGTGTAACCGAAGTGTTCAACAGAACCTACACACCACTTTCGGTCAGACCGAAATGGGTTTCGGTCCTACCGAAAAACTAGGGTTTCATAGAAACTTCACTTCGGACATTCCGATTTTCACAGCTCGGTCAGACCGAACTGTGTAGTGCAATGGTCAGAGACCAAATCGGTCAGTCCGAGTTTCAGGAATCGGCTTCACCGAGATGCATTCCGTGGAAACCTAAACCTAAGAATTTTCCTCGAAACTAAACGATCTGAACAATGTATTGGGAACATATCAAACGTGGATTGAATCAGGGCAGTCCTATCATGCAAGAATCAGAAGTGGAGCATGAATAGGGATCGAGACACACCCTAACTTGGTGGTGTCCCTCTACGGCGACAACGGCGGAGAAGATTACCGTTGACGGCGGCGGAGACCTGCGGCAAGGGCACACAGGCGACGACGGCGACGATCCTTAGATCAGGGCGGCGGCAGCAGGGGTCTTGGAGGGCGAACGGTTTGAAAGGAATAGATCGCGCGCAGCCCTCAGTATATATAACCCCGTACTGTCGGTGGGACCGAGTTGAAAAACTCGGTGTCACCGAGATGTATTTCTGCTGTGCAGTTACACATATCGGTCAGACCGAGATTTTGAACTCGGTTTCACCGAGATGAAACCTAGATCAATCTAAGTGTTTCGGTTGGACCGAGATTGAGAAGCCGGTCAGACCGAAATAGACTTAGAAGGTTTTGGAAGTCAGCCTTAGACGAATCGGTGGTTCCGAGTGCTCCTCACTCGGACAGTCCGAAAAAGACTTGTTCAAAGTTGTGATATAAGCATGAATAGAATTTTGAGACAAGATAGCATAGATAGCTAGGGAAAGTGCTTAGGCATTCTTGTCCATCCATTTGGCCAGAAAAAGAAACCAAAACAATCAAAACAACAAATGGATGTCCTTGAATGGATAAAACCATGCATCCAACATGCTCACACAATAAGATAGCAACTGAAATATGTGTCAAACATGCACAACCAAAACTCTAGCTACTAGCACACAAATTGTCGATGACTAGGTCATCTATATATGAGTATATTGACTTAGGAGTCAAATGAGAACATTTGATCATAGGTCATACTCATCGTTTAAGCACAAGTGGGATTACCACTTTTACATAAAGCATTTATGTGTTCACATCATTTGGAGATGCTTTAGCTCATTTTTAGAGCAAAGCTCCCCCTAGATGTGAGAACCCCTTTTAAAGGGTCAAACTAACCTTGGGTTGTCGTAGAAGACTTCATGTAGATGTTGAAGATGTGGATGCTCAATGTTGATGTAGACCATCAAGAGTTGGGAGCAATCCTTTGGATTAGGGCACTTTCAATACCTACATGGGTTAGTCCCACAAGGAACAAACAAGAATATCCATGGACATAGAGTGAAGTGCACAAAAGATGATGTCCATGAAAGCAATGATTACCTTGTCCCTTGACTTACCAACAAGAGGGTTTGTGACTCCATGAACAAGTGCATGATGTGGAAGTTGATTGCACAAGTTCTTGCCAAAATGAATATGAGTGAAGTTTGTTGGCGGAGTCACCCTCAAGAACCTACTAGTTCTTCTTCTTTGGGATCCACATCATCTTGATGGGAATCCTTGGTGTTGTAGTTGAGCTTGACGAAGTAGAACTTGATGTGTCCTTGGGAACCCACTTGACCATGGCTTGAGGTGCTTCAATGAATGCATCAATCTCCTCTTGAAGCTTGTCCTTGGCCTTTAGCTTGTGGTCTTGTGGTGGAAGGTCATCTTGAGCTTGTTCCACAATGGAAGAAGTAGGATCATACTTCTCCTTTTGTGAAACAAACTGTGGAGTAGGGTATTGACCTTCTTCCCACTCAACACCTTTGGCGTTGAACTTTTGCTCAAAACCAATCCCTTGATTCTTCCGGTGTCTTCCTTGTTTGCGAACAATCTCCTCAAAGTTCTTGCTTCCGGCAAGACTCTTGTAGACACCTTTCTCTATGATTTCCTTCAATAGGCTATTTTCTTGCTCAAGTGTAACTTGGCTTGAAACATTGTTAGTGGAATCAAGAGAACTACTAGAAGTAACAACATTGGATTTAACATTGTTATTGTTACTACTAGAGGAAGAATTTTTCTTATGCTTGTCATGCTTAGTCTTAATAGGTGGCAAGAAATTAGACAAGAGAAGTCGTTTGGCAAGATATGAAGAACTCTTCTTTCGAAGATCATCATTGATTGCTTTTAGAAACTCATGTTCTTGCTCTAGAGTGAGCTTCTCGAAGCGTAGCTTCTCATGAGATCTTAGGAGCTCTCTATGATCTTCTTGAGTAGTTTCATGAGCTAACTTAAGAGTGGTTAGTTCTTTAGTTAGACGCTCAATCTCCTTCATAGCATTGTCATTCGACTCTTCTCGACTATAAAGACTACTAGCATTTTCATCATTGCTAAGCTCACTAGATTTATCATGCAAGAGCTCATCTTCACCAAGTAAGTCATCCTCATCACTATCAAAGTCAATGAACTCAGGGTGTGTTACCTTGGGGCCTTTAGCCATGAAGCATCTTCCAATTCCCTCATTCGGTGAATCAAATAAGTCGTAGGAGTTGGAGTTGGAGGATACGAGTGCAAGTCCGGCAACACCTTCATCTTGACTATAGTCGGAGTCGGAGTGATAGCTTCCATCGGATTGACTGTCAGAGTCGGAGCCGGAGACCCATTCACCAACATGAGCTTGATGTCTTCTTCTTGTGTAGCTCCTTGATGACTTGTCTTTCCTCTCCGAATCCTTGCTTCTCCGAGAAGGTCTTCGTTCATAACGATCATCTCTACTCCTTCTCTCTTTCCGAGGTGACTCATCTCTTGCTCTTCTTCTTGGAGATTCTTCTCTTCTCTTGTGGGGAGCCGTACACTCATTTGAGAAGTGTCCGGGTCTTCCACAATTGTAGCAGTTTCGATCACGACTAGAAGATCTCTTTCCATCATATGATCTAGACTTTGAGCTTCTCTCTTTGCCTCTATTCTTGTAGAACTTGTTGAAGTTCCTGACCATTAGGCTTATGTCTTCATTGGAAACTAACTTGTCACTTGAGGTAGTAGGAGCATCACTTGTAGCTTTGTAATCACCACTTGACTTGTTGTGAAGCTCTTCCTTATCCTTAAGTGTCATCTCATGAGCAACAATCCTTCCAATGACTTCAGTTGGCTTGAGAGTCTTGTAGTTTGGCATCATTTGGATCAAAGTGCACACGGTGTCATACTTTCCATCCAAAGCTCTGAGAATCTTCTTAATGATGAATCGGTCGGTCATTTCTTCGCTTCCTAAGCCAGCAATCTCATTTGTGATGAGAGCAAGCCTAGAGTACATTTCAGCGACTCCTTCACCATCCTTCATCTTGAACTTGTCAAGCTGACCTTGAAGAATATCCAGCTTTGATTCCTTCACAGATTCAGTACCTTCGTGCATTTCAACCAAAGTATCCCAAATCTCCTTAGCATTCTCAAGACGGCTGATTTTGTTGAACTCTTCGGGACACAAAGCATTGAAGAGAATGTCACAAGCTTGAGCATTGTTTTGCAACATCTTCAGTTCTTCGGGTGTAGCTTCACGATCCGGAACTTTTCCTTCTTCAAAGAAGTCACCTTGCATGCCAACACAAATAATGCCCCATGCGGCTGGGTTATGACCAAGAATATGCATTTTCATTTTATGCTTCCAACTAGCAAAATTTGTACCATCAAAGTAAGGACCTCTACGATAATTACCCTCACTAGACGCCATACTCTCCTAGGTTGTGAAACCAAGCTTATGGAGTCCAATGCAATGGAAACCAAGGCAATGGAGACCAAAGCTCTGATACCACTTGTAGGATCGAAAGTAGGTCTAGAGGGGGGGTGATTAGACTACTTGACAATATAAAAGATCTGCCTTTAGATCATGCAATGTTTTTGGCAGTTTCACAAACAAGATCAGTTCAAGTAACACCCTACACATGCAATTCTAGAGTTTATGCAGCGGAAAGTAAATTGCACATGTAAAAGAGAGGTGGAGAAGATCAAACGCAGTTTGGTGACACGGAGATTTTTGTCGTGGTTCCGATAGGTGGTGCTATCGTACATCCACGTTGATGGAGACTTCAACCCACGGAGGGTAACGGCTGCGCGAGTCCACGGAGGGCTCCACCCACGAAGGGTCCACGAAGAAGCAACCTTGTCTATTCCATCACGGCCTACGCCCACGGAGGACTAGCCTTACTCAGGGTAGATCTTCACGAAGTAGGCGATCTCCTTGCCCTTACAAACTTCTTGGTTCAACTCCACATCACGACGGAGGCTCCCAAGCGACACCTAACCAATCTAGGAGGCACCACCCCCCAAAAGGTAATAGACAGTGTTGATGGTGATGAACTCCTTGCTCTTGTGCTTCAAGTGATAAACTCCCCAACACTCAACTCTCCTCACTGATATGGCTGTGGTGGAAGAAAGATTTGAGTGGAAAGCAACTTGGGAAGGCTAGAGATCAAGTTTCATATGGTAGGAATGGAATGGCTTGATCTCAACACAAGGGTAGGTGGTTCACTTCTCAGAAAGTGTGTGGTAGAAGTGGTGGTACTTTCTGATGGCTCTCCTCACGAATGAGGAGGGGGTGGAGGGGTATATATAGCCTCCACACAAAATCCAACCGTTACACACACATTTGACCAATCTCGGACAGACCGAAGTGAAAACTCGGTTAGACCGAAAGTTCAAATATAGTGAACGTTGGGATTTTCGGTGGGACCGAAAAAACCATCTCGGTGAGACCGAAGTGAGTCAAAGGTTAGGGTTTGCCATTTCGGTGAGACCGAAAATATAAACTCGGATATTCCGAATTGATGTGAAGTGATCACAGAAGGTTGGCAGCCCTTTTTCGGTGAGACCGAAACTCAGAATCGGTGTGACCGAGAATCTAGGGTTTGGAGAAACAACTGAAGTGGTTCATCTCGGTGGGACTGAGTTGGAGAAATCGGTGTGACCGAGATTACTTATGGGTGTGTGTTAAGTAGTGAATAGTGCTGATAGTTGAGGGAGTTAGATCACCAAGCACTTGAGCAACAAGAACATTAACACAACCTCATCCCCTTTTAATAGTATTGGCTTTCCTATGGACTCAATGTGATCTTTGATCACTAAACCAAAAATGGAGTCTTGAGCTTTTGCCAATGCTTGTCTTAGCATTTTGAGGGGTCCACTTCTTCAGACATTTCCATACCCACATCATCGAACTTTTCTGAAATGATTCTCAAGAGAATATTAGTTCAATGATATATATGTTGTTATTAATTACCAAAACCACCCGGGGATTAGTTGCACTTTCAGATCGACGCGGAGTGGTCGCTTGGGGCCGTCCGACAGCACTCGCGCCTGACGCCACTTCTCTAGTGGACGCCTCGAAGGAGTCCCCCTCGTCAACCAGGTCCTCGTTGCCCAGAGTTTCCTCCGAGTCCTCCTTGTCGCTCCCATCATCGGCACCAGAAGACACGTCAACCATGGGCGGAGCAGCCACGGGCACTCCGAAACCTGACACAGCCTTCAGCAGCTCAGCCTTGTCAGGACAGCTATACAGTGGTAGGTGGGCCCCCAAGAGGTCCTCAGGAACCATTCCCAGGAGAGTGACTGAGGCAAGTCCAGGTCGGCCTCGGCCAGCGTCCCCGAACGCAGTCGGAGCCTCTCGTCATTCCCCATCAGCACCCACATGGGGCGCGAGTGTGCCTACAGCGGTGCTAGACGCTACCTCAGGAACTCCTTCACGATCTGGGCACCTTCAAGCCTCAAGCCCAGGTCGGCTTCGATCCATGCCAAGACAGGCTCGGCAAGACAGGCTCGGCAAGGGGGTCGGTGAGCTTCGCGTAGCTCCAGCCGGCGCGTTTTGCCAGACGGGCGGTAGGCACCGCCAGCAGTGGATTAACGCGTTGGTCATCCAGATAGACCCACCTCTTCCGGTAGGAGTCTATCTTCTTCCCGGCTGTCATCAGCCGACAGCCTTGGCACTGGAAGACGAAGGAGACACATCCCAAACACGGACCCTCATCATAACGCCACATGGAGAAGAACTGGCGGAAGAGGGCGACAGTCGGTTTCACCCCCACAAGCGCTTCGCAATAAAAGGCGAAGAGCAACAGGACGAAGATGGAGAGAGGCTGGATGTGCAGAGCGTGCACCTGGTAATGGTCCAGGATGGCGTAGAAGAACTCCGAGAAGGGCGGCACAAGCCCGACGGAGATGCTGTGGAGGAAGAAGGGGTAGCAGGACTTCGGCAAGATCTGCGCCGTTGTGGATCCGACCCAAATCCCCATCGGGCCATGCTCATTGTGGACGCTCGACAAGAAAGACTGGACCTCCGAGTAGTCCCCCTCTCCGGTGATGGTGGACTCCTCGAGCGCCGCCTCAAGGGAAGAAGCAGATCCGGACGCCTGCACGGCACCCTTGCTTTTCTTCGCCATTGCTGAGGTGCCGGGGGATGCAGGCGATTTAGGAAGGCCGGAGGCGAAGGAGAAGGGGATTTAAGCAGGAAGGATGGGAGGCGATAACTCCTCTGCAGCAAAGACAGCCCCCTTTTGTCAAGTTACACGGTTGCCGAGACTGCATGGGAAGCAGAGTCGCCCACGTCCCATTCAACCATCACGCGCCAGCCTAGCCCGCAGCCTTTTTGGGGCCCGCGGCGCTCCGTCCTCGGCTATGGCTTTGCCCCGAAGCCAACTCCACGCGTGCCTTGGGCTCGGGGGCTACTGTCGGCGTCCTGGAAACCAGGGTACCCAGACTTGCCTGTCTGCGGGCCGCGACGCGCTCCTACCACGGCCTGGTATGGCCCAGCTGATCGACCAGGTGCCCAAGACCCTCACGAGGGGGCTAGGCCTCGCGAGGAGAACGACATCAAGATCCCCTCAGGAGCGGCCTCAGCTAGGTAGCTCCGGAGGGGCGGAGAATCCAAGGCCAAGCCTGCCTCAGGAGGGGGCAGTGACGCACCGCGCCAGCGGATGCCAGCGCGCGCCAGCGGCGCAGTTGCCATTTTGGTGCAAAGGAGACAGCGCAGGCGCAGGTTCCCGAGGAGCGGGACAAAGGTTTCCCCTTCGGTACAACAAGACCTAAGACCGCAAGGACGACAGGGAGGATGTCACCACCGAGCCCACCACCGCGTCATCGCCTGATCCTTTTGCAGGCGAAGACCGCTTTTGTCAGGACAAGAACGTCCTTGCGTTCCTGCTCAAAATGGCCGTTGTGGGTTCCCTTCCCGCCTAAATATTTCGGGGGAAGAGGACCCTGGCCGCCTATATAAGTAGCTAGGATCCCCACTATGGAGGACAGGTCGATCAGATCCAGAAACTCGGCCCTCGCACCAAGGAGCAAGAACCCTTGCCTCCTGACCCTCCTGAGCTCTCTTCTTGAGCTCAGGAACCACTTTATTCATTCATATACAAGCCCTCCCGATCCACCAAAGCAGGAACTAGGGTTTTACACCGCAAGGTGGCCTGAACCTGGGTAAACTCTTGTGTGCTTTACTTGTTGTACGCTTGAATCTCTTCACTGGACGAGGGCGAGACGCTAGGTAAACTCTTGTGTGCTTTACTTGTTGTACGCTTGAATCTCTTCACTCTTGTGTGCTTTACTTCGTTCACGTCCCTGTGTTCGAACTTCTTGGGTTTGCGGAGCCCGTAATCCGACAGATGCTAAAAAGGTTCTTGATGTCCCATCGCTTCGCGAGACCGCCAGGCCCGACGCTGAATCATTCTTGCCACCGTGTTGGCCTATAACCAAAACAATGACATGTGTCAAGCGCTTAAGTGTCGCTTTTTTATGTTTTATGTAGAGCTCGAAACTTTTGCTTGATTAGAAACGCATGTTTATCCCTTCAAAGCTTTATCTATATACTATTCGCATGAGTGGCCTCGTAGTACTTTTAGGTCGCCTGCCGGTGTCATATTGCTGCAAATGTCGTAACGGGCTAGCCCTTAACCGTTATTTTGGCGTGGATGCGTCCCGACAGGTTTTTCCTCGGTGGTTTCCATCGCAACATCTCTCTCCATAAGCAGGGCTCTGACTGGAATGAGGGTGTAGACAAGAACCCAACAGAGGTACTTTTACGTACAAGATTACCCCATACAAACACTTAGATACTCGAGGGACAAGCAAACATGCAGATCCTAAGATTCATAATGATGTAAAAAGTAGCATGTACTTAGCTTTCATCTGTGTCTTCATATACCCTTCTCCGACGGTGAACGCTCTCGCGGTTCACGTGTCCCCGCAAGGGCTGCATTGCTTGTGTGTTAGCCCCCAGCCCCCGACACGGGTCGGCTGGAAGCGTAGGTATCTTGTGACGGCAATACGCGATGCCTAGTACGGCTCGTTTCTCTCCCATTCCCTTTCTCCACACGCCTTGTTTAGTCCAACGGTATAGGGCACATAGAGCCACGAAAAAATGGGTGGCCTTGCCGGTGCATACTTACCGGGGCATCGATCGACGGACTTGCACTTCGCGATTTACTCCGGATTTCCCAAAATAGGGTAAATACTAAACCGAGCATCGCGCGGGCTTCGTCAAAGTCGATGATGCTTAAACCCAGAGTAGTAGGATTGTCAAGGAGCGAGAGCGATGGGGGGGGGGAGAAAACTTGGTACCTTTGCACATCAGTCCTTTCCCCCGAGCGGAATTCGCAGGGCGTTGTTGTCGCCCGGCCCGCTCAGGTTGAGATCGTTGTTCTTGCCATTAATCTCCATCGTCTTCATGACCACAGCATGCGGAGATTGAAGAGACAGGGAAAAACTGGTACGGGAGAGATATTGTCTCCCCGCCCAGCCTCCACGGCCTCCCCTCAGGCATCGCAAAGGGTGGCGCCTTTGGTGAACGCGACGTGCTTCCCACGCCTTGGATTCGCGCAAGTGATCCCCCTACCTGGCGCACCAAAGATGTCACAGGTATACCACGACCACCTAGGGACAGGGGTCCCTTTTTGGTTTGGCTGGGGGATGGACACATTGCACAAAGAGTGGAGAGCGTGGCACAGTACAACAAAGATCACACGGGCCTTTTTTACCCAGGTTCGGGCAGCTGCGAGTCATAAAACCATACTCCTGCTTTGGTGGATTGATGGTGGAATGGTGGAAATGAGCACGGCGCTCTTGCCCGACGAGGTTGCCTCTGGGCGAGAGCGGTCGCGTCCGTATGAGTGTGGGGGTCCGAATGGCCCAATCCTTTCTAAGGTTGCCATGGGCCTCCTTTTATAGATTAAGGGGTCAGCACAGTGAAAAATCAGTCTTTCTAGGCTGATTAGATAGTAAACAGTGATATCGTACCTAACTCTGCAGGCTAATAGAGCACAGTAAATGCGCCACTCAGTGTCACGTCAAAGCTCGCTCGGCAGGCCTTGCCGGGCTGTTTCGCCAGTTTGGCGCATGCTTGCTTGACACGTCATCGGACGGGTGTTGTTTGCGGGTTCTTTCTGTCGGGAATTGCTTCCTTCTGGTTGGGGTCTGCTACTGAGCCATTTAGGAGCTTGACACCGCACTGATTTATAACAGGAGTCAATGTGAAGTGGTGGCTTGCCTCACTGAGCCCCCGCCAGGCCTGCCGGGGCAATGTTTGAGATTTGTTTCTGGGGCGATCCCACCCCGCCAGGCTCGCATGCTCGGTAAGGAGGGCTCTTCTTCCGGTGGTATCTTTCCTTGGCAGCTGGTCTTGGTTGTCTTGATCTCTTTGACCAGCTTTCTGGTTCTTCGAAGGACTGATTCCTTCGAGTCTTGATCTCGTGCTGGTGTGGTAAACTTCTCCTCGGGCCGGTTGGCTCGTCGTCCGGGCAGAAGTCATGGGAAAACATACACCCCTATTTGTGTACCCCGACAGGCGCGCCCCCTGGCTTGTGGCCTCCTCGTCCACTTCCTATCCCAGCTCCGATGCTTCGGGGGTCTATTTTATTTCTGCACAAAAAACGACACCACTATATTTCTGTTGAAAACAGCGATAGTCCGAGTAAGTTCTAATCAAGTCATACCAACACCATATAAAATTGTTATAAAAATGGCATGGATACTTCATAAATTATAGATATGTTGAAGATGTATCACCCCACTTGGTGGAGCTCCTCCCGGACACCTCGCACCTTGGTCCTTGCCTGTTGGAGTTCCTTCTCCACCCTGGATAGCATGGAAGATCGCTCCTGACGCTCCTTCTCAATGGCCTCAAGCTTTTGGATGGCATCCTTGAGCTCCACTTGCAACTGGGCTACTAGAGTCTTGTGCTGCTCAACAGCAAGCTTGGTCTTCTCAAGCTCGGCTACCGCCTTGTCAGCAGCCACTCTCTTTGAGGTCACCTCAGCCTGGGCCTTCTTCAGGGCCTCCTTCAAGCCCTTGACTTCAGTGGCTGCAGCTGCAACACCCACACATTATATGATTAGCATACAGTCTAAAGTGTAAATATCCAACACTAAGAAATCATACATCATAACAAAGGGCTCACCTTGCGCTTCGTCCAACTGCCTGTTGACAAGGTCAAGCCCTGCATCGGAGTGCTTAAGCTTCAAATCCATCTCCTCTAGTGATGTGGTATTACCAGCCGCGGCTAAGGAAGATGCCTGTGACATCAAAAAGTTCGCACCACTTCTCATATTTGCCTACAGAATTGGACCCTCTGCAAGTTTCTCTGCAAACTTTGCAGAGTCTCGGGGGTTGCTACATATATGGCCTACTCAAACTAAGGGGTAAAACCACTTTATGGGAAAAGAGCATTACTTGAATTACCTCAAATCTTGTTAGCAAGCCTTGGACATCGTCGTTCAGTCTGGATTGGATGGACCAAACACCCTGTATGACTTTACCCATAAGAATGCGGTGCTCGTCGACGATGACGGAGTTGCTTACCAAACCAGCCAGCACGTCTGGCCAGTCCGCCGCCGCCTGGTTAGAGTTGTTCGATGCGGTCATTGGCCCCTTCCTCGTCGAAAGGAGGAGCTGACACATTCGAGGACCTCGGGGGCTTAGGAGGGACGCATACTACTGGTCTTCGGTGACCAAGGTGTCAGCCTCGGCCATGGTAGCTTAGAACCCAGCCCAACTGTTCGGAGGGGGAGCGGTCCTTTGGGACAACACCTCCCCGACATCTTCGAGGATCAGGGGAGGTGCGGACCGAGACGTGGATCCACTGTCTGTCAGTTCGGCAGGTGGGGTCATCCTCCGAGGTATGCTCGGCGGGGCGGTCGCGTCACTACAAAAAAAAGACACATCCGTGACATTTTGGGCCGAACGAAAAAACAATTATGTCATACTTATGACACATCTATGACAATAATTGTGACAAAACATGGTATCATCATAGATGTGGTGGGGTCCTACTTCTATAACAAAAAATCATGATCGAAAATGGGCTTTTCATCCTGGGCGGGCTGGAGACGCTACTGCATGACATTATTTGGGCCGTCCATGACGGAAAAAACCGTGGTAGAAGCGAGGGCGAAGAAAATATCGGGGTGTTCCTGGTTACGGTGGGTGGTCGGGGCCGAGCGATGCACATTTCTCTCGTACACGCACGCACGTGGGTGCAAGGCGTTGGCCTCTAACTGAACCCGAGCGAGGCGTTGGGCTCTAACTGAACCCGAGCGATTGCACTGCAGGCTACACATTACTGAACCCAAGCGATCGATCGATGGCTGTTAACTGAACCCGATCGAGCGATTCCTTCACTACTGCTGCTAATTGAAGCCGATCGATGCTGCCTCTGCATGAACAGTGAGCGTTGCTGGGGGGGTTTGGATGACCATTTCCCGGTGGGGGTGGATGAACATGACCCCGTGGTGTTGCCTCTGGATGAACAGAACCCCGATCGATCGAGCTGGTTGGGGCTGGATGAACAACACCCCGTGGAGGGCTGGATGAACAGGACCACCCCGTGGACGGCTTGAGGAACAGTAGACGGTGGAGGGCTGGATGAACAGTAGCCCGTGGAGGGGTGGTTGAACAGGAGCCCATGAAGAGGGCTGGTTGAACAGTAGCCGGTGGAGTAGCACGCGATGGAGGCTGAACAGTCGCAGGTGGAGGCAGGAGGAGGTCGACGGTGGATGAACAGTAGCCTGTGGAGGCTGGAGGGGGTCAACGGTGGAGATGAACAGTATCCCATGGAGTCCGGTTTTGCGATACGCCACACCCCTCCCGTTGAACCGGACCCCCCGTTTCAACTGTAGCGCTCCAACACAAGTCAGTTTCCTCCATTTTGCAGTACGCCACACCCCTCCCGATCAACAGGACCCCCGTTTCAACCGTAGGAGGTCCGTTTCCTTCATTTTGCGGTACGCGGGATCCCTCCCGATGAACAGGATCCCGTTTCGACCATGGCCGGTCGAACACAAGGCTGTTTCCTCCATTCTACAGTACGCTAGGCCTCGTTTCCATCGGTTGTTCCGTCCAAGCCGGTTGGCTCCCACGCATTCCGTTGCCTCCCGATGAACACGACGCATTTCGTTGCCTCCCCATGAACACGACGATGTCGCAGTTTCTCCGTTCCGACCCAGCCATGTACACGAGCCCTGGGCGTACGTATGTGCGAGTAGGCGTTCGAGACCTTGCCCGTATGTACGTACGTGGTCGTATTTTCTTTCTTGCACACTGGCCGTTGTACGTACGTGTACATGCTACATGCGCGCCTCTACTACGACACGTGTGCGCCTCTACATCGACGTGTATGTACGTACACGTTCGCGACCAGAATGACAACGCTACTAACGCTTTGACCAAGTGGTTCCCGACTGTCAAGCACTTCCTTGCATGCAAAGATGTAGGTGGTGGGTCCCATCAGTCAGGGGGGTGACTCGTTTTTTTTGCCCGCACGCACTTCCTTGCGTGCGAAGATGTAGCTGGTGGGTCCCAGCAGTCAGGGGGAAACTTTCTTTTCGCGAAATATGGTGGCCCGTCCGGTGGGTCCCCGCTGTCAGGTGGAGGAATAACTATTTTGCGCGTAATAAGGAGGCACTTCCCTGCTGCGGTCGTGGACCCAGCTATCAGCCCCTCCATGTACAGTACTCTTCTGATGGAAGTCGTTCCTTGACCACGTTGACCATGCCGCGTGGAGAGCACCAGGGCGGTGGACGATGGCGAGGCCTAAGAAGGGGACGACGTGGAGCAGGGGAAGACGCGGCAGTGCAAGCCCGCGTGGAGAGGAGTACGAGGGTTCGCTGGTTCGGCTGCGATGTGAGGCTGTTGTCGCTGCAGGGCCTGGCCAGCGGTGGGAATAGTAGGGGGTGCCGAGGCCTCCGCGGCAGCACAGCCGGCCACGGGAGGCAGGAGCATGTGGCACGACCGGCGCTGCTTGGGGTGGCTGGAGCAACAAGAACAGAGGTTGAAGAAGCACTACAGCCGTTGGATGGACATCGTACGGTAACTAGAGCTGGAATCGTTCATATTGACTAAGTTGACAAGCACTCCGTCCCCGTCAACTTAGTAGGCCCACAAGTCAGCCACCCACCAAGGTGGGTCCCAACTAGCAAGGGGAGTATTCATTTTTTTGTGCGTAATAAGGAGGCACTTCCGGTGGGTCCGAGCTGACAGCGGGGGGAACGGTTTTTTTGCGAAATATGGTAGCCCGTCCGCTGGGTCCCAGTAGTCAGGGGGAAACGTTTTTTTCGCCAAATACGGTGGCCCGTCCGGTGGGTCCCTAATGGCTTCTCGCCCCTCGTTGGTTACCCCAAGTGGAAGGTTTGAGATGTAGTGTAGCGGTAGTTTTCCCTTGGCGAAGATACCAAGGATCGAATCCCCTGAGACTCCGAGGGTCAACAAAAAGGTGTCAACTGCTAGTGGGGCAACTTAGCGATTGACAAGACCTGCACACAGATACAAATAACTTTGCTCCCAACGAGTATAGAGAGGTTGTCAATCCCTCCGGCCTTGTCGTTTACAAAGGATCAAACGCAAGAGATAATAGTGATAGGTATGACTGCAACTAGTAAGTAAGAACAGAAAGTAAATAACGGGTGTGATCAGTGATGGTAATATGGACCGGGGTCCCATGATGTTCACTAGTGATGTCTCTCTCCCAAAAGACGATAAAACATCTAAGCGAGGTAAACAAATTACAGCTGGGCAATTGATAGGATTATGTGCGCAAACCAATGCTAACTATGTTGCAAAGAAAGGTAGAGGCTCAAAAGCATGGGCGGTACGCCAAGGCAAGTAGACCGAAATCCATCTGTATCTACTACTAATCATCCACCTTGAGATATCTATCCAGAACATCTCGCTGGTATTAAGTTGCGAGTCCCACCCATAGTGTAAACTCAAAGCAACAGACAACTGCATTAAAAGAACTTTGCGTAAAGTAAACAATCCTTGCACCCGCAAGTACAAGCACCGTTGTTTTCCCCCTTGTGGCAATAGCACATCCCCTAGACTCATGTTTCTGTCACTCAAACTAGTCATCGAGGGGCATGAACCCACAATCAAGCATAACGTTCCCTCTTGGAGTTACTACCTACTACTTGGCCAAAGCAATAAACAGCAACGGAGAACATGCAAGAATTACTCAAGAACATAAATATAAAAGAGGTAAATCAAATATATTACTCACACACAATCTGAACGTAATCTCATAATCCATCGGATCCCAGCAAACTCATCATAGCAACAGCATAAGGATTACATATGTGCCTCGATCATGTAAGGCAGCTCACGAGGTCTAATCGGTGAAGAACAAAGAGGGGAGGAGAACATCACATAGCTACTGGTCATGGACCCATGGTCCAAGGGAGACTACTCACAACTCATCCGCGAGGCGTCCATGGTGGTGGAGAAGCTCCCGGTGGTGATCCTCCCCTCCGGTAGGGTGCCTGGAAGAGTTCTCCTGGTGCTCCCGATCTTGGAAGCGCGGCGGCGGCGGAACAGAGATGAGATCTTGAAAAAGGGTTCCGTCCTCGAGGGTTTCGGGACGCGGCGTAAATATATGCCAAAGGGGGGCGTCAGAAGAGGCCAGGGGGGCCCAGGCGCCCTGGCGGCGCGGCCAAGAGGGGGGGGGTGCCCCCTCTGGTCGCCTGGAGCCCTGGTGGCCCCCCTCTGGCCCTACTTTGGCCGCATGGAAGCTTCCGGAACGCTGATTTTTTATATATTTTCCCAGGATTTTTCTGGCAATTTACGTAATGGGAAAATCTGAAATACAAAAACAGCAGAAAACAGAAACTGACACTGGGGTGCACTGAGTTAATAGGTTAGTCCAAATATGATCAAAAGTGTATGGAAGTGCATAAATATCATAGCAATATCACACAAAAGAGGCATGGAGCAAGCAGAAATTATAGATACGTTTTGGACGTATCAACATCCCCAAGCTTAATTCCTGCTCGTCCTCGAGTAGGTAAATGATAACAAGCATAATTTCTGTGGTGACATGCTATTAACCATATAAGAACTTTTTACAGTCACATGACAAATGCTTACTGAGACAATGAATCTTTAGTAATTAAGTTGCCTCATGAGAATATCACAAAGAACTGAAAGTTTTACAATATGATACTGAAACACTCAATAGATTTGTAGTGAGCATGGTGTGCAAACATGACAAAGTGATACCTCGCTTGCCCCCTTTAGTGAAGCAAAACATAGATGCAGGGGCACCTCCAAAGTTTAAGTGACGACTAGATACAATGATTTCAGAATAAACGATATCATAGTCATGCAGAAGACAATGGTACTTTGGGACAATGCACATTACACTCAGAATGACAATCATGCTCTCAATAGTTGGTGCTTTAAAGAAGGTGGAGACTCTCGAACCGTGGCTTTTGATGGCAAGGTTGAAAACCCGTGGTCCGAAACAAAAACTAAACATGTACCAGAGCTCTTGGTTTTTAAAAACAGAGGTAAAATTATTTTTTTAGAATATGCATATTTCGTCAACGAATGCTAGTAGATAACTCAATTACTTCTCGAGCTGGACAAGTTTCGAGGAACGGCTCCCGCACGAGGACGATCACATCCTCTTAGTCTCCTTTGTTTATCACTGCCAAAGTTTTCTGATTTCTCATGAACAAAGCGTGAAGGAGGGTTTGTTTGTTGTATATTTTTTAATGAGCCGGGTGCACTCTTTGCCAGTTCCTTCTCGTATTAGGGGTTTGCACATTAGACATGCAATCCCGGGGTGAAGCTTGTCCAACTTAAAAAGATCATGAATTAACTACTACTTCCTCATGAGCTAAAACAGAGGCACAAAAGAGAAATGCTTTTTTGATTAATTTTGAGATGGTACACGAAAGTCTTCGTTAGGAATGGCAAGTAAATACCATGTATAGGAAGGTATGGTGGACTAATATGGCATAACTAGTTTAAAGGATTTTGGATGCACAAGTAGTCAGTCCGCTTAGTACAAGCGAAGGTTAGCAAAAGATTGGGAGCGACCAACTAAGAGAGCAATGATGGTCATAATCATGCAGAGCGACAATGCAACATTGAAATGGGCATGGAAGTTATATCGCTACTCAGAAATCAAAGATCATCAAGGCTTGATAGACTTTATTTACAGTCTTAAATATGCGTGAGCATATGCCAAGTCAATCAAAATAAATTCTTGGAGGAAGATATCACTAAACCATACCACATCATAGGCAAACAAATCATGTTGGTATTTAATAACACATTAAGAACCCCCCAGCTATTTGAGACTAACCATAAGAAAACATGGACTACTAAGCACCATTATGCACATAGCATTTTTATCATAGACGTATCAACCAGTGCAACAGAAGCCAACTCTCTTTACAAGATAAGCATGATAACTCAAGAGAGTTCCAGCAACCAACTAAACAAAATCTCTTTAAAAAGAAAAGCATGAAAACTAAGAGCTAAACATGATAGTAGCTATTGAAAGAGCAAGAACATACACAGCAAAGATAAACATGAAAATCCTATGTTATGTTCTAGGTTGAAGTGGAGCGTGTTTCTCTCCCACACAAAGAAAGATGGGTTCCAACTTGTTATGAAAAGCAAGCAAAGCTAAAGAAAACTAAAAAGGAAACTAAAAGCAAGACGCTCCAAGCATAGCACATAACACATGAAGTGATTAAAATATAGTGGAACGAAAGACGAACTGATAATTGTTGATGGAGAAGGGGATGCATGGGGGCATCCCCAAGCTTAGACGCTTGAGTCTTCTTGAATATATCTTGGGGGTGCACGGGGGCATCCCCAAGCTTGAGCGTTTGACACTCCTGAATCTTTTTATCATCTTCCCTCGCACACTTGAAAACTCCCTTCATACATAACTCATCATAATCTGATTAGTGAGGTTCGTACCCATAATAAAATATTTTTTCCTTGCTGGAAATAAAGATAATCTTGAAGGTATACTGTTTCTCAAGATTTCCAAAAGGTTTTTGCAAAGAAAAAGCAAGCTCAAGGTTTGCAAAACGAAGGAAAGGCAAAACAGGACAGAATCTATGAAAAACAGACCAGCAGGTAGTAAATAATTTTTTCGGGGCACTTCTGCAACTCAAATCAAAAAACTCAGAACAGACGCCCGAAAGCCAATTGTATAGAGCACGCTGTAGAAAACATTCAGACCAAAAAGATGATCTGGTGATTTTATACGAATTTTTCTGTCCAAGGACAGAATCTGTTTCCTGGACAGCACGTCACAACTTTTGAACTTTCTTGCAATCAGAGGCTAAACTTGGCACAAAGCTGAAAAGTAAAGATACAATGATGATGCTACTGTAGTAACAAACATCAAGACACAACAAAAGCAAAATAAAATTTTATTCATTGTGGGCTGCCTCCCCAAAGCGCTTTCTTTTATGCCTTTAAGCTAGGCATAATGCAAAGAGATCAAGTTTTATCAAGAGTAAAAGAATAGCTAGCCCGTATAACGGTATCAAATGGTAACTTAATCTTCTTTCTAGGGAAGTGTTCCATCCCTTTCTTGAGAGGAAATTGGAATTTTATATTCCCCTCTTTCATGTCAATGATAGCACCCACGGTGCGAAGAAAAGGACGTCCCAAAATAATTGGACAAGAAGGTTCACATTCAATATCCATAATAGTAAAATCAACGGGAACATAATTGTCATTGACAATGATAAGAACATCGCCGATCCTCCCCAAATGTTTCTTTATGGAAGAATCAACAAGACGAACACCAAAAGAACAAGAATCAAAAGGTTTCAATTTAAGCATATCATATATCCTTTTGGGCATAACGGAGGTACTAGCTCCAACATCACATAAAGCATATCAAGAGAAGTTATTCAACTTAATTTTAATCATAGGATCCCAACCATCTTCTAGCTTTCTAGGTATGGAGGCTTCTACCCTAAGTTTCTCCTCCCTAGCTTTGATGAGAGCATTAGTGATATGCTCTATGAAGGCAAGATTAAGCGTGCTAGTGCGGGGATCTCTAGACATCTTGTGAAGAAAATCAATAACTTCGGTAAGGGTGCAATTATCAAAATCAAGGTCACTACTTTCAAGTAAAGTGGTAGTGGTGTCCTTTAGGCTCACTTGTTTGGTAGTTTCTATGGTCATAGCATCACCATTAATAGGTCCAATGGGACCAGGAGTGCATTGGGTACTAAGAGTTTGGATATCCTCAACAACTTGGATAGTAGCAACAGTGTGGTGGGTAGGAAGGTTCTTAATTCTATCTTCTTCCTCCTTTTCTCTAGCCCATCTCTCTTTAAGTTTAGTCAACATCCTAATGTTTTCATTAGTTTGCACTTGAATAGCATTCATAGTAGTGGTCTTCCTCTCCTCAAGAGGGGAAGTTCTAATTTTAAGCAACTCTACCTCATGGGCTAAATTGTCTACCTTCGAAGAGAGATCATCTAGTTTGGCTAGTTTTTCTTCTACACTCTTATTGAAGGCTTTTTGGGTAGTGATGAAATCTTTAAGCACAATCCCTAGTTCAGTAGTGGAGTTCTTGGTGCTAGGATAAGCATGGTTGTTCCCATAGGAATTAGAGGGGAACGGTCTAGGATTGCTACCAAAATTACTCCTATAAGCATTGTTACTCAAATTGTTTCTAGAGATAAAGTTCACATCTACTTGATCTTGAGCAATCAAAGAATTTAAAGGAACATCACGAGGATCAATAGAAGATTGCTTGGAAAGTAGAGACATGATCAAGTCAACTTTTTCATTTAGGGAGGAAATCTCCTCGACAGAGTTTACCTTCCTACCTGTTGGAGCGCGTTCGGTGTGCCATTGGGAATAATTGGTCATCATCTCATCGAGAAGCTTCGCGGCAGCACCAAGTGTAGTTGACATAAAGGTTCCTCCCGCGGCCGAATCTAACAAGTTCCGCGAGGTAAAGTTCAAGCCTGCATAAAAAGTTTGGATAACCATCCAAGTAGTCAGACCATGAGTAGGGCAGTTCTTGACAAGAAATTTCATGTGTTCCCAAGCTTGGGCAATGTGTTCATTATCCAATTGTTTAAAATTCATTATGTTACTCCTTAGTTGGATAATTTTAGCAGGTGGATAGTACTTCCCAATAAAGGCATCCTTGCACTTGTCCCAAGAATCTATGCTATTTCTAGGCAAAGATTGAAACCAAATTTTAGCTCCTCCTCTTAAGGAGAAAGGAAAAAGCTTAAGCTTAACAATATTACCATCTATTTCTTGGTACTTTTGCATATCACAGAGTTCAACAAAATTATTTAAGTGCAAAGCAGCATCATCTCCAGCACCGAAGAATTGGTCTTTCATAACTAGGTTCAGTAAAGCAGGTTTAATTTCATAAGAAGGTGCTCAAGTGGCAGGTGTAGTAATGGGCGTGCAGATAAAGTCATCGTTTTTATGACTAGTGAAGTCACACAACTTGGTGTTCTCGGTGGAACCCATAGCAGCAAGCAAGCAAGATAACTATTTTTGTGATTTTTGATAAAGGATACTAAAGCAAAACTGAAAGTTAAACTAACAAGACTAAAAAGCAAAGATAAAAGATAGCGTGCAACTCCACTATCTTGAAGAGTGGAGTCCCCGGCAACGGCGCCAGAAAACTTTGCTTGATGGCTTCTCGCCCCTCGTTGGTTACCCCAAGTGGAAGGTTTGAGATGCAGTGTAGCGGTAGTTTTCCCTTGGCAAAGATACCAAGGATCGAATCCCCTGAGACTCCGAGGGTCAACAAGAAGGTGTCAACTGCTAGCGGCGCAACTTAGCGATTGACAGGACCTGCACACACATACAAATAACTTTGCTCCCAATGAGTACAGAGAGGTTGTCAATCCCTCCGGCCTTGTCGTTTACAAAGGATCAAACGCAAGAGATAATAGTGATAGGTATGATTGCAACTAGTAAGTAAGAACAGAAAGTAAATAACCGGTGTGATCAGTGATGGTAATATGGACCGGGGTCACATGATGTTCACTAGTGATGTCTCTCTCCCAAAAGACGATAAAGCAGCTAAGCGAGGTAAACGAATTACAGCTGGGCAATTGATAGGATTCTGTGCGCAAACCAATGCTAACTATGCTGCAAAGAAAGGTAGAGGCTCAAAAGCATGGGCAGTATGCCAAGGCAAGTAGACCGAAATCCATCTGCATCTAATACTAATCATCCACCTTGAGATATCTATCCAGAACATCTCGCTGGTATTAAGTTGCGAGTCCCACCCATAGTGTAAACTCAAAGCAACAGACAACTGCATTAAAAGAACTTTGCGTAAAGTAAACAATCCTTGCACCCGCAAGTACAAGCACCGTTGTTTTGCCCCTTGTGGCAACAGCACATCCCCTAGACTCATGTTTCTATCACTCAAACTAGTCATCGAGGGGCATGAACCCACAATCAAGCATAATGTTCCCTCTTGGAGTTACTACCTACTACTTGGCCAAAGCAATAAACAGCAACGGAGAACATGCAAGAATTACTCAAGAACATAAATATAAAAGAGGTAAATCAAATATATTACTCACACACAATCTGAACATAATCTCATAATCCATCGGATCCCAGCAAACTCATCATAGCAACAGCATAAGGATTACATATGTGCCTCGATCATGTAAGGCAGCTCACGAGGTCTAAACGGTGAAGAACAAAGAGGGGAGGAAAACATGACATAGCTACTGGTCATGGACCCATGGTCCAAGGGAGACTACTCACAACTCATCCGGGAGGCGTCCATGGTGGTGGAGAAGCTCCCGGTGGTGATCCTCCCCTCCGGCAGGGTGCCGGGAAGAGTTCTCCTGGTGCTCCCGATCTTGGAAGCGCGGCGGCGGTGGAACAGAGATGAGATCACGAAAAAGGGTTCCGTCCTCGAGGGTTTCGGGACGCGGTGTAAATATATGCCAAAGGGGGGCGTCAGAAGAGGCCAGGGGGCCCAGGCGCCCTGGCGGCGCGACCAGGAGGGGGGGCGCCCCCTCTGGTCGCCTGGAGCCCTGGTGGCCCCCCTCTGGCCCTAATTTGGCCGCATGGAAGCTTCCGGAACGCTGATTTTTTATATATTTTTCTCGGGATTTTCTGGCAATTTACGTAATGGGAAAACCTGAAATACAAAAACAACAGAAAGCAGAAACTGGCACTAGGGTGCACTGAGTTAATAGGTTAGTCCAAATATGATCAAAAGTGTATGGAAGTGCATAAATATCATAGCAATATCACACAAAAGAGGCATGGAGCAAGAAGAAATTATAGATACGTTTTGGACATATCAGTCCCTGCTGTCAGGTGGAGGAATAATTATTTTCCGCGTAATAAGGAGGCACTTCCTTGCGGCTGCCGTGGACCCAGCTGCCAGCCTCTCCACGTACAGTACTCTTCCGATGGAAGTAATTCCTTGACCATGTTGACCACGCCGCGCCGAGAGCGACGACGGCGAGGCCTAGGAAGGGGACGACGCGGAGCCGGGGGCGAAATGTTTTCTTCGCCAAATACGGTGGCCCGTCCGATGGGTCCCTGCTGTCAGGTGGAGGAATAATTATTTTCCGTGTAATAAGGAGGCACTTCCTTGCGGCTGCCATGGACCCAGCTGACAGCCTCTCCACGTATAGTACTCTTCTGATGGAAGTTGTTCCTTGACCACGCCGCGCCGAGAGCACCAGGGCGGTGGACGAGGGCGAGGCCTAGGAAGGGAACGACACGGAGGCAGGGAAGACTCGGCAGTTGTTTCCCACATAGAGGGGAGTACGACTGTACGAGGGTTTACTGGTTCGTCTGCCGTCGCCGGAGAATAACAGCAGGTGTGGGTGAGTAGAGGGATGGCTAGGCCAGCGATGGGAGTACGGTGGGGCAGTGAGGCCTGCGTGGCAGCAGAGCTGGCCGCGGGGAGGAGGGAGCAGGCAGTCCCGCCGGCGCTTGTTTGAGCGGCTGGAGCAGGAAGAGCAGAGATTGAAGAAGCACGACGGTCGTTGGATGGACATCCAACAGTCACTGCTTGTGCGTCAACCTTATTTAAGAAGGCCTCAAATCCGTGGAAAACATCATACAGCCCATCTGCCATTATTTCTAATAATTTACAACCCATTTGCTAATTCTTAAGGTTTTTTTGGAGCCCATATTCTTTTTGTTAGCATTACAACCCATATTGTGGCCACGGTTAAAAAATTATATGAAATTTTGCATATTTCGGTGCGGTCCGAACTATTTTTTATCCCAAAATTTCGAGTCACATTCAAACTGATTTTAAAAATAAATGTATATCAATATAAAATCCAACAAATTGTCCACGCATAAAAATCAATGCAATTTAAAATCTTGAAATGAAAAAAAAAGATATTTCAAACTAATTGCCGGTTTGATGTGTTTTAAAAATGTACAGCCCATTTTTCATTACTGATAGGCCATTTTCTAGGCCAGCCGAATGAAGCTCTCCTCGTCTTGAAAGATTTGCAGCCCAACAAGCCTGACAAAGCGACTTACTTGGCAAATCACAAAAAAACTGGGCTATGTCCATGGACCCAGCTGCGGCCGTGGACCCAGCTGTCAGCCTCTCCACGTACAGTACTCTTCCGATGGAAGTTGGTCGTTGAATACATTAACCACGCCGCGCCGAGAGCACCAAGGCGGTGGACGACGGCGAGGCCTAGGAAGGGGACGACGCGGAGCCGGGTAAGACGCGGCAGTGGATGCCCACGCGGAGAGGAGTATGAGGGTTCACTGGTTTGGCTGCGGTGTGAGGTTGTCGTCGCCGGAGAATAATAGGGGGTGTGGGTGAGTAGAGGTATGCCCTGGCCAGCGGTGGGAGTAGTAGGAGCACGCGGCACGACTGGCACTGGTTTAGGAGGCTGGAGCAAGAAGTCCATAGGTTGAAGAAGCACTACTGCCGTTGGATGAACATCGTACGATAACTGGAGCTAGAATCGTTCATATTGACTAAGTTGACAAAGCCCTCCGTCCCCGTCAACTTGGTAGGCCCACAAGTCAGCCTCCCACGATGCTGGGTTCCAGCTGGCAGGCGAAGTATTCATTTTTTGTGTGCGAAGATAGCTGGTGGGTCCGACCTGTTAGCGGGTGGCACAATTTTTTTGTGAAATACAGAGGCCCTTCCGGTGGGTCCCAGATGTCAGGTGGAGGAATCAAAGACTTGAGAATGCGTACAGAACAAGCTAGTGTACCAGTAAAGAGACGTCGCTGAGTTTTAGAAAAAAAGAGAGACGTGCTCCTGTAGCTGGTTCGAATCCAAACCTAAACTATGAATATATATGGTGCTATGCTACTCTGCAAGTAATGAAACTGGCATATCCAACGTTCGCTTCTCCTCTTCGCTACTTACTCTGCCTAGCATCAGAAGCTCTGGCCGCAGCAACCATGTCCGCTGGCTTCTCGTCCACCTGCTCTTCAGCAGGCAACAACCAAATATGAGCCATGTCGCCACCCATACCATCGCCTGTGAGTCTCATCACACCCCCACCGGCACGCGCATCGCAGCCGGTTGCTCATCGCAACCCGCTTCTGTTGGTGTGGTGCCACTGCTGCAAATCACACAGAGTCATACTTCGCATCTCAACCACAATCTTCAACCCTGGGCGAGTCTTCTACAAATGCCCTAATCATGGGGTAATAATATGTTTAAGTGTTGTTCTGCTGCTTTCAAAATAGTTTGGTTGATGATCTTCCAATTTGATTCGTGCAGAAAATGGAAGATTCTTGTGATTTGTATTTCTGGGAAGTTGCTGATGTGGGGGAGTGCAACTACGCTGATTATTTGGTTAGCCGATGAATCCAAATACCAGCAGGTTGGGGTGTTGGACAAGTAACTGAAGGAACGGCAGAAGAGGAAGATGCAGAGCAGAAGGTTAAAGATGCAGTTCCTCTGATCATGGCCAAGAAACAGCTGCTGAACGTCCTTGACAGCAATGAGGAGATGAAAGAGCTTGTGAAGATAATGGGAAAAATCGATGTGATATGTAGGATGATTGTCTCTTTATTTGCAGTGTGTTAGAATAAATCCGAGGCGCCCAGTCGATCTACCGAGGACCAAGCAATCACACGAGCACGACACCAATATTTGTTAACGAGGTTCGCCAATATGGCTACATCCTCGGGGCCTGACTACGGGCGCTCCTCCCAGTGACACTGTCACAACACCGCACCCCGCCCGGCAGCTCCCCCGTGTACCTGTGCTATTATGTTGGCATAGGTTACATCATGTGTCTACCCTCGCTATATATGAGAGGCCTAGGATACAAGTGTCCTACTAGGACACGACTCAATATCCTATCTAAACATAATACTACTCACAGTCCAACTGTAACCTACCTTGTACACTATATTCGACACAACTCTAACAAACTCCACCTTGGCGAATATTCTCCACCATCCTGGATTCATCCATGCATCGAACTTTCATGTACATTGGACTTGAGATACGCCATGAGCACCGCTGCTACTCCCAGACTCCATGTGACTCCACCTGCAACTGTAGTCCCTTCTCGTCTTCTTCACAGTCAACACTCGAGCAAAATTAAGTTTCTCATTACTCTACCTTATGCTTCCAACTTTCGGAGTATCCGCTCAATGCCTTCACACACCGATAATTGACCTTCGTGAAGTGAACAACTCACATATTGGACGCCATATATAAGAGTTACCTGAACTCAACATCACCGCTCTTTCTTGACCGTCTTTCTGAAACTTGAAGGAATTTCACCGTCGCCCTGTGTCACCCTGAGTCAAATTCACAGCTGTCTCATCTGTTTCCCGGATAGTCTCTGGCATGTCCCTCAGCTATAGCACTCCGCCTCCTTCTGTACTTGCCATCCGCAATTTTCCTGTGCACTGAACACCACAGAATATATGGCCATGTACGCTCGCCGCTTTGTACAATCTCAGACTTTCCGCCACTTTCTCAGATTCTCCACGGCCAACTCATGTCCATCAACTAGCACCGATAGACCCAGTCACCAACTTAAATCTGGTACTCGTCAACACTACTTCAGCACCCCGTGCACAATTTGTCTAACAACATATCTGACCACTAGTGCCCTGGCCTATCACTGTGTCCCGTGCTTACCGCACGCCTCGCCGCTATCACCGCGTCGAGCCTCTGCTATCCTGGTCGAGGCTCCCGGGTCGCAAACCCACATCACTCAACCCCCACTGCAGAGAACCACCGATCATCACCGACCGATGACGAGTATCACGCCTCCATCAGACCACTGGTACCCAGTCCGATCCACGTGTCTCTCGCTATCCCGCTGAAATATGCTTCGATTCTCCGTTATCTTACACCGTAGCCCCTCCATCAGCACAGAGCATAGTCATCCATCAGACTCCAGCTCCACCTTCAACATGACTCCATGGTGGTTGTATGTGGCACCCTTTCGCGCCCTGTCGACTCCAAGCTCTCATGTCCACCGTCTTGAATCAACCCCGCGCCATAGTCTGTCGAAACCGCACAGACCCCGAGGCATGCACCACGTGTTTCCACGCCCCAGAAGTCGGCCACCATCAGCATCACGCTCCTATGTCGTCGTCGCTGAAATCAACCGCCATCTCCTACTTTGACCGACATCTCCGTCGATCCATCAGATAGTCCAGTCCGACCCAACCGAAATTATCCGACTGCAAACATGCTCCACCCTATGTCGTGTCCACTTCGCACATCTGTGCATTGCCTTGACGCCCTGTGTTTGCATGATCCTGTCACGACGCGCTCCAGACTCCTCCAAGCCTTATACGCACGTCGCAATCCTCGACTCCCGTTTGATTGATGTACCGAACAACAATGTTTCTGCCATGACATCATCTCCTTAGCATACAAGAAAAGAGCCTCAAAAATTTTCCATGTAGTCTCCGTGCACGTGTAGGAACCACTCAACAATTAACTAGCTCAGCTCCACACCCGTAACACAACTTCTTTGACTAGTTTTCTAGTTTTATTCTTCTCCACACTTGAGATCAACATGGTACCAAACGAATCATGTACCAATACACCGCAAAACCTCTCCAGGGAATCGATCTTTTTCCTTAACGAATCTCTCGTGCCTTTTCACTTCCAGCATCAGCCACGCCCACGCATGCATATTTCACGCACAGTAGCTCACCTAGCATGAGCCTCGATCGCTAGTGCTCCAAGCTCCAGCTGCGTTCCACCCTGACATGGGCCTTTGCCCGCGCGCCTCGGCTGCTGCCAGCGCCCAGCTGCTGTGCCAACGTGCACGTCGCGCTGGAGACCAGCTCCTGGAACGTGGCACACCACGGCCTTGGGCCTGCCTAGCACCGCCAGGCCTTGCGCCTCGGATCGGGCCGCCTGCCCTAGTCATCTGCACACTGCTGCTCTCTCAATACGATCTCGCCGAGAACTCGGCTGCTGTACGTTCCGTCGTTGCCACGATCAATCCATCGCTCACGAGATGCCATTCCCATGTACACGCCGCCCGAGCCTCCAGTCCGATCGAAATCCTACGAGTTCCACGCTGACGCATCTACGTGCTTCTCCAATTGCCTTGCTATCAATCCACACAGATCGGTTGGTCATGTCGCCGATCCGATCAAACCAGTTGCTATCCACCGTGGCCGCAACTTTCGATCTCTCTGCCACATTGTGATTTCTGCGGCAGATCCTCTAGATCAACTTCCACGGCCTCTTCGAACCTTGATCATGATACCACTTGTTAGAATAAATCCGAGGCGCCCAGTCGATCTACCGAGGACCAAGCAATCACACGAGCACGACACCGAGATTTGTTAATGAGGTTCGCCGATATGGCTACATCCCCGAGGCTTGACTACCGGCGCCCCTCCCCGTGACACCGTCACAACACCGCACCCCGCCCGGGCGCCGGCACATGCCGCCGGCTCCCCCGCGTACCTGTGCTATTATGTTGGCATAGGTTACATCATGTGTCTACCCTCGCTATATATGAGAGGCCTAGGATACAAGTGTCCTACTAGGACACGACTCAATATCCTATCTAAACACAATACTACTCACAGTCCAACTGTAACCTACCTTGTACACTATATGCGACACAACTCTAACACAGTGTATGTAGCACTCGTGATGTATTCAGTGGCTATGACATGAGCACTTTGCTGAAACTAGTAATGAATGAAACATGTATAGCAGGCTGGGCGTAGTGTTGTGAACATCTAATGATTTCTATTAACGGAAATCAGGGGGTATCCCCTTTTGCTCATAAATAAATAAATAGCAGAGGCCCTTTTGGTAATAAATAAATAAATTAGCAGAGGCCCTGTCGGGTCAGCTTTGTTCTCATTCGAAGATGTCGAGCAAATGCAATCCAACAACAAACTATGTCATCAAATTCAAGTTTCACAGCCAAATATGAGTATAACTAAACAACAACATCATCATGTTTTAGTCGTCATACAATTACCAAGCACAATCAGCATACATAACAAGTGATGTTCTCACTGGAAAATACTAGACAACATGTTCATCAGGTTTCAATTGTCATAGCAAACACGATTTCACATAGTAGATAAAGAACGTCTTCTGACAGGCAAGTATGACAAAAGCAATGTAATCATCATCCGTAGAAGCAGTGTTAACATCTTCGCCATGTGTATGAGTCTGAATCGTAATTCCCCATGGTGTCATCTTCTTCTTCGTCCGCAACGTCCTCGAACGTTGGCTTCTTCTTTATCAACTCTTGTATGTCCACAGCACGACACGCAATCTTTTCGCCGGCATCATTGACGTGATGGTTCTCAAAGATATTTGGAACATCTGTGTTATCTTGTACATCAGGAGCAGTGTAAGCATCATCTTGTTGCGCAATTTCATTAAATGAATTCCTCTGCTCAAACCTTTGCAATACTCTCCAGTCAACGCTACATGCAAATGTGTCTTCCAAGAAAAATATCTGTGTTGCTTGATTTGCCAAAATAAAAGGCTCGTTGGTCTGGTATCCCACCTTGACATTGATGGATTTGAAATAATCATCAGCTCTGGGTTCTGCGATCCTAGAAAACAGGTTATACCAACGACAACACGGCATAACCACACACCGATGATCCTCGAAACTGGAGATATACTGCAACTGAACAATGTCTGTTGTGTTAGCAATCATTTCATTGTCTCTTTGTCATACGTATCCGTGCTCATGATGGCACTATTTTGTGTCTTCCTGCCTTTGTATCGTGCAAGGGTGTTGTAGCGCACATCTCCAACAACGCAAGATTCATAATGTCTTACCCAAGTATCAGGACCCATTGCTAGTGAGTAAAGGGCATCATCAACTGCCTGGCCATCCTCCCGCATCTTCTTAACCTACGGTTAGAAAATAGACAAGCTGATCATCTTATGTACTCAATATATTAAAAAACTGACAGTGCAATTCAAAAGCTTACATGGGTCTTGAACCATTTCGCAAATCCTTCCATAACCAGTTTGTCAATGTTTCTTGGATTTTGCGATAGTAACTCATTTTTATAGATGTTGTGCAACATAGTGATTGCGTCAAACATCCAAATATATGAGAATGTGCAGCAAGTTTAGTAGATTACAATGTATAAGCTATAGTACTTAGCACTTACTTGATATAAGGTAGTATCTCAGGATAGTTATTCAACACATACCAAACCATTTTGTCCAAATCTTTAGGTTTGTCCTCTTGTCGACTCTTCCTGTAACTCGAACAGAATAATCGAAAACATTGAGCCCGGGATTGACTTCATCCACCTCTTTCCTAAGATGATCAGCTATTTCAATGTATTTTGAGCAGAATGTCAACGCTTCTCTAGCAATGTAGGCCTCTGCAATGGAACTCTCGAGTCTAGCTCGGTTCCTAACATAGCCCTTGAAAGTGCCTAGCCGCCTTTCAATAGGGTACATCCAGCCATACTGTATTGGACCTCTAAGTAGTGCCTCATCAGGTAGATGAACAGCCAAATGCACAATCACATCAAAGAAGGCTGGAAGATATATCTAGGTCGCATAGGATAGTTGGTATCTTGTCTCTAAGACGCTCCAAAGCATCTATCCTGATATTTCTACTGTAGAGTTCCCTGAAGAATTGTCCCAACTCTGCAACTGCTCTGTATAAGTCAGGGTGGCCCAATCTTCTAAGGATAACAGGTAAAACCCTTTGAAGTAGGACGTGGTAGTCATGAGTTTTCAACCCTTGTACCTTGTTTCCATCTGCATTGACTCTCCTTTCAGGGTTGAGAGCAAATCCTTTGGGAATCTCACACGTGATAGGACCTCGCGGAATTCTTTTATTTTTACCTTGTCCAAGACGTACACAGCTGGTGCCATATCCCGTGGTTTACCTTCATCTTACACCTGCAAATCCTGTCTGATACCCAGGCGTGTCAAATCAATCCTAGATTTTAAGGTATCTTTCGTCTTGCCTTCAATATTAAGAAGTGTGTTGATAATGTTGTCACATTTATTTTTCTCGATGTGCATCACATCAAGATTATGCCACAGATCCAAATCTTTCCAATACTCCAAGTCCCACAAAGTGGACCTGCGGGTAAACAATAATCTCTCTTCTGCCCTGCCATGTTTCCTTTTCCCACTACCATTATCAGGATGGTTTCCTGGTGTAATATACCTGACCTTCTCTAATTCCATTTGCAACTCATCGGCGGTGAGCCTCTTTGGCGCATCACAGTTTTCATGCTTTGCATTGAACACATGTCTTCAGTATTTTCTAGGATGCGGCTTGTCCTTGGCAAGGAAATGGTGGTGTCCAATGTCTCAGATCTTGCTAAGTATTGCGTATGACAGCGGATTCCTGTCACAGCGAACACATGCATTGTAACCATGTGTCGTTCGCCCTAACAAAGAGCCCAAAGCCGGATAATCATGGATGCACCAAATTATAACAGCACGCAGAAAGAAATCAGCTGGTGAGCTTCTATATAGATTTCGAGTGAGAACACCCCTCCATAGCTATTGAAGTTCCTCCACAAGAGCCTCCATGAACAAATCAAAATCCTTTCCAGGACTTTTTGGACCCGGGATGAGCAAGGCCATCATGTAGTTTGATTCTTTGGTGCAGACATTTGGAGGCATGTTGTAAGGGATAACAAGCACTGACCACATGCAATATGTGGCGCTCTAGTGGCCAAATGGGTTAAATCCATCTGAAGCTAAGCCAAGTCTAATGTTTCTTGGGTCAGCAGCAAACTTTTCGTGCTTCTGATCGAAGCTTTTCCACTCACTACAATGTGATGGATGGCTCATTACATTCTGATCTCTGTACTCCTGGTTCCTAGAATGCCACAGTACATCCTCTCAGAAACAACCTCTGCAATCTTGGTGTAATTGGCAAATGTCTCAGAACATTATGAGGAATCCTCTTCACAACATCGCCATCTTTCCATCTTGATGATTTGCATTTCGGGCATTCACTTAAGTTGGCATAATCCTTCCAGAACAGAACACAACTATTCTTACAAACAAGGATCATATCATATCCAATTCCAACTGCACGAAGGAAATTCTTCATTTTACTGTAGGTGTGTGGCAGCTCATACGCATCTGGGAAAGCTTTGCGGAAAGCAGGCAACATTACATCGAATGATTTGTTGGTCATCCGCTCAGATGTCTTCACCTGAAGAAAGGTGACCATAGCTGAGAATACTGACAGCTTATTTCCTGGGGTGACAGCCACGTTGCATTGTTCCAACATGCGAGCTCATCGTTTTCCTTTTGTAGGTGAAAGTTCACGGAATGCACGAGCATTTCGTAGCAATGTTTCAATGTTGGTCAAACTCACTGGCTTCGCCACCACCTCCTCCTCCTCTTCCACCTGAGCATCAGGCAGATCAAGATAGTGCTCCTGGTTCCACGTAGTCAATAACATTGACGTTCACAGCTTCACCATGATGAACCCACCTAGTATATGTGACCGACACCCCATACAAGTGTAGATGATTTTGCAGAGTTGACTGGGGTCTTGTAACTGAATTCATACAGCTGCTACACGGGCAGAGCACATCTGATTTTGGACCACCGTACTCAGCTCTGATAAAGTTCATGAAGGTTTCAACCCCCTCGACATATGAAGCGAAGAATCTTCGAGCAGAAGTTATCCAAGTCATGTCCATCTGTTAGACATACAAATTAGTTCTTCTACTAGATATTACAGGAAAAACATATATGCCTTTTTATGAAGTCTAGAAGAAAATACCTAGGTCGATGTCTAAAGCTATGGCAAGATATTTGGACGAGCATATCTAAGTAGCGAAATGTATGTAAAGCTAATTCAGCAAACAGATTTGAGTGCTAAATTATGGCAGGCTGTTTCAGCAGTCAATGAGGCCAAGCACATAGCCATCGAACTATCGAATGCCATCGCAGCAACAAAGATCGAGTATAAAATGGTGTAGAGCTATTTCACCTAACAGATTGGCTACTAGACCATGTCAATCTACGTCACAATAAATATATGGCAGGATATTTTAGCAACTAATCGGCCTTGGCATGCCATCTCAGCTAAGCAGATTGAGTGCAGAACAAGGAAAGGAAGCTTCTTAAGCAGATCATATGGACTGTAAACCACTTCGGCAAACAGTGAGATTAGCAGCGTCTATCAGCTAACATTCAGCGCTACACCGACATGCACGGGGCCTCAGTCTAGAATGCGCGTACCGTGGGAGAAGCTGACCGTCGTGCGTCTCCACATGAACGTCGCCAACGGTGGCGATGCTGACCGCCGTGCGCCTCCACAAGTACGTCACCAGCGGTGGCGGCACGGCTAGAGTGCGACAGTCTACAAGTGCATACTGTGGGAGCAAGAGGATCGTCGTGCGTCCCCTCGACAAACCGCAGCCCCGACGTATTGACATGGTGGGTAGGGCGGCTTTGGCGGAGCGAATGGAGTGGAGGTGGACGGGGGGAGGGGGTTTGGGGAATATTATTGGCTAGTTGGCTGAAGGGCGGTTGAATCTAGGATTTGGGGGAAATTTTTGGGCGGGGGGAGGATTTTCGCGCGGTGGGCGGGGGGAGTTTGGCGCATGGTCAGTTTCTCCAAGTGCAGTCCCACGTGTGAGTGAAGAGGAAACCCGAAGTGCGTTCCGTTTGCGTGAGCCGTGTGCAGGACCGAACGTTTGTGGGGTGCAATGCGACCGCGACAAGGGTGCTGTGAGTGTACCGCCTTTTTTCCTTTTAAACTAGGTGCTTCGCCCCCTTAAAAAACTTGTTGCTTCGTGCAATCCATCAATAATACTACTAGTAATCCGGTAATCCCGACTAAAATGGCGCGGCCAAGTCTTTTCCCGCGCGATATGCTAGGAGGTTAGCTTAGTTGGGTTTTTTAGGACGAGCAATGCTACACCTACGTAGTCCTAGTTACGTAATTAACATAATGTGAAACGTACGAGCTGTTGATTGTAGATTGGGGGAGGGATGGGCCCACCACCATGAAAATCAGGGGAGGAGAGAGAGAGGCAATTTACGTTAACCCTTTCGTAGGTTCCCGTAGATGTGAAATGCATGAATGTGCATTTGCAGATAAGGCTTTCCCTCGTTCATCCATTTCTCCCACAAGATCTTGATCTTCCATGCAACGCACGGGCATCTTGCTACTACTCCTACAATATACTACATTATTGTGAAAGTTCACATACACCGGCCGAGATTAATGCAAACACGGCAGATTTTCATAACATTTTGAACTTGTATAGGACAGAAAAATAAAAGAAATCCGAACCTAAACCTATTCTACGGCGGTGACCGACGTCCTCCATCTGCGATCTCCATGTACGGGGGCGGGGTTCAAGACCCGTGAAGTGAAGGTGCGGTCTCCGGCGAGCAAAAGTAGAACACGGGAGACGGACCGGCCAGTTGGCACACCATGCCCTGCCGCCTCCCATGCCCTACTCATCCTCGGAGGAGTCCCTGACCACGGCGGTGCCGGACATTGGACGGCGGCAAGTAGGACGCGTGGCTGACGGTGCTCCCATCATCAGCCGCTAGCGTGGCCACCGCTTGTGCGACGACTTGAGCGAGGGCGGCGACCTCGAGCTCCATCCTCGAAGACAAGCTCTCCCGCAGAGCGTTCGCGCTTGCACTCATGGCGGATGTGGTGCCAGGTAGCTGGATGATGCGCTATGGTGTGGAGGTTAGCTGGGCATTGCCGCTTTAAGTAGCACATTCTGGTGAGGCCAAGCGTCCTGGTGCGTCATTAAGTCGCCGGAGTTGGTTCCTCGGGCACCGAGCCTCTTAACGACGACATACGGATGGATGGCATGAATGCGGGCAGCTGGCGCCGACTGGGAACGCACCGCGTGACGGCGCGAGGGACGAGGGTTTTTGGTGTGCCAGGGTACTTAGCTGCAGGCGTGGCAACGTTGGAGATGCCCTTTGCTCACATGCGATCAATGCATGTCATTGAAAAAGCAAGATGACCCGGCATGGTCTCAGGTCCTAATGATGCAGTTGGCCGCGCTACACCACTCCGCGGACGCGTCCCGGCGTCCCGTGCATCCTCAACGAGCCGGGTGTTGGGGTGTGTTTGGATTGTGGCCAAAGTATACCTTACGAAAATTTTGGTCATGCCCAAAAGATTGGTCTTTGTTTGGATGGTTGCCATTTTTTGGCATGCCAATGAACTCTAGCCAACTCTAGTTCATTTTTCTTACCGATGTCGGCCAAATCATGGGCAACCAAAACCTCAAACAAAATTTTGGCTACCCAATGCTTTGATGGGGCAACCTTGGGCACAAACCAAACATACTATTGGTCGTGCCACAGCACTAACGCCACCCTCGACACACTGAAACCGACTGTGTCTAGCGACGATGAGCGTGTCGCTCACCGCGGTCTCCGTGTCCAGAGGCGGTGCTGGAGCTGTGCCACGTTGTTGGGCCCCACGACCCACATGCACAGTTGCCGGTAGCGAGGAGGTCATGGGCCAGCTCCTCCATTGGACTAGTTTGTGCTATGTCATCTCGACAGGTGTGCCCCACATGTCGGTTTCCCTGTTTTCCCGGCCATATTCGAGCGTTAATGCTTCGGGTTGCGCACTAGGCCTTTCACTATGTAGGCCAAGCGAGTCAACTTATTGTTTATTTGAGCTGTTCAAGTATAATCATGTGGTGATTTCTTATTTCTCATTCCTCTCCAACCAACTTCTCCATCGGTCATGTCGCCCTCCGGTCGAGTCCATCCTCCTGCATGCCTCATTTGAACATTCTGCCGAGTATCATTCGCATGTGGGCCTAGACCATGCTTGTATTTCCAATGTTTATTTGTAATTTTTCGTACATGCATACAAACAAATGGTTCGTTTGAAGTTTCACTTTGCCTCGAGTACGTGCCACTTTGCGTCTTAGTTTTGACATCCCATTCGGTTCATGCCCCGACACATGTTGACGAGATCGATAGATGGCATGGTAGTTCCTTATAGCCATCGACTGGCTATATTATTAACCATGCTCTAATGCATTTTTCAAAACCGCATTTGACTATTGACAAGATTAATAGTACATGAGATGTATAATGTGAAAATTATATCATTGGAATCTCCTTTGACATACCTATCCCTGCCTTACCCTCCCTTTCAGTCACTTACTGGCGGACCCCATGCTTGCTAGGCCCCGCATGTCAGTTACTCAATGGGTTCGACCACGTCAGGGGATTCTCATCTGTAGTATACTCCCTCTATTTTTATTTACTCCGCATAAAATCACGCGGGTGGGGGAGTGTAACGCCCCGGACACACCGCCGGTGGTCGTTACTCCTGGCGGGATCTAGACTTGCCCCACATATCAATACTAGTCTCTTCTGCGCACTTTGTCCTCACTCGTGCGCACCCGGGAGAAACTTCCCGGTCGGTCACCCATCCTGAAACTACTCCAAGCTGAGCACGCTTAACTTTGGAGTTCTATCTGAATGGGCTCCCGGAAAAGAAGGAATTCCTTATTGATATGAGTAGTCTATCATCCCTAATAAGCCAGGCTATCACAGGGAGGGGTAGGGACATCGGTTTGCTCTCAACTGTTGTCCCACAAGCGAGCGACAACGTAAGACGAAGCGCGTTCCATTCGGTGAGCGACGTGGAGGGTCCAGCATGCCGGGCTGCAACGCGAACGCGACAAGAGCGATGTACAGTCAAAACCGATTGACTGGTCGTCATCGGAACCACTATTCACACCGTAACCTTCACTGCTCGGCCTACGCCAGCCACTGCCCTAAAACCACACCTAATCTCTAGCCCCTTCCCCCACCTTTCGATCCCCTAGCCCGCATCAAGCGTCCCCTAGTTCGCCGGAAAGCCATGGTGCGCCGCAAGATCACGTACTACAAGATACTGACGCTGGAGCGCCGCGCAGAAATCGCGGCGGCGGTCTGCGCCAGAGACCTCCGTTCCCAAGCTCGCTTTGCGGCGAGCCAATCCCCGAATTCTCTGGAGCCAAGATACGAGGAGGAGGAAGTCGATCCAATGTTCATGATGGAGGTTGCGGCGCAAAAGGCCCCTGATGGGTATGAGACGATGGACGTCAACTTCGTGCCGGCGTCCAAGTCCCCCATGGTGCAGGCCGACCAGCAGTTCAACCTGGCGATACTAAAGGAGGACCGGGAGGCAGAGGCTTAATTCAACGTGGAGCGAGAGCATGCCGCTGCCATCAAGGCTCTCCTACAGACGGAACCGGATGTCATGGATGTGATCCGGGCAGCGGAGGCTCAACTTGAGGCAGAGAGCGTGGATGCCCTACCATCGAGGCCCTCCTGCAGGCGGAACCGACGTCCTGGACTTGAATCGGGCGGCAGAGGTGAAGGAAATATGCCCTAGAGGAAATAATAAAGTTATTATTTATTTCCTTATATCATGATAAATGTTTATTATTCATGCTATTATTGTATTAACCAGAAACTTAGTTCATGTGTGAATACATAGACAAAACAGAGTGTCCCTAGTATGCCTCTACTGGACTATCTCATTTATCAAAATGGTTATGTTTTCCTAGCCATAGACATGAGTTGTCATTTTATCAACGGGATCGCATTATTAGGAGAATGATGTGATGGACAAGACCCATCCGTTAGCTTAGCACTATGATCGTTTAGTTTTACTTCTATTGCTTTCTTCATGACATATACATGTTCCTATGACTATGAGATTATGCAACTCCCGAATACCGGAGGAACACCTTGTGTGCTATCAAACGTCACAACTTAACTGGGTGATTATAATGATGCTCTATAGGTGTCTCCGAAGCGTTCCGGGTGTTGGCATAGATCAAGAATAGGATTTGTCACTCCGAATGTCGGAGAGGTATCTCTGGGCCCTCTCGGTAATACTCATCATAATAAGCCTTGCAAGAAAATGACTAATGAGTTAGTCATGAGATGATTTATTACGGAACGAGTAAAGAGACTTGACGGTAACGAGATTGTACTAGGTATGATGATACCAACGATCGAATCTCGGGCAAGTAACATACCGATGACAAAGGGAACAACGTATGTTGTTATGTGGTTTAAACCAATAAAGATCTTCGTAGAATACATAGGAACCAATATGAGGATCCAGGTTCCGCTATTGGTTATTGACCGGAGATGAGTGTCGGTCATGTCTACATAGTTCTCGAACCCGTAGGGTCCGCACGCTTAACATTCGGTGACGATCGGTATTATGAGTTTATGTGGTTTGATGTACCGAAGGTAGTTCGGGGTCCCGGATGAGATCGGGGACATGATGAGGAGTCTTGAAATGGTCGAGACATAAAGATCAATATATTGGACGACTATATTTGGTCATCGGAAAGGTTCCGAGTTATTCCAGTATTTTTTGGAGTACCGGAAAGTTACGGGAATTCACCGGGGAGTATATGGGCCTTATTGGGCTTTAGGGGAAAGAGAGAGAGAAGGTTGCGTGCCCCCCAAGGCTTAGTCTGAATTGGACTAGGGGAAAGAGAGAGAGGAGGTTCCTTCTCTTCTCTTTTCCCTTTCCTTCTCTCCTACTCCTACTACTTGGAAGGGCTCCCAGGTCTACTTGGAAAAGGGGAATCCTACTCCCGGTGGGAGTAGAACTCCCCTAGGGCGCGCCATAAAGAGGGTTGGCCCTCCCCCTCCTCCACTCCTTTATATACGGGGGTGGGGGCACCCCATGAACCCACAAGTTGATCATTGATCTTTTAGTCGTGTGCGGTGCCCCCTCCACAGAAACATACCTCCGTCATATCGTTGCGGTGCTTAGGCGAAGCCCTGCGCCAGTAGCTTCATCATCTCCATCACCACGCCGTCGTGCTGACGAAACTCTCCCGTGAAGCTCAACTGGATCAAGAGCTCGTGGGACGTCATCGAGCTGAACGTGTGCTGAACGCGGAGGTGTCGTACGTTCGGTGCTTGATCGGTTGGATCGAGAAGACGTTTGACTACATCAACCGCGTCACTAGATGCTTCCGCTTTTGGTCTACAAGGGTACGTAGACACACTCTCCCCTCTCGTTGCTATGCATCTAGTACATAGATCTTGCGTGATCGTAGAACATTTTTGAAATACTACGTTCCCCAACAGTGGCATCATGAGCCTGGTCTATGCGTAGAACATATGCACGAGAAGAACACAATGAGTTGTGGGCGATAATAGTCATACTGCTTACCAGCATGTCATACTTTGATTCGGCGGTATTGTGAGATGAAGCGGCCCGGACCGGCATGACGCGTACACTTACGCGAGACTGGTTTCACCGTTACGAGCACTCGTTGCTTAAAGGTGACTGGCGGGTGTCTGTCTCACTCACTTTAGCTGAATCGAGTATGGCTACGCCCGGTCCTTGTGAAAGTTAAAACAACACATACTTGACAAAAAATCGTTGTGGTTTTTGTATGCATAGGTAAGAACGGTTCTTGCTAAGCCCGTAGCAGTGACGTAAAACTTGCAACAACAAAGTAGAGGACGTCTAACTTGTTTTTGCAAGGCATGTTGTGATGTGATATGGTCAAGACGTGATGAGTTATACGTTATTGTATGAGATGATCATGTTTTGTAAAATTATCGGCAACTGGCAGGAGCCATATGGTTGTCGCTTTATTGTATGAAATACAATCGCCATGTAATTGCTTTACTTTATCACTAAGCGGTAGCGATAGTCGTGGAAGCAATAGTTGGCGAGACGACAACGATGCTACGATGAAGATCAAGGTGTCGCGTCGGTGACGATGGTGATCATGACGATGCCTTGGATATGGAGATCAAAAGCACAAGATGATGATGGCCATATCATGTCACATATTTTGATTGCATGTGATGTTTATCTTATTATGCTTATTATTTTGCTTAGAACGACGGTAGCATTATAAGATGATCCCTTACAAAATTTCAAGGTACAAGTGTTCTCCCTGAGTATGCACCATTCCGAAAGTTCATCGTGCTGAGACACCATGTGATGATCGGGTGTGATAAGCTCTACGTTCGAATAGAATGGGTGTAAGACAGTTTTGCACACGCAGAATACTCGGGTTAAACTTGATGAGCCTAGCATGTGCAGACATGGCCTCGGAACACTGGAGACTGAAAGGTCGAGCGCGAATCATATAGTAGATATGATCAACATAAGATGTTCACCATTGAAAACTACCCCATTTCACGTGATGATCGGACATGGTTTAGTTGATTTAGATCACGTGATCATTTAGATGACTAGAGGGATGTCTTTCTAAGTGGGAGTTCTTTAGTAATATGATTAATTGAACTTTAATTTATCATGAACTTAGTCCTGATAGTATTTGCCAATTATGTTGTAGATCAATAGCTCGTGTTTTAGCTCCCCTATGTTTTTGATATGTTCCTAGAGAAAACAAAGTTGAAAGATGTTAGTAGCAATGATGTGGACTAGGTCCGTGATCTGAGGATTATCCTCATTGCTGCACAAAAGTATTATGTCCTTGATGCACCGCTAGGTGACAAACCTATTGCAAGAGCATACGCATGCGTTATGAATGTTTGACAAGCTCGGCATGATGACTACTTGATAGTTTAGTGTGCCATGCTTTACGGCTTATAACCAGGACTTCAAAAATGTTTTAAACGCCACGGAGCATATGAGATGTTCCAAGAGTTGAAATTAGTATTTCATACTCATGCCCGTGTCGAAAGGTATGAGACCTCTGAAAGTACTTTGCCTACAAGATGGAGGAGAATAGCTCAACCAGTGAGCATGTGCTCAGATTGTCTGGGTACTACAATTGCTTGAATCAAGGGGGAGTTAATCTTCCAGATAAGATAGTAATTGACAAAGTTCTCTAGTCACTACCACCAAGTTAGAAGAACTTCGTCATGAACTATAATATGCAAGGGATGATGAAAGTAATTCCCGAGCTCTTTGCGATGCTGAAATCGGCGAAGGTAGAAATCAAGAATGAGCATCAAGTGTTGATGGTTAACAAGACCACTTGTTTCAAGTAAAGGGCAAAGGGATAGAAGGGGAACTTCAAGAAGAATGACAAGAAAGTTGTCACTCCCATTAAGAAACCCAAATCTAAACTCAAGCCTGAAACTAAGTGCTTCTACTACAAAGGAAATGATCACTAGAAGTGGAACTGCCCTAGATGCTTGGTGGATAAGAAGGATGGAAAAGTGAACAAAGGTATATTTGATATACAGATTATTGATGTGTACTTTACTAGTGTTCATAGCAACCCCTGGATATTTGATATCGGTTCAGTTGCTAAAATTGGTAACTCGAAACGAGAGTTGCAGAATGAACAGAGACTAGTTAAAGGTGAAGTGACGATGTGTGTTGGAAGTGGTTCCAAGATTGATATGATCATCATCACACACTCCATACACTTTTGGGATTAGTGTAGAACCTAAATAAATATTATTTGGCATTTGCGTTGAGCATTAATATGATTTGATCATGTTTGTTGCAATATGGTTATCCATTTAAAGTCATAGAATAATTGTTATTCTGTTTACATGAATAAAGCCTTCGATGGTCATACACCCAATGAAAATAGTTTGTTGGATCTCGATCGTAGTGATACACATATTCATAATATTGAAGCCAAAAGATGCAAGGTTAATAATGATAGTGCAACTTATTTTTGGCACTACCATTTAGGTCATATTGGTGTAAAGCGCATGAAGAAACTCCATAGTGATGGAATTTTGGAATCACTTGATTATGAATCACTTGGTTCTAGAGAACCATGCATCATGGGCAAGATGACTAAAACTCCGTTCTCCGGAACAATGGAGCGAGCAACTGATTTATTGGAGATCATACATACTGATGTATGTGGATCGATGAGTGTTGAGGCTCGCGGCGAGTATCGTTATTTTCTGACCTTCACTGATGATTTGAGCATATATGGGTATATCTACTTGACGAAACACAAGTCTGAAACATTTGAAAAGTTCAAAGAATTTCAGTGTGAAGTAGAGAATCATAGTAACAAGAAGATAAAGTTTCTACAATCTGATCATGGAGGTGAATATTTGAGTTACGAGTTTGGTCTTCATTTGAAAAAATGTGGAATAGTTTCACAACTCACGCCACGCGGAACACCACAACATAATGGTGTGTCCGAACGTCGTAACCGCACTTTATTAGATATGGTGCGATCTATGATGTCTCTTACCTATTTACCACTATCGTTTTGGGTTATGCATTAGAGACAGCTGCATTCACGTTAAATAGGGCAACATCTAAATCCGTTGAGACGACGCCTTATGAACTATGGTTTGGCAAGAAACCAAAGTTGTCGTTTCTTAAAGTTTGGGGCTGCGATGCTTATGTGAAAAAGCTTCAACCTGATAAGCTCGAACCCAAGTCGGAGAAATGTTTCTTCATAGGATACCCAAAGGAGACTGTTGGGTACACCTTCTATCACAGATTGGAAGGCAAGATATTCGCTGCTAAGAATGGATCCTTTCAAGAGAAGGAGTTTCTCTCGAAAGAAGTGAGTGGGAGGAAAGTGGAACTTGATGAGGTAATTGTACCTTCTCCTGAATTGGATAGTAGTACATCACAAAAACTAGTTCCAGTGATTCCTACACCAATTAGTGAGGAAGCTAATGATGATGATCATGAAACTTCGGATCAAGTTACTGCTGAACTTCGTAGATCAACCAGAGTACATTCCACGCCAGTGTGGTACGGCAACCCGGTTCTGGAAGTCATGTTACTAGACCATGATGGACCTACGAACTATGAGGAAGCGATGATGAGCCCAGATTATGCAAAATGGCTTAAGGCCAAGAAATCTGAGATGGGATCCATGTATGAGAACAATGTGTGGACTTTGATTGACTTGCCCAATGATAGGCAAGCCATCGAAAATAAATGGATCTTCAAGAGGAAGACCGACGCTGACGGTAATGTTACTGTCTACAAAGCTCGAGTTGTTGCGAAAGGTTTTCGACAAGTTCAAGGAGTTGACTACGATGAGACTTTCTCACCCGTAGCGATGCTTAAGTCTGTCTGAATCATGTTAGCAATTGCCGCATTTTATGATTATGAAATTTGGTAAATGGATGTCAAAAAAGCATTCCTAAATGGATACCTCTTAGAGGAGTTTTATATGATGCAACCAGAAGGTTTTGTCGATCCTAAAGGTGCTAACAAAGTGTGTAAGCTCCAGCGATCCATCTATGGACTAGTGGAAGCATCTCGGAGTTGGAATATACGCTTTGATGAGGTGATCAAAGCATATGGTTTTTATACAGACTTGCGGTGAAGCCTGTATTTACAAGAAAGTGAGTGGGATCACTACAGCCTTTTTGATAAGTATATGTGAATGACATATTTTTAATCAGAAATGATGTAGAATTTTTGGAAAGCATAAAGGAGTGTTTGAAAGGAATTTTCAAAGAAAGACCTCGATGAAGCTACTTACATATTCAGCATCAAGATCTATAGAGATAGATCAAGACGTTTGATAAGTTTTTTCAATGAGTACATACCTTGAAAAGTTTTGAAGTGGTTCAAAATGAAATAGTCAAAGAAAGAGTTCTTGCCTGTGTTGCAAGGTATGAAGTTGAGTAAGACTCAAAACCCGACCACGGCAGAAGATAGAGAAAGAATGAAAGGTATTCCCTATGCCTCAGTCATAGGTTCTATAAAGTATGCCATGTTGTGTGCCAAACCTGTTGTGTACCTTGCCATGAGTTTGACACGGAGGTACAACAGTGATCCAAGAGTAAATCATTGAACATTGGTCAAAATTGTCCTTAATTACTGGATGACTAAGGAAATGTTTCTCGATTATGGAGGTGATAAAGAGTTCGTCGTAAAGAGTTATGCCGATGCAATTTTTGACACTAATCCAGATGACTCTAAGTATCAATCTGGATGGGTGTTAAAAGTGGGAGAAATTAGCTAGAGTAGCTCCATGTAGAGCATTGTAGACATAGAAATTTGCAAAATACATACGGATCTGAATGTAACAGACCCGCTGACTAAACTTCTCTCATGAAGAAAAACAAGATCATACCTTAGTACTCTTTGGGTGTTAATCACATGACGATGTGAACTAGATTGTTGACTCTAGTAAACCCTTTGGGTAGTGGTCACATGGCGATGAGAACTATGGGTGTTAGTCACATGGTGATGTGCACTATTGGTGTTAATCACATGGTGATGTGATCTAGAATATTGAATCTAGTGCAAGTGGGAGACTGAAGGAAATATGCCCTGGAGGCAATAATAAAGTTATTATTTATTTCCTTATATCATGATAAATCTTTATTATTCATGCTAGAATTGTATTAACCAGAAACTTAGTACATGTGTGAATACATAGACAAAACAGAGTGTCCCTAGTATGCCTCTACTAGACTAGCTCATTGATCAAAGATGGTTATGTTTTTCTAGCCATAGACGTGAGTTGTCATTTGATCAACGGGATGACATCATTAGGAGAATGATGTGATGGACAAGACCCATAAGTTAGCTTAGCACTATGATCGTTCAGTTTTACTGCTATTGCTTTCTTCATGACTTATACATGTTCCTATGACAATGAGATTATGCAACTCCCAAATACCGGAGGAACACCTTGTGTGCTATCAAACGTCACAACGTAACTGGGTGATTATAAAGATGCTCTACAGGTGTCTCCGAAAGTGTTCGTGGTGTTGGCATAGATGAAGAATAGGATTTGTCACTCCAAATGTCGGAGAGGTATCTCTCGGACCTCTCGGTAATACTCATCATAATAAGCCTTGCAAGTAAATAACTAATGAGTTAGTCATGAGATGATGTATTACGAAACAAGTAAAGAGACTTGCCGGTAACGAGATTGAACTAAGTATGATGATACCAATGATCGGATCTCGGGCAAGTAACATACCGATGACAAAGGGAACAACGTATGTTGTTATGCGGTTTGACCGATAAAGATCTTCATAGAATATGTAAGAACCAATATGAGCATCCTGGTTCCGCTATTGGTTATTGACCGGAGATGAGTCTTGGTCATGTCTACATAGTTCTCGAACCCGTAGGGTCCGCACGCTTAACATTCGGTGATGATTGGTATTATGAGTTTATGTGTTTTGATGTACCGAAGGTAGTTCGGGGTCCCAGATGAGATCGGGAACATGACGAGGAGTCTCGAAATGGTCGAGATATCGATATATTGGAAGACTATATTCGGACATCAGAAAGGTTCCGAGTGATTCAGGTATTTTTCGGAGTACCGGAGAGTTACGGGAATTCGCCGGGGAGTATATGGGCCTTATTGGGCTTTAGGAGAAAGAGAGAGAGGAGGCTGCGCATCCCCCCCCCCAAGGCTTAGTCCGAATTGGACTAGGGGGAGGGGCTGCGTCCCCTCCTTCCTTCTCTTCTCTTTTCCATTTCCTTCTCTCCTACTCCTACTACTTGGAAGGGCTCCTAGTTCTACTAGGAAAAGGAGAATCCTACTCCCGGTGGGAGTAGGACTCCCCTAGGGCGCGCCATAGAGGGGGCCGGCCCTCCCCCTCCTCCAATACTTTATATACGGGGGTGGGGGGCACCCCATGAACACACAAGTTGATCATTGATCTTTTAGCCGTGTGCAGTGCCCCCTCCACAGAAACACACCTCGGTCATATCGTTGCGGTGCTTAGGTGAATCCCTGCGACGGTAGCTTCATCATCTCCGTCACCACGCCGTTGTGCTGACGAAACTCTCCCGTGAAGCTCAACTGGATCAAGACCTCATGGGACATCATCGAGCTAAACGTGTGCTGAACGCGGAGGTGCCATACGTTCAATGCTTAATCAGTTGGATCACGAAGACGTTCGACTACATCAACCACATCACTAGACGCTTCCACTTTTGGTCTACGAGGGTATGTAGACACACTCTCCCCTCTCGTTTCTATGCATCTAGTAGATATATCTTGCCTGGTCGTAGGAAATTTTTGAAATACTACATTCCCCAACAAGAGGCTCAACTCGTCGCGGAGCGCGCAGATGCCGCTCTCATCGAGGCCCTCCTCCAGGCAGAACCAGACGTCCTGGACTTGAACCGAGCGGCGGAGGCTCAACTCAACTCTGAGCGCGCGGATGCCACTGCCATTGAGGCCCTCCTGCAGGCTTAACTGGACGTCCTCGACTTGAACTGGGCGGTGCTCTCATCCGTGCAGAGCGGCTGAATGCTCCACGTGAACGAGTAGTTGGAGGCCGAGGACAACCACGGTGCAGAGACACATGTCGGCATCTACGGCTGGTTCACGCCGGCAGCCGAAGACGACGAGGCCGTCTCGTTCCGCGAGCAGTGATAGTTTTTCTTTATGTTGTTGTCTTTATGGATCATTTGCTGTGTAAAAACATATATTGTTATGCAAGTCGCCTGACGTGGGTCAGTCTACCATTTCAGGCGGTTGGATGGATATCCTACGTCTCCTAACCCTTCTTCCTCACCTCTTCTTCTTCCCCTACAGACCACCGCACGGGCCGTACGGATACTCGCCAACATGCGGTTGGATAAATATACTCTATGAACGAAAATTATCTGTCAGTGGTAGGATGGCTGAGTTTGGTTTGTTCACATGCGACAGGACGTGTCAGTGAGGGTGTGTTCCCTTGGTTGGGTTTGCGACGTGCATGAGCGACTGTGCATGTGAGGGTGCGGTGCGACCGCGGCGTGCAGGAGCGACCGTGTAAGGGGGCGGTGCGACCGCGACAGCCGTGCACAAGTGTATCTCCTTTTCATTTTGAAAACTTTATGCAAGCTTGGAAAAAATGTGTGGCGAAGATGGCAATGCAAGGCCTAGACCCAAACAGGATAAGTACGTAGTACTATGTACGAGGAGTACTAGTGTTAAAAAGAAAGGCCGGGTTTTCCTTCGCGGGATTAATCGATACAAATCCTCGTTTCACGTGTCAATTAATGCGTATTTTTTTCTCCAAAGCCCAAAGAGCTAACCATCTCACTCCTCATCGCTTGATTAATGGAGCGCCATGCAGACCAACCTTCCCACGTCCGCATACATGCAGGGGATATTAATGTCCTTGGTTGCTAGTACGAGGCAAACCCCATCAATTTTGCCTCGATTAGTGTTAGTGGCCTTTTGCAAATTGTAATTTTGATATACTTGCTTTGTGTACAAAAAAATGGAGGTAGTAACTATATTTGACTTCCTTCCCAATTGCAGTGATGTCGACGATATCTCTAACGTTGTGGTTTGGCGAAGTGCGTTCGATGGAGAACACCATTGAGGGAGACCACGGTAAGTCGTTCGCAAGTGCCGCCTGCCAGCCGAAACAACCGCCTTATTTGCATCCAGGAAGTCCGTTGAACCAAAGGACGTGTAAATGTACTAGTACTACTCATACACAATAGCGTCGTCCGTCCAGCTTAGTGCGGTGAGATGGTTTCTCGAAGAAGATGATAGAGAAGCGGAGTCAGCAAAGAGTGAAATGATGGTTGCTTCGTCCGTGCTTTGTGATTTGATGCCTCACTGCTTTGTGATTTGTGATAGAAGGGACAGGGGAGTAGACTCTGTCCTCTATATTGTACATGCATCCAAGCACGGGAGAAAGAGGAGAGACATTGCATTTTTCTATTCCTTCAATCAATCAGAGAGCTTTGGTTCCATCCTTTTGGCTTTGGCAACACCGTCCACAATGGTTCCCACAATGCCAAAAGCTATTTTCACATTTGGCTACACATTTTGGATGCCCTTAACCGTACCACTTGGTTTTGCTCCTGTGTGCTACCTATACAAATCTCAATTATATTGATCTAAAAAATTATAGAATCAAGATTAGTAAAAAGGAGGTGATTTTGCCGCGCGGATGGCGGGGGAGGTTTCTTAGTTTTAGAGGACATTGTCCTGGCGGTTTTCTAACATGCGGTCCCACGTGTCAGTGCTTCACCAAGCCGATCCGCTTCCCACATGAGGCAGAACAACGGCAGAAGCAACACGTGGTTAACTTGAAGAAGACGAGGGACAAGCGGATTCAGCAACGAGTGAAATGATGGCTGCTTCATCCCTCTAACTTCTTCTTTTTTAGCTTTATTACTTTGTCCCTCCAACTTAACTGTGGGAAAGGTGCATCTTTGTGATTTGATGCCTCATTGCTTATTACTACGCCGGCGCCATGACTGGGTGCTTCACCTTGGCTGCTCTGCACTGTATTCCGGTATGGCACGTGGACCCGGTAGCTTGATGCCCCACATGTCGGCGAAAGGGACTAGAAGATTTATGAAAGCGAGCGCTCCACTCTTACGATGGAGGAGTACACGACACGACGGCCTAGTGAATTGTCACTTGTACTGTATATAGTACTATAGTTTAGCTGTTTTGCATGATCCATCGATACAAACCAGATTAAACAGGAAAGGACAGGATTTTTCCCGTGCGGTATATGATACTGGCCATACATTTCAAAGGCAATTTTGATGTATGCAAACTGAATAAGTAACAATATGATATCTAGTAAAACAAAAAACACATATGATTTATTGTGTTAGAGTGTAGTAGTAGTGTTGTATTGCATAGTTGTTAGATGTAACATGCGAGAACTTGTAGAGATGTAGTTTTGGAGGGCCTACAGAGAGAAAAGTGTAATACGTTCACCAAACTTCAGAATAAGTTGATTACGGTCACTATATATATTTGCGGTGATTATATGGTCACTTGCTCATGGTTTAGCATCGGATTGCACTCTGTTGACCGGCCAAATAGTCTGCGTGGCACCATGTTGACTAGTTAAATTGATCCTAGTTGGTCCCACCTATCAGTGCACATAGGGAAAAGGTCAGATAAACACAAATTTACGCAGGCGCGACAAGACTCCACCCCGTGCGCGGGAATCACTTAGTTGTGTATGTGTCTGTCAGGTCCTGATGTGTGCGCATGCACGTGTAGGTTGAGCACTTGAGCGTGAGGGTGTGTGTTAGTCGTGTGGTGTACTAGTGTGTGCATGCATGTGTGCATGTGAGTGTTGCGTGCGTGCGTGGCTGCGTGTGTACGTGTGAGTGTTGTGTGCGTGCGTGGGTGCATGTGTTCGTGTGAGTGTTCCGTGCATGCAGTTCGTGTGCATGCGTGCGTGTGTGTATAATCACCACACCCGCTCATGTGTGTTAAAACAGACGGCTCAGCATACCAATACAAGGCCACCTTGTCCACTGTGCCCGCGGTCATGACTTCGAACTACCGTCCAATATTTGTTTGTCGTTTGTTTTCATTCTTACTACCATGCTGCCCGTGCGTTGCATGTAACATCAAGATGCATTTGTATGACTATTTTATCTTGTGAGAGAAAAGGATGAATGAGGGAAGGCCTTATTTTGTAAATGTGGAGAGGTGTGCGGGTTCCTTTTTGCAAAATTGTCATAGTTTCTTTCCAATCCGTCAGATATAAATCGGACGGCCTATATTGCAGGATGGCAGGCACACCATCATCACCAACTCTGTTTTTTATAAGAGTGTATTTTATCCCTACTCTTATAAAAAAGCATAGTCGGTGATGATCGTGTGCCTGCCATCCTGCAATATAGGCCGTCCGATCTATATCTGACGGATAGGAAGGAAACTATGGCAATTTTGCAAAAAGATATCCACACCCCTCTCCACACTTGCAAATAAGGCCTTCCCTTGTTCATCCTTTTCTCCCACAAGATAAACTACTCATACTAATGCATCTTGATGTTCCGTGCAATGCATGGACATCTTGCTAGTATTTTATAAGAGTGTAGATGTAGAGTAGATACAAGCCGACAGGTGGGCGCGATGGTAGTGAGATAATGTGATGCAACACTAGAGGTGCCACGTGGAGCATTTAACTGGTCTACTAGTCATGTCTTGAGCAAATACAGAGTTGTACGGTGAGCCCGTGACTATATAATAACCACAAAACATAAATGGTGACCATAATGAGTGGATTCTAAAGTCCAATGTACGTATCGTGCTTTCGCTTCAAATACAATGATCGTCACTGTATATATCGCAGGACAAAGATGAAACATGCGTGAATGTGCTGGGGGCTTACTTTTAGAGGACCTGGAGATAGTTGGTGTGCATACGTGAAAGGGGCGTAGAGGGGGGTATGCGATGGAGAGAGAGATGCTCTTCGTTTCTCTTTATTATGACTAACTTTATATATAGTATAAAAATATACAAATTCACAATGCGGAATAAATATCATTGTGGGCACCATGCAATGCAAGCGTTCATACTCCTCCATATAACTTTGTAATGTTGTATATATGTAGAAATTCTAAAATATTTTTTGGCCACACTTTATTCAAAAGGAATGTTGTATGCGAAATAAACATGAAGATAGGGCTTTTTAGATCAATGGGGTACATGATGTAACATGGGTGAATTTGTAGTTGATGCATTTGGCAGGGCCTAAAGAGGTATGTGTGTGTATTACGTATTCGAGAGAGGCATGGATAGAGGGGCCGGCAGGGGGGCGTGGGAGAGATAACACGATAAATGAGAGTGGTCTAGAGAGAGAGACGAATATGTCGTCATGACGAGAGATTCCCTTGAGTGTGTATATGCAAGGGGGGAGTGGATAGAGGCACCAGGAGCATATTTTTTGTGTGTCGTGTCTGTGTTGGTATGTGTGGGTGTGAGAAGATAACGAGACGTGGGGGCAGAGGGTGTGTCACCGCATGAGGTCCGGTGGATAGAGGTGAGGCCCTTCGTTTGGTTCCATCCTGCACCACAATGGTCGGCCTATGACACATTTAGGGAGACCCATGGATGACTAGTCGTACAAGACAAAGTTAGCATAATTGTGAAGGACTCTATGTCCACTGACAAAGCCGGCTAGGATTTGTAACCCTAGGTTCTCGGACTAAGGTAACCCCTTTATCTCTGATATTACTATGCATCCAACCTAACTTTAAGGGGCATCCTACAGAATGCTCTGCTAGAATCATACTCGTCGATTAGGAACAGAGGTGTGAGACAATGAGTGAGGGACAGGCCTAAAGATAATGTGCGTACATGAGACACATAGGCAGGTCTATGTATATAGAAAGGGTCGATGGGGATTGTGCGTGTGTATGCTTGCGAGAGGGCGAGTGCTTGTGATAAAGGTTGGTGAAAACAGTCGTAAATGGTTACGAGAGGGAGGGAGGGTTATATCGAGAGCATGTGTGCGTGAAAGACACCTCGGGAGAGAGTGTGTGAGCATGTGTGAGAGACCACCGATGGAGAGTGAAACTACACGTACAAGACAGCTGTACACATTGATTAAAGATATAAATTGTATCCAAATATTAGGATGGGATCATGATATTTACAATTCGCGTAAGGAACGGTCATTGATCCATCAGACATCTAGATTTTATCGAATTTGAGCATGTCTATGTTATTATTCGACACAATTGGTCCACATAGTTAGTATTTTGAACTCCAAACAATGCATCGCTTTAGCAATCGAATATAAATGTGAGTATAGTTCATGTTGTGTGTGTAAAGCACATTATACATATGAAAGTTACACAATGAACATTATAAATAGCTACCTATGAACTAGCATACATTTGAATTCAACTTAAGGTGGTTTAAAAAATCGAATTCAACATGAAGTCCATTCAATTATTTGAATTTGATAATATGGCATTTGTAAATCATACCTAAATTATGGGGGCACCAATCTTTGCTCTGATTTTGTACATAATAGCATATCTAGTCATGTACAAAATAGATTCTAATTTAGCTCCTCCATTCCAAAATAATCGTAGTTATAAGATTTTTCAAGTCACAAAATTTCAAAAAGAAGCGGATAATTTAATGAGGTTTTAAAACATACAAGGTCAAATTTAACGTTGTCTATTTAGGTCAATCCTCAAAGTTCAAGAGTACTCTAAACGTGAATGCTTGTGTTACAAAATTTCGAACAAAGCACCAAAAGAGCCTCTACTCGCCCGAAACCGCGTGAGACCAATATTTGGTAGTACAAGGAAATTACTTTTCTAATAACGCCGACCTATGAAACCTACCGGCCTGACGTCCAAAGGTCTAAACCGGGGTAGGTTTGTAGCTTCATCTAGATGCCACACAACCGCCTCCGAAAAACATTCATACACAATGGCCGCCTAAGCACACATGCGCGCGGCCGAAATCGCTCCCGCCCACTATTTGGGACACCTTAGATTACCCCCGACCCATTGTAGGTCCGAAATTTAAGAGGGGGGCAAAGTTTGTACTTTCCCCAAATTTCAAACAAGTGTGTCCCATCTTCTGTTCAAAAAAGCCAAAAACAAGCACGTCCCACACTGAAACATGGTTCTCCCCTCCCCCCCCCCGCCCACCCGTCCGAGTCCCCATTCGTACTCCGTGGGCGCGAAAACTACCTCTCCACCAGCCGCGAAACCCTGGCGCCCTCCGTCCGCCACCCCATTCCACCCATCAACCGTCGCCTTCCTCCATCACCCCGGAACCGATACCCCGACGTCGTCGTCCACCGCAACCTCAACCGCAACGCCCTCCACGGCTAGTAGTTGAAGCCGAGGCCGAGCCGTCCGTACCCAAGCCAGTTCAAGCACGCCGTCCTACGCCTCACCGCTGTCGCTCCAACTTCGCCACCCTCCACCGCACCGGAGTTGTTCTTGCTACGCCGTCTTCGCCGCCTCAGATCTGGTTCCCCTCCACCGACATACGGCCACGGCAACATAGTCAACAATTTGGCCATGGGTTCGTCCAAGCCAGCACCCTCCTCCAGAACAACGGTTTCCCCCACAGAAAGAAGAAGATCGGCGCGACATGTGGAGGCGACCACACCGGCAACCGAAAATTGTACTCCTCTTCCCTTATTCGTGCAAATCTTACGTGTCTGCTTGCACGGTATTCATCCCACAGAAGACACTAGTTGACCACTTCTTCTTGATACTAGATGTTCCTAGTAACTCGCGATGCACAAGGTTTCTCCTCATATACTATTTGACCTTAGCTAGAGGTCTGTCGCCCCTCTGAATTTCAATTCTTGGTCGGTTGATTCCCAATTAACGGAAGCATTCCCCAGCGTAACAGGCGCTAGTCCACCTATTACACCGGGGAAGTAGTGCCTCGGTGTTTATCTTAGGGGCGTGTGGGGCCTAGAGCTACTAGCGCCCGATCTGGAGGTCGGCCGGGATTAAATGGATGGCCTGGGGGCGCTGCCAAGCACGGTGGTGGTGTGAGCTCGAGGGGAGAGCGGGGCGGTGGAGGCAGGGGTCTGGGCCGGTGGTCGCTGGTGGTTCGAGAAAGATCGTCAACAGTGACTGGCGGGAGGTAGATGAAGGCCATATGCCCGTTCCTTATAGATTGGACGGTTCAATAAAAAATCGACTGACCTATTTATTTTTAGTCGACTGTTATCTTGATATGAGCACATGTGGTGGTGTGCTGGAGGAGTACCTGCATTTCCTGTGCTCATATATTACAAAATCATACGGGGTAGAATCTAATTTTGTTTGCCATGCAATGCTGTAGAGCTATCATATGTCTCCTATCATTTATTTTTCAGCCACCTGCTATCTGCTACTTTTACAGTGCACTAGTTCTGCACACACTTCACCCATACTCTCACTATTGTGTTTTTATGCAAGGGTATTTCAGACTCTGCTGCTATGAGAGAAGCAAAAAAGAAAAGAGAGAAGTCGCTCCAGCGTCGTAGAAGGATAGGCCAAACATGTTTAAGCCTTATAATAGATGCAGTGCCAGCGGATGCAGACGGTAAACGTGGCTATGAAGTTGATGACCTCGCTCACAATGAACCACCATCCCAGGTGCTTGCTTTAACTTCGCGGTGTCATATGTGGTTGCATGTTCCATATGGTGTCTAGCTTTTATTAGAAAGGTCGAAGTCGGTCTTTATTAAGATAAGGAAATATATTTTTTACATGAACCACCATCCCGTGAGCACCAAAAGACAAATAGTTAGTCAGGGCACTGGCCAAGCCAGTGACAAGCCCAGCAAAGAGAGGCATCACCTGAGAGCCAACTAAAAAGATGCGATGGTGGTGAAGTAGCCCGCCTCCCACCAGGCTCTCAGGTCCTAGATGATCATGCTCACCACTCCAGCCGGATGTCTAGCTTGTATTGCTTCCAATTTGGTTAAATTGCGTCTGCTTAGCTTACACATTATACCTTTGAATATGACATGCCTTTCTGCTTTTGGTACATACTAGTACATCTGTGTATTTACCATGTTCTTACATCAAACTAATGTTTTTGTGTATCCCTCATCAATCACTTATGATGAGGCAGTCAGGTAAGTCGATTACTCATCATTTAAAGAATGCAGCGTCAGCCTCCCGACATGATTCTCAAGAAACAGCAAGGCTAGACGAAGATAGTGAACGTAGCTTTGTAGTTGATTACCTCATTTCCCCTACACTAGCATCGCAGGTGCTTGCTCTAACTTCGCAGCGTGATATGTGGTTGCATGTTGCATATGGTGTCTAGATTGTAATTTTTCCAATTTGGTTAAACTGCATGTGCTATTCTGCTTAGCTTATACATTATACCTATTAATGTGGCATGCCTTCCTGTATTTAGTACATAGTACATCTGTCTATTAAGCATGTCCTCACATAAAACTATTGTTTTTTTGTATCCCGCATAAATCAATATGACGAGACACCTTCAGTATATGCAGTGTGATATTAGTTGCATCTTTGATATGATTTATAGCATGCGCTGCTTCTAATTTGTTGAAATGCCATTTATGATGGGACGCTTTTAACTTGGCAGAGTCATATTGTTTGCATCTTTCACGTGGTGTGTAGCTTGCATTGCTTCTTATTTGGTGAAATGGTTTCTTCTTAGTTTACACAAACAGTTGTGAATATGCCATGCCGTCCTGTTTTCGTATTATTTCATCCTGGAATCATGTGTTTGCCTTACATCAAAGTAGTGTTTGTCAGTATCATGCACGAATGAGTTTCGAAGAGTGAATTTTATTGTTTTTTTCTTGTCGGCTTTACTTGACAATTCAAAATCAATAAAGTGGAAGGAAGTTAGCAAGGTAGCAGATGAAGGTGCTCCTTCCAAATGGAGGGCCTCTACAAATTCTATTCCTCCATCCCCCCAAGATGATTTCCAAGACAACAAATGCATAGACACTCAACGTAGCTATGTTGGTGATGAGCACGTCTCCCCTAGTGCACCATCACAGGTGCTCCCTCTAACTTGGCACTGTTATATATGGTTGCATGTTATGTATGATGTCTAGCTTGTATTGCTTCTAATTTTGTTGAATTTCATCTGCTTACTTTACACATTATACTTGTGACTAAGACACGTGTCCTATTTCTAGAACATACAATATCTGTCTATCACACCATGTTCTTACATCAAAGTACATTTGTTCTGAAGAACTAAATTGATATTCGTTTTTCTTGTCGGCTGGACTTAACATGGCACAGAGCAAGAGGAAGCAAGACAGAACGACAGGGAAACGGAAGCGGAACAATCCTGCAGATTCTGCTGGTATTGATGGTGCAATAGAAGGTCAAAGTCCAGCAGAAAATTGTACCGACGGGGTATCCCGTGCTACATGAGCTGCATAACAAGCCAAACAGAAACAAAAAGGTGCCACCAAACAAGCAGAGACAACCCTAGTTGTTGCAACACCTTCCACAGTACCACCAGCTGCACGATTTACTCGTTGGTCAACTCAGCTAGCAGCACGTTCCCAAGCTCCCTTGCCATCTGACACTACTTCCGAAGCACTCTTGACACAATATGAGTTGGCAAGATCAGATGAACTTTGTGAGCTTCAACAGCAAGAAGGTAGTTGCTGGAGTCAAGTTATAGTTGCATGCTTCTTTATATGTAGTCTCACGGTCTGATGTACACTAACACTTCCTATGTTTGTTGTTGGACTAGCACCTAGGCGCAAGAGGAAACAAACATTAGGGATAATGCTCGATAGGTTAACTAAATCTAGAGGAGGAAGAATTGAGATCTGTTTTAAGGCAGGTTTAAAAAGGACATGTGATGCTACAGAGTCAGCCAAGTTAGTATCAGAGGCAGCGGTTGCTGTTAGGTGTCATGTATGTATCCTCCCAACATGGATTTAGTACATGAATGACAAAGAAGAAACCCAGTTCAACACCTTCCTTGACCATTTATCTGTAAGTATGGGTATGTATGGAAACTAGTAATATCGTCTTGCTCTGTCCAATACTTTCTAGGTTGCTGATAATGAGACTCCCATAATTTTCAAGAGATGAGGTTCAAGTTGGATAGATAAGATGATGCAACCAGACAAGCTTGCACCCATGTTTTCAAGTCTGCTCTGCGATAGTATTAGTATAACTTGAGGAAAACTCACTTTGAAGGCAAGGCTAACAGTGAACTTGCCCAAACATCTCCAGTGGAAAATATATCTGATGAAGACTGGAAAGGCCTCGTTAAACACTGGTCCGATCCGAAGTATGAGGTACATTATATATATGTGATCAGATCACATGTTGAAGTCCTATTTATGCATGTGACACACAAATATATCTTCTTGTAGGTGAACTGTTCAAAGAACAAGCCAACCGTACGAAAGTGAAATTCCAACAGATCACAGGATCTCGTAGCTATATTGCACACTGCGAGGCTCTTGTAATTAGCTGTTATTTTACTCTTTTCGCTGTTCCATATTATTAGATCTATATTGACTTGTTCCAAATGCAGAGGAAAGCCCACAAGGACCAAAAAGTACCCGAACCAAATGATGTGGAAATCTTCAACGATTGCCACACCAGCAAGAAGAAGGGCATGACTACACCAGTCAAAGCCGCTATTGTAAGTCCTTAATCCTCATGCCTTTTAACTACCACTTACTCTGACTTGTGCCTTGAACTGCATGGTTTGGAAATTTTATACACAATTGTCTTAGCATATCATTGCACCTTACAAGGTTTAAAAGAGAGGAGTGATGTTCCTTTGATCTTGACCTGTAATCTAGTTCTGTGCTGGACTTGCCCACACAACGTTACAATTGCATGTTTATCTGGTCTAAGTTGTTTTGTGATATGAATGATGTCATACTATGCTTACCGTATTATAAACTTTGTCTCTTTATCCTTAGCCCTCAATACAATATGAAGAAATAGACAATACATTAGCGATGGTACATGGTCATATGTTTGGAACCTGGTTTAATTATGTACTTTGCAATAAAATACAACTATTATTTTACATGGGTTAAACATAATAAGTTATGTATATAGACCAAAGCTATTTTGTTTGGTTTTACTGCCTCCTTAATATCTTGTGTTCTGGTACTACTAATGTAAAACCTCAACTTTTCACTGAGCTATGGAAAAAATGGTGGAACCGCCACCTTCTGAATGTGGCAAGGGAACTATAACCGCAATGTCAGCTCTTGCTGAAGTGGGTTAGTACCTATCCACTAACAGTGCCAAAAGCATGTTCCTGCGTAATACTGGCTTGGTTGTTAAGGCAATCTCGTCCAACAGCCTCATGATCTAGATATGCAAGCTCAAAACAATGTTGTATCTGCGCAGAGACCCTTTGTGAAACAAGGAGAGACATTGTTCGATGTTGTCAAGATATGCATGGTTTTGAAACCAGACTATCAGACATTTTCTATGTTGTTCAGGAGCGTAGGAGAACTGAAGGCGAAGGTTATGGTGCTCCATCTGACAATACAACATGAAAACATAACAGTCAGGTCAAATGAACTGAGCTTCTGAACTTCTGGTGGTGCATTTATCTGCTAGACTATTAACTTTTATGCCAACCTTCCTTTTGGTTTATAGTTGTAATTTGTTTTGGTGCGATACAAAATTTGTTCTTAAAGTGCAGCCACCGGCTGAAGAAAACATCAAGCCATTTTTGAATAGTGTATGGTGTTCCCTATATTTGCACTGGTGGCGAACTTTGATGCCCACCGGCTGTAGTTAACATGGGCCTCCTATGGGCCGTAGAAACAATGGACCTTCTAAGGGCCGTAGAAACAATGGACCTTCTTTCTTAAAAAAAAAACAATGGGCCTTCTACGTGGTGTAGAAACAATGGGCCTTATACGGGTTGTATACACAATGGGCCCTCTTTCGGTCGTATCATCAATGGGCCTTCTACGGGCCATATGATCGGTTGGCAAAACATGGGCCAATAACAGACCACATTATGGCCGTAAATGGGATAGAGTTGAAATCGTCCACTCATGGGCCGACCATAATGGGCCATCGTTAATCGACCGTATTTTGATGACGCTATGAAAACGGCACAACGTACTAACGGGACACAAATGGGCCGACTGTAACCACGGGCTGAATTTGGCCCACAAGCAGAAAATGACATTAGCGGGTCGTAAGTAAACGAATGTGGAAATGATCCCAAGAATAAATGGGCCCCAAGAAGGCCGAAAGATAACATGGGCTGGAAACGGCCCAACGGAATAATGGGCCATTAATGGGTACAAAGCGATACACTGTTCATTACGGGCCAGTTTCACCACGTGCCGTTAATGGGTATAAAGTGATACACTTTTCATTACGGGCCAGTTTTACCACGGGCCGTTTATGGGCCAAGAGTAATAAGGGCCTCATATGGGCCGAAAGACGTCATGGGCCATACATGGGCCGGAAGTTAAAATGGGCTGGAATTATATTGGATGGCCTAGATGACGCTACTGGCCTAATTCGGATAGGTCGTAAACGGGCCCTGGGTTAGCGGGCTGTAAATGGGCTATATGCAAACATGTCGTTAACAGGCTTGCCGTGGGCCGGCCCGCCACCTTTGACTGAGTCAAACGGGCAGGCCTTTTCACAAGAATGGGCCTCTGTTGGGTCGTGCCACGTGTCGACGTATCATATGCGCTTTTGGTCCAATGAGTGGATGACATTTGTCCCAACGGTGAGCCGACACGTGTTTCCTCTAGCCAATAATGATTTTACACTGGAAAATTGACATTGGTCGAGGCTGTTAGCGGGTTATCAGATCCAAAACAGGACCCGATAGCTTTATGGCGTTCTGTTACGGTGGATGCCACGTGTCGGTCACCCTTGACGAAAGCACTTCTGTGACGCGCGATTTATCGTCATGGAAGTGGACACTTCTGTGATGATAATTTTGGTAATGTCATGGAACACTTCTACGACAGCACAGGTATGACTATCTTGATTCTGTCATAAAATTGTCATGGATGTACATGCATGACAAAAAACACAACCTATTGTGACAAACACGTATCATCACTGAAGTGTATTTTTTTGTAGTGTGTGGAGGGCTGCAATATTAAACATCCAGTCTCCGTTCAGAATGGATTGTTAAAAACAAGGCAACTAAAAACGCCAAAATATGTACCTATCAGTCGGGGGCTTGACCCTGGGTTCCCTCTTCGGAACCTATTCGGACGCTTCGGACCCTTCGTCGGAGTCCAAGCTGTCAGGCAGGACCAGCTTGGGCCGGCACTGCCTCTTCGGGGCCTGAGGGGGTCGTACCTCCTCAACGTCATCGGCCGCCGCCCTCTTCTTAGAGTGCGAGGAGGCGCTTGCCCCCACGTCCTCATCCTCGTCATCGTCACAGTCCTGAGAAGACGGGGCCGCAGCATCTCCGGACTGGGTGTCTGAACGAGCTCTGCGGTGGAGGCCCTCCCTAGCCCCTGGTACATCTTTCTTCTTTTTTTGCCCTTCTGATCAGGCACCTTGTAGGGCTTCATGATCTGCAGCCTCTCTAGCTGGGCCAATCAAGGCTCCTCGGGTAGTGGCACTGGACTACTTATCTTCTTGGCCTTTCCCGGCGAGCCCTTCAAAAATCCACAAAGGAAAGCTTAGATCACATCATACGCGGTAAGACTGCCCGAACACACGTCAGGCAAAGGATCACTTACCTCCCTTGGGGTGTTCGCGGCGTCGAGGCCGATGTCCTCACCCTCGACCAGCCACTCCTCTTGAGGCTTGAACAGTAAGCCCCACACCTTGTCGTGGGTTGTGCCGAAGAGATACTGTACGGTAGCCGGGTCTTCGGGCTCATACACCCACATCGACTTGGCCCTTTCCTAGAAAGGTAGTAGTCGGCGATGGAGCATAATTTGGACCACATGGGTCAGCTTGGTGCCGGTCTCCATCACATTGACGATGCACTTCAGCAGCGCCTTTACTTCTGCAACAGAACCCCAGTCTGGAGTCTTCATAGTCCATGAGGCCAATCTAGCCGGGGGTCCGGATCTGAATGCAGGAGCCGCCGTCCAGGACACATCCCTTGGCTCGGTAATATAGAACCACTCTTTTTTGCCAAAGTTTGATGGTGTCAAGGAACTTGCCCTCCGGCCACTCGACCCCCATCAGCTTACTAATCATGGCCCCACCGTAGTCTGCATGAGCCCCACCAACCACCTTGGGCTTGACATTGAACACCTTCAGCCACAGGACGAAGTCACTATAAAACACTGGACAGAATCAAGATAGTCATACATGTGCTATCGTAGTAGGTCATGTTTTCTATCATGCATGTCCATCCATGATGATTTTATGACAGAATCAAGATAGTCATACATGTGCTGTCGTAGAAGTGTTCCATGACAATACCAAAATTATCATCATGGGAGTGTTCACTTCCATGACGATAAATGGCGCGTCATGGAAGTGCTTTCATCAAGGCTAACCGACACATGGCATCCACCGTAATGGGTCGCTGTTAAGTTATCGGGTCCGGTTTTGGATCCGATAACCCACTAACAGCGAGGACCAATGGGAATTTTCCATGCCGAAGGAACCACGTGTGAGCTCCACGTGCGGACAGATGTCAACCAACCAATGGACAGGAGGCGCCGATGACACGTCGACACGTGGTATGGCCCAACAGGGGCCCATTCAGGTCAAAAGGCCGGCCCTTTTGACTTGGTCAAAGGATAGCGGGTTGGCCCATCGAAAGCCTGCTAACGGCCTGCTCGCATATAGCCCACCAGGCCCGATAACTCACGACCCATTATGGCATTTCCAAATTCGGCCCACTAGCTTCATCTGGGCCATCCAATATGATTCCAGCCCTTTGTAACTTCCGTCCCATGTACGGCCCATGACGTCTTTCGACCCATATGAGGCCCTTTGTAACTCTTGGCACATTAACAGCCCGTAGTGAAACTAGCCCATAATGAACAGTATATTGCTTCATACCCATTAATGGCCCATTACTCCATTGGGTCGTTCCCAGCGTGGTATATCTTTCGGCCTTTTAAGGGCCCATTTATTTTTGGGTTGATTTGCAGCATTCTATAACTTACAGCCCATTACTGGCCTTTTCCGCTTGTGGGCCAAATTAAGCATGTGGTTAAAGACAGTCTGTTTATAGCCTGTTAATCCATTGGGCCGTTTTCATAGCGTCATCAAATACGTCCCATTAACGACCCGTTATGCCTGTCGATATAATTAAGCCGGTTATACTCGTCGGCCTCTTAAAGGCTCGTTATTCTCGGCCCATGAACGGGCGGCTGCAACTCTAGCTCGTTTACGGCCCATAATGCGGTCCATTATTGGCCCATGTTTGGCCAATCGGTCATAAGACCCATAGAAGGCACATTGATTCTACGGCCCGTAGAAGGCCCATAGGAGGCCCATGGTCACTACAGCAGATAGCAGGACCATGGTGACAACGAACCGTATGTTGCCCATGGTTATTGTGGCCTAGTTTTAAATAATAGGTTACTACGGCCACTAGAACACTGCGGAAAAAAAATTGCACTGACTACAAGCAAACAAATAAACAAGACAACAAGGAAATAAATTAGCAAGCAACATATGCTAGGCTATTACAGCTATTACACATATTACAACCACTTGACATCAAAGTTCGCCACCGGTGCAAATATGGGGAACAAAGCAGCATATTACATTCACTTGTTGTCAAAGTTGGTGACCATTGCAAATAAACGCCGCAGCAAAACAAGTCCAGAACTGAAACCACTTCACAAGAGCTCAAGAAACAATATCATGGGTATCCACCATGCTGGCAAGACGTTTAGCGAGCTTATTAGCTTTCTCTTGTTTGGTGGTTAAATCCTCTATCGCTTCCTGTTGCACCAGAAAGTATGCATCTGAATTCTCCAGGGACTCCTGTGGTCCTTTTGCTTCTTGTCGCAACACATCTGATCGATGTCTTTCAGCTTGTAGTTGAGACGAAAGAAACCGAACTGATTCAGATAGTGAGTTCGAGAAGCTTGTGGCAGCGGTAGTGGCCAGCAAATCGAACACTACACCAAGACATGACTTTGGGGTTGTCTCACTATCTTCAAGATAGTTTTCCTTAGCTATTTTATCAGCTTTTATTGAGACCAACAAGGATGTCTTACTATCCTGAACCTTATCCGCATTACTTCCTTTACCATTGCTTAATAAGGTACTCTTCCCCAATATTATGTCAGCATTCTAAAAGAAGAAGAAAGAAGACACATAAAAGGTTTAGCATGTAATATATGAAACTCATCTTGGTGAATCAGTTCAGTAGTATGGTGGACGTGATTAAACTACCAAGTCTTCTGTTGCCAAGTAGTACATAATAAAAGCATCAAACAAACATATATCTATGTCCTATGGTCACTTCATTGTATTGCCAAATCAAAATAGTTCAAATCATATCAGTTCAGGACAAAGCAGCATTGAAAGAATACAAGTGTGGGAAACTACACGACACAAAAAGATTTGAGATGGGTACCATGGATGTACATGTACAACAAGACCATTGGCTCTGTTGTGATCCTAGTAATGTGCATGATAGGAGAAGTCAATTGTATACACATTTGAAATTGAAATCAACAGAGCAATTTAGAAGAGCAAACCTGTTAAAAAACATGCTTAAACATGCATGTTGTGCCATTGGAGTTTCAATTGGATCCTTCAATTTAAAAATAAGTTTGTATGCGTAAATACAGTGATACAAGAGGAAGGCAGTATGCACCATAGCAATGGAATCTTAAATGGGAACAGTTGTTCTTGAGTCTTAAGCACTTGTTCTACATGAACAGAGTACATTAAGACGGAGGATATAGTACTTAAAAATAAAAAATTAGCTCATAGACCTTACCACATTCTTGGTTCGGGACTAGTACAGAACAAGGCGTTCCCAGTCATTGTCCTGTAAATGTGTCTCGGGAGAACGTAAGGGAATTTGATGAGTTTCTTTGTCAGTGAAGTATGTTTTCTTCATGTAATTCCAATACTGCCACCAAGCATTCTTCAAGACAGCTGAGGTATTAGCACAGGTTACCTCATCCTGAGTTTCCAAATCGGTCCTTCTATACAGAAAAATGGGAACATTTGATGTATTATAACCAGCATGGAGGTAGAATGTATGGGACAAAGCAAATTAATTGCCATGAATAACATTACTTACAGATAACTCTTGGACAAACACCTGCAACTGGCATTTTCCTTCATATTCAGTATAATATTTCCATGATGGGAAGATACGCACATAGGATTTAACAACCTCAAATGCGATAGATGCTAAACAACGAATGGTTGGCTGTGATTCGTCCACAAGAATAGGTGTACTAAATGGTGGAGTTGGGGTTCGTCATGGTAGTACTGGCGCTTTGGGCACTGGTGCTGCCTTACCAAGTGCTCTTGTTTGGGAGCTCTGTGGTGGAGACGGTGTTGTGTAAACTGGAACTGGATTACAATCTACTGGGGTTGGGCTTAGATTGGGTGAAGCTGGTACTCTGTCCATCATAGTAGGGGTACAATCAGCGAGAGACTGGGTTATGTGTGGTAGGGCTGATTCTCGTGCATGTACAACCAGGGTGCTATCTACACCAAGAGGTAGCACTGTTTTATTTGAAGACCGTGCTTTTACTCCGCTAGATACTGCCATCACCTGCTCCAGTTCAAATGGTTGATAAAAAAGAAATGTAGTTGAATGTACGGACCTTGTATGAGAGACATATGCGATAGATAGTGTGGAAAAAAGAGGGCACGAAATAGTTCACATGTCTATTGTTTAACTAAAAACGATAGCATCACATAATTTCACATATATGATGTGTATCTAAACTGGATGGCATAGCATGACATAATTCAAATATATGATGACTAACTAAATAGGATGGCATGAGATAATTATATGATGTCTTTAGTAAACAGGTTCACATGACATAATTCACATACATGTTATCTAAGTAATTAGGATCGCATGATATAATTCGCATATGTGATTTATATACTAAGCAGAGGGCGTTCACATATACGATGTCTGAACTAAGAACATGGTGTTGAATATTGTGTTTATGATGTCTAAACTATGGAATGCAAGACATCCTATGCATAATATGAGCAGTATAACCGTGCCAAGTTAGTGCATACACCTCGCTGGGGGAATAGGACTGATCTGTCTATGAATCCATCTCTAAGGAGCTATCGGGACCTAGCAAGAGATTTGCTTCGACAAGTAGCACTGTCTGCTCCGAAGACCTTGTTTTCACTCCTGATTTTTTCCATCACCCACTGAAATGGCTGATTCAAAGGAAGAGTAGTTGAATATATAAACCTTGTCCGCAAATGGAAATGTAATGAAGAAACAGATTGGCAAGATATCATTCAAATATATGATGCCTGGTTAAACAGGATGACATTGCATATTTCACATATATTATGTCTAGCTAAAAGAGATGAGATTGCATAATTCACATATATGATATAGAAACTAAATATGTGGCACTACAGAACCTGTCTAAACTAAGCAGATGTCATACATGATGTCGAAAGTAGGCACTACAAGGCAACATATGCATGATATGACCAACAACATCATGCCAAGTTAAAGCAAACACCTCGTGGGGTAAATAATACTGGTCAGCTCCGTCTGAATCAACCTCAGAACAGATATCTTCCTCTGGATTACAATCTAGAGTGGTGGAGGGTTTGCCATTGCACCCACCATCGAGCGATGTATGCATGACGTTGTATTGCCGCGCAAAGCTCTTCTCTTTTTCTCTGCATGTTCAGCATGACTGTGTACAATATTTGACAAGCATACAAAAAATATATAGTGAGATTATGTAAGGAGAGCATGCAGAATCTAGAGTGATGGTAACAACCAGTGGATACATCCAAAAATAATGATAGCAGGCTCATGGTAGCTTTAATTTAATAGAAAGACAGATGATGATTACTTTACTGTTTGTTTCCCACCCAAGATGAACAACATAAGCATACCTTAGCTGAACCAGATAATAGACGGAGATACTATTCATTGTTGCCTCGATATGTGCCCCACAAGCATTTTATAACTCAAGTTTGAACATTAATTTGCACCTGACTTGGAGTCTAAGAGGTGAACAAGACGATAAAGTACTAGGTAATATTAAGCAATGCATAACATAGGCAGAAAAAAGAGTGTGACCTCTCTTGCGGACCCGTGGATTTCTCACGTTCATCTGCTGAGTCGATGATGGTGATGCGGTTGCGGTGAGTGCCAGCAGCAGGGAAGGAGATGTGAGGCGGCAAAAGACGGTCCTGAGTCATGATGATTGGTATAGTGGATGCTTCTGTTGATGGAGCAGCTCACGTGAGGTGGACAATGTCGCGGCAGGAGCGGGACAAACCACACAAAGTTTTCTTCGACACATATATGTAACTGAAGTAATTCTGTAAGGGCTCCTTTGGCTTGCAGGATTCTAAAAATGCAGGTATAGGAAAAACACCAAAATAGGATAGGAATGCACATGGGAAACAGAGCATTTGTAATCACATGATTTCTATCAACTTGGGTGTTTGGTTCATAGGAATTGGAAGAGCAGAGGAATGCAAAGGAACATGGCCAAATTAAAGTGAAACCAAAGGAAAGTGTGTACAGTTAGAATGTTATTCTGCCACTGATGCACTTAGTCTTGTTTTCATGCATAGGATTTTGAAAAGTAGGTCCAGGTGGATGGTTTGCTCCATTCCTTTCAACGAAATGCATGAATAATTTAATAGTAGAGTGTAATAGGAAAGTTTCCTATTGCTATGTTTTTCCTTCACTTTTTCCTTTGAACCAAAATAGCCCTAATGGATCGACATGAATATAGAGTAATAAGTGCTGCGACAAGTGTACAACCTCTTTGGCGTAGCCGTGTAGACCTCAGCATCATTGGGTAGGTCGCTGAAGAAGTTGTGGCAGAGGTGGCTGTCGGAGGTGTGGAGGAAGATCCGAGGCATCTGTAGACGGCGTCCAGGGTATTGCCTTGTTGTGATGGATGGTTCCGTCCTTGGAGCAGCTCTGGCGAGCCGTAATACGACGAGGCTGAAGCCGTACAAGACATATATTGTTAATATCAAGTGGGATTCTAATAGCATCTCCAATAGATGATGTAGAATACATTAAAAAAGTGATAGATGTAAAATTTACATCACCAAAAAACACCTGACTACAGCAGATGAGGTAAAAACTGTTGACCCTGAACTTAACTGTCAAAACTAAAATTTACTATGGTATCTGAATGTTACTGTCAAAACTGAATGCACTGGTAGGAGAGATGCACTTCACATGTAGTTTTGGCCGCTAGTGCACTAGTAGTAGAGAAACAGTGATATAAATCACCAGGTGATCGAGAGGAAACACAGTAGCAGATAGCAGCCGGAGCAGCAGCACCTGGAGGAGCAGCGCGACCTAGAGCCTGAGCAGCAACTCGTGTAGCTACAACAGCCCGTGTACCAACATCAACAGTGTGAGCAAGAGCAAGAGCAGAGCATCAGCACGAGAGAGGGGAAGAGCAGAGCAGCAGTAGCAGCGCGAGCCAGCGAGAGCCGGAGCATTAGCAGTAGCACGAGACAGCGAGAGCCAGAGCATCAGTAGCAGCGTGAGCGAGCGAGATCCGGAGCATCAGCAGCAGCGTGAGCGAGCAAGAGCCGAAGCATCAGCAGAAGCGCTAGCGAGCGAGAGCTGGAGCATCAGCAGAAGTGCGAGCGAGCGAGAGCCGTAGCATCAACAGTAGTGCGAGCGAGCGAGCGAGAGCCGGAGTAGCAGATTCGCCTAGTATGGACGCCGCCGCTGAGGGAGCCTCACACTGGGGGAGAGCCACCATGGAGATGTCGTCGGTGGTGCTGCCTTCGAGGTAGCCTCGCCATGGGGGTGCGGGATCGAGCTTCGTCGGCGCCGGGAGGTCGAGTTAAGGAGAAGGTGTGCGATGCAATGAGTGTACAACCTCTTTGATGGCGCCGACTAGGCCTCGGCTCCGTCCGAGGAGTCGGTGAAGATGTTGCGATTCCTGTGGAGCAGGTTAAGGCGGCGCTGTAGGGATGGATCAGCCGTGATAGAAGCGGTCGTCGGAGCAGCTCCTTGGAGGTGGAGGACGGTGCGGTTGAACCGGAAGGACGATGAGATCGACAATAGATCCTTATCGGGGGAGGTGGATAAGGGACATCGAGCTGTTGTGGTGGACGATGTCCTGGGGGAAGAGGCTCCCACTGGGCGATGGTGGGGTTGCGGACGGCGGAGGGTGGGGTTTCGCGGGTGGAGTAGAGAGGTTATGGCGGCATGTGTTTTCTATTGGCGAAAAGGAGGTGACGGGAGGGGGGAACCATGACTTAGGGACGCACTTGTCCGAATGTAGGGTGTGTTACAAAAGTACCCACACCGATTTGAACTAGTGGCCCTTTCGGCTCAGGGTTAGAACGGGGATTTCTCATGTCGGGATTTGGCTGCAGGAGGGAGTTTTCGCACGGGTTGTAATTTCGGGATAGCAAGGCGCGGGGAGAAAGTTTTCAGAGAGTGCCAAATCCAATCGTTCCCTCAACGAGAAAAACAAAAAACAAATAATTTGGACCACACAAAGAGAAAGTCTTGTCTTGTTTCATTGTATGGATTGTTACAAATGCTATTCAAAACTTTGAATCCATATTATGTCCAATTAATTTTTTTCGCTGGCTGTATAATGCATGTAACCTACTCATGCGAACATTTTAGTGCATTCCAGATGTCTATACTACCGCTGCAATTCGAACTAAATTTGAATTCATTTCTCCATTTGAATAAGAATCTACAATCATGATTGCTGCCAAGTTAAACAACATTCGTATATTATCTTAACAAAACACCACATGTTTGCTATAGAGATAGATATGAACTATGTGATGTCGGATTTCGGGTTCCGCACATCCTTGGGAGGTTCGAACTCTGGGGTGCGCACAAAGAACACTCTATCCCCAGCGCGCTCGCCCTACGATTCTACAGCCTAGCTTGAAAAACTCAAAGAACAAGGGACACAGAGGATTATACTGGTTCGGGCCACCTTGCGGTGTAATATCCTACTCCAGTGTGTGTGGTGGATTACCTCGTGGGGTTGAGGATGAACTAATACAATAGATGAACAGCCTCCGGAGGAGAGGTGTTCTTGGGCTCGAATGACCTTGTGGTGTGTGCATGATGGAATGGATCCGTTCCCTTCTAAGGTTGGATCAGCTCAAGAAGAGATGCCCCTCTATGGTGGTGGCTAGGTCCTATTTATAGTGGCCTTGGTCCTCTTCCGAAATATCGGCGGGAAGGGATCCCACAATGACCAAATTTGAAGGGGGACGGCTAGTACAAGTTATCTTGGCAAAAGTAATATTCGCCTGCCAAAGCCTTTGGTGGTGATGCCGCGCCGGGCTCCACGATGACCTCCACTCTGCCGCCCTGACGGTCCTTGGTTTTGTTGCACCGATATGGAAATATTTTCCTGATTCCTCGGGACTCTGCACCCGCGCTTGCCACCCTAGCACCAAAGGGGAAACTGGTACACTACGCTCGATGGCGCCCGCCTGGCCTTGGACGTCATGGCTCACGTCACGTGAACCTCGCAAGGTGCACCTTGCATAGATATCTCTGCTCCTCGGGAGCCAGCCTTGGGAGACAGCCCCCAGGGAGGTCTTGTTGTCGTCCGCCTCGCAAGGGTCTTCAGTTGCGGTTGCTAAAGCTGGGCCGTACCAGGCCGCCGATGGAGCCACGTCACGGGCCGCAGGCAAGCATGTCTGGGTACCCCGTTCCCAGAACACCGACAGTTCCCCTGGGCCCAAGGTGCGCTCGAACTTGGCTTCAAGGCGAAGCCAAAGGGGAAGGGCGAAGCGCCGCGGGCCCTAATCACCTGCGGCCTTGGTCGATGCGTCACGACTTGATTGAACGTGGGTGTCCCCACTTCCCCACGATGCCTTGAAATTCGCCTGGCTTGGCGGCCGCCGTTGCTCGTATAGTTCCGCCTCCATCGCTGGCAGCACGCTCCCACAACTCCTCCGTTTTTTTGAAGGAAGCGGCTTTCTTCCATAGCCTGACCCGGTACCAATCCTCCCCGTCGCCATGGCGCCGAGCCAGAAGAAGAAAGGAAAGGGAAAAACCCGCACCTCAGCCCCTGCGCCTTCGGTCTTCGAGCCTGCCCTCGAGCGATTAGTGGTGGTCAACCAGGAGGGATTGGGCAAGGTTCGCCCCGCGCTCGCCGCTAACTCCAATGATTGGGGGGCGACCGTTACTTGGCTGGCTTCTTGCTTCGCGATTGATAGGGCGGCCACCAAGATCCATATCCATCTTCACGCCCTCTGGTTTGGCCTAATTCCTCCCTTCTCTGATTTCTTCAACGTTGTGCTCTCACATTACCAAATCAATGCGCTGCATCTGGATCCCCAATCCATCTTCCTCCTTGCCATCTTCGCCTTAGTCTGCAAGGCCATGGTGGGCATTGCTCCTTCTGTGGCCCTGTTTCGTCATTTCTTCTCGCAGCATCTTACCGATGCTTGTCAGCACTCGGGGTGCGTGACCTTCCAGGCCATAGCAGCGATGGCCAACTCGGGGATCGACTTCGAGCTCTCGCCGGCCGAGGATGGATTACGGAAGCGGTGGGTGTTTGCTGATGTCAACGACTGCAATCCTCTGCTCCTGCTTCCGTGGGCTCCGGCCGCCCCAAGCTCTGGCTGGAGGCATGCGAAGCTCGTCGACCCACGGCTCGCCCATGTTTGGTGTCGGCTGGCCAGGCTAAGAGACCTCAGTGTGACAGCGTCCATGCTGGTGAAAAAGTTCATCAAGTGCCGCACTGATCCGCTCCAGCGACACTCCCGTCTTCCGTGGACCTTCTTTGGCAATGATGACCCCATCAGGCTCCATGCGCCCGCGATCCCTCTTGAGGTGCGGCGGACGGTGTTCGAGCTTTTGAGGGGCGACTCAGCGCCGGCCAATCTGCCGGAGGAGGGTTGCCTCTTGTACTGCTGCTCCAACAAGGCAAAGTTCATGAGGCAGATGCCCCTTTTCGACGAATGGGGGTTGCGCCCGGCTGGCCTTAAGGGGCCCCATAAGAACCCCATCCCCTTGGTCCTCTCGCATGTGGATACCTCGGCACCCACCTCAGAAGCGGATGCAGGAGGAGGACGTCGCCGGACGCCGAGGGGGTGACAGCTGAAGAAGCGGTGTGCGCTGCAGCTCCCGAGGCACCAGCTCCTGGGGCTCTGGTGAGCTGCCACAAGGTCGCGGCTGGTGGGCCGCCACGGTCTGAGGCTCCCGAGGTCGCCCTCTCAGGAGCACCACCTACTGCCCCAGGCGACGGCGGTCGTGCCCAGGGCTTCGGCTAGCTCTGCTTGAACTTCGGAGCTCTCCGCATGAGGAAGGCGCCTCTGAGTTGTAATGGTGATGCCTACCGGCCGTTGAATCAGAGGAAGTACATAGCCAAAGACGAGTGAGTACCTTATCTTCGTGATTTCCTGAGTGCTTTGTTCCTTCCTAACCCCAAATGTCCAGGTCCCCGTAGGCTGGTGCGGCAAGATCTCCTGAGGAGCGACCCCCACCTTTCCAGGGCTCTTTGCTGGCCTTGAGTGCACCACACCGGGCCGCCGCCCACGGCGCGAGGCTTGCAGATTTGGTGAATGCATCGTCCCGGTGCCTGGACTTTGCGTTCCTTTTGTCCCTCCTTCAAGGCCCTGCCCGGAGTGTTGGAAGTGTGCCGTGAGCTCCTCCATTGATTGTCACCCGTAGCTGGGTGACTCCAGCCCTGGCTTCGTCTTCTATTTGCAAGGCCTCGTCTTGCAGCACTCCCGTTGAGGCCCGGAGTGTAGCTGGTAAGGCATGGGCCTCCTGCCCCCCGCCGGAGGAGGTCACGCCATCTCGAGTCTCCCCAACAATTGACGACATGGAGGACAGGCCTGGCCGCACATTTTAATTTGCTCGTGGGCACGACGCTGTCCGCCACCAGCTTTTTTTGGATGCGATGGGCACGCTGAGTCGGCTCGGGGAAGAGCTCGTTGATGTGGACGCCTGTCGGTGTCAAAACCGGCGGATCTCGGGTAGGGGGTCCCGAACTATACATCTGAGGACCGATGGTAACAGGAGGCTGGTGACACGATGTTTACCCAGGTTCAGGCCCTCTCGATCAAGGTAAAACTCTACTTCCTCCTATATTAATATGGATGAATATGAATACAAGAGTTGATCTACCACGAGATCGTATTGGCTAAACCCTAAAGTATAGCCTATGAGGATTGTAGATTCTCCGTTAGCCTCTACGGACTAAACCCTCCGGTTTATATACACACCAGAGGGCCTACGGTTTGTACATACCATCTTGCAAAGGAAGGAAAGATTACACCCGAACCTAAAACTTGCCATGACATGAATACAGGAGTCCTATCCGGATACGAGAGATGATCTTCAACTATGATCTTCATGGCCCACCAGTCCGGCCCACCAGGAGTTATCCGGCCACATGAGGACCCCTCGATCCAAGACTCCCTCAGTAGCCCCCGAACCTATCTTCGATGACGATGAGTTCGGCTTCCGTATTGTCTTCGGCATTGCAAGGCGGGTTCCTTCTTCCGAATATATCTTCTGCAAAAAGGTGTATTATGTTCGGCTCTGCAAGGTTAGTACAATCCTTAGCCTCGAAGACAAGGCTCTTAAAAGAAAATGAATAGTGTGTCTCTACTGACAACTTTTTGGTGAAGCGTAGCATCTATCCCACAAACATATCAAACCATTTTATTTGGTTCTAGTTTCGTGTTTCGAGGTATATCAACATTGGCGCATCCCATCAGAATAGAGATCGTGCCCGCTTATTGTGGGATCCTTATCAGTATGACGTGAGCACCCACACTGTGCATTATGCACGACCGCTTTGGGAACCGACGAGGTTTATGGCTAAAGTGGGGGGACATTCTGTATTCATAGCATTATAAAAGGATACCAATCCCTTTCATCAGCCACACGCTTTCCTCAAGCTCGAAATCTCGTACTTCCCTAGCCCCTACATCCTCATCTCTTGCGCCCATCGCTTTTCGTCCCTCAACCACCCCTTCCGTCCCAGCGATGGCTGGATCCGGCGCCAGAGGCAAGTGGGAGGCCTCCACGGTGACTGAAAAAACTCTGGAGGATCTCATGAGCATCGGCTATCTCGCCACCGATATCGTGCACCGAGTTCCTGCCAAGGTGATTCCCGTCCCAGAGGCGGGTGAGAGAGTAGTGTTTACTTCACATTTTGTTAGGGGGCTAGGGTTTCCACTTGACCCCTTTATTCGGGGTATGTTGTTCTTCTACGGGCTAGATTTCCATGATCTAGCCCTGAACTCAATCCTTCACAGCTCTGATTTCATAGTGGTGTGTGAAGCCTTCCTCTTCCTCTGCATCCCTCCACACTTCGGCCTGTGGCTCAAAACCTTCAACGTGAAGCCAAAGGTGGTCGATGGGTAGTACGCGGAATGCGGGGGCGCTATGATTAGCAAGCTCCCGAATACGACTTGGCCCAAAGGGTCAGTCATGGAGACGAACAAGGTCTTGCAGCAGGAGTGGTTCTACATCACCGAACCCCACGGCGCCAAGTGGGCAGCAGCACCTTCTTTCAGATTTGGACCCCCAGAGAGGCTGACCTCCTGGACTAAAAAGGGTCTGGACTGGGGGTCTCATATTGAATTGACGACTCTCGTGAGCTGTATATCCGGCGTGTTCTCCAAAGGGCATCAGCTCTCGTCCGTGGTCTAGGTAATGCTGGCTCGGCTAGTCCATCCCTGCCAAAGCCGGCCTATGGGAGTTTGACCCCGCCGGGGATAAGCCTCTGAAGCACCTCTTCGACTCTACGCACAAAGAGATTTGGAAGCGACCGAGGACGTGGGCTACAGTACGGCGGTCTCCTCCCCGGAGGTAATAGAAAACTTCGCCGAATATATATCTGCCCCCTTATTTAATGATGACAGGAAGTTGCAGTTTTTGCGTGATATACATGGCTAGATGAAGAAGGTGACCCGGATCAAGTGTCCGGTGCCTTTGCCCAAAGACCCAGAATCACCTTTGGTGATGGTGATGCTGGTCCCGGCACCATAGAAGGCGCCGGTCAAGAAGCCCAAGAAGAAGGGTAAGGGGGCCGGAGACAGCCCCCGCCCTGCGGACAAGAAGTCCGAGGAAATCAACATCCCCTCCTCTGACGAGGTGGAGGAGGATGAGGAGGAGGAAGAAGAAGAAGAAGAAGAATAAGAAGAAGAGCCCCGTGCGCAAGACAGGGGGGAGAAGAGGGCGGCCCCTGCTGACGCTGGCACGGCCACACCCCGGAGGAAGATGAACCTCGCGGCTAGTGCGGATTCGTTCGAACATAGCTTCGTGGTGAAGCCCAGGGAGAAACCCCTGCCCGAATCGTAAGTTTGTCCGGATTGACTGATGGACTTTTGTTTATTCAGTATTTTTCATACTTACTTAGTGTTACTCTCCTGCTGACCTATAGCCCTCCCGGAGGACACCCGGACGCCTCCTCATCGGAGGGGAACTTTCTAGTGCCTGCGGAGATGGAGAGTGACCCGCCAGTCCGGGCTCGATCGCCCGTGATTGACGGGGACACCGAGGTGTCTTCCCAGCGGGTGTCCTCCGCCCAAGGAGACGAGGGCGGGGCAGGTGATGGGCGACCGGGGGCAATACCTTGGCTGCTGTGGACCATCGGGAAGCAACCCCCATGGAGACCGAAGACGGGGGGGACCAAAGAATCCGAGGCCCTCCCGAACACTGACCCGGAGCCAAATGCGGCTATGGGGTCCGAAAACCAAACCCCCCAAGAGGGGGTGGATACGGCGGCGCCCGGAGTTAATCCGGAGGCGCCGGACTCTATGGAGGGAGCACTACAAGGTGCCTCCATCGTAGAGGAGCACCGCACCGTGATGGGTGCGGTGGTGAAGAAGATTAGGTCCGTCAAAAGCGGACTGAATGAAGCCTTCAACAGCTGCTAACAGGCTTTGAGGTAAGCAATGTAATGCTTTTTATGAACTTTATTATTTTTACGCACATACATAGCCAGTAGCCCCTGATGCTTTGCGTGACTCTGGAGAGAATCAGACGAAGTATCCATAGTATAGCATACTTACGGAGCTGAACTGTTGTGCGGGCTTCACTAGTTGCGGAAACTGCGCGAGATGCGGAGGTTGCCGAACTAAACCGGAAGCTCTTGTTGGCCAACGCGGAACTCGACCACGTCAATCAGCGTTTAGATGAGACACAAGGTATGCAGATTTTAAGATGTCAATAAGACTAATTAAGATTGATTAAGTATGTTAATAAACTCTGATATGGTATTCCGTATTACATAGTTGGCGCCACTAAGCTCGAGGCCCTCAAGGGCAAGGTTGCTAAGGCCAAGAAGGAGACCGAGGCGAACAAGGTAGCTGTTGACAAAGCGGCTGGCGATTTGGAGGCCGAAAAGGCTGAGTGCGAGAAGCATCGGGCTCGGATGTCCGAAGTCGAAGTCGAGCTGAACGATGCCATTCTCAAATGTGAGGCATTGGAGAAGAAGGCATTGGAACAAGCATCCGAGCTAACTGCGGCAGCGAAGACTACCCAGGATGCGCGAGGCGAGGCACGCAACGCCTGTGAGGAAATCAAGCAAGCGCGACAAAAATAGCATCTGGTAAGACATTTCTCTTACAGAGCATCTTCGGAGGGCAGAAGTATCTTGGGCTGACACAGTTATGGTGTTCTCCAGGCATGTTTGTTAATCTTCCAAGGAGCAGCGCAGATGCTGCCCAGTACTTCAAAGCCCAGGAGGGAACGACACGGAGAGGCTGTTTTGGTCGCAGTTCTATGCGCCAAAGCATTCGGTGCCCCTCAACGACCAGATGAAGCAGCTGGTCGAACTACATAGCATGGCGGGTTCGGCCATGAAGGACTTAATAGTCGGACTATGGCCCACTGATCCAATCCCAAGTAGCTACTTCGGATTGGTGAAGCGGCTCGTCGAGGCGAGTCCGCGGGTCGACGCATTGACGCGTTCGGCCTGCATAGAAGGTGCTCAGATGGCCTTCGCTCGTGTCAAAGTGCACTGGGCGAAGATGAATGCGTGGCATATTGCCACTGCTGGTCCACCCGCCGGCAAGGAGCACCGCAAGCCGGAGAAGTACTTCGAGGACGTCATCGACGGCGCCCGCCTTCTAGAAGGCCAATGCTTGAAGGATATTATCTTCGAGTAATTGTTTCCGGATGTAAAGACTTATGCTTATGAATCCGATGTATATAACTTTTGCGCTATTTATAATATCAGCGTCTTTTACCTCCTGTGTGACTGTTTATCTATCTGAAATTTTCCAGTCGTCGGCTTCAGCCCCCATGTACATAATACCGGGGTGTTCGGTCATATGCATATACACTCTTTATGCAACGTCTTGTTCCATGTAGGAGGTGTATGCGGAGCGAACCAGGCAATCAGACTATGCGACGTTATTGATTTCACTTAGTCGTAGGAGTTTGACATGTGGGGCTAGGTACTAGCACCTGGTGCGGATATGATATTCCTTCAATTAAGGTATCGAATTGCACCTGGCTGGGCAAAAAAAAACAACCCTTCGTATAACACGAGGTAGATCTCTATCGATCGTAGTATAAAACTAAGTCACCAGGTTGCAGACCAGGTTCTCGCCTATCATGACGGTCAGTTTTCGGCTTTCTCTACTAAGGTAATTGACCTGACGAGCCAGAAGCACAATTGCAGTAGTTCTCCCTTTACACCCTAGCCGAACAATTGGGAACGTAGGGGTAAGCACAGGAGACGGGCAACCCAACTATTGACCCAAGACATGATTCAAAACTGATGCATATAAGGCAAACATCCGGGACGCTGGAAACTCCCTATAGGTGTTCGGTCTTTTCAACATATACCGGGCTGACTATAGCCCCTGGTAATAGACCCTTATTGACAAGGCACATATGGCAATCTGATGTGGGAAGAGAACATTTATGGCGAGTGGATAAAACTCCAAACATAATGCGAATCAACCTGCTCTATTGATATCCCTTTATGGTACGGCGAGCCGCAAACTTATAGATAATGCCGAAAACCTTTTTTGGACATTTTACATGCCAAAAAGGTATATAATAAGAAAGAGAAAAAAGGTTTACACATGGTCTTAATCTAAAAAGAAACCTTAGTGCGGGTCCCTGCTACACGTCTGCGCCGTTTTCTCCTCTATAACGTGTCCTTGAAGGTGGGAGTATGATGGCCATCTGAAAAAAGGAAAAGGAAATAAACCTGGAAAAGAAAAATCTATCCAGTGTGGCCATAACAAGTCTGGTTCGTTTAATGAACCTAAAAAGATAATTTTAGAGTCCGAATAGGGTCTAGCCGAACTATGGACTATATGCAGGCGCCTCCAGTCATCACCCAAGGAATTTTTAAGGCATAATTATGTACTCGAGGCACATATGCTATCACCTTATGGGGTAGTCGCCGGGGGCGTAGCTATCAATCTTGCTTAGGTTCATCTGAGCTTCCACACTGAGGCGTGTGCCGGACACGTTCAGTTATGTCCGCTATTGATAGATTATCCGGTTTGAATAGGCCGTTTTGGACTTCGGCTGCTAAGGCCGCAGTGTCCTCCTCCATACGGAGAGACCGCTCCATATTTCCATTGACCGTGATAACGCCACGTGCTCTAGGCATTTTAATCTTTAAATAGGCATAATGCGGGACTGAATTAAACCGGGCGAAGGATGTTCTTCCGAGTAGAGCGTGATAGCCACTTCCGAGTAGAGCGTGATAGCCACTTCCGAGTAGAGCGTGATAGCCACTTCGGAACGGAGCTATGTCCAATGTTATAGAGCCCGTGCAGCGGGCTTCTACACCTAGTATCACTCCTTTTAAGGTCGTGCTGCTTGGCTTGATTCTTGATGGGTCGATCCCCATCTTGCGGATAGTGTCCTGATATATCAGATTGAGACAGCTGCCGCCGTCCATAAGGACTCGGGTTAGATGGTATGCATCGATTATTAGGCTGAGCACTAGGGCAGCCGAACCCCCATGATGAATACTAGTCGCATGATCCCTGCGATCAAAAGTGATCGGACAGGCCGGCCATGGGTTGAATTTGGGGGCGACAGGCTCAACGCCGTAGACATCTTGGAGTGCGTGCTTGCGTTCCCTCTTTGGGATATGAGTGGCATATATCATGTTCACTGTTTTGATCTCCGGTGGAAATTTCTTCTATCACCCTGTATTTGGCAGGCGAGGTTCATCCTCGTCTTTGCTCTGAGGTCCTTTCCCCTTGTGTTTGGCATTTAGCTTGCCAGCCTGCTTGAAGACCCAAAAATTACGGTTGGTATGGTTTGCAGGTTTATCTGAGGTGCCATGGATTTGGCAGGGCCTATCTAATATCTTGTCCAGGCTAGATGGACCATCTTTATTGCCTTTAAATGGCTTCTTTCGTTGACCAGGTCTGGAGCCGCTGAATCCGGTGTTTACCGATGTATCCTCTGGGCTTCCAGGATTATTTCGACGTTTATTTTTGTTACGTTGTGGCTTTCCATTGCCGTCCATGGCTCCGGATGTTCCAGGGTCGCTGGTACTGCTACGAGCTAACCAGCTATCCTCACCCGCGCAAAAGCGGGTCATGAGTGTAGTTAGAGCTGCCATTGTCCTCGACTTTTCCTTTCCAAGGTGTCTGGCTAGCCATTTGTCCCGGACTCTATGCTTGAAGGCCGCTAAGGCTTCGGCGTCCGGACAATCGACAATTTGGTTCTTCTTAGTGAGAAACCGATTCCAGAGCTTGCGGGCCGACTCCCTTGGTTGTTGTATAATGTGACTTAAATCGTCAGCGTCCGGGGGCCGGACATAGCTCCCTTGAAAATTGGCCTGAAAAGAATCCTCAAGTTCTTCCCTACTCCCAATGGAGTTCTCTGGGAGGCTGTTTAGCTAGTGCCGAGCCGGTCCTTTCAGCTCGAGGGGTAGATATTTGATGGTGTGGAGATCATCTCCTTGAGCCATGTTGATGTGAAGAATGAAGTCTTCTATCGAGACGGCAGGATCCGTCATTCCATCGTACGCTTCGATGTTCACGGGTTTAAACCCTTCGGGAAAATCATGATCCGGTACCTCATCGGTGAAGCATAGAGGGTGTGCGGTGCCCCTGTATTTTGCTATGTCATGGCGTATGTCCGATGGGTGTGATGTCCGGTATTGACCCCGAACTGGTATATTACCGGCGCGATTGGCTTGATAGCCGTTGTGCCGTGCGGGAGCTCGGTCCCTAGGTCCGTAGATGGACCTGGTGTTGCTAGCTTTTCTGTTCAGGTCCTCACGCAGATCGTGTTTTTGGACTTGAGCCGCATCCTCCTTTCCTTTATGGGGTGGTGGTGCGGGCTTGTGTACGCCGTTGCTAGCAACTCTGTCTCGTCCGCGAGGTGGTCGGTCCGGCTTATCGGCGGTGTTATTCTTCGGCGGTATAGGCGCTGCGGCCTCGTCGTCGAATTCAGGCAGCAGTTTACGCTTAGGATAGCCTTTGGTTTGGCCGTTGTAGCCATGTTTCTATTCAGCGTCTAGTACCTCGTTCCATCTATCATTGAGCGTGTCCTGTGCGGCTCGAAGCCGTCTCTGCTACTTTTTCAAGCTCCTTGCGGTGGCAATAAGCCTCCGATGGAAACGCTTTTGTTCAGAGGGTTCTTCTGCGATGATATATTCTTCGTCGCCCAGGCTAACCTCTTCTTCGAATACAGGTTCGTAGTTACTGTCTTCGGCATCGCTATCATCGGACAGCGGCTTCGGACTATGTTCGCCGTCCTCTCGCTCTTCCTGCTCCATCGCTAGGTCTGCGGGGTCTTCGGCTTGTTCCGGAGTGTCGCCGTCGTTAGTGACAGTTTTGCTATTTCTTCCTTTACGGGATTTAGTTAGGCGCTTTGGACGCTGGCGTTTGGGAGGTTCTTCGACGGGCTTGTCCTCTAAGGGATTGTTTTCTTCGTCGCCCTCCTCCTCCTTAGGTGTATCCACCATGTATATGCTCTATGAAGACGTAGCTGCCCACTGCCCGATTATGGGATGGCTTTGATCTGGATCCGCTTCGGCTTCGATGTCCATCCCTTCGAAGTCTTCAGAAGCATAGTTAAGTAGATCGGTTAGATCTTCAACCATGGCTACCAAGTGGGTGGTGGGTGGGGAGCAAAATTCTCCATCAGCTTCCAGTTCGAACTGGATACAATGTGGTTGTGTGTCCCCTTCTAGGGAGAGGGATCTTAATGACTTTAGCATGTTGCCGAAGGGTGAGTGCTGGAAGATATCTACAGCATTGAATTCGGTGATAGACGCCTAATCTGGCTTGAAGGGCGCAGATGCACGTGATTCAGAATCTGAGGCCGGAATTAGGTCCAGGGTTCCGACAACACTGACCCCGCCTAGAGTTGGGTATATGTGAGGCTCCAACGCCGTGGAGTCTGCGGGTTTCGTGGCAGGGTTGAGCTTCCCATCCTTGGGTGATGCGATATGTTCCGGATCTAGGGCCAGAACTGCTACAGGTGCTATTTCCTGATCCGATGATCGAGCTCAAATCCGTCGAAGATCAAGTCTCCACGGATATCAGCAACGTAGTTTAAGCTTCCGAATCTGACATGATGGCCAGGGGTGTAGCTCTCAATCTGCTCGAGGTGGCCTTCAGTGTTGCCGCGAAGCACGAAGCCGCCGAACACGAAGAGTTGCCCGGGATGGAAAATTCCCTCGGTGTTGCCATCGTTGTTGATGACACGATCCATCAGTCCTTTGGTCGACGACATAGTGGAACTCTCAATGAAAGCACTAGTGTCAAAACTGATGGATCTCGGGTAGGGGGTCCCGAACTATGCGTCTGATGATCGATGGTAACAGGAGGCTAGTAACATGATGTTTACCCAAGTTCAGGCCCTCTCAATAGAGGTAAAACCCTACTCGTTGCTATATTAATATGGATGAATATGAATACAAGAGTTGATCTACCACGAGATCATATTGGCTAAAGCCTAAAGTCTAGCCTATGAGGATTTTAGATTCTCCGTTAGCCTCTATGGACTAAACCCTCCGGTTTATATACACATCGGAGGGGCCTAGGGTTTGTACATACCATCTTGTAGAGGAAGGAATGATTACACCCGGACCTAAAACTTGTCATTACATGAATACAGGAGTCCTATCCGGATAGGAGAGATGATCTTCGACTATGATCTTCACGGCCCACCAAGAGTTATCTAGCCACATGAGGACCCCTCGATCCAGGACTCCCTCAACGCCCGCCTAGAGACAGAGGAGCTTCGGCTGGTGGACGAATGGTGTCGGTTGAAGGTGGTCATCAACCTCGGGCATCTCCGACATGAGTGCGGAAGCACGAAGGCCGAGGTGTCCCTTGCGACCTCATGTGAAGCTAGCGCCCAGGCTTTGGAGGAGGCCAGGAATGCAGATCACCACCGAGAGGTCGCCGAGGAGCGCCAACGGGAGCTTCTGGCCTTGGATGATTCCCTCGAGCAGCAGGTCGAAGCGTGCAAGGCAGTCTTTGCGTCAATGAGGGGGGCGCCTTCCGAAGTGGAGGAGATCTAGAAGCACGAGGAGGCACTGATGCAGGAAGCCTTGGAGCACAGCTTCGAGCATGAGCAGCTGGAGACCAGGGAGCGCCATGTGACCCTGGCCGAGGACGCCATCTCGACGCGTGAGGCCAAGATTCAGGAGGAGGTCGACCGGAGGGTGGCGATGGCTTGTGCAGATCTTGCTAACGAGTACGACCTGAAGTTGAGGCTCCTGTAGGCATAAACTGATGGGAGGACCGCCGTCCTTATGATGAGACTAGAAGAGGCAGAGCAGCGCGAGAGGACCGCCACCGCTTGCCCAGACTTCTGATCAGGCCGAGCTGGGCTCTGCGCGGGCCAACCTAGTTTTACTCCAGTGGCAGGTTTATAAAGTTGCGGTCCTCGCGCTGCAGAACACTGAGGAGGCCTGTCGTCGGCAGACTCTGCAGTGCGAGCATGCCCCCATGCTCCAGGCTCTCAGGGTGAAGGCTAACTGGGCGCTAGGAGTCATCTGTGAGGAGAGTGTCCCACGTCCCCACACGGAAGATTACGTCGGCCACCTCTCCTTATTCACCGAAGTCGTGACGCGCCTGGAGGGCCGGGTTGCGAGGGCTCGCGAGCTCGTCGAGGAGAAGAGTCGGGGTCTCCTTGGGCGTGCATTCTCGCGCGTCTTCAGTCGTGTTCAGAACCTCGACCCTCACTTTGATTTCGACACTGTCATAGCCCCATGCCCGCGCCTATCCGGGACAACCTGGCGCACAGGGTGGATGACCACGTGGATACCTTGGTCAGGGTGTTCGCCACTGAAGACGACGAGGCGATGGTTGTGGTGAACGAAGATGGCTTGGTCGACAATGGTGAAGACGACGACGGAGATAACGCTAGCAACGCGTACGAGAGCGACTAGGGCGCCGTTGTGGGCAGCATGTCTGGTTGGGCCCGTAGTCCTGCGCTTGAACCTGCATGTAAAGACTTGGGCACAACCCGACAGGGCGTGATATAATTTTGGAGGGGAGGCCCCCTGGTGTATGTAAATTAAGGTTCTTCCTTTAAGCTAGACCTGGAACTTGCCTTCCTGACTTGTGGGCTTCTGAGTAGGGTCGTGGCCAAGACTCACCTTGATCCTAGCAGCTGTTGAGCGCGTCCTAACGTAGTCGGCGTGTCCTCCTCCCAAGGGGAGCCTCCTGGTGGCCCACCAGGTTTTAGGCCTCTTGAGTGGCCTGCTGATTCACCCGAGGAAGCCTCACGAGTAGCGAATGCCAGGTTATGGTAGGGCGTGCGCGTGGTGACGTCATGGTGATGGTTCTCCTGACCCTAGGGTGCTCACCGCCGCCCGGGCTTGCCCGAGTGGGGTTGACGTGCCTGTACTACACCCTGTTCCGCATGCAAGGTGCTCGCTAGGGGAGGGGTAGCAGGCACGAGCCTCGATTAAAAGCACGCAACCGAAACGCAAGAAATCCACACGAACACGAGAAGATTCCCCCAAAGCTTTCTAGAAAAGAGACTCCAAGTTCAATGCAAAAAGTGCGACGAATCGAGTTACGGAAAAGGGGATGAAAGCAAACGGCCGCGTCAGGCACCTAGCTAGTATTCTTGTCTTCCATCAACGCGGAGCTAAGTGCATTCACTGGCTGTGAGCATAGTCATTGGGGGACAGTGTCGACGGCCAGCGCGGAGCATGGTGCTTCCACTAGGACGTGGGTGGGAGCCCCCGAGACCCGAGGGCGGCTCTCCGGAGACTCCGGGGCATGTACAGCCTCACTCATTATTACGTGAGAGTGTCACAGGTGGAGACCTTCACAGGCGTGAGCCTTGCTTCATATCTCCAGAATAGGGCCCTGCGCCACCCCCGACCATCGTTGGGGCGTCTGGAAACCAGGACAAGACCAAGGGGCAAGGGGGACACTAGTGGTGCCCTCGGCGACCATGGGCCCTCCGCCAGGGGGAAGGGCTCTCCGGCGCCTCACCCGCCAGAGGACCTACCTCCGTGCAGCGCCTTGCTTAATGCGGTGCACGGAAGGACCTGGCTCCGGGCTCCTCTCGCGCAGCTCCCAGAACGACACTTCCTCCTGGAGCGGAGCCGCTGCTCTACGGTCTCTGACTGTCACCGCGGGCTGGTTCTCCTGCGGCGCATGGTTAGTCTACCCCTGCTCCCGAGATACTGGTTGTACCTTGCCGTCGTTGTCGCTGAAGGGGTCGGTGAAGCCTTCGGGCAACACACGGGAGGCCTCCGCTTTGGGCGTTCCACCGTCCCATCTTGGCCCAGGGAACAACCCAGGGCCTTCTCCCGGGACGTGCTCCTGGTTCACCATGCGACGCACATAGGCCTCCGTGATTGCCCAGCCAAAGCCATCACCTGGGTGCCTCACGCCTTGAGGCAACAACGATGGTGCCTAGCCCCGGTGGCCGCCGGGCGGCATCCCGTCGTGTCCTCGCGGCAGACCGCATGTTGCCGCCACTCCTAGCGTTGGTGATGCAGAGGTAGGGACGGTTGCGCTAGTGTCCATGTTGGCGCCATCTGGCCCTCCTAGCGCTCCGAGGGACGCGCGTGCTCGCCGGGGCCTTGCACGCGCTTCCGCTACAACCTGAGGCGTGGGCATAGTTCAGAAAGGCGGCGTACCTCTGCAGGCTGCGTCCAGTAGTTCGGCGACGCACTCCTGCAGCACATCGCCGCCGCCCTTAGACAACCTGCACCGTAGCAGCTCCCGAGCCACGATGAGCGCGGCCTGCATGTTCGCCTGCTCCAGCCTGGTGTGAAGCACCGTTGCTGCAGTGTAGTTTGACGACCGCGAGGCGGCGCGTGTGCGCCATGGCGTGAGGGTGGAGTGCGCCGGTCCACGTCGCACGCGTCCCGCGGCATTGGGTGGCGTGCGGCCAGCCTGAAGGACGGAGTTGATGTCTTCCTGGGTGGTCGAGGGTGCCTGGACGGGCCAGGTATCCCAACGGTCGTTATGGGCCCTCGCATCGTCGGCCATCGGGATCGTCGGGAGGCGGTGAGCTAAGACACAAGAGAGGCTTGAGCGCACCCCTACCTAGCGCGTCAAATGTTAGATTTCGGATTCCGCAAACCCTTGGGAGGTTCGAACTCTCGGGTGCGCGCGAAGAACACTCTCTCCCCAGCGCGCTCGCCCTACGATGAGGATGAACTAGTACAATGGATGAACAGCCTCCAGAGGAGAGTTTTTCTTGGGCTCGAATGAGCTTGTGGTGTGTGTGGGATGGAATGGATCCGATCCCTAAGGTTGGATTAGCTCAAGTTGAGATGCCCATCTATGGTGTTGCCTAGGTCCTATTTATAGTGGCCTTGGTCCTCTTCCCAAATATCGGTGGGAAGGGATCCCACAACAGCCAAATTTGAAGGGGAAGAGCTAGTACAAGTTATCCTGACAAAAGTAGTCTTCGCCTACCAAAGGCTGTGGTGGTGACGCCGCCACGGGCTCCATGATGACCTCCACTCTGCCGCCTTGACGGTCCTGGGTCTTGTTGCACCGATACAGAAACCTTTGCCTGATTACTCAGGACTCCGCACCTGCGCTGGCCCCCCTAGCACCAAAGGGAAAACTGGTACACTGTGTGCGCTGGCACCCGCCTGGCCTTGGACATCATATTTCTCGTCACGCGAACCTCGTGAGGTGCACCTTGCATAGATATCTCCGCTCCTCGGGAGCCAGCCTAGGGAGACTACCCCCAAGGAGGTCTTGCTGTCATCCGCCTTACGGGGCTTGGCCCCTCGTGAGGGTCTTGAGTTGTGGTTGCTGAAGCTGGGCCGTACTAGGCTGCCGATGGAGCCACGTCACGGGCCGTAGGCAGGCAGGTCTAGGTACCCCTGTTACCAGAACGCCAACATGTGCACTATATCAACTCGAATTCAAAAATTTGACAATTGATGTCGATTCCAAATAATATTACATTTGATGTACTAACTAGATCTTCATAATCTGAACCATGTTTCATATGTACACTGTGTTTATCACACGAAGTATAGTGCCCCGCCCCCTACATTATGACATGTATTTAGCCTTGAGCTGCAAAAGCCACACATTATCACAAATTTAAAAAAAGTGTGTATGTAGTATAACATGCTCATAACCATTATCTCTTATTCATGCATGGGTCAAAAAATACTATGATCTCTTATTCAAATATTCGAATCCTCCCTCAGCATCCTCTCGCCATTGTGCACGTTCGTTATTTTGCTTAGGGTGTTCTCCCATGGTGTCTGCAGGTTCCCCATCCCCTTCTTTTCGTTACACACACCGATCGTTATACCTCTCTAGCCAGGTCTGGGTACCACAAACACATGTTTTCCCTCTTATCTTCTTAGCGTCCATGACTCCATGTGTCTAATATTGTCCCACACAAATGCACACTCTCGCCCCTCTTTTCATCGCACTCACACACTCGTTCCCCTCTCGACATAGTAGGTCTCTCACACTGGCCACCTTCTAGCCGCATACCTCTCTCTCTGTCCATCTCTCCGTGCCTTATTTGCCTCTAACACATGCATGTATACCGATTGATCTCCCTACATATAGCTTGGTCGAACATAACTCTATTTCCCCACGCACCGTTCGATGTACCTCACTCCTCACTAGTTATGTCTCTCACTTTCTTCGACACACATCGATTGATTTACCTATATAGCTAGGTCTGTGTCGGGGAAAATATACAGTGGTGTGTGTTTTTCCCTGACTCGTGCACGGACAAGCCAAGGCCAGGCCAAGATGTACAAGAAACCAAGAGATTCAGAGTATCAGCTCAGATCAGAGAGACCAAGGGCAAGCTAGAGAAGCAAGACATCACCAAGAAAAGGGCCTCCCTTGCCGGGCAGGCGAGCCCGGCAAGGGGCGTGGCCACCCCCGGAAGCAGATAACATAAACACCCCGGCAGGGCCTGCCGGGGGCTCGCGGAGGCAAAACCACCTCACCAACCACTCAAGCACGACCCACGTCGTCAATCAATGTGGCTTCTACAGGATCGAAAGTATGTCTATAGGGGGGTGATTAGACTACTTGACCAAATAAAAACTTAGCCTTTTCCCAATTTTAAGTTTTGGCAGATTTTAGCAACTTAGCACAAGTCAAGCAATCTTCCTAAACATGCAATTCTAGAGTTGTGGTAGTCGAAAGTAGATCATTGCATGTGAAGATAAAGGGAGGGGTTGGAGATTGCAAACGCAATTGGAGACATTGATGTTTTTGGCGTGGTTCTGATAGGTGGTACTATCGTACATCCATGTTGATGGAGACTTCAGCCCACGAATGGTAACGGCTGCGTGAGTCCACGAAAGCTCCACCCACAAAGGGTCCACGAAGAACCAACCTTGTCTATCCCACCATGGCCGTCACCCACGAAGGACTTGTCTCACTCAGGTAGATCTTCACGAATTAGGCGATCTCCTTGCCCTTACAAACTCCTTGGTTCAACTCCACAATATTTTAGGAGGCTCCCAAGTGACACCTAACCAATCTAGGAGACACCACTCTCCAAAATGTAATAAATGGTGTGTTGATGATGAACTCCTTGCTCTTGTGCTTCAAGTGATAGTCTCCCCAACACTCAACTCTCTCTCATAGATTTGGATATGGTGGAAAGAAGATTTGAGTGGAAAGCAACTTGGGGAATGCTAGATATCAAGATTCATATGGTAGGATTGGAAAATCTTGGTCTCAACACATGAGCAGGTGGTTCTCTCATAGAAAATGAATAGTGGAAGTGTAGGCACGTTCTGATGGCTCTCTCTTTGATGGAGAAGGGGTGGACGGGTATATATAGCCTCCACACAAAATCTAGCCATTACACACATTTGACCCAACTCGGTCAGACCGAATAAACAAACTCGGACATACCGAAGCAGTTCAAAATGTGAATGTTAGACATTTCGGTGGGACCGACAGTATCAACTCGCTGATACCGATGCATTTGGGTTAGGGAAAAACCTCAACTCGGTTTGACCGATTACACAAACTCAGTGAGTTTGATTCTGGTAATAGGCTAACGGTGTGATGGTCAGGCAATCTCTGTGGGAATGGTTCGCTCATCTCGGTGGGACCGAAACGTTACAAAGAGGAAACTGAGAGTTTGGAATGCCAACTCGATGGGACCGATTCGCTCATCTTAGTTAGACCGAATATCACACCCCGCATTTTGTAACATGGCTATTGCATTAATAAATCATAAAACTTGGTCCAACAAAAACTTTTTTCAATCATTTGGCTTTTTTTACTTGGAGTTGGTTTTTCTCTTTGTGATTTCAAGTGCTATTTAAAAGTTAACATAACTTCACGTTCTATACTTCATCTCCTTGCCAAAAACTTCTGCCCAATCATCATACCATGTGTATAGAAGAGTAAAATATTTTCTTACAAAAATAATTTGGCCAAATAGTATTTTCTGAAATTAGTTTTCCAAAAAACCCTGAATTGAGATTTGCACTGCAAGTACTTGATTTGGAGTGTGAAAATCTTTCAAAAGGTATATTTGAACCCTATTAGGTATAGGACTCCCATAAACCACAAAGGTATAATTTTAAAAGTTATTTTCCTATTTTATTTAAAGGCTTTTTCTTTAGGCTAGAAATGGTCTTTAATAGCTTAAAATTATTTAAATGTTTCTAAAATATTTGAGAAAATTTAGGGAGACTCATAGGACATATATTGTCCATATATAAGAGTTTCAACACATGGTCATGTTCAAAATATTGGACAAATCTCTCAAAATCCCTTCTGGATATTTCAAGCTTTTGAAATATTTACAAAGGGAATATTCTCTAAACATTACAGGACAATTCTCGCAAGTCACATATGCATAATGTGATGACTTTGCAAAGTTCCATCTCAATCAAAATTGTTTTGGCTCAAAAAAGTGCCCCAAAACAAATTCTGTTCAGATTCAAATTTGAACAACTTTACATTGCCAACTTATTCCAAATGCTCCCAAACTCTGTGGACATGTTCACAACCTCAAATGATGATACTACACCAAGTGGTGCATCAAGGGGAATGAATTTGCATGACTTGATCTTGATAAATGCATTTAAGTTGATTTCTAGGGTTTACAAAAGTTGCATTGGCAACTTTGCCCAAATGAGCTCCAAATTGGTAGGAGGCCCTAGTTATGTGTGCCATTTCACCCTGTGGAGTCTCATGCCATATTGAATCCATCTCATTGCCCAAATAGACTACAAACACCTTCTGGTTAATTACCAAAACAACAAATTTGACTTCTTCCACTAATCCAAATGGGCTCCAATTTTTACCATAGGCCCACCAGGACCCCTTCTACCTCCAGTAATAATAGCAGCACCTTAGCTCAATGATTGAGGGGTGAAACCACCTCTTTTACCTCTCTGGACAACCATTGCACCCCTCTTCCTCACCATCCTCCTCGCCCTAGTGGCCACCCATGGCATCCAAGGCATTCCTCCTCTCTTTACTACCTCCCCTAGCTACCAGACATTAGAGGGCATGTGCACAGGGCATAAAAATGCTAGTGCCGGCCAAACGCATGCTAAAGAGCGCGCTACAGTGCGCTCTGGCACTAGAGCCTCCCCTGGCCAAGAGCCTCCAGCCATCTCAGCTCATCCCCTCATGCCAGCCGAGGTGCCTCGACATCCTCGTCACGCCACGATCTGGTCCCCCTCCTCCTTCTCCCTCTTCTCGCCCGAGCTCGCACACGCGGCGACCGCCCGATCGCGCCAGTGAGCGCGCTCACACGCGCAGCTCCTATGGCGCCCCTCTGCTCTCTCTTTTATCCCACAGCACTAAACCAAGCCCACAAGCACCCCAGACATGCCCCGACAAGCCCCCGTGACCCGTGTCAATCGCAACGGGCTCGTCGGCTCACACATCCTCGATGGACCGCCGCCCGCCTATATAAGGCCACCCTGAGCCTCACCCTCTCCACCACTTGCCTCCTCCGTCGTGCCTCCTCGCTGCCGGCGAACCAGGCAGCTCCGGCCACCACCTCCACCACCACCCGAACGGCGACTCCGCGCTGAGTCCAGCCCTGCCCCCCACTCGCCTCACCGTGCCCTGCATCACCGCCGGTGAGCTCGCCGGGCGTTTGGCCACAGGTTAGGGATGACAGGCGGGCCCCACCTGACAGCCTCTCCTATCTCCCCCCCCTCTCTCTCTTTCTTTCTCTCTCACTGGCGCCTGGGCCCCGCCCGTCAGGTTTGAACCTGGCGCGCGCGCCGCTCGGCTCACCCTGGCCGAATTTCCTGTAGACCTGTGCACTTTGGCCGTTCTGGCCCAGCTGCACTGTGGCCTTTCCTTTTTCTTTTTCTATGGATTTTAAAATAAATCCACAGGATAAAATATTTATCCAAAAATAATTAATTCCAACTCCTAAAATATTGTAATATTCCCACCTATTAGATGGTGTATCTTTCATACATGTTCGAGAGCCTTTGTTATACTGTTCATATTTAAATTTAAATTTGAGCAATAAAACCTCTATTTAAAAATCCATTCATCCTATTCTGCCACTCAAAATCCAAAACTACGAATTTTCCCCTTCTTTGTTTTTCTCGTAGTATTTTACAAAAATGAGTTGACATTTTTTGAGCACTTTGACTATTCTGTTTTTATTATTGCCTTATTTTCCCGTTGTTCTTTTGCGACGAACAGATCACGTGTTTGACGAAGTAGTTGGAGAAGATGAAGGAGAAGGGCTTGAAGACTTTGAAGACCAAGCCAACCCAGGTAAGGAGGCCTTTGACCATGTTTAAGAAACCGTTTTATGCATGTCATATAGCACCTTACTATCAATGCATCGGAATTATGTTGAGGTGGTGACCACCTTGGTTGTTGCCTTTGTTACTTTCCTATTGAAACTTGCATCAAGCATGAACCTACCTTCCTATGTGGGTTATGCGAGTGGAAGTGGATAGGTTGCTATAGTAGAAGCTATGCAAATGGGACGGGGATATGCATGGTGATGGAGGCAGAGTACTTTCAAAAGACTTTTCGAAAACCCCGTCGGGTGCCACTTATGCCCGAGGGAGATGATGAATTGGGTAACCACTTGATGACGAAGTGGTGTACCGAGGCAAGTGTGTGTGTGTTGTTTTCAAAACAGATTGGTTTAATTTGCGACCGTTATTCCAACCTTACACGCGCAACCACTCTACCCATATCTGGGAAAAGGAATTATTGATTACCTAGGACGATACTAGCATGGTGCCTACATTACTAGTGATAGGGGTGACATGAGGTCACTCTCGAGACAGGGTCGTGCTTGGATAGGCGGCCATGACTGTTTTCACAGGGCACCTGACACACCGTTGGTACCCCGTGCCAATGGTATGTGATGAATATGGGAGCGAGACTCCGAAATTTTAAGATGTGAAATGCGGGCACGGAGGTTACTACCAATCAAGTGGACACTATGTTAGTGTCGTCTAGGGAAAGGTAGTGATCGGGTGCTTATCCCGGGTACTTGGGGTACCGCGGGTCGTGGATGACACGGAAGTTCCCCGTATCTCGTGGGTAAAGTGTGCAACCTCTGAAGAGTGTAAAACTATTCGAATAGTCGTGTCCACGGTCAAGGATAGTTGGGTAAACGCTCCTGGGCTATGTCCAATGTTTGTCAAACCTTGTGTGTGTGTGTGGGAAGAACCGGTTGAGTCATGTCAAAAGACTCGACATGTTGACTGAGTTGGAAAATATCAAACTTGTCTATGTTGACATCTGTAACCTGTTCTCCTATGATGCTTGCTTCACTAGTAGGTAATTCATGGCATTGTGCTCAAAAATTTTCTTTATGCAAACATATCCTATTTAGTGTTATATCATGCCTTGTCATACTTGTTCCAAAAACATGGGTTGCTTGCGAGTACATTCAAAGTACTCATTGGCTTGCCACTAGTTATTTAATTGGCCAAGCATGGATGAGCGGGAATTTGAAGAAGAGTTCTTTGGAGACGAACATGCAAACTAGGACGCTTTCCCAGTCAGAATGCCAGTAGGGTTAAGGCAGATGGCATGGGTTCTACTTATCTATGAAAACTTTCGCTATTTGAGTTTATTTGCTATTCAGCCCATGAGGCTTTATCTATGTAAGACTTGACCATAATGGTTGTAATTTGTGTAAGACGGTATGTATGGATGTAAGACTCTAGTTATTCAGCTTGTGTGTGTTCAGTGAGCATTGATATCTGGGATCACTGTACTCGTGCATTCGTTGATCTCAACTTGCAAGTCAGGGTCCCCACAGAGCTAGTATGAGAGCCATCCTGACTATAGGAATCCTTAGTTAGCATGGGCGTTAGTTAGGATGAGACCATTTTCGTAAACCTTCTAAACCTCTCTTCTTTTCTCAACCTTACCAAACCTTAGATATAATCAGCTTATTAACCTCTCCCATTCAACCTTTGTAGATGGCCGCTATACCTAAAGAGCTCCTGACCACTTGGTTCCCCTTGCTTCTCGAGGATAGCCTCCAGGAGTGCCAGTTTCACCAAGCACCCATCCTCACCTACCATGAGCATTGGGTTAGTGACACCGAGGTGGAGTACCATGTGGAAGTGATCGTAAAGGCAGATGATCCTACCACAAGTTTGTTCTTCGAGGGATCCCAGATGGAAACACTACTCCTCACTGTCGAGGCAGCTGCACTCAAGGCACTAACCCGCCTCCGAGAACTTCTTCCGGAGATGGCAGTCAAGATGACAACCCGCTTCTTGCCTTATCGAAAGGAAGGTGAAGATGAGAGCAGCGCACGAGCCCCTCCACTGAAGGAAGGAGTTCCACTTCAATTCCAGACCTACTTCAACCTTTGTGCCGACAGCTTGGCACAAGAGTTGACCTCAGAATCGATGAAGCTCTGAGAAGAACTCCACAAGACCAAGGTACTTCTTCGGCGAGCACAAGAGAAGACGGATAGGATCAAGAAGGAAGGTGCGCCTCCTAGGCAACCCGCTATCGCATATCGAGGCAGAAGACCCTTAGGAGATGTATCGTCCAATGATGACGAACCACCCCAACGACGTCGTATGACGGCAAGGGAATTCTGCAAACTCTTTCCCGCACCATCGGCAAAGCAACGCCGTGTTCAACTCCTCCACTGCCCCACACCCTCAAGTGATAGAGGAGCCTAGACAGATGAAGACAAGTAGGAAGACCCATAAGAGCCAGAATACGTGACCGAGCATTCCACCACCTAGGCGTTATTCACAACTCGTATATCCAGCTCGTGACCTCTACGGTAGGATAGGTCGTGTAACCCCTTTGCGAAATTTGGTCCTTGTAATGGTTCATATGAAACAACCCAATGTTGTGTTTGCTTTTGATGTGTTTCGATGTAATTCGTACTTTCCCTTCGGGAACATGTAAACGACTACATCACCCATTTGGATTTTAATGAATGTGTTTGGCCTTTTTGGCCCTTGCATGGAAACAATTAGTGTCATACCCACCCCCTTACTAGGCACCCACATTTATTGCTTTCCCTCATCTCTCCCAATCATAAGACCTTGACCGCTCCAACAGGATGCCTGTTGTAACTCGTACTAGTACCTCTACCAAGTAGCACGAAGCCGAAGCATCCGCCCAAGCAGAGGCCAGCCAAGACCAAACCCACGATCAAGCTCCACCACCACCACCTCCCATGAACATGGGCATGGCTCATCTTCTCCAAGCCTTCCGAGAGGAACATAAAGCCAACACCGCGGCCTTGCAGATGATTGCTCAAGCCGTCACCAACAACCACTAGCCAACCGGAAACGGCAATGGACGTTCCATGTTGGCGGAGTTCAAGAAGCATGCACCGCCAACCTTCATCGAGACTGCTGAACCCATGGATGCAGACGACTGGGTCCGCACCATTGTGGACTTGCTGGAACTAGTCGGCTGTACTGAAGACAACGAGAAGGTGGCTTATGGCGCCCACTGTCTGGGGGAACTGCTAGAGCTTGGTGGGATGGATTCCGGTTCATGCATGTTGGGCAAGACATCACTTGGAATAACTTCAAGGTAGAATTCCGCAAGGCCCATATTCCTTCCGGAATCATGGCTATCAAGAAGAGTGAGTTATGAGCCCTAAAGCAAGGAAGTGGCACTGCCAAGGAGTACATGCAGAAGTTCAGTGTGTTGTCAAGGTATGCCCCAGAAGATGCCAGCACTGATGCTGCAAAAAGGGAGTGCTTCATGGAAGGCCTCAATCAGACTCTGCAATGCTCGCTTATCGTGTGTGACGGCCCAACCTTTCCTGACCTGGTGAACAAAGCACTTACGCTTGAAGACAAGCGGCATGCTTTGGAAGACACTCACAAGCGCAAGATGATAAGCAATGGAACTTCTAGTAACCGGAAGCCTCGCCCATGGGAGCCAGCCCCGGTCAGGCCAACCTATCAGCAGCCAAGAGCCCCTGCACCTCACCCCAACTATCAGCCTCGACAGTATACCAACCCCAGGCCAGCTTTCAACAACCCCAATAGCAGTTCTGGCAACAAGATCAACAACCCACACCAAGTCACTTGCTTCGAATGTGGTAATTCTGGACACATCTCAAAGGTGTGCCCCAACAAGAAGCTCAATGCCCCGTGCTCCAATGCGCAGAACGTAGGACAAGGCCGCGGAATGCCGCCAAGGAACCAAGCTTCACGCAACCCGCCCAACAATGCCAAGGGGCGTGGGAATCACGTCACTGCAGAAGAAGCCCAGGAAGACCCGGACATCATGCTAGGTACGTTCCTTGTCAACTCAGCACCTGCAACTGTCTTGTTTGATTCTAGAGCGGCGCATTAATTTGTCACTCAAAAGTTTGCATTAAAAAGTGGCATGACCCCTACACCCCTGAATAACCTCATGGTGGTACAAACCCCCGGAGCGGAGATGAGAGCCAAGATAAGCTGTAAGGGAGTCGGTATCATCATTAACGGGGTAGATTTCCTAGCATACCTTATCATCTTAAGATTGCAAGGCTTGGATGTGATCTTAGGAAAGGATTGGCTTAGCAACAACCAAGGCTTGTTAGATTGTTCCAACCGGGCTGTAACTGTGACCAATGACCAAGGAGTCGAAGTTAAGTTTGCCCCGAACTCCTCTTCTGCTCAAGCCACCCAAGTTGAATGCATGTCTAAAGTTGGATTGGAGCAAGTGCCAGTAGTATGTGAGTATCACGATGTCTTTCCTGATGAGCTACTAGGAATGACTCCTGACCATGACATTGAGTTCATCATCGAGCTAATGCCTGGAGTAGGACCCATCTATAAGAAGCCTTATAGAATGGGGACAGAAGAATTAGCCGAGTTGAAGAAGCAACTGGAAGAGCAGTTAAGGAAAGGATTTATCCGCCCTAGTGCCTCTCCTTGGGGATCACCTATTATGTTTGTGGCAAAGAGGGACGGTACCATTCGCTTATGCATTGACTATCGCTCCCTCAATGAAGTAACAATCAAGAACAAGTATCACTCCCCAAGATTGAAGATCTGTTTGATCAACTCAGCGGAGCAAAGGTGCTCTCCAAGATCGACCTCAGATCTGGGTACTACCAGCTAAAGAATAGACGCCAAGATATTCCGAAGACGGCATTTGTAACCAGATATGGCATGTATGAGTGCACGGTCATGTCCTCTGGATTGACCAATGCCCCAACTTACTTAATGTATCTCATGAATAAGGTCTTCATGGAATATTTGGACAGGTTTGTTGTCGTCTTCATCAATGACATTCTTTTCTTCTCTAAGATTGAAGAAGAGCACGAGCAACATTTGAGGATGGTCCTAGACAAGCTTCAAGAGCACCAACTGTACGCCAAATTCAGCAAGTGTGAGTTTTGGCTACATAGAGTTGGATTCTTAGGTCATGTCTTGATCGAGGAAGGATTGTCGGTGGATCTCACAAAGATTGAAGCTGCGACCCAATGGCAGTCCCCAACTACCGTCAAGGAAGTCAGAAGCTTCCTCAGACTTGCGGGCTATTACCACAAATTCGTGGAAGGATTCTCCAGCATTGCCCGACCAATGACTCAGCTCCTGAAGAAGAACAAGAAGTTCGAATGGACGCCGAAGTGCGAAGAAAGCTTCCAGGAACTCAAGAAGAGATTGACCACCGCCCCAGTTCTGGCAACACCTGACATTCACAAGGAGTTTGTGATATATTGTGATGCCTCTCGAAAGGGATTGGGAAGCGTTCTAATGCAAGAAGGCCGAGTCATAGCTTACCTTTCGAGGCAGCTACGACCTCATGAAGAGAACTATGCTACTCATGATCTTGAGTTAGCAGCAGTGGTTCATGCTTTGAAGACATGGCAACATTACCTCCTGGGGAAGCGGTGTGAGATATACACAGCCCTCAAAAGTCTGAAGTATATTTTCACTCAAAAGGAATTGAACGTGAGGCAGTGGAGATGGTTGGAACTTATCAAAGACTATGACCTGAGTGTTCAATATCACCCCGGGAAGCCTAATGTGGTAGGAGATGCTTTAAGTAGGAAAGCTTGCTCCCTGAATGTCATCGTTAAAGGAAGTCACCCAGCCCTGTTTGAGGAGCTGGAACAATTTGGCTTGGAATTGGTTACCCATGGATATCTGGACCACCTAGAAGTCAAGCCAACCCTGATGGACGAAGTCAAGAAAGCGCAGAATGGACACGTAAACATTGAAGGCATCAAGAAGAAGATGAAGATAGGCAAGGCCCCAGGATTCTTCGAAGACGAGTACGGCATTGTTTGGTACAAAGGCCGCGTCTGCGTGCCAAACCAGAAGGAGCTGAAGAATTTGATCCTGGAAGAAGCCCACGACACTTCGTATTCCATCCACCCCTGAGGAACCAAGATGTATCAAGACTTGAAGGAAATATTTTGGTGGCACGGGATGAAAAGGGAGATTGCCACCTATGTTGCAAAGTGTGATGTATGCCAAAGGGTCAAGGCTGAATATCAGCGACCTGCTGGATTGCTCCAAACACTCAAGTTTCCCGAGTGGAAATGGGATAAAGTCGGAATGGGTTTCATCACCGGATTACCTAGGTAGAATAAAGGACATGACTCCATCTGGGTCATAGTCGACCATTTGACCAAAGTAGCCCATTTCATTCCTATCAAAACAACCTACAGTGGGAACCAGCTGGCCAACCTCTACATCGATCGAATCGTAAGCCTCCATGGTCTTCCTAACGAGATTGTGTCAGGTCGAGGAACTCAGTTTACCTCGAGATTCTGGAAAAGATTCCAAGAAGCCTTGGGAACCAAGCTGTCTTTCAGCACTACTTTCCACCCACAAATCGGAGGTCAGACAGAACGAGTAAATCAGATACTCGAAGACATGCTCCGAGCATGTGTTTTGGCATATGGAGCCAAGTGGGAAGATTGCCTCCCTTTTGTCGAGTTCTCCTATAACAACAGTTATCTGTCAAGCCTTCAGATGGCACCATTTGAGGTGTTGTACGGACGCAAGTGTCGCACACCCCTCAACGGGTCAGAGACCGGTGAGGGACTAGTCTTTAGACTGGATGTTCTCCACGAAGCAGAAGAGCAAGTACAACTAGTCAGAGAATGTTTGAAGGACGCCAAATCAAGACAGAAGAGTTACGCCGATTCACGTCGCCGAGACATAAGTTTCTGTGTTGGAGACCATGTGTACCTGCGAGTAACTCCTCTCAAGGGAACCAAGTGTTTCCATGTTAAGGGGAAGCTTGCACCAAGATTTATTGGCCCGTTCAAGATCACCGATCGACGAGGAGAAGTTACATATCAGCTGGAACTACCGCCTGAACTATCCGATGTGCAAAACTTATTCCACGTCTCACAACTCCAGAAGTGTCTCCAAGTTCCAAACAAGCCTGATCTCTACAAGGATGTTGATCACCAAGCCATTGACCTTCAGCCTGATTTGACCTACCGTGAGAGGCCGATCTGCATTTGGGATGAAGCAGAATGACGTACAAGAAGCCGCACCATCAAGTACTCCAAGGTCCAGTGGAGCAAACACACTGAAGCAGAAGCCACGTGGGAACGTGAAGACTATCTTAGATCCGAGTTTCCCGATCTCTTTTCAAGCCTAGTTTAGGAATCTCGGGAACGGGATTCTTGTAAGGGGGGGTAGGTCTGTCACACCCTGCATTTTGTAACATGGCTATTGCATTAATAAAGCATGAAAAATTGGTCCAACAAAAACTTTTTTTGCATCATTTGGCTTTTTTTACTTGGAGTTGGTTTTTTTCACTGTAATTTCAGGTGCTCTTTAAAAGTCAACATAGCCTCACCGTCTATACTTCATCTCCTTGCTACAAACTTCTGCCTAATGATCATACCATGTGTAAAGAACAGTAAAGTATTTTCGTACAAAAATAATTTGGCCGAATAGTATTTTCTAAAATTAGTTTTCCAAAAACCCCCGAATTGAGATTTGCACTGCAAGTACTTGATTTGGGGTGTGAAAAATCTTTCAAAAGGTATATTTGAATCCTTTTACGTATAGGACTCCCATAAACCACAAAAGTATAATTTTAAAAAGTTATTTTCCTATTTCATTTAAAGGCATTTTCTTTAGGCCAGAAATGGTCTTTAATAGGTTAAAATTATTTAAATGTTTGAAAAATATTTGAGAAAATTTAGGGAGACTCATAGGACATATATTGTCCATATATAAGAGTTTAAACACATGGTCGTGTTCAAAATATTGGACAAATATCTCAAAAACCCTTTTTGGATATTTCAAGCATTTGAAATATTTACCAAGGGAATATTCTCTAAAAACTCCAGGAAAATTCTAGCAAGTCACATATGCGTAATGTGATGACTTTGCAAAGTTTCAACTCAATCCAAATTGTTTTGGTTCACAAAAGTGCCCCAAAACCATTTCTGTTCAGATTCAAATTTGAACAACTTTATATTGCTAACTTATTCCAAATGCCCCAAACTCCGTGGACATGTTCACAACCTCAAATGATGACAGTACACCAAGTCGTGCACCAATGGGAATGGATTTGCATGACTAGATCTTGATAAATGCATTTCTGTTGACTTCTAGGGTTTACAAAAGTTGCAGTGGCAACTTTGCCCAAATGAGCTCCAAATTCGTAGGAGGCCCTAGTTATGTGTGTCATTTCACCCTATGGAGTCTCAAGCCAAATGGAATCCATCTCATTGCCCAAATAGACTACAAACACCTTCAGGTTAATTACCAAAACAACAACTTTGACTTCTTCCACTAAGCCAAATGGGCTCCAATTTTTACCACAGCCCCACCAGGACCCCTTCTACCTCCACTAACAATAGCAGCACCTCGGCTCAATGATTGAGGGGTGAAACCACCTCTTTTACCTCTCTAAACAGCCATTGCACCCCTCTTCCTCACCTCCCTCCTCACCCTAGTGGCCACCCATGGCATCCAAGGGATTCCTCCTCTTCGTTACAACCTACCTTAGCTACCAAACACCAGAGCGCATGCCTACAGGGCATAAACAATGCCAGTGCCGGCCAAACGCATGCTCTGGAGCGCGCTACAGTGCGCTCTGGCACTGTAGCCGCCCCTGGCCAAGCGCCTCGGGCCAACTCAGCTCCCCCCTCACGGCAGCCGAGCCGCCTCAACATCCTCGTCACGCCACGGTCTGGTCCCCCTCCTCCTTCTCCCTCCTCTCGCCACAGCTCGCCATCGTCCACTCGATACAAACCATTTCCGCCGCTCCTAAGCCTCGATCTGGAACCCCCTCAATCCACTGACCCTTTTCCCTCTCTTTCTCCGTTCGTTTGCAGCCGAAAACGACCTGAGAAACCACCATTCGATGCTCCTCTGTCATGCCTACTCGTCGCTGGCGACCACCTCCACCACCACCTGAACGGCGACTCCGCGCTAAGTCCAGCCCTACCCTCCACTCACCTCGTCGTGCCCTGCATCTCCGCCGGTGAGCTGACTGGTCGTCTGGTCATGGGTTAGGATGACAGGCGGGCTCCGCCTATCAGCCTCTCCTCTCCCCCCCTCTCTCTCTCACTAGTGCCTGGACCCCGCTCGTCAGGTTTAAACCTGGCGCGCGCACCACTCTGCTCGCCCAGGCCAAATTTCCTCTAAGCATGTGCACTGTGGCCGTTCTGGCCCAGCTGCACAGTGGCCTTTTTCTTTTTCTTTTTCTTTTTCTGTTGATTTCAAATATATCCATCGGATAAAAAAATTATCCAAATTAATTAATTCCAACTCCTAAAATCTTGTAATATTCCCACCTATTAAATGGTGTATCTTTCATACATGTTCATGAACCTTTGTTGTACTCTTCAAACTTAAATTTAAATTTGAGCAATAAAACCTCTGTTTAAAAATCCATTCATCCTATTCTGCCGCTCAAAATTCAAAACTAACAATTTTCCCCTTCTTAGTTTTTCTTGTAGTATTTTACAAAAATGAGTTGACATTTTTTCAGCACATTGACTATTCTGTTTTTATTATTGGCTTATTTTTCTGTTGTTCTTTTGCGACGAACAGATCACGTGTTTGACGAAGTAGTTGGAGAGGATGACGGAGAAGGGCTTGAAGGCTTTGAAGACCAAGCCAACCCAGGCAAGCAGCCCTTTGACCATGTTTAAGAAATCCTTTTATGCATGTCATATAGCACCTTACTATCAATGCATCGGAATCATATTGAGGTGGTGACCACCTTGGTTGTTGCCTTTGTTACTATCCTATTTAAACTTGCATCAAGCATGACCCTACCTTCCTACGAGGGTTATGCGGGTGGGAGTAGATAGGATGCTATGGTAGAAGCTACGCAAATGGGAAGGGGATATGCATGGTGATGGAGGCAGAGTACTTTCGAAAACCCCATCGGGTGCCACATATGCCCGAGGGAGATAGATGAATTGGGAAACCACTTGATTACGAAGTGGTGTACCGAGGCAAGTCTGTGTGTGTTGTTTTCAAAATGGATTGCTTTAAGTTGCGACCGTTATTCCAACCTTAGATGCGCAACCACTCTACCCTTATACGGGAAAGGGCATTATTGATTACCTAGGTCGATACTAGCATGGTGCCCGCATTACTAGTGACGGAGGTAACATGAGGTCACTCTCGGGACGGGGTCGTGCTTGGATGGGCGACTATGACTATTTTCATAGGGCACCGGACACACCGTTGGTACCCCGTGCCAGTGGTATCTGATGAATATGGGAGCGAGACTCCGAAATTTTAAGATGTGAAATGTGGGCACAGGGGTTACTACCAATCGAGTGGACTCTATGTTAGTGTCGTCTAGGGAAAGATAGTGATCGGGTGCTTACCCCGGGTACTTGAGGTACCGCGGGTCGTGGATGACACAGAAGTTCCCTGGGTCTTGTGGGTAAAATGTGCAACCTCTGCATAGTGTAAAACTATTTGGATAGCCGTGTCCATGGTCAAGGACTGTTGGGTAACCGCTCTTGGGCTACGTCCAATGTTTGTGAAACCTTTTGTGTGTGGGGGGGGGGGG
>LR738714.1:346962729-347101990 GCA_902687465.1 Secale cereale
GGGGGGGAGAACCGGTTGAGTCAAGTCAAAAGACTCAACATGTTGACTGAGTTGGAAAAGATCAAACTTGGCTATGTTGATATCCGTAACCTGTTCTTTTATTATGCATGCTTCACTAGTAGGTAGTTCATGGCATTGCGCTCAAAAATTTCCTTCCTGCAAACATATCCTACTTAGATCTATATCATGCCTTGTCATACTTGTTCCAAAAACATGTGTTGCTTGCAAGTACATTCCAAGTACTAATTGGCTTGCCACTGGTTGTTTAATTGGCCAGGCATGGAAGAGCGGGAATTTGAAGAAGAGTTATTTGTTGATGAACATGCGAACTAGGACGCTTTCCCATTCAGAATGCATGTAGGGTTAAGGCAGATGGAATGGGTTCTACTTAAGTACGAAGACTTCCACTATTTGAGTTTATTTGATGTTCAGTCCATGAGGCTTTATCTATGTAAGACTTGACCATAATGGTCATTATTTGTGTAAGACGGTATGTATGGATGTAAGACTCTTGTTATTCAGCTTCTGTGTGTTCAGTAAGCATTGATCTCTGGGATCACTATATACGTGCATTCGGTGATCTCGACTTGCAAGTCGGGGTCCCCACACCAAAACGTTACGAAGACGAAACACAGAGTTTGCGTTCCATCTCGCTAAGACTGAGATCCCTATCGGTGAGACCGAACTGATTAGGGTTTGTGGCAGTGGCTATGTCAAGTGAACTCGGTGGCACTGAATAGATCAAATCGGTAGGGCCAAGTTTGACTTTTAGGTTTCGGACATATGTGGAAATGAGTTGAGGGATTTGGAGCATATTACTAAGCACTTGAGCAAGTAGACCTATAGCACTTGTGAGCATTTTTAGGCAGTAATTGACTTATAGCACTTGTGAGCATTTTTTTTCTACATTAACATATGCATATTATATATGTTTTTGGACTAGAAAAATACAATGAAACCAATGGTGGCATTAGTTTTAGCTTTTGAGTAAGTTTGTGACCGTGTCATTTTTTGCAGCATATTGCATTTCGTCATTTTTGTGCATTTAATGCCACGTATGATATGAGGTAGTTTTGCACATGAACATGTTCTTCATCATGTCTACTTTCCGTTAATTTTACTCACTTGACATGATATTTTTTGTGTTGAGTTAAACAAGCTTGCAAACATGCTAAGATAATGTTGTTGTTTTTGCACTTGTTGAAAAACTGCCAAGTCTAAAACTGTTATATTGTGATGCCATGTTTGCTTGATGCTACAGTCATATCCATGCATGTTTTGGTATGTCCAATAACCATGTCTTGAAGTCCATGTTATGATCTATCCATCCATGCCCTTGTTTGCAATTATAGGTTGCTGTAACTTGTACCTTTCTTTCTCCCAAGTTGCTATATAATGTTTCTGTCAGCCTGTTATCAGTAAGTTCAGTTTTGTCATGTGAATAGCTAGTGTTCGATGCATCCTATGACCATGTTCTTGCCATGAGTAGCTGGATAAACATGTCTTCTTGTTGTTGGTTATATTCACCTGCCATGATATGCTTTGAGATGAGTTGAACAAGCTTGCAAACATGCCTACTTGTTGTTGTTGTTGCTGCCATGTTCAGTTTATTTCACTAAGTCTGTGAAACTGTTATTATTTGCAATCTTGCCATGATGTTTTGAGCATGTTCTAGTGGTATTTGGCAGTAGCTCAGTGATCATGTTTGTAGTGTTTGACATGTACATGCTTGCCATGCCCTTTGATGCCATGGAATGTTACTGTAGCATGTTATTTTGATGATGGCAAAGTGCTTAGTTGTTGTTTTGGGGCAGATTGTTGTTATATCTTGTTTCATCTGTATGTGTTGATCCGTTGCTCCGTTTTGAGCGTGCTCTATAAGAAACTTGCTTGTTTTTGCATGTAGATGCATCATATCATGTTGTATACATGTTTGGAGTGTGTTTTCTTGATGTTTGTATGCATTTTGCATCTTTGTCATGCTTGACTTGTTTTGCTCATATCTTCTAAGCCGTAGCTCCGAATTAAATGAACTTTATATGTAACTTGACTAGAATTTCATGTAGATCATCATGGTGCATGTTAACTTGCTGTTTAACAAATCTAACATAAGGTGTGTTCGGATCTGGACAAATTTCTAAAATTGCATATGAGGACTTACCGGAATTGTTATATGTTGTTTCCGGACTCATTTAAACTTGCTTGGTTGTGTTATTCTTGTATGCATCATCTCTTACCATGATTTGCATCATGTAGCCTTGTCATGCATCATACTTGATTGAGCATCATGTCTTGTTATGTGTTGTGTGTTGACCATCTTGTTTGCTTCTTCTCGTTAGTTTTTGTTTTATTGCGATCGTGAGGATTCGTTCGGCTACACTTGGTTCATCTTCGTGGCTTCGTCTTCTTCATGGAATCTTTCTTCTTCCTTGCAGGATCTCAGGCAAGATGATCGTCACCTTGGATCTCATTACTATCATTGCTATGATAGTTGTCTCGATGCTATCGCTATATATCGCACTACCTATCTATTTGTTGCCAGCCTCTCATTGTTGCCATGAAACCTCTAACCTTTGACACCATCCCAACAAACCGTTGTTTGGCTTTGTTACCGCGTGCTCAGCCCCACTTATAGCATTGTTAGTTGCAGGTGAAGATGAAGATTGATCCATATCGGAACTTGGATTGTTGGCATATCACAAGACATATTACTATAATTAACAAACCTATATACTTGGCAATTGGTGGAAGGCTTGGCCTTTTGCTCGGTGTTTTGTTCCACTCATGCCGCCTTAAGAACCGATAAACTAGTGTTATGTTCCTTCATTTTGCGTTCCTAACGCGGTTGGGTATATGGGGACCCCTTGACATTTCGCTTTGAATAAAACTCCTCCAGCAAGTCCCAACATTGGTTTTACCATTTGCTCCACATAATAAACTTAATAAAAATTTGATGCATAGGGAGTTAGCGCTACCCGAGGTTCATACCACATTTTTACAGGGGGGCCAGTGATGTTGGTGCTGGTCCAAACTGGGCGATGTCTGGCGCCCCGTGGGTAACCAGGGTCTCAGCCAACCCGATGTCTTGCGCATCCGGTGTGTCTTGAGAACGAGATATGTGTGACTCCTATCGGGATTGTGGAGACATCGGGCGGTCTTGTTGGACTTGTTTTACCATTGTCAAAATGTCTTGTGCACCGGGATTCCAAGTCTGATCGGGTTGTCCCTAAGATAAGGTTTTTTTTACCTCGGCTGACCGTGAGAGCTTGTGATGGGCTAAGTTGGGACACCCCTATAGGGTTATGGTCTTTTGAAAGCCGTGCCCGCGGTTATGTGGCAGATTGGAATTTTTAACGTCCGGTTGTAGAAAACTTGACAGAGGATCCGAAATAAAACACACCAACCGCGTGAGTAACCGTGACCGTCTCATTTCATTTTGAGAAGAGAACACGGTGGGGTTATGTTTGACTCATCGGTAGTTCAGGATCATTTAGCAATCATTACTAGTTTGCGACTGTTTGCGTAGATGCTCATCTTATTCTTGTACTCGTTAGTTATCCACCATATAATGCTTAGCCGCTCATGTAACCTCACCACTTAACCTCTCCACACCCATTAAGCTTTGTTAGTCTTGATACGCATGGTTATGGGATTGTTGAGTCCTCGTAGCTCACAGATACTACAACAACAGTTGCAGGTGCAGGTGTCCGATGACTTGATGTGAGAGCAATGTTTACTTGTGTTGGAGTTCTTTCTTCTTCTTCATCATCGATCTTGGGATAGGTTCCTAGTCCGCAGTCTGGGATAGGAGGATGGATGTCGTTGTGCTTTTCATGTTTCCATCCATAGTCGGATGTCTTGTGTATAACATTGTTGTATTCATGTGGAATTGTATGACTTGTATGTATCCCCATCTATTTATGCAATGGTACGATGTAATGATATCCATCTTGCTAAGCGCCCGAAATGCGGTTGTGCCCCAATCACGAGTTCATCACGTGATCGGGATAGAATCGCATCTTGGGCGTGACAAATTGGTATCAGAGCCTCGACCGACCATAGGATCCCCCTTGATTGATCGTAGTTTGGCCGTTGTCGAGTCTATAAGAAAACTATTTTGGAGTCTAGTTATATCGGAGAGTAGGAATTCTTTTTACTCATCAGCCCCTTCGTCGCTCTGGTGAGGAATCTTGATGTAGGTGTTTTGAATTACTCCTCTTCCCCTTCATTTTTTTTAGGATGATGAAGTTAGTTTCCGATCGTTGCGATGTCAGCTCTTTTCATCTGGCGCACTTCTCTCTGAGTTGATTCGACCCTCTTTGTCTTTTCCAAGTTCAATCCTCAGTTCTTTCCAACCCGACGTTGTTTTCCTTCCGAAGTTGTCTTTCTTTTTCCCACCCGCACACCCTTTTTCTTCTCGGAGTCGGAGTCCTCAATAGAGTATCCATCCTACTTGTGTGAATGCTATGCTTTCTTTCCTCAATTATTTCAACTGGTGAATTCTCGTCTAGTTCGTCATTCTTCATCTCTTTTTCTTGTCCGGTGGATTCAATTCTAGTATTCGGTGTTCATCACATTCTTTCCTCGGCTCAAATATTTCCCCTTGTCTCGTTCGCCTCTCTCCATTTAATTGTTCCGGAGTTCCGAAGTCTCAGGATATTCGTCTGTGTTCTAATTAATTCAAGGTTGTCACCTCATTCAAAATTTTCAGTTTTTCCGGTGTATCATCTCCTTTTCAATCCCTTCCAACGGTGGTTTTCCTCAGTGGGCCCTAACCAACAGGTCTTTTCCCAGGATCTTACCTGAATCTTCTAATTTCCCGGAGTTATTCCCAAAAAAAATATTTTCAAGCGTGACATAAGAATGGATTCCATCAGTCACATGCCTTCTCAAAAATTGCTTTCAAGTTCTTTTCATCGTTGGTTCAACATTTCCTCTTTTCATTCGTACGGAGTATCTCAACATTTTTTGGTGTTATTTCTCATCATCATTTGAGGACCGAAGAAGAGTTTTAAGCTAAATCTTGTCTGTTCTCTCGACTATTCGTCGTTCAAGCTAAATGCTACCCCCTCAATTTGTTCCGATCGTGACAAATCCTTTGCTTACACATCTGGAGTATTGCATGAATTCTTTCCATTGTGTTCCTCCAAAGGCCATCATTTCAGAAGATTTATTTGTTCTCAGTTTTCAACTTCGTCCTCCAAATATTCTTCATTGATGCCTCTTCGTTCGTCTCCATATTCTTCCGGTGCATCGCCCAAGTGTTTTCTTAATCAGCTCGCGATCTCTTCAATCTTTTTCTTCGTTTGTATTCTAATTCTTTCTGGCGATTCATTCTCTTTTCTTCGTCCAATTGCAATTCTTCCAGTGGTTCATTGTTTTTCTTCACTCGACTTCAATTTTTATAGTGGTTCGCTCAAGAGTTCTTTTCCTGGGTATCATATCAATTCATTAGTTCTTTCCAATCTTACCGGTGGTTCATGAAGACTTTCTCGAGTTTTGCGCCATATCCCTCTTTAACCAATTTTAAGGAGAACAAGTGGTATGCCAATGCATTGCTTCTCATCTGATTAATGATAGGCATAACATAAATCTTATTCTCATTTCATCAAGTTGACTAATCTCTTCCTTCGGAGTTTGTTCTTGATGAATAAATTCTAGTCCCAAGTGTTCTCGTCCTTTCTTTACCGAAGTTCAAAGTTTTTTCCCGGCCATCTTGTCGGACCTCCATCTAAATCCTCGCAAGGGCTACTATCAGGGTGTCGGCACGCCGGGAGATCTTGATGGACTTGTTTTACCATTGTCGAAATGTCTTGTGCACCGGGATTCCAAGTCTGATCGAGTTGTCCCTAAGATAAGGGTTTTTTTACCTCTGCTGATCATGAGAGCTTGTGATGGGCTAAATTGGGGCACCCCTGCAGGGTTATGATCTTTTGAAAGCCGTCTCTGCGGTTATGTGGCAGATTCGAATTTGTTAATGTCCGGTTGTAGAAAACTTGACAGAGGATTCGAAATAAAACACACCAACCGCGTGAGTAACCGTGACCGTCTCTTTTCATTTTGAGAAGAGAACATGGTGGGGTTATGTTTGACTCGTAGGTAGTTCAGGATCATTTAGCGATCATTACTAGTTTGCGACCGTTTGCGTATATGCTCATCTTATTCTTGTACTCGTAAGTTAGCCACCATATAATGCTTAGCCGCTGCTGTAACCTCTCCACACCCATTCAGCTTTGCTAGTCTTCATACCGATGGTTATGGGATTGCTGAGTCCTCATGGCAAACAGATACTACAACAATAGTTGCAGGTACAGGTTTCCGATGACTTGACGTGAGAGCGATGTTTAGTTTTGTTGGAGTTCTTTCTTCTTCTTCTTCGTCGATCTTGGGATAGGTTCCTGGTCGGCATCCTGGGATAGCAGGATGGATGTCGTTGTGCTTTTCATGTTTCCATCCGTAGTCGGATGTCTTGTGTATAATGTTGTTGTACTCATGTGGAATTGTATGACTTGTGTGTATCCCCATCTATTTATGTAATGGTACGATGTAATGATATCCATCTTGCTAAGCGCCCGACTCGTGGTTGTGCCCCAATCACGAGTTCATCACATGATCGTGGTAGAATCGCATCTTGGGCGTGATAGGTACTTTACCAAAACTACCATTTAGGCCACTTTCACGATTCCCCTTTACCTCAATTTTTTACCAAAGATCACTCTAATCATCCTATACCTCCAGCAACTCACCCATGCCCTCAGCTCAATCATTGGAGGGGGTAAAACCCCCATATACCTCTCTGTTTTCACCATGGCAGAACTTCCCTCTTCCCCTCCTCTTACTATTACACTTGACTTACACCCTAAGATACCAGAGAGCATCTCTAGACCAGCCAATAGCTAATGGACAAGGTGGCCACGTGCAGAGCGCGTGGCGACATGGCCATGTCGGCCCTACGGGTGCTCTAGAGCGCGCTACAGTGTGCTCCCGCACTGTAGCCGTGTCCTGTCCGAGGCACCCGACCACCTAGGGCGTTGGGATCGTGTCCTCCGAGGCCCCCTCGACATCTGCGACACCGCTACCTGTTGGCCCCTTCCTCCCTCTCCTTTATCTCTCCTCTGCGGCTCGTGCCCGTCGCCGCCCATTCGGCCAGTGTCTCGCTTGTGCCTGTGACCCACCTCGTGCTCGCTCTGCTCCTCCTCTCCCTTCCCAGAGCGCTGGGCTATGTCCACAAGCACCACAGAGGGCTCCAGGCCCCCTTTCCCGTCCACCATGATGAATCCTGCGGGCACCCATGAGCTCGGCTGACGGTGCGCCGTGGCCTCGCCATATATCGCATTAGCGAGCTCCCTCTCCCCATCTGAGCCTCTCCTACCACTCTCAGAACCCCCCTCCCCCAGGCAAGCCATTCCAGCTCTTGAGCTCGGCTTCTTCCGCATGGTTGCCATGTCGCCGCCTTGGCGTCGGGCAAAATCCACACCCGCGACTCCTCCTCCTCCCCCAAGAGCCACCCCAGACCAACACCTAGGTCACAGAAGACCACCCCAAGGCCCCGCTTCTTCCTATGTGCAGCTGCATCACCGTAGGCCATCCTCACCGTCATCATCTCCGCCGCACCCGACGTTTCTCCCCTTCGCGAACTCCTCTACAGGCATGAAGCACATGGAGGAACGCGGCTCGCCGCTCTGAATGCTTCGGTGCGCAGAACACCGGGGGAGACCGCCTTGGTTGCCGGCATGATCGGTGGCCGAACCCTTCTGCCCCCGCTCCTGTTGCGGGCGGGAGGAGGGAGACGACCCTACGGGTGGACCCCGCAGGTCAGCGTCCCAGCCAACGGGCCCCACCTATTTAAGTGGAGGCGTATCTGCGAAAACACACATTCCCCAGGCGAAAGCGTATTACGGGAAGGATGACATCGACGTGGCTCAGCGCGCGTGTGGCCGTGTAGTTGGGCCGGCCCAGTACACTGTCGCACTATACTACGCTCAGTGCATAGTATGGTATAGCCTCTCCCTTTTTCTTTTTCTTTTTCCAGAAATATTCCAAAACCCATAAATCAATCAAACCAAGTCCTAATTTGACAATTCAAATTTCTACTAGCTCCATAAATCAAGGTCTATTTAATGAGACATAGTGAACATTTTTACTGTGCTTGGTTTTCACTAGGTCCAATAAATAGGTCATTTATCCACATAAGTCCACTTCAAAGAGCCATATTATATTCATCTCAACTCCAAATCCGATGAAATGAATTTATAAATGTTTCTAAAATCATGCCTGATTTACTGGGTACTTTTACTCATTTTTATAAAAAGGCATTCTATAGACAACTTGCAGATCCATTAAATCGCTCATATCCATCATATTGAAATGTTCCAAACTATTCATTGATACAATGCCAATGAAACCACCTTGGTCATTCTTATATGACTAGAGGTATCCTAGAAAATTCCAACTCCTATTTTTACATCACTTTTGTTTTTGCCTTGTTGTGTTGCTCATTGTGATTGTTTCCGACATTAGTTAATGAAGTAGATGGAGTACTTGGAGAAGGACCAGAAGACTTGAAGACTCTGATGAACCAGGCAAGCAGCCCTTTGACCCTGATGAACCATTTTACATCATAATAGCATTTTTTTTGTTTCATCGAGTGCATGATAAATCCTAAATGGCAACCTTGCTAGGCTTGCCTCCGTTGCATACCCCGTTGATACTTGCGTTGTGCATGACTCTATCCTTGTCTAGAGTTGTGTTGATGGGTTGTAGAGATATTCTATTGTAGTTGGCTATGCAAAATGGGTCAGGGTTATGCATGGAAAGAAATAAGTGTGGTATGACATACTTGCAAAAAAAACAGTGGGTGCCACTAATGCCCCTGGGAGATGATGAAGAACTAAGTCACTACTTGGTGGAGAAGTAGTGTACCGAGGCTTGATGAAAGTGTTGTTTACAGAGACAGATTAGATTTAAGATTTGTCAACCGTCCCAACCCAAACATGTGCAACCACTCTACCCCTTTATGGGACGGGGCTTTATTTATTACTTAGGCTGATAATAGCATGGTGCCCACATTACTAGTGACGGGGGTGACTTGAGGTCACTCTCGGGACGGGGTCATGCTTGGATAGGCGGCCATGACTGTTTTCATAGGGCACCGGACACATCGTTGGTCCTTTCGTGTATGCGTGATAATGTGAAAAGGGCATAGTTTCACGATCTTTTACTTATAAATGACGGCCATGCACCAACGAGTGGACCCTGTGTTAGTATCGTCTGGGGAAAGGTAATGATCGGGTGCTTCCCCCGAGTACTTGAGGTACTACAGGGTCGTGGATGACACGAAAGCTTCCCGGATCTTGTGGGTAAAGTGCGCAACCTCTGCAGACTATGAAACTATTCTAATAGCCCTGTCCACAGTCAAGGACAGTTGGGTGGTGCTGCTTAGACTATGTCCATAAGTTTTTGTAAAACAACACGGTTTGGGTAAATCTGTTGACATGATTCGTGAGGAAGTCCCAATGGGCTTGAGCATGAGTTGTTCATAACTCTTTCTCGATATTGATGTCTGTGACCTCCTATACTTGTTGCAGACGCATCCATATCCTTGATAAATGTTGATCATACTTGCATGAGAAAAACTAGCTTTCCGCAAAACTGCCAATTTAGCAGTAGAGCCTTGCATAATTATACTGTTATCACTCTTGGGTTGCTTGCGAGTACATTCAATGTACACATTGGCTTGCTACTGGTTATTTTATTGGCTAGGCACGAAAGATCAGGATATGATGAAGATTTATTTGGTGACGAACATGCGAGCTAGGACACTTCCCAGTCGGAATGCCTATAGGGTTAAGGCAGATGGCTTGGGTCCAAGTTGTCGATGAAGATTTCCGCTGCAATGATTTATACTCAAGACTTGGCCATAATGGTCACAATTTGTGTAACATGGTATGTATGGATGTAAGACTCTTGTTATTCAGCTTCTGTGTATTCCGTGAGCATTGATCTTTGGGATCACTGTACACGTGCATTCGGTGATCACGACTTATGAGTTGGGGTACCCACAGAGCTGGTATTAGAGCCATCCTGACTGTAGGAAGCCTTAGTTAGCATGGTCGATAGTTAGGGTAAAACTATTTCCAAAACTATTACTAGTTTCCTAAACTATCTATACTTCTCTTCCCTTCTCAGTTTTCCGAAAACTAGGGTATACATTCCTTATTGATCTCTTCCCCTTCAAAACTTTTGGTCGCTAGAACCCCTATGCCCATGATCACTAGATCCCTCATAATCCTCGTGGGTAGCCTAGAGGGAGTACACCTTGCCAAACACGCACCCACCTCTTCTGACCACAAGATTGCAAACACCAGAAGAAGACGATACCAACAGAAGATGCATCCTCAAGGAATGCGGATATGAAGACCCAGAGGATGGTGACACCTTCGACACTACGCCAAGATGGTGCAACCTTAGCCTACAATGACCAGGGCACAGGATATGCAAGATCATGATATACATCGCTAATAGAGTAGTCCTGTCACTACCGTTGTTGTATCGGCAACCACCGGTGGATGAGAACCTCGCCATTTGGTCCGCCTCACTATAGTGAGCACGAAAATGATTCACTTCATCCCCTGTTCTCGGTAACGATATTGTCAACAATGTGTCCGGCGGATTGGACTTCTATTATGCCTTTTTAATGTCCTTGCATAAAGGATTACCCTCCTGGTACCGTTATGCCTTAGGAGACAAAAGGGATCATCATGACTAAGAAGACAACAGAAGAACGAGGCAATGCTAGATACGAGGAGACACCTTCACCCCATCACCTCATCAGGCGAGAAGTTGTTGAAGATTCTTCAGGCTTAACCCAGGTCGTTTCATCGAACAAGAGACGTAGCAATACCTGAGGAAAACTCAGAAGACTGCACGAGGCACAAGGCACGACAACTGAGTTCGAGAACCCCTAGGGCAGGATGAGTCGTGTACCCCCTATGCATGGTCGAGTTCGTATGATGGTTCGAATAGAACCATGATTGTGTGTTTCTTTTTTTTATTTGTTTGTGATTTTATATAATTCACACTTACTCCCTAGGCAACAAGTACACGACTATATCACCTTTCTTACCTTGTTTCTTTTGTTTGGCCCTTTTTGCACCTGTTTTTTTGCACTTACACTATAGAACCCCCTTTAGGCATTCCCCTCCTCTATGGTACTCTCCCCTCCCATCTCTCTCCTCAACTGAAGACCGGCAAGACAAGATATGCCAAGGATTCTACTTCGACAAACAACTGGCATCGAAGACTTTTGTTGCGGCCTCCTCGTCTAAGTACAACCCCGTGGGGTTTTGTTTACCCCCTCAAGATTAGAAACCCATCCCCAGACCCTTCGAGACTTCACGAGATACCTCAGAACGAATCCCTAACCACGTGCTTAACCCATATAATTATAAGAGAACCAGTTAAGCCTATGTAACCTTGCACAACACTGGGTTCGTTATGGAACTAGTGGACATAGTGAACGAGCACATTGTCATCCTAATATAGCACAAGAATTGATGATGCCATAGGGAAGACCAATTTGAGGATATAGGAATAGAGGACAGTTGACTTGATGAGTTATAACAATGACCTTGAGGGATTATTAGAGACTGATAGATTATGTGGCTTTCATGTTGGAAGATGAACTTGGTGGGATCATGTTAATAGAGTAGCATATCCTTCATTACCCCTGAGTAAATTGGATTTAGTAGCAAAATAATGATTGCAAATTGAAATTATTGGAGGTATAAGGATTTGACCTAGCCAGGGGATATTGATAGAAGATAGTTGACATTACGAGAATGACTTGGGGGAACATGTAGGAATTCTCCTTGGACATGAGATTGGGATTTAAGTAGGTGATTTTGGTTGAGTATAGATGCTAAGTATGTCTACATGGTTCAGAGTAAATTGGATTTAGACTGTTGATCTTGATCATGATACCATGTTTCTCGGTGGACCACAAACTAGGATATTGTATTAATTGTCGGCGTTAAATTAGGGATCTATATAAGCGTGACCCTCGAGTTACTTGACCATGGTGGTTGGAATTTGGTGGACTTACTATAGTAATGGATAGCCCTTCCAAGTATCTGGGCATTATAGGGACTTTAGAAGATCATGTGGAACACCATAGATATCGGATATGTAGGAATAATGGATTATGTAGTGATTGATGGAAGACAATGGGTTGTTGGAGTTGATTCATAGGAAGGAAACAAGATATTGGAGTGGCTTACGACGTGTTTCCTTAGGATAGAGATGCATTATCTTAAACCTTGGAAGAATAGGCAGAGCACTTGGATTGTCCTGTTTAATTCAAGCTTAGGAGCTTGTATGCTCTACCCATGGATTCTCGGGGTAGCCATACATATGATTTTGGGGATCGTAGACATGTATGATTTTGTTAGACCTCCTCTCGGGAGTCATGCGGATACGAATATCATGAGTGACGATTGGAGCTAACCTACACAAAATGATGCTTTCGATGGTATAAGGTTATTTGTTTAAAGGACTAGGTAGAACTATTGGCTTCTCAGAAACTGTGCTCAAGGATAAGAAAATAAACGTTCACTCGCACACTTGGATCCTTAAAACCATTAAGCCCCACCAAGCCACAACGTGGTTGGATCATGACCACGAGCTTTGGCTCTAGGTCAAGAAGAACTTTGACATTGCCCAACCGCGACCACCACTAATACCCCAACCCACCTTATGAACCCTGTGGACAAACTGCCATGAAGTACTTGGAAAAGTTGGGTAACATCATTATTTAATGACCTACTTGTCTACCCGAAGACAAAAGAAGAGCCGATCAGCTGGATAGAAGACATTTGAATACTGCCATGTCAAGAAGGAAGAACTACACCAACCATAGTCGTAAAGAAGTAAATTTCCGCGTCGATGACCAGGAGTAGCTGCAAACCACTCCCCTCGAAGGAACCAAGCATTCCCATGTCAAGGAGAAGCTCACACCAAGACTTATTGGCCCTCTCCAAGATCACTGCAAGGCGAAGAATAGACGGCTACCAGCTAGAGTTACCACCTGAGTCACCCACTCTGCACAACATTTTTCCACACGACAACATTCCAGAAATGTCTCCAACTTCGTAACTAGCCCGGTCTTTGTGAGGACATCGATCACCGAGCCATCGACCTCCAGATCATTATGACCTACGTAAGAGACCCATTAGCAACCGGGATGCAGCAGAACGTCATACACGAAGCTAAAACATCAAGTAATTTAAGGATCAATGGAGAACCACTCGGCAACAGAAGCAACATAAAGAAGTGAAGACTACCCTAGATCCAAGGTTCCATATTCCTTTCCATGCCTAGTCTGGGAATCTCGGGGATGAGATTCTTGTAAGGGGGGTAGGCCTGTCACACCCTGATTTTCATGCCACAACACTTAAGTCAATAAACATGCCAAATTGTGGTTTGACAAAAAACTTTTGAGTGTTTTTGACCTTACTTGATTTTGTTTTCTATTTGCTATTTGCAAGTGCTCTAAAAATCAAATAAATCCTCCAACTCTTATACTCCTTCTCATTGGTCCAAAACATTGCCTAATGATCATGCCATGTGTATAGGACATAATAGTGTTTTCTTAAAAAAATATTTTGGCCAAAAAAAGTATTTTCTAAATTTGGTTTTCCAAAAAACCCTAAATTGAGGTTTACACTGCAAGTACTAGATTTGGGGTGTGAAAAATCTTTCAAAAAGCATATTTGACTCCCATTAGGTGTAGGACTCCCATAAACCACAAAAGTATAACTTTAAAAGTTTTTTTCCTATTTTATTTAAAGGCTTTTTCTTGAGGCTAGAAATGGTCTTTAATATGTTAAAATTATTTTATTATTTTAAAAATATTTGAGAAAATTTAGGGAAGCTTAGAGGACATATATTGTCCATACATTGAGTTTCAATACATGGTCATGTTCAAAATATTGGTCAATCCCTCAAAAACCCTTTTTGGATATTTCAAGCTTTTGAAATATTTACAAAGGAAATTTTCATCATTAATTCTAAGAAAAATCTAGAATGTCAAATATGACATATTTGATGATCTTGCCAAGCCTCATGCCTTGAAGATCAAGAAAACATAATCAAACCCCCTCAAAACCATTTCTGTCCATTTTGAAGTTTGAGCAACTTTACATTGTCAAACATGTCCAAATGCTCTCAAACTTGGTGCACATGCTCAAATGACGTAATAATGCACCTAGAACAATTGGCACAAGTTGGAGAGAAGGATATCTTGATAAAAGTGCCCCAAAACCCTTTTTGACCAGATCCAAATTTGAACAACTCTACATTACCAACTTCTTACTTTTGACCTTAAATTTTGTGGACATGCTCAAATATCCAAATGATGACACTATACCAAGTGGTGCATCAAGGAGTAATGATTTGCATGACTAAATCTTGGAAAAGTCATTTCTATTGATTTCTAGGGTTTACCAAAGTTAAATTGGCAACTTTGTCCCAATGGACTCAAACTTGGTGGGACACCCTATTTCTATGTGCCATTTCATCTTGTTAAGTCTCATGCTATATGGAGTCCATTTGATAACCCAAACCAGCATCAAACGCCTTCCGGTACTTTACCAAAACTACCATTTAGGCCACTTTCACTATTCCCCTCTACCTAAAATATTTACGAGAGATCATTCTAATCATCCTACACCTCCAGCAACTCACCCATGCCCTCAGCTGAATCATTGGAGGGGGTAAAACCCACATATACCTCCTTGTTTTCACCATGGGAGAACTTCCCTCTTCCTCTCCTCTTACTATTACGCTTGACTTACACCCTAAGTTACCAGAGGGTATCTCCAGACCAATCAGTAGCTAATGGTCAAGGTGGCCACGTCCAGAGCGCGTGGGGACATGGCCATATGGGTGCTCTGGAGCACGCTACATTGTGCACCCGCACTTTAGCCGCGTCCTGCCCGAGGCACCCAACCACCTAGGGCGTTTGGATCGTGACCCCCGAGGCCGCCTCGATGTCTACGACACGGCTAGATGTTGGCCCCTTCCTCCCTCTCCCTCTGAGGGAGTCCTAGATCGAGGGGTCCTCGGGAGGCCAGATAACTCTTGGTGGGCCGTACTGGTGGGCTGTGAAGATCATAGTTGAAGATCATCTCTCGTATCCAGATAGGACTCATGTATTCACATAAAGGCAGGTTTTAGATTCGGGTGTAATCTTTCCTTCCTCTGCAAGATGGTATGTACAAACCCCTCTGGTGTCTATATAAACTAGAGGGTTTAGTCCGTAGAGGCTAACGGAGAATCTCAAATCCTCATAGGCTAGACTTTAGGGTTCAGCCAATATGATCTCGAGGTAGATCAACTCTTGTATTCATATTCATCCATATTAATATAGCAGGAAGTAGGGTTTTACCTCGATCAAGAGGGCCTGAACCTGGGTAAACATCGTGTCCCCAGCCTCATGTTACCATCGATCCTCATACGCATAGTTCGGGACCCCCTACCCAAGATCCGCCGGTTTTGACACCGACATTGAGAGTTCCACTATGTCGTCGACGGAAGGACTGATGGATCGCGTCATCAACCACAATGGCGACACCGAGGGAATCTTCCCTCCCGGGCAGCTCTTTGTGTTCGGCGGCTTCGCGCTTCGCACCAACACTGAAGGCCATCTTGAGTAGAATGAGAGCTACACCCCTGGCCATCAAGTCATATTTGGAAGATTAAACTACGTTGCTGATATCCGCGGAGACTTGATCTTCGACAGATTCGATCCTGCGGCAACCTCTCTTTGCCATTATGATGAACACGACCTAGCTCTATCATCGGATCGGGTAATAACACCTGCAACGGTTCCGGCCCTAGATCCGGAAGAGATCACTTCGTCCGAGGATGGGAAGCTCAACCCCGCCATGGAAGCCGTGGACTCCGCGGCGCTGGAGCCGCACACGGACCCAACTCTAGGCGAGGTACGTGTCATCGGAACCCCGAACCTAACTCCGGCCTCGGATTCCGAATCACAAGCATCTGCGCCCTTCAAGCCAGATCAGGCGTCTATCACCGAATTCGGTGCTGCGGATATCTTCCAGCACTCACCCTTTGGCGACATGCTAAGGTCATTAAGATCCCCCCTCCCTAGATGGGGACACACAGCCGCATTGTATCCGGTTCGAACTGGAGGCTGATGGATAATTTTGCTCCCCACCCACCACCCACTTGCTAGCCAGGGTTGAAGATCTAACCAATCTACTTGACTATGCTTCTGAATATTTCGAAGGGATGGACCTCGAAGCTGAAGCGGATCCAGATCAAAACCGGCCCGTAACCGGGCGGTGGACAGCTACATCTTCATACGACGTATATATGGTGGATACACCTAAGGAGGTGGAAGGCGACGGCGAAAACAATCCCTTGGAGGACAAGCCCGTCGAAGAACCTCCCGTACGTCGGCGTCCAAAACGCCGAACTAAATCCCGTAAAGGAAGAAATAGAAACACTGTCACTAACGACGGTGACACTCCGGAACAAGCTGAAGACCCCGCGGACCCAGCGATGGAGCAGGAAGAGCGAGAGGACGGCAAACAGAGTTTGAAGCCGCTGTCCAATGACGGCGATGCCGAAGACAATAACTACGAACCAGTCTCCGAAGAAGAGGTTAGCATGGGCGACGACGAATATATCGTCCTAGAAGAACCCTCTGAGCAAAAGTGCTTCAATCGGAGGCTTATTGCCACCGCAAGGAGCCTAAAAAAGCAGCGGAGACGGCTTCGAGCCGCACAGTACACACTCAACGATAGATGGAATGAAGGGCTCGACGCTGAATGGAAACATGGCTATAACGGCCAAACCAAAGGCTATCCCAAGCGTAAACTGTTGCCCGAATTCGATGACGAGGCCGCTGCGCCCATACCGCCGAAAAATAACACCGCCGATAAGCCGGACCGACCACCTCGTGGACGGGACAAAGTTGCTAGCAATGGCATACACAAGCCCGCACCACCACCCCGTAAAGGAAAGGGGATGCGGCTCAAGTCCGAAAACATGATCTGTGTGAGGACTTAAACAAAAAAGCTAGCAAGACCTAGGGACCGAGCTCCCACACGGGATGGTGGCTATCAAGCCAATCGCGCCAGTCATATACCAGTTTGGGGTCAATACCGAACATCACAGCCATCCGACATACGCCATGACATAGAAAAATATAGAGGCGCCGCACACCCTCTATGCTTCACCGATGAGGTACTGGATCATGACTTTCTAGAAGGGTTTAAACCCATGAACATCGAGGCGTACGATGGAACGACGAATCCTGCCGTCTGGATAGAAGACTTTATTCTTCACATCCACATGGCTCAAGGAGATGATCTTCATGCCATTAAATATCTACTCCTCAAGCTGAAAGGACCAGCTCGGCACTAGCTAAACAGCCTCCCAGAGAACTCCATTGGGAGTTGGGAAGAACTTGAGGATGCTTTTCGGGCCAACTTTCAAGGGACTTATCTCCGGCCCCCAGACGCTGACAATCTAAGTCACATCGTCCAACAACCCGGGGAGTCAGCCCGCAAGCTTTGGAATCGGTTTCTCACTAAGAAGAACCAAACCGTCCACTGTCCGGACGCTGAAGCCTTAGCGGCATTCAAGCACAGTATCCGGGACGAATGGCTAGCCAGACACCTTGGACAGGAAAAGCCGAGAACAATGGCAGCCCTAACTACACTCATGACTCGCTTTTGCGCGGGTGAGGATAGCTAGTTAGCTCGTAGCAGTACTAGCGACCCTGGAACATCTCAAGTCAGGGACGGCAATGGAAAGCCACGTCGAAATAATACTGGAAGCCTAGATGATACAACGATAAATGTCGGATTCAGTGGCTCAAGACCCAGTCAACGGAAGAAGCCATTTAAAGGCAACAGAGATGGTCCATCTAGTCTAGACAAAACATTAGATAGGCCCTGCCAAATCCATGGCACCCCAGAAAAACCTGCCAACCATACCAACCATAACTGTTGGGTCTTCGAGCAGGCCGGCAAGCTCAATGCCGGACACAAGGGAAAGGAGCCTCAGAGCAAAGAGAGGTCGAACCTCGCCAGCCGAATATGGGGGGGCAGAAGAAATTTCCACCGGAGGTCAAAACAGTGAACATGATATATGACACTCGTATCCTAAAGAGGAAGCACAAGCGCGCACTCCGAGATGTCTACGCTGTTGAGCCTATTGGCCCCAAATTCAATCCATGGTCGGCCTGTCCGATCACTTTCGATCTCAGGGATTATCTGACTAGTATTCGTCTTGGGGGTTTGGCTGCCCTTGTGCTCGACTCAATAATCGATGGATACCATCTAACCCGAGTCCTTATGGACGGCAGCAGCAGACTCAATCTGATATATCAGGACACTGTCCGCAAGACGGGGATCAACCCATCAAGAATCAAGCCAAGCAGCACGACCTTTAAAGGAGTGATACCGGGCGTCGAAGCCCACTGCACGGGCTCTTTAACACTGGAGGTTGTATTCGGCTCTCCTGATAACTTTCGAAGCGAAGAATTAATCTTCGACAGAGCTCCATTCCGAAGTGGCTATCACGCTCTACTCGGAAGAACGGCCTTCGCCCGCTTTAATGCAGTCCCGCATGCCTATTTAAAGCTTAAAATGCGTGGACCACGTGGCATTATCACGGTCAATGGAAACATGGAGCGTTCTCTCTGCACGGAGGAGTACACTGCGGCCTTAGTAGCCAAAGTCCAAAACGGCCTATTCAAGCCGGATAATTTATCAATAGCGGACATAACTAAACGTGTCCGGCACACGCCTCAGTGCGCCAGCTCAGATGAACCTGAGCAAGATTGACGGTTACGCCCCCGTCAACTGCCCCATAAGGTGATAGCATATGTGCCTCGAGTACATAAGTATGCCTTAAAAATTCCTTGGGCGACGACCGGGGGCGCCTGCATATAGTCTATAGTTTGGCTAGACCCTATTCAGACTCTAAACTTATCTTTTTTAGGTTCATTAAACGAACTAGACTTGTTATGGCCACACTGGATTATTTTTTCTTTTCCAGGTTTATTTTCTTTTCTTTTTACAGACGACTATCATACTCTCACACCTTCAAGGACACATTACAGAGGAGGAAACGGCGCAGACGTGCAGCAGGGACCCGCACTAAGGTTTCTTTTTAGATTAAGACCCTGTGTAAACCTTTTTTCTCTTTCTTGTTATATACCTTTTTGGCATGTAAAATGTCCAAAAAGGTTTTCGGCATTGTATGTATGTTTGCGGCTCACCGTACTATAGAGGGATATTAATAGAGCAGCTTTATTCGCATTATGTTCGGAGTTTTATTCACTCACCATAAAATGTTCTCTTCCCGCATCAGATTGCCATATGTGCCTTGTCAATAAGGGTCCATTATCAGGGGCTGTATTCAGCCTGGTATATGTCGAAAAGACCGAACACCTATAGGGAGTGTTCAGCGTCCTGGATGTTTGCCTTATATGCATTAGTTCTGAATCATGTCTTGGGTCAACAGTTGGGTTGTCCGGCTCCTGTGCTTACCCCTATGTTCCCGATTGTTCAGCTAGGGTGTAAAGGGAGAACTACTGTGATTGTATTTCTGGCTCGTTCGGTCAAGTACCTCAGTAGAGAAAGACGAAAACTGACCGTCATGATAAGCGAGAACCTGGCCCGCAACCCGGTGACTTAGTTTTATACTACGATCGATAGAGATCTACCCCGTGTTATACGAAGGGTTGGTTTTTTCGCCCAGCCAGGTGCAATCCGATACCTTAAGTAAGGAACATCATATCCGCACCAGGGGCTAGTACCTAGCCCCACATGTCAAACTCCTACGACTAAGTGAAAGCAATAATGTCGCATAGTCTGATTGCCTGGTTCGCTCCGCATACACCTCCTACATGGACCAAGACGTTGGATAAAGAGTGTATATGCATATGACCGAACACCCCAGTATTATGTACGTGGGGGCTGAAGCAAATGACTGGAAACTTTTAAATTTAGATAAACAGTCACACAGGAGGTAAAAGACGTTGATATAATAAATAGCACAAAAGTTATATACATTGGATTCATAAGCATAGTCTTTACATCCGGATACAATCACTCGAAGATAAGATCCTTCGAACAATGGCCTTCTACAAGGCGGGCGCCCTCGACGATGTCCTCAAAGTACTTCTCCGGCTTGCAGTGCTCCTTACCTGCAGGCAGGGCAGCAGTAGCTATATGCCCTGCGTTCATCTTCGCCCAGTGCACTTTGAAACGAGCGAAGGCGAGTTGAGCACATTCTATGCAGGCCGAACGCGTCAGTGCGTCGACTCGCGGACTCTCTTCAACGAGCCGCTTCACCAATCCGAAGTAACTACTTGGGATTGGATCAGCGGTCCATAGCCGGACTATTAAGTCCTTCATCGCCAAACCCGCCATGTTATGCAGATCGTCCAGCTGCTTCATCTGGTCGCTGAGGGGCACCGGATGTTTTGGCGCATAGAACTGCGACCAAAACAGCTTCTCCATGTTGTTCCCCTCTAAGGCTCGGAAGTACAGGGCGGCGTCAGCACTGCTCCTTGGAAGATCAGCAAACACGCCTGGAGAACTCCTTAAACGTGTCAGCCCAATGTACTTATGCCCTCCGAAGATGATCTGTAAGAGAAATGTCTTACCAGATGCTATCTGTCGTGCTTGCTCGATTTCTTGATGGGCGCTGCGCGACTTGCCTCGCGCATCCTCGGCAGTCTTCATGTCGCAGCAAGCTCGGATGCTTGTTTTGAAGCCTTCTTCTCCAATTCCTCACATTTGAGAATGGCATCGTTGAGCTCGACCTCGACTTCGGACACCCGAGACCGGTGCTTCTCGCACTCAGCCTTTTTGGCTTTCAAATTGGCAGCCGCTTTGTCAGCGGCTACCTTGTTCGCCTCGGCCTCTTTCTTGGCCTTGGCAACCTCGCCCTTCAGGGCCTCGATCTCAGTGGCGCCAGCTGTGTAATACAGAATACAATATCAGAGTTTATAAAACATACTCGGTCAATATTAAATCAGTCTTTTCGACATTTTAAAATCAGCATACCTTGTTTTTCATCTAAACGCTGGTTGACGCGGTCGAGGTCCGCGTTGGCCAACTCGAGCTTCCGATTTAGTTCGGCAACCTTTGCGTCTCGCACAGTAGCCGTAACTAGTGAAGCGTGCACAACAGTTCAGCTCTGTAAGTATGCTATATTTTGGATACTTCGTCCGATTCTCTTCGCAATCACACAAAGCATGAGGGGCTACTGGCTATGTATGTGCATAAAACATAATAAAGCTCTATAAAAGAACATTACATTGCTTACCTCATAGCCTGTTAACAGGCTGCTGAAAGCTTCATTCAGTCAGCCCTGGATGGACCGAATCTTCTTCACCACCGCACCCATCACGGTGTGGTGTTCCTCCATGATGGAAGCACTTTGCAGTGCCCCCTCCATACAGTCCGGCGCCTCCAGATTAACTCCGGGCGCTGTCGGATCCTCCTCCGCATGGGTAGTCGGGTCTTCGAACCCTCGGAGCCGAGCTAGGCTTTGGGACAGTATTCAGTGGGGCCCCGGATTGTTTGGGCCCCACGTCTTCGGTCTCCATGGGGATTATCTTCCCATGGTCGGCGGCCGCCGAGGTATTATCCCCAGCCGCCTTGTCACCTGCCCCGCCCTCGTCTCCTAGGGCGGAGGACACCCACTGGGAAGACACTTCGGTGTCCCCGGCGATCACGGGCAATGAAGCTCGAACTGGCGGGTCACTCTCCATCTCTCTAGGCACTAGAGAATTCCCCACCGATGAGGAGGCGTCGGGGTGTCCTTCGGGAGGGTTGTAGGTTAGTAGGAGAAATATGCTAAGTAAGCATCAAAAATATTAAACAAACAAACGTGCAACACTTAAATTCGGATTAACTTACGATTCGGGCATGGGTTTCACCCTGGGCTTCACCATGAAGCTATGTTGGGACGAATCCGAACTAGCAGCAAGGGTCATCTTCCTCTTGGGTGTGGATGTGCCTGCTTCGGCAAAGGCCGCCCTCTTCTTCCCCCTGCCTTGCGCAGGGGGCTCTTCCTCCTCTTCTTCCTCCTTTTCTTCATCATCCTCCACCTCATCAGAGGAGAGGATGTTGATCTCCTCGGACTTCTTGTCCTCAGGGCGGGGGCTGTCTCCGGCCCCCTTGCCATTCTTCTTGGGCTTCTTGACCGGCGCCTTGTACGACGCCAGGACCAGCATCGCCGTTAGTAGAGGCAATTATGGGTCCCTGGGCAAAGGCGTCGTACTCTTCATCCGGGTCGCCTTCTTTGTCCAGCCTTGTATATCGCGCAAAAACTCCAATTCATGTTATCATTAAATGAAGGAAGAGATATATGTTCGGCAAGTTTTTCAATTACGTCTAGGGCGGAGACCGCAGTGCTATAGCCCGCGTCCTCGGTCTCTTCGAGCCATCCTTTCTGGCTCGAAGAGATGCTTCTAGATCTCTTTGTGTGTAAAGCCAAAGAGATGCTTCAGCAGCTAGTCTCCTGCCGAACCGAACTCCCATAGGGAGGAGTCCCGGCTTTGGGAAGGGAGAACAAGCCGGGTCAGCAATACCTGGACCACGGACGAGAGCTGGTGCCCCTTGGAGATCACGCCGGACACGCGACCCTGGAGTGTCGTCACTTCAGTTGAAGTCCCCCAGTCTAAACCCTTTTTGGTCCAAGAGGTCAACATCTCTGGGGGTCCGGATCTGAAAGCAGGCTCCACCGCCCATTTGGCGTCGCGTGGTTCGGTGATGTAGAACCACTCCTGCTGCAAGACCTTACTCGTCTCCACGAATGAGCCCTTGGGCCAAGTTACCTTCGGGAGCTTGCTAATCATGGCGCCCCCGCACTCCACGTGCTATCCGTCCACCACCTTTGGCTTCACGTTGAAGGTTTTGAGCCATAGGACGAAATGTGGAGGGATGCGGAGGAAAGCTTCGCATACCACAATGAAAGCGGATATGCGAAGGATTGAGTTCGGGGCTAGATCATGGAAATCTAGCCCGTAGAAGAACAACAGACCCCGAACAAAGGGGTGGAGTGGAAACCCTAGCCCCCTAACAAAATGGGAAGTAAACACTACCCTCTCACCCCTCTCAGGGACGTGAATCACCTAATTCTTGGCAAGGACTCCGTGCGCTATGTTGGCGGAGAGATAGCACAGGCTCCGTAGATCCTCCACGGTCTTTTCAGTGACCGTGGAAGCTTCCCACTTTCCCCTGGTACCGGATCCATCCATTGCTGGGAAGGGGAGTAGTGGTTGAGGAATGAGGAGCGGTGGGCGCAGGAGATGAGAATGTTGGGGCTAGGGAGATTGGAGAACTCGAGCTTGAGGAAGGCGTGGGCTGATGAAAGGGATGGGTATCCTTTTATAACGCCTTTTATAACACTGTGAATACAGAGCGTCCCCCCACTTTAGCCATAAACCTCGCCGGTTCCCAAAGCGGTCGTGCGTAATGCGCGGCGTGGGTGCTCACGCCATATTGATAAGGATCCCACGATAAGCGGCCATGATCTCTATCCTGATGAGACGTCTCAATGAGGATATACCTCAAAATGCGAATCTAGGACCAAATAAAATGGTTCGGTATGTTAGTGGGATAGACGCGACGCTTCACCAAAAAGTTGTCAGTAGAGACACACTATTCATTTTCTTTTAAGAGCCTTGCCTTCGAGGCTAAGGGTTGTGCTAACCTTGCAGAGCCAGACACAAGACTCCTTTTTGTAGAAGATATATTCGGAAGAGGGAACCCGCCTTTCAACGCCGAAGACAATACGGAAGAAGAACTCATCGTCATTGAAGTCGGGATCAGGGGCTACTGAGGGAGTCCTGGACCGAGGGGTCCTCGGGAGGCCAGATAACTCTTGGTAGGCCGGACTGGTGGGCTATGAAGATCATAGTTGAAGATCATATCTTGTATCCGGATAGACCTACTGCATTCTCATAAAGGCAGGTTTTAGGTTCGGGTGTAATCTTTCCTTCCTCTGCAAGATGGTATGTACAAACCCTAGGCCCTTCGGTGTCTATATAAACCAGAGGGTTTAGTCCGTAGAGGCTAACGGAGAATCTCAAATCCTCATAGGCTAGACTTTAGAGATTAGCCAGTATGACCTCGAGGTAGATCAACTTGTATTCAAATTCATCCATATGAATATAGGAGGAAGTAGGGTTTTACCTCGATCGAGAGGGCCTGAACCTGGGTAAATATCGTCTCCCCAGCCTCCTATTACCATCGATCCTCAGATGCATAGTTCGGGACCCCCTACCCGAGATCCACCGGTTTCGACACCGACACACTCCTCTCTCCTCTGCGGCTCGTGCCCGTTCGGCTAGTGTTCTTCCCGTGCTTGTGACCCACCTCGTGCTCGCTCGCTCCTCCTCTCCCTTCCCAGAGCCGTGGGCTATGCCCATGAGCCCCACAGAGGGCTCCAAGCCCCCTTCCCCGTTCACCATGGGGAATCCCGGGGTCACCCATGACCTCGGCTCATGGTGCGCCATGGCCTCGCCATATATCGCATCACCGAGCTCGCTCTCCCCATCCGAGCCTCTCCTACCACTCCCAGAAACCCCCCTTGGCAAGCCATTCCAGCTATTGAGCTCGGCTTCTTCCGCATGGCCGCCATGTCGCCGCCTCGGCCTCGGGAAAAAATCACGCATGTGACTCCTCCTCCTCCCCCTGGAGCCACTCCAGACCAACACCTAGGTCATAGAAGACCACCCTGGGGTCCCGCTTCTTCTTATGCGTGGCTGCATCACCGTAGGCCATCCTCGCCGTCATCGGTCGCCACCGCGTCTGATGCTTCTCCCTTCCCGAGCTCCTCCGCAGGCATCAATCACATGGATGGACGCGGCTTGCCGCTCTAAACGCTGTGGTGCACAGAACGTCGGCGAAGACCGCCTGGGTCGCTGGCATGATCAGCGGCCGAACCCTTCTGCCCCCACTCCTGTCGTGGGCGGGAGGAGGGAGATGACCCTACGGGTGGACCCCGCAGGTCAGCGACCTAGCAAACGGGCCCCACCTATTTAAGTGGAGGCGTATCTGCGAAAACACGCATTCCCCAGGTGAAATCGTATTACGGGAAGGACGCTATCGACGTGGCCCCAGCGCGCGCGTGGCCGTGCAGTTTGGCAGAACCTGTACGTTGTCGCAGTATAGTGCGCTCAGTGCACGGCATGGTATAACCTCTCCCTTTTTCTCTTTCTTTTTCTAGTAATATTCCAAAACCCATAAATCAATCAAACCAAGTCCAAGTTTGATGATTCAAATTTCTACTAGCTCCATAAATCAAGGTCTATTTAATGAGACATAGTGAACATTTTTACTATTCTTGGTTTTCACTAGGTCCAATAAATAGGTCATTTATCCACATAAGTCAACTTCAAAGAGCCATATTATATTCATTTCAACTCCAAATCCAGTGAAACGAATTTCTAAATGTTTCTAATATCATGCCTGATTTAATGGGTACTTTTACTCATTTTTATCAAAAGGAATTCTACTGACAACATGCAGATCCATTAAATCCATCATATTGAAATGTTCCAAACTATCCATTGATCCAATGCCAATGAAACCTCCTTGATCATTTCTTATATGACCAGAGGTATCCTAGAAAAGTCCAACTCCTATTTTTCCAGCACTTTTGTTTTTGCCTTGTTGTGTTGCTTATTGTGATTGTTTCCGACGTTAGTTGACGAAGTAGATGGAGTACCAGAAGACTTGAAGACTCTGATGAACCAGGCAAGCAGCCCTTTGACCATGATGAACCATTTTACATCATAATAGCAATTTTGTTGTTTCATCGAGTGCATGATAAATCCTGAATGGCAACCTTGTTAGGCTTGCCTCCGTTGCATACCATGTTGATACTTGCATTGTGCATGACTCTATCCTTGTCTAGAGTTGTGTTGATGGGTTGTAGATATATGCTATAGTTGTTGGCTACGCAAAATGGGTCAGGGTCATGCATGGAAAGAAATAAGTGTGGTATGACATACTTGAAAAAAACCAATGGGTGCCACTAATGCCCGTGGGAGATGATGAGGAACTAGGGCACTACTTGGTGGAGAAGTAGTGTACCGAGGCTTGATGAAAATATTGTTTACAGAGACAGATTAGATTTAAGATTTGTCGACCGCCCTAGCCCAGACATGTGCAAATACTCTACCCATTTATGGGATGGGGAATTATTTATTTCTTAGGCTGATACTAGCATGGTGCCCACATTACCAGTGACTTGAGGTCACCCTCGGGGCGGGGTCATGCTTGGATAGGCGGCCATGACTGTTTTCATAGGGCACTGGACACACCTTTGGTCCCTTTGTGTATGCGTGATAATGTGAAAAGGCCAGAGTCCCACGATATTTTACTTATACACGAGGGTCGTGCACCAACGAGTGGACCCTATGTTAATATCGTCAGGGGAGAGGTAATGATCGGGTGCTTCCCCCGAGTATTTGAGGTACTGCAGGATCGTGGATGACACGAAAGCTTCCCGGATCTTGTGGGTAAAGTGGGCAACCTCTGCAGAGTGTCAAACTATTCGAATAGCGTTGTTCACAGTCAAGGATAGTTGGGTGGTGCTGCTTAGACTATGTCCATAAGTTTCTCGAAAACAACATGGTTTGGGCAAATCTATTGACGTGATTCGTCAGGAAGTCTCGATGGGCTTGATCATGAGTTGTTCATACCTCTTTCTCGATATTGATGTATGTGACCCCATATACTTGTTGCAGACGCATTCATATCCTTGATAAATGTTGATCATACTTGCATGAGAAAAACTAGCTTTCCGCAAAACTGCCAATTTAGCAGTAGAGCCTTGCATAATTATATTGTTATCACTCTTGGGTTGCTTGCGTGTAAATTCAAAGTACTCATTGGCTTTCCACTGGTTATTTTATTGGCTAGGCATGAAAGAATAGGATATGATGAAGATTTCTTTGGGACACTTCCCAGTCAGAATGCATGTAGGGTTAAGGTAGATGGTTTGGGTCCAAGTTGTCGACAAAGATTTCTGCTGCAATGATTTATACTCAAGACTTGGCCATAATGGTCACAATTTGCATAACACGGTATGTATGGATGTAAGACTCTTGTTATTCAACTTCTATGTGTTCAATGAGCATTGATCTCTGGGATCACTGTACACGTGCATTCACTGATCACGACTTATGAGTCGGGGTCCCCACATTCTGCCTTATGCTTTCATGAACACCTGGAAAGAAATCAGCATGCTTGCCAATGTATTTCCAGTCAACCCACTTCATGTCACAGACAATGGGCTTCTTGTCCAACAAGACTGTCTCATGGAAGTCTTCCTATTCCTTGGTGTGAAATCTGTAGTCCACAGTAGTTCTCCTCCTGGAAGCATATGGATCAGTCTGTCTCCAACGTCTTAGACCTGCATCCTTTCTCAGTTTCATGTTTTCAGCAACAAGATGGACATCATTATGATCTGGAATTTTCGGCTTAAGCTTCCTGAGCATCATGGACTCATCATCATCTGAGGATTGTTCTTCTTGATCTTGCTCTTCCTCTGGAACATCTGGCACTGGGGCCTTGTTCTTCTCAGTTGTAGGAATGTCTCTGGTGGATCTCTTGGGTGCTGAAGCATTGGGGGCAGCTTTGGGCTTGGATGGAGCAGCCCTGGCTTTGATGGCATCCCCCATCAGCTTATGAGTCTTTGCAGCAGGTGCAACAGGCTCATCTTCATTATCATCATCATCATCATCATCATCTCTCATGGATGGCTTGCCAACCACTCTGGCTGTAGTCTTCCTAGATCTCTTCTTGGGTCCTGCAGGCTCATCATCTCTTGTTTCAAGAGTAAACACCATGGTTTCTTGAGTGGAAGCTCTGACTTTTTGTCACGCCCAAGATGCGATTCTATCCCGATCACATGGTGAACTCGTGATTGGGGTACAACCGCATTTCATGTGCTTAGCAAGATGGATATCAATACATCGTACAATTACATAAATAGATGGGGATACATACAAGTCATACAATTGCCACGTGAATACAACACATCATACACACGACATCTGACTACGGATGAAAACACATGAAGACTACAACGACATCCATCCTGCTATCCTAGGGAGCCGAGTGGGAACCTATCCCAAGACTGACGAAGAAGAAGAAGAAAGAACTCCAACACAAGTAAACATCGCTCTCACATCAAGTCATCGGAAACCTGCACCTGCAACTATTGTTGTAGTAACTGTGAGCCACGAGGACTCAGCAATCCCATAACCATGGGTATCAAGACTAGCAAAGCTTAATGAGTATAGAGAGGTTAATTGGTGAGGTTGCAGTAGCGGCCAAGCATTGTATGGTGGCTAACTTACGATTACAAGAATAAGAAGAGCCTCTACGCAAATGGTTGCAACTAGTAATGATCACTAAGTGATCCTGAACTACCTACGAGTCAAACATAACCCCATTGTATTCTCTTCTCAAATTGAAAAGAGGCGGTCATGGTTACTCACGCGGTTGGTGCATTTTATTTTGGATCCTCTCTCAAGTGTTCTACAACCAGATATTAATAAATTCCAATCTGCCACATAACTGCGGGCACGGCTTTCGAAAGATCATAACCCTGCAGGGGTGTCCCAACTTAGCCCTTCACAAGCTCTCACGATCAGCAGAGGTAAGACCTCTTATCTTAGGGACAACCCGATCAGGCTCAGAATCCTGATGCACAAGACATTTCGATGATGGTAAAACAAGTCCAGCAAGACCTCCCTGCATGCTGACACCCTGATAGTAGCCGCGTGTATCTCGTCTCAGGCCACGTCCGGATGGGACAAGCTACGTGTAAACAAAAATACCTCGGGTTTCCCCGTGGGGGTCCCGCAGGCTGCCCAGTTTGGACCAACATTCATGAGGAGCACTAGCCCAGGTTGTAAATTAAGTTCTCGGGGTCTGGAAAGTCCCTATGCAAGTTTTAGTTATTAGGAAAATGGTAAAACCGATGTTGGGCCTTGCTGGAGGAGTTTTATTCAAAGCGAACTGTCGAGGGGGGCCCATAAACCCCAACCGTGTTAGGAACGCAAACTCAAGGAACATAACACTGGTTTATCAGTTCTTAAGGTGGCATGAGTGGAACAAAACACCGAGCAAAAGGCCAAGCCTTCCACTCATTGCCAAGAATATAGGTGCATTAATTTAATTAAGATATATTGTGATATTCCAAAATCCAAAATCCGACATGGAGCAATCTTCATCTTCACCTGCAACTAACAATGCTATAAGAGGGGCAGAGCGGGCGGTGACATAGCAAAACAATGGTTTGCTGGGATGGTGTCAAAGGTTAGAGGTTTCATGTTAACAATGAGAGGCTGACAATAATAGATAGGCAGCGCGACATATAGCGATATCGTTGAGACAACTAGCATAACAAAGATAGTAATAAGATCCAAGGTGACGGTCATCTTGCCTGGGATCCTGCTAGGAAGAATAACGAGTCAATGAAGACGACGAATCCACGTAGATGAACCAAGCATAGTCGAACGAATCCTCACGATCGCAACGAAACAGGAACTACCGAGAAGAAGCAAACAACATGGTAAACACACCACACATAAACAAGACATGATGCTCAACCAATTATGATGCAAGACAAGGCTACATGGTGCTACTCACGGCAAGAGATGATGCATACAAGAACATCACAACAAGGCAAGTTTAAATGAGGTCGGAAACAACATATAACAATTCCGGTAAGTGCTCATATGCAAATTTCAAAATTGGTCCAGATCTGAATAAACCTTAAGTTAAAGTTGTTAAACATCAAGTTAGGATGCACCATGATGATCTACACGAAATTCTAGTCAAGTTACATATAAGGTTCATTTAATTTGGAGCTACGGCCTAGAAGATATGAGAAAAACAAGTTAAACATGGCATTGATTCAAAATGCATTCAAACATCAAGCACAACACTCAAAACATGGATGAAACATAACATGATGACACTACATTCAAAACAAAGCAAGTTTCATATAGAGCATGCCACAAAAAAAGCCACAGTTCAACACATACACACGAAACAAGTTTGAAACACAACCTGTCCAAGACATCAACTAAGAATCTTACAAGCATCAAAACAACATGCTATAAGTACAAGATAGGCACAAGCATAGCATATACTCAAAGTACAGATCACATGCTTCCAATATCATCAAGTATCGGGTTCATAGGCATCAAGAATAAACTAACATGATCAAGGCAGCAAGCAAACTTTATATCACAGATTATGACTTAGTGAAAAACTAGGCATACATGAGCAGAGTTAATATGTTGGCATGTTGGAGGCAATGAATAATTAAGCTACAGTGCATGAACATGGAAAACAAAGTCATGGCATGCTAGAACGTAACATGGAGATCAAGGAACACAACATGGCATATACCTAGGAGCGACAGGTTCATGGCATTCATCAAAACAAGAAGCAAACATGATATAACAGATTCTCAGACTTTGTGAAAATTTGGGAATGCAACAACGACATCATGATGCTGACTTTGGAGGCACATAACAGCAAGCATAGCAATCCTAATAAGCATGCATGACATACTACAAATAACTCCATTGGCACAACTCCGTAAGATGCATAGATTAATAGCAATGAGCTTTGCCAAATTGAACATGATGTTGACAGGCTGACAGATTTAACATAATGACAACTTGAGAGCAAGAAAGAGACATGCTACAGCAACTTATAATTACAAACAAGGGCATGGATTGAGAGAGGATAACATGGAACTCAAGACATGATCATTGAACATCTCCAAATGTGCATGGATATGACTATAGCATCAAGCAAACATGGCATCATAATATAACAGTTTCCGACTTAGCAGTTTTTTACTAAGTCTCAGAAAACAGCAAACTACAAGTAGGACACTTCGCAAGCTTGTTCCACTCACCACAAGGCATATCACGAAAAACTAATTACACCATTGCAAATATGACATGATTGTGCTCCTAAAACATGTTGACATGATGCTCAAAAGAAAATCACACAAAAAATATATGAAAAAGACAAATGAGCAAGTTAAACTAAATTCCTACAATTTTAAACACTTAGCACTTTTGCAATAGATATTAACATGTCATAATGCATCCTAACATGTATGCTAATGCAACCATCATGAAGAGCACTCAGGGATGAACATTTTGGCATATCATACACGCAGAACGGAGCAACATGCACAAAGTTATGCCATGAGGAAGATGCACACATATTATGATAAATCTGGTACTTAGCCGTTTAAGCAAAATAAATGCAAGCAACATTTTAAGTGTTTCTTTAGATGTATGAGGATGCCATGTCAAGTCATATGCAATTTCCAATTAAATGTTGACATGAAGAAGACATGGGGCATTTGGTCGCTTGTCAGGACCCCGATCCTAAATCACACTGATCTAGCTTGTAACACATCATATCACTTTGCGGCCTCACGCACGGTTACCCCACGGGTGCCACCTTACCTGGCCCGGGACCGTTTGCGCATTTTGGCACACGTATATGATAGTGTCGCTAGCATCCATATGATAGAGAACCCGGGCCGACATGGCTAGTTATAAACCAAAAGTGGCACTAAATTACAAAGACAGGCATCCATGACCCAGCAACGAACGTGTCGGTCATCAATGTATGAACCCAAGTCGTAGCAAGCTACATGGACTTAAAGGAACAACGCGTGACATTTCCCCTAAGGGACAGACACAGGAACGAAGAAGGACACATGCCGGCCAGCCTACGTGTTCCGGAGCAGTAGCAAGCTACCAAGGCTCAGTGGAAGCACTAGGAGGCATTTCCCTGTAAGATAGGCTACCAAAGTTAAGCAACTAGGTGTCGGATCCCACACATATCAAGCATTTCAAAACATGCACACAATATGCTCAATATGTGCAAATACAACATTGCATCACAACAGAACTCTATGACTCAAAGTACTTTATTTAAGAGGCTCCGAAGAGCCATACATAACATATCCATACAGATAGGGGTCACATGACCCAACACTCAAGTCATACAAGCATACAAGCACAAGCGGAAGCTAACTTGTCTGAGTACAAACAACTTGGAAAGAAAACAGGCTAGGTGTAGCCTGACTATCTACAAGGCCCTTCACAAGCTCAGGATCTCCGTCTGGGTAGCAAGCTACTCGACGACATCAACGTCTAAGTAAACCCATCAGAAGGGGCAGGGTTCTCCTCTACAATAGTTATTAAGCAAACATGAGTACAAAGGTACTCAGCAAGACTTACAACAGAACCTATCATACATGCATCATTATCAACAAGGGTAGTGGAGTTCATTGCAGCAAGCCAGCTTTGACTATTGGCTAACCTATACTACAACTCTCAGCAGATTGCAAGATGAGACTACGCACATGAGTCCTCTACTCACCACAACAATACACCACCGTGGATCCTCTTTCGTCATCTTACGGAAGGCCCATCCACGGCACTCACACTTGTCTTGAGACTTTTAGTAGAAACCATTAACTTGTCTATGAACTGTATAAGCAACCAAGTGGTCCGTAACCGCGAACAACGGCTATTCGAATAGATTGGTAACCCTGCAGGGGTGTACTTCTTCACACACGCTTCCACCACTTATCGCCGTTTACTCGACATGTACTCGGCAACCTTCAAGCGGAAGCCCAGCGAGGGTGTCGGCCATGACCTGACTAACCACACAAGTCCCTAGTCCAGGTTTATCGCCTATTTGGGTTCCATCCGTGGGGAGATCCGGTCGGGGTGTCGCTCACGGCCCCAAACGATGTGTACAGAGTTCCCTGAGTCACCAAACGGGCGACCAGTACACCGTGCCACGTAGCTGCCGCATCACAGCCCACCCCGAGGGTCAGCGCTGCGCACGACCACCAGTAAACTACAAACACCAGAAACTAGTTGCAACTCCTGGACAGAGGACAAGGGAAGTTAATAAGTCGAGAGGGTCCATTGGTTTCGGGCCCAATGCATGGTAGTAGCTGAATCCTGAATCACACATACAGATCTCAGGTCCTATGGACGGCTCCAATGAAACAACCCACCATGTACTCCTACATGGCCTTTCATCGATACCTTTACCAAACATATTCCACACTTCACTCTCTTTACCAGACATGATCATTTCACACTGATCCATCACCCAGATGAACCAGACCTGACACAACTCTAAGTATAGCAGGCAACATAAAAAATAGCATGGCAGAACACACACCACATGGCTCAATCAACTCCTACACATGCTAGTGGGTTTCAACTATTTACTGTGGCAATGACATGTCATGCAAAGGAATATGGTTCAACTACCGCAGCAAGTAGCAGTTCACAAGCTATTGCCTTAATGCAGTAAAAGAGAGCAGGAGCAAGAAGATGGGTTTGTATCGGAATGATCAATGGGTTGCTTGCCTGATAGATTGGTTGTCGGGTACTGCTCTTCAGTTGGATACGCAGAACACCGACGATACAATCAATACACAAACAAATGCTACAATATGATGCACGCTCATGACATGGCAATATGAATGTGTCTTGGGCTAATGCAACTATAAACAGAAAGGTTTGAGCTCATTTGAATCAAAGATTCAAATTTATACTCAAACTATTAATATTTAAATTGCATTATCATGTTTTGAAGTGAACATCAAGGTTAACTTGCTTAAATATGCATGAAACCAGCACCGATGGAAAGATTAGATTTTTCTGATCAATTTTCATATATAAAACTTTTCCATCTGAACTAGTGTTGAATTTATATGATTTTTAGAAGTTTAAAGCATTTTCTGGAATTTCCTGAATTGTTTTAAATCAAATAATTCCAGAAAAGCCTTTACTGCGTCAGCATGACCTCATGCTGGCGTCAACAGGTCAACAGACCTGGTCCAGGTCAAAACTAATAGTGGGTCCCGCGTGTCAGTGTAATTAACTTAACTAATTAAAATTAGTGCTAATCCTAACTTAATTAGCCGGCTGGGGCCCCACCTGTCATTGACTCCAGGGGGTCAAACTGGGCCCACCCGTGGTCAAAGGGGTTCAAACTGGCCGGCGTTTAGCCATCGGCGAGGCCAGACGCGGCGATGCGGTGCGGGTTCCATGCTCCGGCGACCAAAACGGCGGCGGAACACATCTACGTGATGCGGGGAGTGAGCCGCGACTAGTGGTGGTGGTGGTTGGCCTCGGGGTCACTGGAAACGGCGCCGGCGATGACCTTGGCGGCTATCAGAGCTCGGGTGAGCTCGGGCTCGTCGTTAGGAGGCACGGCGAGGCTCGTGGAGAGGTGCGTTGGGCTCCTGGGGGTACGGTGGAGCTGGTTGTTGCGTGGCCGGAGTCTCGTCGGCGATGAGCTCCACGGCGGCGCGTGCGGGTGAGCTTCGTGCAGACATTACATAGCTCGAGAGGGAGAACGGAGAGGATGGGGAGGTGGCCAAGCTCAAGGTGGTTGCGATGGAACTGACGGCGAGGTCGGGGACGAGCTGGAGACGACGTGAGGTCACCGGTGATCTCGACGGCCGAGCGGGGGAGAAGTCGACGGAGATGGTGCGTTGGGGCTTCCGGTGATGTGTGGCTCGACGCAGAGCTTCAGCGCAAGGAGACGGAGCTTGGGGACACGAAGGCAAGGCGAGGGGAGCTCGGTGGCTGCGGCTACGGCGGCAGAACGGTGACGGCAGCGTCGGCCATAGCGAGGGGAGGGCGAGGAAGAGAGGCAGGGGGAACTGGGGTGTCGTGCCAGTCTCGGCGACGACGTGGAGGTTGTCCAGACGTCCCAAGGCGGCGAAGCGGCGGCAAGCAGCTGTCGCTGTGGCGCGCGGCCGTGCGCCGGCGTCACCTGCCTGCCTGGCTGGACGAAGCAGCTGGCTGGCTTGGGCCAGCACAATGCTCGGCCGCCAGGTGGGCCGGCTCATAAGTCTCTCTCTCTCTCTCCTTTTTCTAATTTTGTTTCTGTTTTGTTTCTTTTTCAACTTTGTTGAATTAATAAAAATGCTAGAACATTTTTATAAATCATAAAACTACTCATGCCCACTGTATATAATATGAACATCATGGAACATTTTTAGTTTATGATTATTTGGGCACCTAAAATATTTTATAGCATTTAAATGCCCAAATGCTAATACAATATGAATTAATCCAATGACCTTTGGATGTCCTATAAAATTGTGCACCATTTTTGTCAGAGGTTTAAGACCAAGGCAAAGATGATGAACATTTTTGAAGGGCGTTTTGGGTACATTGGAAAAGATTTTATTAAACCCTAGTTGTTAGAAGAGGGGTGCTGGGGTTTCTGTCATCCCCATTTCAAGTTTCTGCAAAAAGTAAACATGATGCACACTCTAGCTAGTTCTAATGCATGCACTGACTAGGGATGTGACAACTCAATCCCACTCAAAAGAATCTCGTCCCGAGATTCAGGTTCCTCCGGAAAAAGGGTGGGGTACTCAAGTCGAAGACGATCCTCCCTTTCCCAAGTAGCTTCGTTCTCGGAATGGTGTGACCATTGAACCATGAGAAACTTGATATTATGACATCGAGTGGTACGCTCGGTTTGATCAACAATACGAACGGGGTATTCTAGATATGTGAGATTGTCCTGGAGATCAAGCGTTTCGTGGTCCACTCCGCAGATAGGATCCGAGAAGCAACGCCTGAATTGAGAGACGTGGAAGACATCATGAACTCTCGAAAGGTGCGGAGGTAGTTCCACTTGGTAGGCAACTTCTCCTCGTTTGGCAAGAATGCGGAAAGGACCGATGTAACGAGGAGCCAATTTGCCTTTGATACCGAAGCGATGGGTTCCCTTAAGAGGAGTAACCGGAAGGTAAGCCTTATCGCCGACTTCATAAGTCACAGCCTTATGATGACTATCATATTGGCTCTTCTGGCGAGACTGGGCTGTTTTCAATTTCTCACGAACGATGCGAACTTGCTCTTCTGCTTCCTGGATCATATCCGGACCAAAGAATTGTCTTTCCCTGGTTTTTGACCAGTTAAGAGGCGTTCGACACCTTCGTCCATATAGAACTTCGAAGGGAGCCTTTCCCAAGCTAGCTTGATAACTATTGTTATAAGTGAATTTGGCGAATGGAAGACACTTCTCCCAATCCATACCGAATGAGATGACAGAGGCTCGGAGCATATCCTCCAGAATTTGATTGACTCGTTCTACTTGACCACTTGACTGAGGATGAAAGGCGGTGCTAAAAGAGAGACGAGTCCCCATAGCATTTTGGAAACTTTCCCAAAATCGAGAGGTGAGAAGACTTCCACGGTCTGAGTTAATCTCCAATGGCACACCATGAAGAGATACTATTCGAGAGATATACAAGTCTGCTAGCTCGCTAGCGGTTATACTCTCTCGAACAGGCAGGAAATGGGCTACTTTGGAGAGGCGGTCGATAACGACGAAGATAGCATTATTACCTTTCCTCGTCCTGGGAAACCCGGTAATGAAGTCCATACCGATCTTATCCCATTTCCATTCAGGAATAGCTAAAGGTTGAAGGGTGCCAGCGGGCCGTTGATGCTCTGCTTTAACTCAACGGCAAACGTCGCAGTTAGCAATGAACTGAGCGATTTCTCTCTTCATCCTAGTCCACCAGAACCTCTGGCGTAGGTCCTGGTACATTTTGGTACTACCGGGATGAATCATGAGAGGATATTCATGAGCCTCCTTAAGGATCAACCGTCTTAAGTTTCGTACCTTAGGAACCACTAAGTGGTTTCCAAAGAACACGACACCTTGATCATCAATTGAGAAACATCCCGCGACTCCTTTCTTGATGTTCCTCCTGATACGGGAGATTCCCGGATCAACCTTCTGTGCTTTGATGATCTGATCCGTAAGGGTAGGTTTCGCCACCAAGGTGGAAAGGAATCCTCGAGGAACAATGTGAAGGTTAAGCTTACGAAATTCCTCGTGGAGAAGTGGTTTCCCTTGTTGTAACATCAGATTGTTACAATAAGACTTACAACTTAGTGCGTCAGCCATGACATTGGCCTTCCCAGGGGTGTAAGTGATTCCTAAGTCATAATCTGTGAGCAGCTCAACCCAACGTCTTTGCCTCAGATTCAAATCTGGTTGGGTGAAGATGTATTTCAGACTTTGGTGATCCGTGAAAAATTCACAGCGATTACCAAGAAGGTAATGTCGCCATGTTTTGAGTGCGTGGACTACAGCTGCAAGCTCTAGATCATGTGTAGGATAGTTATCCTCATGTGGACGCAACTGTGAAGATGCGTAGGCAATCACTTGACGATCTTGCATGAGTATGCAACCTAGTCCTTGTCGCGAGGTGTCGCAATAGATAATAGAGTCCTTGGAAAAGTCTGGTGGTACCAGTACGGGAGCAGATGTCAGGCGTCTTTTCAGTTCCTGAAAGCTGGACTCGCACTGTGGGGTCCACTCGAACTTTTTATCTTTCTTGAGGAGTTCAGTTAGAGGTTTAGCAACCTTGCAGAAATTCTTGACGAAGCATCAGCAATAGCTAGCTAAGCCAAGGAAACTCCTAACTTGCTTGACCAATTCAGGTGGAGTCCAATCAAGGACGGCCTGAACTCGCTCGGGATTGACAGCAATACCTTACCAGATCACATGGCCTAGATAGGTCACTTCTGGCAACCAGAATTCACACTTGGAGAATTTGGTATAAAGGCGGTGCTCTCAAAGTTTCGTCAATACCAGCCTTAGATGCTCGGCATGATCTTCCTTGTTCTTGGAGTAAATGAGTATATCATCGAGGTATACCACGACAAATTTATCCAAGTACTCCATGAATATAGAATTCATTAGCCGGGAGAAAGTGGCTGGGGCATTGGTTAACCCGAAGGACATGACGGTGTACTCGTATTGGCCATAACGAGTAACAAAGGCCGTCTTGGGAATATCCCCGTTCTTGATTTTGATTTGATGGTAGCCCAACCTCAAATCCATTTTGGAAAACACTGAGGATCCACCGAGCTGATCATACAGGTCATTGATCCTGGGGAGTGGATACTTGTTCTTTATGGTGACCAGATTGACAGGTCGATAATCTACAACCATCCATTCCATTCCATCCTTCTTCTTGACGAAGAGGACGGGACAAGCCCAAGGAGAAGAACTAGGACGGATGAAACCCTTTTTCAAGGACTCATTGAGTTGTTTCTTAAGCTCAGCTAGTTCTAGGGGTGCCATCTTATAGGGTCTCCTAGAGATTGGGACAGTTCCTGGAACAAGATCTATCACGAAACTCGACATCTCTGTCAGGTGGAACACCTGGTAGTTCTTCTGGAAAGACATCCAGGAAGTCACGGACTACCGGGATATCTTCGAGTTCTGGTAGAGGGCTGGCATTAAGAGAGTAGAGCTGACGCTCAGCCATTCGGGCCAAAACATTGACTGTCTTGCCGGATGGATGTGTAAGTTGAACAGTCCTAGTGTAGCAATCAATCTTAGCGTAACGAGTTGTCATCCAGTCCATACCCAAGATGATGTTTATGTCCGAGGACTTGAGAGCTATTAGTGATGCAAGGAAAACAAGTCTATCGACAAAAAATTTATTTCCATGGCTTACACTAGAGGTTTGCCATTTCGAGCCAGGAGTTTGGATTACCATGGAAGTGGGCATGTCACAAAAAGTCATGTTGTGCATTCGAGCATAGCTCTCAGATATGAACGAATGAGATGCTCTAGTATCGAAAAGAACGGATGCCGGATGGCAATTAACAAGAAGCGTACCAAGGACGACATTAGGATCCTCATAAGCTTCCTCAGCAGAGACGTAGTTGACATGACCACGAGCAGTGGGGATTGGCTTGACATAGTTCACCTTGCCTGTTGTCTTACCACGGCTAGCGGACCTTCCTGGTTGGTTCTGAGGACACTCGCGCATGTAGTGCCCTGGTTCTCCACACTTGAAGCATGTCATAGTGCCAGTGCGTGGAGCAAAGTTGGCAGGTGGTCCTCCATAAGTTTTGGCCGGTGCATACTGCTGGGTTGGGCGAGGCGCCTCATAGGATGGCCTTGGAGTGAACCTGGATGGCAGTGTTGTGTTTGGAACCCACACACGGCGCTTGTGAGAGCCAGAGCCGGATGAGGAACCAAAGTCACGAGGATGCTTGCGTGTGGCTTCAAAATCAGTCTGACTTGTCTCAGCACTGATGGCTTTGTTCACTAGCTTCTGGAAGGAGGTGCACTCGTGTAGACGTAGATCTCGGCGAAGTTCAGGATTGAGTCCCTTGCGGAACCTCGCCTGCTTCTTGGCGTCGGTGGACACTTCTTCGGGAGCATAGCGTGCCAAGTTGCCAAACTCGCGGCTATAGTCGTCCACGGTTAGCCTGCCCTGGGTGAAATTGCAAAATTCCTCCCGCTTGCGATCCATGAGGCCTTCCGGAATATGATGTTCACGGAATTCGTCCCTGAACTCTGCCCAAGTAGTGAGTTGGCCAACACGACGTATAGCCTCAAAGTTTTCCCACCAGAGGCTAGTAGGGCCCTCAAGATGGTAGGCGGCGTAGGTAACCTTGTCAGCTTCGGCCACACAGGCAGAGTGTAGCTTGTGCATGATACTGCGAAGCCAGTCATCCGCATCAAGAGGTTTAGCGGAATGATGGAACTTCGGTGGGAACATCTTGATAAATTCATTAATTGACACCACGTCATTCCTCTGGCGAAAGGCAGTATTCTGCTCTATGCGTTCCAGCAAACGGTTGGTCTCTCTCTTGTTCCTTTCTGCCTCCAGTATTACTTCAGCCAAGGAGGGTGGTTGAGGTAGATTCTCATCTCTAGCCCCACTGGCCTCACCCTGCTCCTGAGCAGCAGGAGTGCTGCGAGTGTTGACCATCCTAGAAAAAAAACAACGGTTTAGACAAGGATGGCAAAACTTTGACATAGGAGTGCAGAATGTAATGGATGACACGGAATGCAGAGATGTTCATCTGTACAACATGGTAATATAGAAACTGCCATATATACACCATTGGTCATACACACAATACATAGTTTAGTACAAGCCAAGGCTAAAGTACAACTGCCGTGAAAGACGATACATCTCATCAGAGGAATTCCAAGCTCCTATACATTATTTATCTACGCCTCCGAAACTCAGTACACACTAAGTCATATTCCACAAGACACGCAGGACTGTGGAGATACAACTACTACGATACTACTATTGCCACGGTCTAGCTCAGACATTTCCGTAGTAATCTTCATAAAGATTACCCCAGTAGCCTGGAAGTGGAACATGTGGATCTGGAAACTCTCAAGCACTCGAAGGCTGTGGACCATAGGGACACGGATGCGGTCTCGGTCCCGCTGCTAGTGGTAACCGACGCCCACGTGGAGGTGTAATACTCCCAACATCACGCCAATCCATACGATCGGGCAGACAAGTCTGCACGGGGTACAAATCCCACATATCCAGATATCCGGCCTGCACGGCAGGTGCAAGCCGTGTCAAGGTGGTCCAGTGGGCAGCTGAGTGTTATAAAGCTCCATCCGGAGGGGACGGACCTCACGTGTAATGCCCTATGAAGTGTTCTCTAAGCTTGACCTCCGAATGGGCTATCATCAAATTCGCATTCGTGAGGAAGACATTCCCAAGACGGCCTTCAGAACGAGCTATGGTTCATACGAGTATACCGTCATGTCCTTCGGTCTCGCCAATGCTCCTCCTACCTTTTCAAGGATGATGCATTACATCTTCAACCCCTATACTGGCGAATTCGTGCTTGTGTATCTGGATGATATTCTGGTGTTTTCCAAGAATGAAGAAGATCACGAAAAGCACTTGCGTCTGGTTCTTGATCGACTCCGAGAGCATAAATTCTATGCCAAGTTCTCAAAGTGCGAGTTTTGGCTCGATAAGGTTTTGCACCTGGGCCATATTATCTCAGCTGACGGTATTGCGGTTAATCCCGAGAAAGTTGAAGCAATTGTCAACTGGGAAGCTCCTCAGAACGTCAAGCAGCTCCGCAGTTTTCTGGGTCTTGCCAGCTATTGCAGAAGGTTTGTGGAGAACTTCTCCAAGATTGCCAAGCCTCTTTCCAACCTCCTTCAGAAGAATGTCAAATACTTTTGGTCTCCCGAGTGTGAAGTGGCTTTCAAAACCCTCAAAGAGAAGCTTGTCTCAGCTCCAGTTCTGATTCCTCCAGATGAATCCAAGCCCTATGAAGTGTTCTGTGACGCTTCTCTTCAAGGCCTTGGTGGTGTGCTTATGCAAGATAAGAGAATTGTGGCTTACACTTCTCGTCAGCTAAAGCCAGCTGAGAAGAACTATCCCACACATGATCTCGAGCTAGCAGCTGTGGTACATGCTCTGATTACGTGGAGACATCTGTTGTTGGGCAGAAAGGTCGACATCTTCACTGATCACAAGAGCTTGAAGTACATCTTCACACAGCCGCATCTGAACCTCCGCCAGACTCGTTGGGTCGAGATGATCCAAGAGTACAACCCCAGCATTGAGTACACTCCAGGCAAGGCGAATGTGATTGCAGATGCTTTGAGCAGAAAGGCATATTGCAACAGCCTTCTTATCAAGCCACACCAGCCTGAGCTTTGTGAAGCCTTCAGGAAGCTCAACCTTCAGGTTGTTCCGCAGGGTTTTCTTGCAAATCTCCAAATTGCTCCTACCTTGGAAGATCAAGTCCGTGAGGCCCAGCTCAGTGACACCATGGTGAAGAAGGTGAAACATGGGATTGCAAAGGGCACTCCAAAATACAAGTGCTTCCGTGTTGATGAGAGAGATACCTTGTTCTTCGAGGACAGACTCGTTGTTCCCAAAGGTGATCTCAGGAAGCTCATAATGGAAGAAGCTCATGACTCTATCCTTTCCATTCATCCTGGCAGTTCCAAGATGTACCAAGACCTCAAGCAATCTTACTGGTGGACACGCATGAAAAGGGAGATTGCCCAATTCGTGAATGAATGTGATGTATGCAGAAGAGTGAAAGCAGAACATCAACGTCCAGCCGGTCTTCTCCAACCTCTTCCTATTCCTGAGTGGAAGTTCGACCACATTGAAATGGACTTCGTCACTGGCTTTCCTAAATCCAAGCGAGGCAATGATGCTATCTTTGTGGTGATTGACAAGCTTACCAAAGTCGCTCACTTTCTTCCAGTCAAAGAATCAATCAATGCAGCTCAATTTGCAGAGCTGTACACTTCCAGAATTGTGTCCCTACATGGCATTCCTCAAGTGATATCCTCAGACCGTGGCAGCTTGTTCACATCAAGGTTCTGGGACTCTTTTCAGTCCGCCATGGGCACGAAGATCAGGTTCAGCACTGCCTTTCACCCTCAGACTAGTGGTCAAGTCGAGCGTGTGAATCAGATCCTTGAAGATATGCTAAGAGCCTGTGTCATCTCCTTCGGCATGAAATGGGAAGACTGTCTTCCATTTGCCGAGTTCTCTTACAACAACAGCTTTCAAGCAAGTGCAGGCAAAGCACCGTTTGAAATTCTCTATGGCAGGAAGTGCCGTACCCCTCTCAACTGGTCTGAAACAGGCGAACGCCAACTTCTTGGCAATGATTTGATCTCTGAAGCCGAAGAAATGTGCAAAGTCATACGTGAGAATCTCAAGGCCGCTCAGTCGCGTCAAAAGAGCTACTATGACGGAAAGCATCGTGATCTGGCTTTCGACATCGGTGATCATGTCTATCTCCGAGTTTCTCCGATGAAAGGAACCCAGAGATTCGGTATCAAAGGAAAGCTTGCTCCTAGATACGTCGGGCCTTTCAAAATTCTTGGCAAAAGAGGCGATCTAGCCTATCAGCTCGAGCTCCCTTCCAACTTTGCAAATGTTCATGATGTCTTCCATGTGTCTCAGCTTCGCAAATGCTTCAAAGCACCTGAGCGCATGATTCCGTTTGAGGAGATTGATCTTCAACAAGACCTTTCCTACCGAGAGCATCCAGTTGCAATTCTCGAAGAAACTGAACGCAAGACTCGCAACAAGTCCATCAAGTTTCTGAAAGTCAAGTGGTCACATCACACAGACCGAGAAGCTACCTGGGAACGAGAAGATCATCTTCGTTCCGAGTACCCTTCCTTTTTCCAGTCCTAGATCTCGGGACGAGATCTTTTTGTAGTAGAGGAGAGTTTGTAATGCCCCGGATGTAATACTTTCCCTTTTGGGTATATAATATATCTCCGGCTTCATCTTTTTCCATTCCGGGTTCTTTGTCTTTCGGGCTTTTGTCGTTTTGTGGTGTGAGTGTGTGGCATTCATTCATATCATGTAGACATGTGCATTGCATTGCATTTGTGTTGTGGGTTGCATCCGGTTCCGTGTGTTTCTTCCCGTTGTCCGTTTCGCGTTCCGGAGCTCCCTCACGTGACCGTGACGTCCCGTAGGCCTACTTTGTTGTTCGGGCGTTTTTCGTTACCGGTGTGCCGCGAGGTTGTGTTTTGTGTTGTTGTTTTGTTGTGTGCAACCCGCCTCTCAAATCTCGTCTCGTTTGGACTCCGTTGACTTTTCCCTCCGTTGTCCGTGTGGGTCCGATGTGCCTTCACTTCGTGTCCCGGAAATACCCTTGCTGCAGTCTCTTTTCTCCGTCTAGGCCCTTTTATTCCATCCCCGCGATCGGATCCGTTGGATCAGATCGGAGGGCTCCTAAACACCCCTAGTCTCTAAACCCTAATCTAAAACTGCTATATATAGACCCCTAGGTCTATTTGGGCATCCCCCTTCTTCTTCCCCTTCTCCTCTTTCTTTTTTTTTCCTTTTTCTCAGATCCAATCCAGTTTACTCCCGGATCCCGAGGGATCCATCAGATCGAACCAGCGCCGCCGACCGGTTCCTCGATCTGGGCGAGGCTCGACCGCCTCCCAGCCTCGCCTGGGTCAACGAAGCCTCGTCAGGATCCGTTCGATCGACGCCAGCGCGCCGCAGCCCGTCGACCGCGGCCCGTACGCACCGTCGCCTGGGGGACCAGTTCGCCAGCAGCCCGCAGGCCAGGCGCATCCCTCCGTCCAGATCGCCCCGGAGGCCCGTACAACCGGGCCACCAGATCCCCGAGCGCCGCGCGGGCCGCCTCTCCAGCGCGCCAGCCAGCCGCGCGCAGACCCCCCTCCCTCCAGCGGAGCGCGCTGGGCCGCTCCTTCACTCTGCGCCGCCGGCCCGAGCGGGCCACCGCACCGCCAGCCACAGCCGGCCGGGCCGCTCCTTCCGTGGGCCGCCGCCCCAGGCCACCGCGGGCGCGCCGCCTCCCCGACCCGTTCCTCCACCGCGCGCGCGCCCCGCAAGCCGCAGGCCGCTGGGCCCGTTAATCGCCGCGCCACTGTTCCTTCTTCGGGCCGCGCCACTGTTCCTTCTTCGGGTCGCCGCTACTGTTCATCCGCGGCCCGTACTGTTCCTCCAGATACAGATCTGGAGAGGTACCCTATTTTTTTCCCTAAGTCCTTTAAATCCTGATCTGAGATGCAATCTTCAAACTGCTCTAACTTTGTGCCTGGTGCTCCGTTTTGCGCGTGTAGCATGTCCAGATGTTCGTGGAGATGTCCTCTACGTTTTACCTGTTGTAGTCATGCATGTTAGATGTCATCTTGACACATGTTTTGCTGTTACAAGAGTGCATCATGATATAAACTGCTGTTATGTGTTATTTTTGTGCCACCTTTGACATGTGATATCTTTTAGCTCGTTTGTCCAAACGATGCAAATGACATGTCCACGTGTTCGTCTTGCCACGAACTACGTGATGCTTGTGATAGGTTGCATGGTAGATTTATTGTTTCCTTGTTATCATCGTTGCAAAGTGCCATGTTCACATGTTGTGTTTTCACTTGTTATGAAATGCCATCTTGTTGAGCTCGTTGTAATCGGTGTGTTCACCACAATGATGCATGCTTGTGTGTTTCGGGATCACCGTCATATGTACTTTGATGAGGTGCTTACCCTTTGCCATGTTTAGTTTCGAGGTGTCTTAAACATGCTCTTTTTGATGCTATGATGATGTTGCTGTTTTAGGACTTAGTGAAATTTCACTAAGTCTGAAATCTGTAACGTTCCGATGCCATGTTCGTGTGATGTTGTAGGACAAAGCATGATATTTTTGGGGTGGATTTTGATTGTTCCTTGTAGTATATATTGTTGTCTTTCCATTCATGTCCTCACATGTCCATTTGAGTGGCTGTAGCATGTTTATCTTTTGCTCCAAACTTTCAATAAAATTCTGCTGCCAGAATTTTATTTCAAAGTTCAATATGTCCAAGATCATTGCTATTGATCCGTGACTCCGTTGGGGGTGCACTTTGGACCAAGTTGCTGTACTTTATATCTAGTTTATGTTCAAGTCCTTTGCCATGCTTTTTGGGTGCTGTAGATTATTTATTTTGAGCTCCAAAGATGCCATGTTGCTGTAATTTGCAGTTTTCGCTCAAATCTTGTTTCGGGCATAACTTTTAGCCCGTAACTCCGATTTCAGCGAATCTTATATCAAACTTGGGTGATTTTCTGTGTACATTAATAATATCAGGTTGTTATCTTGTTTTGAGGTGTTTTTCTTGAGTGATGTTTTCCGTGCTCCATGTGCATCTTTAGTGCATCCATCATGCATTCATGTTTTTCGAGTGCGCATTGCATCGTGTTGATTGGTGCTTGGTGTGTTTGTCTTGTTTAGAGCCGGAAGTTGAGCACGAGTTTTCCAACGAGGTTGAGCACGAGGTTTCCAACGAGTTTGAGCACGAGGACCCTTCTTTCGATCCGAACGTCTTCTCTTCAGGCAAGATGACCGAACCCCGATAACATTACTATCTTTGCCTATTGCTAGTAGTCTCGATCTATAGTTTTGCCTCGATGCCCATGTTCTTCTTGTCAGCCTCCTACTTGTAACCAATTGCCATGTTTAACCACCCTACCTATGCAAACCGTTGCTTGGCTAAGTACGCTTCGCTCAGCCCTTCTTATAGCGTTGCTAGTTGCAGGTGAAGTGAAGATGCTTGCTACATGTTGAAGTTTGGTTGGGTTATATCACACTATATAAATGCTTTAACTGAAATCACCTATATATTGGCAAGGGTGGAAGGCTAAGCCTTTTGCTTGGTGTTTTGTTCCACTCATGCCGTTAGGATCCGTATAAGCCGGTTTTATGTTCCTTGATTATGCGTTCCTAACACGGTTGGGGTGTATGGGACCCCCTCGATAAACCGCTAAGTGCTAAGTCTTTTCCAGCAAATCCCAACTTTGGTACTATTTGCCTAATAACAAACTAAACATGCATAGGGAGTAATTAACCCTCTTTCTTAATCAACAACCCCGGGCCAGTGCTCCACATGAGTGTTGGTCCGAAACGGGGAGTCTGCGGGGCCGCCTTGGGGCAACCCGAGGTATTTGGTATCCACCCGTAGAATCGCCCATCCGGTCGTGTCCTGAGACCTAGATACGCGCGGCTACTATCAGGGTGTCGACACGCCGGGAGGATTTGCTGGATTAGCCTTACCTTAGCTCGGTATATCTTGAGCACGGGATTCCGAGGATACTCGGGTCTTCCCACTTTGGAGTTGCGACTCCGCGGATCGTGGGCTTGTAATGGGTCAAGTTGGAACACCCCTGCAGGGTTTGAACTTTCGAAACCCGTGCCCGCGGTTATGTGGCAGATGGGAGCTTGTTAATTCCGGTTGTAGATAACTTGACACAATGATACTAATACACTACCAGCGTGTGTTCCGTGACTGTCAGTTTCTGAATAGGGATTCGGGAGTTGAACACGGAGGGGTTATGCTTGTGAGCTTGTAGCTAGGATCACTTCGTGATCACTTCTCGCGTTGCCTTCTCTTCTCGCTCTCACTTGCGTAAGCTAGATGCTAGTTGCTGCTGCAGACTTGTTCTTTCTTCAGCCTTTCCCTCACCTAAAGGCTTTGATAGTTCTGTTACCCGGGAACGGGATTGCTGAGTCCTCTGCGGCTCACAGTTACTTCACACACCAGATGCAGGTCCAGCTGTGAGCTATCCAGGTGATGGCACCGAGCTAGATTGGGAGTACGACGAGGAGCGTAGTCGTTACTACGTGCGCTACCCGGACGATCAGTAGTGGAGTCTCTTACTAGGATTCGATCCGCCTGTGGTTGTTTTATTTATCTGAGTTTGGTACTTTGACATTTGTCTTTTGCCCTTAGAGGGTTGTAGTGATCTTAATGTATGATGTTTGAGACTTGTACTGTTATTTCTGTGACGTGGCGAGTGTAAGCCAACTATTTTCAGTTTACTATCCCTCTTTTACATGAGTTGTGCAAAGATTACCAAACTTGAGATCATTCTAGGATGGACTTATGCCTTTAAGTCGTGCCTCGACACGTAGGAGGTATAATTCCATCCTGGGAATTACATCACGATCCCTATCCTCCAGCATCTGAGTGGTAGTCTGAAGCAGTGGCTCCTCATAAGCGGCATCAGTATACAGACCAGTGTAGTAGCCTTCCTCTCCAGGAAGTGAGGCTGGCATGTAGCGGAACTCAGTGTTTAGCAGCAGGGCATGCCTAGCCCGGATGATAGTCATCATCGAGTAAGCGGCATCCTGCACTGCCATCTCCATGGTAACCCCGAGTCCATAAGACCAGTGGATGGGGTCGGTAGCTCCGGGATATGAAGGGTATATCTGGGCTGTGCAGAAATACTAACTCTGGTTGAAATCCCGTTACTGCTCCTCCACAGTGTACTCAGGATACCAACGGTAGCCGGTCTCAGTCAACACACGGATGAACATGGCCGTGTGACCTGGCACATTAATGCACCGAGTCAAACGGACCACCTGGTGAGGTGTGCGGTCAGACATCTGAAACACGAAATAATGCAAAGGCATTAGAATTTCTAGAAGAAATCGGGCAACATAACAACTGTAAATGCTCAAAAAAAGATTTGAGACATCATACAAATGATAGCATAGCCACTCAACAACATCATATCAAGGTTCCGGTCCAATTAATCAACATACTGGAAGGGTAGAAACTGAACTGAGGCTTGAAACCAACAATCCTAAGAGTCTACGGATTTGTAACATGTGAACCTAGTAAAGATGAGAGGCCTAGTCCTAAACCTCCGTAGAAAGAATAGGCTGACTCAGATTAGAAGGGCATAAGGTAAGAACTAAAAAGAGCCTTACGTTCCCTTCCACAATCAATTCCCCTACATATAACTAAGAATTTTCTAGACTCAACATCTACCAGTTTGGCTTGAAGAACCTACAGGCACTCCGGCTCTGATGCCAACGCTGTCAGGACCCCGATCCTAAATCACACCGATCTAGCTTGTAACACATTATATCACTTTGCGGCCTCACGCACGGTATCCCCACGGGTGCCACCTTACCTGGCCCGGGACCGTTTGCACATTTTGGCACACGTGTATGATAGTGTCGCTAGCATCCATATGACAGACAACCCGGGCCGACATGGCTATTTATAAACCAAAAGTGGCACTAAATTACAGAGACAGGAATCCATGACCGAGCAACAAACGTGTCGGTCATCAACGTATGAACCCAAGTCATAGCAAGCTACATGGACTTAAAGGAACAACGCATGACATTTCCCCTAAGGGACAGACACGGGAAGGAAGAAGGACACATGCCGGCCAGCCTATGTGTTCCGGAGCAGTAGCAAGCTACCAAGGCTCAGTGGAAGCACTAGGAGGCATTTCCCTGTAAGATATGCTACCAAAGGTAAACAACTATGTGTCGGATCCCACACATATCAAGCATTTCAAAACATACACACAATATGCTCAATATGTGCAAATACAACATTGCATCACAACAGAACTCTATGACTCAAAGTACTTTATTTAAGAGGCTCCGAAGAGCCATACATAACATATCCATACAGATAGGGGTCACATGACCCAACACTCAAGTTATACAAGCATACAAGCACAAGCGGAAGCTAACTTGTCTGAGTACAGACAACTTGGAAAGAAAACAGGCTAGGTGTAGCCTGACTATCTACAAGGCCCTTCACAAGCTCAGGATCTCCGTCTGGGTAGCAAGCTACTCGTCGACGTCAACGTCTAAGTAAAGCCCATCAGAAGGGGCAGGGTTCTCCTCTACAACAGTTATTAAGCAAACATGAGTACAAAGGTACTCAGCAAGACTTACAACAGAACCTATCATACATGCATCATTATCAACAAGGGTAGTGGAGTTCATTGTAGCAAGCCAGCTTTGACTATTGGCTAACCTATACTACAACTCTTAGCAAATTGCAAGATGAGACTACGCACACGAGTCCTCTACTCACCACAACAATACACCACTGTGGATCCTCTTCCGTCATCCTACGGAAGGCCCATCCACGGCACTCACACTTGTCTTGAGACTTTTAGTAGAAACCATTAACTTGTCTATGAACTGTATAAGCAACCAAGTGGTCCGTAACCGTGAACAACGGCTATTCGAATAGATTGGTAACCCTGCAGGGGTGTACTTCTTCACACACGCTTCCACCACTTATCGTCGTTTACTCGACATGTACTTGGCAACCTTCAAGCGGAAGCCCAGCGAGGGTGTCGGCCATGACCTGACTAACCACACAAGTCCCTTGTCCAGATTTATCGCCTATTTGGGTTCCATCTGTGGGGAGATCCGGCCTGGGTGTCGCTCACGGCCCCAAACGATGTGTATAGGGTTCCTGAGTCACCAAACGGGCGATCGATACACCGTGTCACGTACCTGCCGCATCACAGCTCACCCCGAGGGTCAGCGCTGCGCACGACCACCAGTAAACTACAAACACCAGAAACTAGTTGCAACTCCTGGACAGAGGACAAGGGCAGTTAATAAGCCGAGAGGGTCCATTGGTTTCGGGCCCAATGCATGGTAGTAGCTGAATCCTGAATCACACATACAGATCTCAGGTCCTATGGATGGTTCCAATGAAACAACCCACCATGTACTCCTACATGGGCTTTCATCGATACCTTTACCGAGCATATTCCACACTTCACTATCTTTACCAGACATGATCATTTCACTCTGATCCATCACCCAGATGAACCAGACCTGACACAACTCTAAGCATAGCAGGCAACATAAACAAATAGCATGGCAGAACACACATCACATTGCTCAATCAACTCCTACACATGCTAGTGGGTTTCAACTATTTACTGTGGCAATGACAGGTCATGCAAAGGAATAGGGTTCAACTACCGCAGCAAGTAGCAGTTCACACGCTGTTGCCTTAATGCAGTAAAAGAGAGCAGGAGCGAGAAGATGGGTTTGTATCGGAATGATCAATGGGTTGCTTGCCTGACAGATTGGTTGTCTGGTACTGCTCTTCAGTTGGATACGCAGATGTATCCTTGGGAGCATGACCTACCACGGAGAACACCAACGATACAATCAATACACAAACAACTGCAACAATATGATGCATGCTCATGACATGGCAAGATGAATGTGTTTTGGGCTAATGCAACTATAAACAGAAAGGTTTGAGCTCATTTGAATCAAAGATTCAAATTTATACTCAAACAATTAATATTTAAATTGCGTTATCATGTTTTGAAGTGAACAGCAAGGTTAACTTGCTTAAACATGCATGAAACCAGCACCAATGGAAACATTGGATTTTCTGATCAATTTTCATATATAAAACTTTTCCATCTGAGCTATTGAATTTATATGATTTTTAGAAGTTTAAAGCATTTTTGGAATTTCCTGAATTGTTTTAGATCAAATAATTCCATAAAAGCCTTTACTGCGTCAGCATGACATCATGCTGACGTCAGCAGGTCAACAGACCTGGTCCAGGTCAAACTTGACAGTGGGTCCCGCGTGCCAGTGGCATTAACTTAACTAATTAAAATTAGTGCTAATCTTAACTTAATTAGCCAGTTGGGCCCCACCTGTCATTGACTCCAGGGGGTCAAACTGGTCCCACCCATGGTCAAAGGGGGTCAAACTGGCCGGCGTTTAGCCGCCGGCGAGGCCAGACGCGGCGGTGCGGTGCGGGATTCGTGCTCCGGCGACCAAAACGGCGGCGGAGCACATCTACGTGATGCGGGGAGTGTGCCGCGACTAGTGGTGGTGGTGGTTGGCCTCGGGGTCGTCGGAAACGGCGCGACGACGACCTTGGCGGCTGCCGGAGCTCGGGTGAGCTCGGGCTTGTCGTTAGGAGGCACGGCGAGGCTCGTGGAGAGGTGCATTGGGCTCCTAGGGGTGCGGTGGAACTGGTGGACAGGGTGGCGCGGCCGTTGGGTGGCCGGAATCTCGTCGGCGACGAGCTCCGCGGCGGCGTGTGCGGGTGAGCTTTGTGCAGACGTTACAGAGCTCGAGAGGGAGAACGGAGAGGATGGGGAGGTGGCCAAGCTCAAGGTGGCTGCGACGGAGCTGGCGGCGAGGTCGGGGACGAGCTGGAGACGATGTGAGGTCGCCGGCGATCTCGATGGCCGAGCGGGGGAGAAGTCGACGGAGACGGCGCGTTGGGGCTTCCGGCGATGCGTGGCTTGACGTAGAGCTTCAGCGCGAGGAGACGGAGCTCGGGGACACGAAGGCGAGGAGAGGGGAGCTCGGTGGCTGCGGCTACGGCGGCAGAACGGTGACGGCAATGTCGGCCATGGCGAGGGGAGGGCGAGGGAGAGAGTCAGGGGGGAACTGGGGTGTCGTGGCGGTCTGGGCGATGACGTGGAGGTCGTCCAGACGTCCCGAGGCGGTGAAGCGGTGGCCAGGCGGCAAGCAGCTGTCGCGGTGGCGCGCGACCGTGCGCCGGCGTCACCTGCCTGCCTGGCTGGACGAAGCAGCTGGCTGGCTTGGGCCAGCATAGTGCAGGGCCGCGAGGTGGACCGGCTGGTAAGTCTCTCTCTCTCTCTCCTTTTTCTAATTCTTTTTCTGTTTTGTTTCTTTTTCAACTTCGTTGAATTAATAAAAATGCTAGAACATTTTTATAAATCATAAAACTACTCATGCCCACTGTATATAATATGAACAACATGGAACATTTTAGTTTATGATTATTTGGGCACCTAATATATTTTATAGCATTTAAATTCCCAAATGCAAATACAATATGAATTAATCCAGTGACCTTTGGATGTCCTAGAAAATTGTGCACCATTTTTGTCAGAGGTTTAAGACCAAGGCAAAGATGATGAACATTTTTGAAGGGCATTTTGGGTAAGTTGCAAAAGATTTTATTAAACCCTAATTGTTAGAAGAGGGGTGTTGTGGTTTCTGTCATCCCCATTTCAAGTTTTTGCAAAAAGTAAACATGATGCACACTCTAGCTAGTTCTAATGCATGCACCGACTAGGGATGTGACATCGCCACGACAGAAAGGAAAGGGTGTCATGGCGGCGAAAATGGAAACGGCGCCACGGCACGTTCCGGTTCCGGTAACTCATCGAGATTGCCGGTGCAAAAGAAGTGTGACGGAAGCATGTCATGCAAGGATGATGGGGTGATCTCGTTTACCAGGTGTCCCACATGTTGGTGGCATGGAAACGGGTGACAAAACAGACGGGGTGCAAACACGAGCATCTCATACACACAACGCATTCGTTCACGGGTCGTCGTCTTGCCATTATACCTTTGAAGCATGCGTTTTTCAAGCGGATCGAGTTCGTCGAAGGAAGTAGTAGTTCTCGCGACGGTAGTGGTGGTAGTGGTACACGTTCATTTCCGAGAGGTACTTGGCGTTCTTGGCGATTCTGAAGATGGCGGTGGTTCCGGGACACTTGGCATTCCTGCGTAGTCGTACACTTGGTCTTGTCAGATCCACAACGACGGTAGTGGAACTTGGCGCTTGAGGTTCGAATGTGGGGTCGAACGTTTAGCCGTTCACAGGTCTTCAGCGAGGGTCTTCGGCGAAGGTAGTCGTACACGCACGTAGATGAAATTGATGGGTCCCGTGTGTAGTCGTACTCGGCGTATTCAAAGGGGTACTCTTCGAATCCATGTAGTTGTACATATCTTTGTGTTGTTGTCGAACTTGACGAGAATCCCACGGCGATAGTAGACGTACACGTTCGGCTTGATGGAACTTGGCAAAATCATAGGAGATGGAGCTTGTCGATCCGGGTACGGGTCTTTTAGCTGTGGTCTTGGCATCACCAGGAAGCGGAGGCGCATGCAGGCCTCATGAAGCAAGGCAGAGCAGCGGCAGCCGTAGTCGAAGGAAGCGCCGGTGGAAGCTTGGCTCGAATACGACGGACGATGGAGGCGTCGGCCCCTAGTTCGAAACAGAGGCAAGACGCTGGCCTCCAACAACGACGATGGCAGCAGGAACTCTGGCTGGTGGCGCAAGTGGTTGCGTCCTCCGGCGAGGATGGCGAGGCCGAGACGAGGCAGAGGACGGGGAGGCTGAAGGGTAGCTCGTGGCAGCTTGGTCGACGACGGGAGGTGGAGAGGCGACGCTTGGCGGCGGCGGCGGAAGGTCAGGGACGGGGGCGGCGGTTAGAGCAGGTAAAACGGCGGCGAGGCACAACAAGAGGCGGAGATCGCGGGGCGGAGCAGGTGGTTGTGGTGGTGGACGCGGGCAAGGAAGACAAGCCGGCGCAGGGGAGCCGCGGATCTGGTCGGTGACGAGGTCGACGGGGACCGAGGGAGGCGTAGGGGAAGGAGACGGAGAGCGGCTGCGGCAAGGATCCGGGGTGAATCAAGAGGAGCGGTGCTAGGGCGCTCGAGATCGAGCAAGGAGGGCTGTGGGGACGGTGCTAGTCGAGGGGATCGAGCGTCGGGCGCGAGGTCGAGTGGCTGGAGGCGGCGTAGGAGGGAGCAAGGGAGAGGGATGAGGAGAAGAGTGGGTCGGGGCTCGGCTCGCTAGGGTTAGGAGGGAGAGTTAGATGGGCCAGCGGGAGCGGGGAGGCCCATCATAGAAAAAAAACAAATGGGTCGGTTGCCATTAAAAAGAAGGTTGAATTTTTCCCTTTTCCAAAACAGAAAAAGGAAAAGAGAGGAAGGGAAGAAATTATTTGGAGGGTCAAATAATTCCCAAATGAGCTAGAATTGACTTGTGGCCACAACTAGAAAAGAGTCAAAAGGATAGCACAATGAATTAAATAATTTAAAGACGAAAGGAGTCTCAAATGCAACTATGTTTCGGTTGATTCCATAATAATGGAATATTTATTGCAGCTCCCTAAAATATTAGGAGGATATGAATATGTTTTAAAGAGTATCACCATGTGAATACCCTCAACTGAAATGGATCGAAGATCCATACGATTTGTTTATTTGAGTTGCAAAGATTAATGATATGATGGCATGATGAAATGCTGCAATGCAACAAGCAAATAAAACACACGACGAAACTCATAATAGTTGGAAGTCTTCTGGAGCATCGGTCTTGGGGCGTCACACTTTTGACATTGGAGCTCTCTTGGCACGGGCCTTCTTGTTCAGACCAGGCTTGACAACTCTAGCAGATTCCTCCTTGTTGACAGCCTTCTTCTTTGAACTGGCTTCTTGAGCCACAAAGTCTTCACCCTCACTGTCAGAAGTTCTCTTCTTCCTTGTCTTGGTGGCAGCCTTTGGCAGATTGCTTGGAGTGCTTCTACTGCTCTCATAGTAGCTGCTGTTGGAGGGACTAGAGCCCTCACTCAGTTCTGCCTGCTCCACTGACCTGTTCTGACTGTCACTGCCCTCAGACATATCTCAAACTACAAGATGACCCTGTGAATAGATATAGTTGAGGTAGAGTGGATGAGCATCACAAAGTGCAGAGATTTTGCAAAAACAATTGAGTCAAAAACTTAGTTTTAGTTTTCTATAGAAAGCATTTCGGAGCTACCTATTTGTTGAACTCGGTGACACCGAAGCATCTTTGAGCGTCTAAACTGGTGAAATTGGTCAGACCAAGACATACTTTGGTGACTCCAAGATTGCTAGGTTTTCACTGTGAGTTGAACTCGATCCCACCAATTTGTAAGTTTCCGTTAGACCGAAAGTCACAAGTGCAATGGCCTAAGCCAAATCGGTGAGACCGATTTCTACAACTCGGTCGGTCTGAGATGAGTTCTGCGGAAACCTAACCCTAAAATTTTGAATCTAATCTAATCTAAAGAGATTTTTCGTTGGACAGGATGATCTCAAACGTGGAAAGAAACATGGCATTGACATTGTGCTAAGAATCAGATTGAGAAAACACAAAGGGTCGAACTCATACCCTAACTCGGTGATCAGTTCGCTACGGCGACAACGGCGGCAGAGATTCCCGTTGACGGCGGCGAATACTTGCGGCAGGGGGTCGCTGGCGACGAGAGGATGATCCAGAGACCTCGAGTCGGCAGAGCTGGATAGGCGCGGGCAAAAAGATTCGGAAAACTTTCCAAGGTTCAGCCCGTGGGTATATATATCCAGACCCTGTCGGTGTGACCGAGTGGAACGACTCGGTGGCACCGAGATGCAAAACTACTAGCAGTTCCTGCAACCCGGTGTGACTGAGATTGAAAACCTAGATCAACTTAATGGACTCTGTATGACCGAAAGGAATGAATCGGACCGATCGAAATGCACTAAGAGGTTTTGGAAGTTTAAGTCTATGAAGAATCGGTGACTCCGAGTGCTCCTCACCCAGATGGTTCGAATCTGACTTGATCAAACTTTGTGATATAGCATGGATAGAGTTTGAGACAAGAAAATCATAGACAGCTAGAGGGGGTACTTAGGCATTCGTATCCATCCATTAGGCAAAAGAAGAAAGCCAAACAATCAAAGCAACAAATGGATGTCCTTGTATGAGAAAAATATGCACTCAACATGCTCACACAATAAGATAGCGAAATATGTGGCAAAGCATGCACAAATACCGTAGCATCTATCAAGCAATTGGCAATGATTGGTCATCTATATATGAGTATATTGACTTAGGAGTCAAACGAAAACATTTGATCATAGGTCATACTCATCGTTTAAGAACAAGTGGGGTTGCCACTTTTAGATAAAGTATTGTTGTGTTCACATCATTAGAGTTGCTTTAGCTCAATTCTTAGAGTGAAGCTCCCCCTAGATGTGATATCACCCCTAAGAGGGATGAACTAACCTTGGGTTTTGTCGACGATGACTTCATGTAGGTGTTGAAGATGTAGATGCTCAATGTTGATTTAGATCATTTGGAGCAATCCATTGGAGTGAGCTGCACTTTAAATACCTACATGGGTTAGTCCCACAGGGAACATACAAGGATATCCATGGACATAGATTGAACCACACATAAGATGATGTCCATGAGGACATTAGGTTACATTGTCCCTTGTCTTACCAACAAGAGGTTGTGACTCCTTGAACTAGTGCAAGATGTGGAAGTTGATTGCACTTGTCCTTGCCAATATGAATATGAGTGAAGTATGTTGGCGGAGTCACCCTCGAGAATTCTCTAGTTCTTCTTCTTTGGGATCCACATCATCTTGATGGGAATCCTTGGAGTTGTAGATGTACTTGATGAAGTAGAACTTGACGTAGTCTTGGGAACCCACTTGAGCAAGGCTTTAGGAGCTTCTTCAAATGCATAAATCTCTTCTTGAATCTTGTCCTTTCCTTTTAGCTTGTGGTCTTGTGGTGGAAGATCATCTAGAGCTTGATCCCCTTGAAGGAAGTAGGATCATACTTCTCTTGTCGAGGAACAAACTTTGTCTTGGGGTATTGATCTTCTTCCCACTCAACTCCATTGGCATTGAACTTTCATTCAAAACCAACACCTTGATTCTTCCGGTGCCTTCCTTGTTTGCACACAATTTCTTCAAATTGCTTACTCCCGGCAAGACTCTTGTAAACACCTTTCTCTATATTTCCCTTCAATAAAATATTTTCTTGCTCAAGTGTAACTTGGCTAAGAGAATCATTAGTGGAATCATGAGAATTACTAGAAGCAACAACATTAGATTTATCATGATCATTATTACTACTAGAGGAAGAATCTTTCTTATTCTTATTGCTAAACTTTACTTGTGGCATGTAGGTAGACAAGAGTAAATGCTTGGCAATGTAAGAAGAAATTTTCTAACGAATATCATCATTGGTTGCTTTTAAGAACTCATGTTCTTGCTCTAGATTTAGCTTTTCAAAGCGTAGCTTCTCACGAGTCCTCAAAAGCTCTCGATGATCCTCTAAGGTAGTTTCATGAGCTAAATTAAGAGTGTTTAGTTCTCTAGTTAGACGCTCAATCTCCTTATTATCTTCATTCGTATTATCTTGGTTAGCATGATTAATAGCAATTTTATCATAGTTATCATCATAGTTTTCACCACTATTGCTACCAAGAAGTAAATCATCATCTCCTAGCAAGTCATCTGCATCACTATTGAAATCAATATATTCGGGGTGTGATACCTTAGGGCCTTTAGCCATGAAGCATCTTCCAATTCCTTCATTTGGTGAGTCAAATATGTCATAGGAGTTGGATGACACGAGAGCAATTCCGGCAACATCTTCATCTTGAGTATCTTTGGAGTCGGAGTAATAGCTTCTATCGAAGTGATCATCGGAGTCGGAACCGGATACCCATTCACCAACATGAACTTGATGTCTTCGTCTTGTATAGCTCCTTGATGATTTGTCCTTCCTTTCCGAATCCTTGCTTCTACGAGAGGGTCTTCGTTCATAATGGGCATATCTACTCCTTCTCTCTCTTGGTGGTGAATCTTCTCTTCTACTTCTCCTTTTAGGTGAGTCTTCTCTTTCTTGTGTGGAGTTGTACACTCATTTTAGTAGTGCCCGGGTCTCCCACAATTGTAGAAATTATATCACGACTAGAAGACCTTTTGTCATTGTAGGACCTTGACTTGGAGTTTCTTTGTTTTCTTCTATTCTTGTAGAATTTGTTGAAGTTCTTCACAATTAAGCTCAATTCTTCATTGAAGACTTGTTTCTCACTTGATGATGTAGGAGCATCACATGAAGCTTTGTAAGTGTCACTAGACTTGTTATGAAGCTCTTCTTTATCCTTAAGTGGCATCTCATGAGCAACCATTCTACCAATGACTTCTGTTGGCTTGAGATCTTTGTAATTGGGCATCATTTGGATCAGTGTGCACACGGTATCATATTTTCCATCCAAGGCTCTTAGGATCTTCTTAATGATCAAGATATCGGTCATTTTTCGCTCCCTAAGCCGGCAATCTCATTTGTGATGAGAACAAGCCTAGAGTACATTTCCACGACGCCTTCACCATCCTTCATTCTGAACTTGTCAAGTTGACTTTGAAGCACATCCAATTTGGACTCCTTGACGGAGTCGGTACCTTCGTGCATATCAATCAAAGTATCCCAAATTTCCTTTGTGTTCTCAAGACGGCTGATTTTGTTGAATTCTTTGGGACACAATCCATTGAAGAGGATATCGCAAGCTTGAGCATTGTATTGCAACATCTTCAATTCTTCAGCGGTAGCTTCACGATTTGGTTCCTTCCCATCGAATAATTCACCTTGCAAACCAATAAACACAATAGCCCAAACGGCGGGGTTATGTGCAAGAATATGCATTTTCATCTTATGCTTCCAACTAACAAAATTAGTACCAATAAAGTAAGGAACTCTATGGTGATAACTTCCCTCACTAGACGTCATACTCTCCTAGGTTGTGAAACCTAGGCTATGATCACCAAAGCTACGAAAATCAAGGCAAATGGAGACCAAAGCTCTAATACCACTTGTAGGATTGAAAGTATATCTAGAGGGGGGTGATTAGACTACTTGACCAAATAAAAACTTAGCCTTTTCCAGATTTTATGTTTTGGCAGATTTTAGCAACTTAGCACAAGTCAAGCAATCTTCCTACACATGCAATTCTAGAGTTGTGGCAGCGGAAAGTAAATCATTACATATGAAGGTAAAGGGAGGGGTTAGAGAGTGCAAACGCAATTGGAGACATAGATGTTTTTGGCGTGGTTCCGATAGGTGGTGCTATTGTACATCCATGTTGATGGAGACTTCAACCCACGAAGGGTAACGGATGCGTGAGTCCACGAAGGGCTCCACCCACAAAGGGTCCATGAAGAAGCGACCATGTCTATCCCACCATGGTCGTCACCCACGAAGGACTTGCCTCACTCGGGTAGATCTTCACGAAGTAGCCGATCTCCTTGCCCTTACAAACTCCTTGGTTCAACTCCACATTCTTGTCTGAGGCTCCCAAGTGACACCTAACCAATCTAGGAGACGCCACTCTCCAAAACGTAATAAATGGTGTGTTGATGATGAACTCCTTGCTCTTGTGCTTCAAGTGATAGTCTCCCCAACACTCAACTCTCTCTCGCATATTTGGATATGGTGGATAGAAGATTTGAGTGGAAAGCAACTTGGGGAAGGCTAGAGATCAAGATTCATGTGGTAGGATTGGCATATCTTGGTCTCAACACATGAGCAGGTGGTTCTCTCTCAGAAAATGAATAGTGAAAGTGTCGACACGTTCTGATGGCTCTTTCTCTAATGGAGAAGGGGTGGAGATGTATATATAGCCTCCACGCAAAATCTAGTCGTTACACACATTTGACCCAACTTGGTGAGACCGAATAAATAAACTCGGTCAGACCGAAGCAGTTCAAAATGTGAACGTTAGACATTTCAGTGTGTCACACCCTGCATTTTGTAACATGTTATTTGTAACTTTGAGGCATGAAAATTTGGACCAGCAAAATTTTTTAACATCATTTGGCTTTTATTTGGAGTTGAGTTTTCTTCATTTGCTTTTTCATGTGCTCATTAAAGTCAACTATGACCTCTCGTAGATTTCATCTCCACACCCAAAACTTCTGCCCAATGATCATGCCAAGTGTTATATAACAGTATAGTATTTTCTTACAAAATTAATTTGGCCAAAAAGTATTTTATAAATTTAGTTTTCCAAAAACCCCTGAATTGAGATTTGCACTGCAAGTACTTGATTTAGGGTGAGAAAATTATTTCAAAAGGTTTATTTGAGACCTAGTAGTCATAGGACTCCCAGAAACCACAAAGGTATAATTTTAAAAGTTATTTTCCTATTTTATTTAAAAGCTTTTTCTTAGGGCCAGAAATGGTCTTTAATAGGAGAAAATTATTTAACTGTTTCAAAAATATTTGCCAAAATTCAGAGAGACTCATAGGACATATATTGTCCATATATAAGAGTTTCAACACTTGGTCATGTTCAAAATAATGGGCTAAACCCTCTAAAACCCTTTCTGGATATTTCAAGCTTTTGAAATATTTACAAAGGAATTTTTCTCCAAAAATTCCAGGGAAATTCTATCATGTCATATATGACATATTTGATGATCTTGCCAAGCCCCATGCCTTGGTAAGCAAGAAAACCTCCTCAAACCCCTTCATAACCATTCTGTCCATAGTTGAAGTTTGAGCAACTTTACATTGCCAAACTTGTCCAAATGCTCTCAAACTTGGTGCACATGCTAGAATGGCCTAATAAGGCACCTAGACCAAATGGCACAAGAATTTGAATAGAGCAACTTGATCAGATCACCTCAAAACCCTTTCTGTTCAAATGCAAATTTGAACAACTTTACATTACCAACTTTTTATCTGGAGCCTCAAACTTTGTGGGCATGATCAATACCCCAAATGATGATGCTAAACCAAGTGGTGCATCAAGGGGAGATGATTAGCTTGACTCAACCAAGATGAAACTGTTTCTGTTGATTTCTAGGGTTCACCAAAGTTACATTGGCTAGTTTCTTCAAATGAGCCCAAATTTGGTGAGGCACCCTATTTTCTCATGTCTTTCAACCCTGTCAAGTGCCATGTCAAGTGGACTTCATTTACTTGATCAAACACAGATCAAACACCTTCTGCAGAAATTCTAAAACCTCCAACTTGACCACTTTCACTTTTCTCCATGGCCTCAACTTCTTACCACAAGCTCATTGGGTTACCAGCTACCTCCAGTAACTCCCCCAGCACCTCAGCTCCATGATTGAGGGGTGAAACCTCTGTTTTACCTTGCTGTACAGTAGGTTTCCACCATGTTAGCAGCCCTCTCCCTCTCTCTCTGCACCCCCAGGGCATCCAAGGCCTCAGGGCATTTCTTTACTTCTCCTACAACGTGCTAGACACTGTTGGGCACGCTGGAACGGACCAAACCGGCGAGAGCGCGTCGATGCCAGTCAAACGCACGCTCTAGAGCGCGCAAACAGTGCTCCCGCACGCTGGCTCCAGCCAATCACCGCTCCCCGACAGCCTCGGGCCTCCCCCTCGCGCCAGTCGAGGCGCCTCGACGTCCGCGACCTCCCCGGCGATGTCCCCCTCCTCCTGCGCCCTCCAGTGAGCGTCGTCGCATGCGCACCGGCCGCCCGCTTCGGCCATTCCTCTGCCTCACACGCGCGCCCTCCTCTGACGCTCCCCCGCTCCTCCTCTCGCCTCAGCTGGACGTGGAGCTAGTCCACGGACCTCCCCGGCGTGTTCCCAGGCTCCAGAACCCTCCACAGCCTCGCCTGCAACCACGCCGACACACGGGTCCACGGTGAACCACGGGCGCGGCTATATAAGGCCCCCCCGAGCTTCTCCAAAACCACCACAAGCCTCACACCTCTCCTCTGAGACCCCCAACACCCTCAGTTCGACCCCAGGACGCCCCAGTGCTCGGGATCGACCGGAGCTCCGCCGCGTCGGGCCGTCGGCGATCTCGAGGTACAGGCCTTCCCTGCCTCTCCTTCCACCCGTTTCGGAACCGCCGCACTCCACTGACCCTTTCCCCTCTATTTCCCCCTCCATTCGCAGTCGGAAACGACCTCGACCACCGCCCGCCGACGAGCCTCCGCCGTCCCACCTCGCCGCCGGTGAACCAGGGCTCCCCGCCGTGCCGCACTACCACCGCTACAACCGCGACACGACGCTGAGTCCGTCCATGGCCTCCGTTGCCGTCGCCGTGGCCGGAGTCCTCGCCGGTGAGCTCGCCGCCGCCGTGGCCGAGGGGTTAGAGATGACAGGCGGGCCCCGCCTGTCATCCCCCCACCTCTCTCCTCCTCCTCTGTGCCGCTGACCCACGGGCCCCGTCCGTCAGGTTTGAAAACCCGACGTGCGCGCGCGCTGGCTCCGTGCGGCTGGGCCAGCAAGTCTGGGCTGTGCACTGTGGCCTCTTCTGGCCCAGTGCACAGGACCCCTTTTTCTTTTTCTTTTCTGTAAATGATTTAAACATTTATACAGAAAAGAATATTGATCCAAATTAAATATTTTCAACTCCTAAAATCTTGCAATATTCCAACCTATTTAATGGTACTACTTTCACCCAAATCCATGAAACTTTTCTGTACTGTTCAAATTTAAATTCAAATTTGAGCAGTATAACTCCTGTTCAAAAATCTATATGTCCTATTCTGTAACTCCAAAACTCCAACTAAGATTTTTTTTCCCATCTTAGAAATCCCTCTAGTATTTTACAAAAATGAGTTGACATTTTTCTGAGCACTTTGATTTTTCTATTTTATTTGTATTCTTATTTTTTCGTTATTATTATGCGACGTATAGATCCCGTATTTGACGAAGTTGCTGTGGAAGAAGAAGGAGAAGGACTTGAAGACTTTGAAGACCAAGCCAATCCAGGCAAGCAGCCCTTTGACCATGATACACTTGTTCCTCGGAACCCGTTTGTTTCCGATGCATGATGATAGGGTTACGATGGTAACCTAGATGAACCACCACATGATGCATGCTTTATTGTTGATCTTGCTATATGCTAGATGACATGCAACAGATGGTCATGATGCTTATGTGATGCATGTGTGATATGAACCCGCATAGTTGAAATCTTTGCATGAACCCATCGGGTGCCCCTAATGCCCGAGGGTGATGATGTGTTAGGTCATCACTTGAGAAAGAAGTGATGTGCCGGTAATATCATGTGCATGGTGGAATGATGGATTAGATTTATGTGTGACTACCGTCCCAACCAAACATGTGCAACCACACTACCCCTTATGGGACGGGGCTTTATTGATTACTTAGGTCGATACTAGCATGGTGCCCGCATTACTAGTGACGGGAAGACTTGAGGTCTTTCCCGGGACGGGGTCGTGCTTGGATAGGCGGCCATGACTGTTTTCACAGGGCACCGGACACACCGTTGGTCCCTTCGGGTACGCGTGACATTGAATTGGGGCAAGTCCCGTGATCTATTGTTTGTACCCGAGGGCCGTGTACCAACGAGTGGACTCTATGTTAGGGTCGTCTAAGGAAAGGTAATGACCGGGTGCTTACCCCGGGTACTTGAGGTACCGCGGGTCGTGGATGACACGGAAGTTCCCCGGATCTTGTGGGTAAAGTGCGCAACCTCTGCAGAGTGTAAAACTATTCGAATAGCCGTGTCCACGGTCATGGACAGTTGGGTGGTGCTACTTAAACTATGTCCAGAATTTTACTTCGTCAGTGATGTTATGTGTGTGCTAAGTCAAGGTGGTGACTTGACTCGATGAGATGAATCATATTCATGTTGATATCGGTAACCTGTCTTCGAGGTTACGCGAGGTTATTGATGCATAAACTTTATGATAGCATATTGTTCTAGCTTCCTGCTAGATTGTTCATTATTGTTCCATTACATTGTTACCACATCATGGGTTGCTTGCGAGTACATTCAAAGTACTCATTGGCTTGCCACTGGTTATTTAATTGGCCAGGCATGGAAGAGCAGGAATATGCGGAAGAGTTCTTTGGAGACGACCATGCGAATTAGGACGCTATCCCAGTCAGAATGCCTGTAGGGTTAAGGCAGATGGCATGGGTTCTACCCGTTTATCGAAGACTTTCGCTACTTGAGTTATTTGCTATTCAGCCCGTGAGGCTCTATCTATGTAAGACTTGGCCATAATGGCCTTCATTCGTGTAAGACTATCTGTATGGATGTAAGACTCTTGTTATTTCAGCTTCTGTGTGTTCAGTGAGCATTGATCTCTGGGATCACTGTACACGTGCATTCGGTGATCTCGACTTCCAAGTCGGGGTCCCCACACAGTGGGACCGACATTATCAACTCGGTGAGACTGATGCGTTAGGGTTAGGGCAAAACCTCAACTCGGTTTGACCGATTACAAACTCGTAGAGACCGATTCTGGTAATTGGCTAACAAAGTGTTGGTCAGGAAAACTCGGTGGGACCGATTCGCTCATCTCGGTGGGACCGAAACGTTTGGAAGAGGAAACAGAGAGTTTGCAATGCCAACTCGGTGGGACCGATTCGCTCATCTCGGTTAGACCAAAACGTTACGAAGAGGAAACAGAGAGTTTGCATTCCCATCTCGGTGAGTCCGAGATCCCTATTGGTGAGACCGAACTGATTAGGATTTGTGGCAGTGACTATGTCAAGTGAACTTGGTGGCGTCGGATAGATCAAATCGGTGGGGCCAAGTTTGACTTTTAGGTTTGGGACATATGTGGAAATGAGAAAGTGGTTGAGGGATTTTGAGCGTATTACTAAGCACTTGAGCAAGTATACCATTAAGCAACACCTCATTGTCGGTGTACTAAAGTAGGGGTACCTTAGTATCCCGACTTGTGCACGGGCAGTAGCAGCGTCCCGTGGTCTGGCTCACCACGCGCCCGCCAAAGCCCACTCTAGACCCTTTTAAGCCATTCAAGAACAAAGTATTCAAGTTAAGAGACAAGACCCCGGCAAGAGGAGCCTGCCGGGAAGGCCGCACCCTGCTCAAAGTTATCACTCCAGCACAAGACCCTGGCAAGAGGAGCTTGCCAGGAAGGCCAAAAGAACGGCACTTCAAGGAGAAATATCGCGGCGCATCATGCGCCCCGGCAGGATCCGGAGAGCGACGAGCTTCCAGGCCCGGCAAGGTTGCGACCCCGGCAAGGTGCTTGCCGGGGAAGCCTATGCTGTGTCCCACCGCTCCAGCTCATCTGGCCACGCGTCGCCCTGGGGCCCTTCCAGGGGCACGTGGCAGATGGCTGTGCAGCCTGGGGTACATGGTGGCAAGCCGCGGTGACGTGGATATCGCCGTGGCAAACGGAGACGCATGGACGGACACTTTTTGGGGCGACGGCGACGGGCATTCAATGCCTTTGTCCCCCACCGTCAAGATTAGGTGAAGACCACTGTTCATCCACTATTTATACACTGTTCATGCACTGTTGCAACTACCACCGATTTTACATTTTTACCCTCCTCTACGTTGACACCTGTCGGTGACCCCTTTGAGCTATAAAAGGAGGCCCATGCACAACGTAGAGGAGGTTTGATCCCAGAAACTCGCTCACTCCCACGCTCGGTGTAGCTAGTACTGTAGATCTTCAAGCTCCCGAGCCCAAGAACTCAATACAACCAAAGCTGGAGTAGGGTTTTACGCATCATCGCGGCCCGAACCTGGGTAAACTGCCCGCGTGTGCTCCTCGATCTGCTCTCCGTGCTCCCTCCGCTCCCTTACCGCAACGTAGAAGGGGCTCCGGTCCCATAGGTGTTCGTGGGCATCCAGTTTCCCCGACATCTTTGGCGCGCCAGGTAGGGGGCGTCGAGGTTGTGCGAACCTGATCCGGCGCTCACGTGGGCGTAACCTTCAGCAACTTCACCAGCTCCATCAACCTCATCGACTACATCAACATGCCTCCGAAGAAGAAGGCTTCGGAGGTTGGAGGCCCGTCCGCGTCGATCCCACCACCACCAGAGCCGACGGTTGGTGGGGGAGACGCCGGCGGAAAGGTGGACGCCGGCGGGGAGACTCACGGCGCCACCAAGTCCAAGGACAAGACGGACGACCGGGCGAACTCTAAGGCCTCGGTGTCCGTGCACGCACCACGTCCCTCTCAGGAGGTGCCAGACCAGCAGCGACATGGTACCGGAGGTACCATACGCTTACTGGGACGTGGCCAGACCGGCGGGTCGCGGGACGCTCAAGGCCAACGTCCTGGCACGAGCAAGGCGCGGTCGCCGGGACGGGAACATGCTCCTTCTAACGCGGTTAGAAGTTCGAGCGTGTCCCGCTCCTCGCACCGTTCGCCACTGTTCCCCTCCTCTCCAGCAGAAGCCCTGGCCAGGGCTCAGCTGCTCCTCGACTTCCCTCCAGCGGCGGACAAGGCCGAGGACTGGAGGGCGATGATCCAGAGCCTCATCGCCTTCACCAACAACGACGCGACGCAGCAGCCGGCAACTTCACGGCCGCGGCAAGTCGACCAAGCAAAGGCTGACGGAGACAAGACCGCCGGGGGTGCAACTACCGTGCACTCCCCGCCGCGGAAGCAGAAAACGTCGCCCCGCCGGATCAACGTCGACGATAACTCCACGGCGTCGTCGGATCCGCGGGCTCGCCGCAATCAGCGCCAAGTCCTCGACGACAGGCGACAAGAGGACGCTCGAACTCGTATCGAGCGTCGACGAGAAGCCAGAAGACATTCCGATCAGCGCGCTGGGACCGCTGTCGACATGCGCGCGCCAGGTGAACCAGGCGACTTGCCGTACGCGGCAGGTTGCCCTGCGTTCACCCGAGAGCTGCGGCAAGTCCAGTGGCCCAGCATGAAGAATTTTAAGCCCGACGTACCCGAGAAGTACGACGGCAAGACACACCCCTCGGAGTTCCTCAGCATCTACACCATTGCGGTGTAGGCTGCCGAGGGACGCGACGAGAAGATCCTAGCCAACTACTTCCCGCTCGTGCTTAAGCCAAACGTCAGGTCTTGGCTTATGCACTTGCCGGAGAACTCCATCTCTTCATGGGCAGATTTGTGCCACCAGTTTGTCGGCGCCTTCACGGGCGGCCACAAACCCCACGGCCAGGAGAGCGATCTCCATATCCTTGCCCAGAAGGAGGGAGAATCCCTGCGCAAATACATCCAAAGGTTCAGCCGCGTTCAGCACAATATTCCCGATGTCCACCCTGCCGCGGTTATCAGCGCGTTCCACCAGAACTTGCGTAACCGCCGGATGAGGGAGGAGATGGCCATGACCAAGATTCGGGACGTCAGCGAGCTTTACGCTCTGGCTGACAAGTGTGCCCGTGCTGAAGAGGGGAGAAGACTCCCCGGAGTGGATACCGGCGCAGGAGGAAGCGACAGCGAGGTTGCCGTCCCGGCAAGGAAAGGCCGGCGGCGGAATAACAGGAAGAAGAAGAACAAGGAGGTACTGGTTGTCGAGCAGTCCGGCAAGGAGGCTCCCGCCAAGAAGACACAGGCTGGTGGCTCCGGCAAGGAAGCCGCCCCTGTAGCTGCAGCCGACAAGCAGGACGGCTCCGACAAGCAGTACTGCAAGATCCACCGCACCAAGGGCCACGACCTCCAAAACTGCAAAAGGGTAGAGTACCTCGTAGAGCAGCAGAAGGCTGAATACGAGCGTCGCGACAAGGAGAAGGCCCAAGGAGGCGGAGGAGAGCCTAGCAAGAAGCGGACGTTCAATGGCCTGGGAGGACGCCGCGACAAGGCCAAGCAGCGGCAAGGAGACAGACCTCCCCGGGGCCGCGACAAGGACGAAGACGAAGACGATGACGAGGACATGGACGAAGGAGACAACAGCGAGCAGGAATTCCAGAAGGCCACAGAAGTTCTGTGCGTCGATGGAGGTGCCTCTCTGCACACTTCCCACCGCCAACTCAAACAATGGGTGCGGGAAGTGAATGCAGCTGAGCCACCCGTCGAGTCGCGCAGGCTGCTGAAATGGTCCGGCACGCCCATCATCTTCGACCTTGAGGACCACCCTGACCGCACAACCGTGGTCGGGTGCTTGCCTATGTTGGTTTCACCAACTATCAGCAACCTCAAGGTCCCCAAGATGTTGGTTGACGGCGGGGCCGGCCTCAACTTGATTTCCTCCGCTGTGATCAAGAAACTGCAGATCCCCGACAGCGAGCTCGAGGAGACCGGGACGTTCCAAGGAATCAACCCGGGGAGGAGCAAGCCGAAGGGGAAGGTTACACTGCCAGTGACCTTTGGTGGGGAGCTCAACTTCAGGACGGAGAGGATCACGTTCGACGTTGCCGATATCCCGTTGCCGTACAATGGGATACTTGGCCGTCCTACGCTCGCCAAGTTCATGGCAGCTTCCCACTACGCATACAACATGCTCAAGATGCCAGGGCCGATAGGCGTCATCTCTGTCCCCGGCGACAAGAAGGATGCGCTTATTTGCGCCGACAAGATCTACCGGGATGCAGCAGCCGCGGCAGACAGCAAAACACTTGCCGCTGAAGCTCCCGGGGGGAAGACCAAGACCAAGTCCGGCAAGAGCTCCGGAGCCCACTCCGGCAAACGCACCTCTTCGGAGTGCTGCGCTGCCGTCGAGGACGCACCATCGAGCTCCACCGGCAAGTGCAAGAAAGTAATGGCAGCTCCACCGGCAACCAAGAAGGTGTCCGCCAACGAGGACGGCACTGGTGGTACCTTCACCATCAGTGCTACACTCGACCCCAAATAGGAAAGCGCGCTCGTTGCCTTCCTCCGGGCGAATGCGGACGTGTTTGCGTGGCAACCGTCTGACATCCCCGCCGTTCCGAGGAAGGTAATTGAGCACAAGCTTGCTGTTTGTCCTCATGCGCGGCCCGTCAAGCAGAAGGTCAGGAAGCAAGCCGTGGAGCGCCAAGAATTCATCGCCGAAGAAATCAAGAAGTTGGAAGCAGCAGGCCTGGTTAGAGGTGTACTACATCCCACGTGGTTGGCCAATCCAGTTGTCGTGCGCAAGGATAATGGGAAGTGGAGACTTTGTATAGACTTCACCGATGTGAATAAAGCTTGTCCTAAGGATCCATTTCCCTTGCCGCGCAACGACCAGATTGTGAACTCCACGGCTGGATGTGAGTTGCTTTCATTTCTCGATGCATACTCAGGTTACCACCAGATATTCATGGCTGAGAAAGATGAGGAGAAGACTGCGTTCATTACTCCATGTGGCACATATTGCTTCATAGGCATGCCCTTTGGATTGAAGAATGCAGGCTCAACATTTGCAAGGGTGGTACACACTACTTTTGAGCCACAAATACACAAGAATGTAGAAGCCTACATGGATGATATAGTGGTCAAGAGCAAGAGCAAGGACACCCTGATTCAAGACTTGGAAGAAACCTTTGAGAATCTATGCAAGATACAACTGAAGTTGAACCCCGAGAAGTGCGTCTTCGGAGTCCCCTCCGGCAAGCTTCTCGGGTTCTTCGTGTCCCAGAGGGGGATTGAAGCCAATCCCGACAAGATTAAAGCCATCGAGCAGATTGAAGCCCCGAAGCGCGTCAAGGACGTAAGAAGACTTGCTGGCTGTGTGGCTGCCCTCAGCAGGTTCATTTCAAAGTCAGCAGAACGCGCCCTGCCTTTCTTTAAAATCTTGAAAAAGGCAGGTCCTATGAAATGGACTCCGGAAGCGGAGGCTGCGCTGCAAGACTTGAAAGGATACCTATCCTCCACTCCAATACTTGTCGCACCTAAGCCACAAGAGAAGTTGTTGCTGTACTTAGCGGCAACCAATCAAGTGGTTAGTGATGCGTTAGTAGCGGAGAGGGAGGAGGATGAGGAACCCACATCCCCGGCAAGCGCATCCAGCGGCAAGCAGGGAGCTTCCCCGACAAGCTCTGGCCCCGACAAGGACAAGTCTGCGCAAGAGCAAGGAGAAGTGCGAAAGAAGATGGTGCAGCGCCCAATTTATTTTGTAAGTTCCCTCTTGCAGGGGGCTAGATCAAGATACTCTGGAGTGCAGAAGTTACTTTTCGGCCTCCTCATGGCCTCAAGAAAGCTGCGCCATTACTTCCAGGCACATGAGATAACAGTGGTCACTCGCTTTCCGTTGAAGAGGATATTGCAAAATCCAGAAGCAACAGGCAGGATCGTCGAGTGGGCACTAGAGCCGTCAAGCTTTGGTCTCAAGTTTGAGAGTACTTCAACCATACAGAGCAGAGCTTTGGCAGAGTTCATAGCGGAATGGACCCCAACACCAGATGAAGAAGTTCCAGAGACAAGCATCCCCGTCCAAGAAGCAAGCAAGGAGTGGATAATGTACTTCGATGGTGCCTTCTCGCTGCAAGGCGCCGGCGCTGGCGTGTTACTTATAGCACCCACCGGAGAGCACCTCAAGTATGTTGTTCAAATGCACTTTCCCAAGGAGCAAGCGACAAACAATACTGCCGAGTATGAAGGTCTGCTTGCCGGTCTCAGAATTGCGGCCGAACTTGGGATCAAGAGGCTGATTGTGCGGGGAGACTCACAGTTGGTGGTCCGACAAGTAAACAAGAGTTACCAGAGCCCTCTGATGGAAGCTTATGTCGATGAAGTGAGGAAGCTTGAAGAACACTTTGAAGGCCTACAGATGGAGCACGTTCCAAGAGCTCAGAATGACATCGCAGATGGCCTTTCAAAGTGTAATGCAACGAAGTTACCTATGGAACCAGGGATCTTCGTGATCAAGCTAACTCAGCCATCCGTTACACCATCAGTTGGGCAGAGCAAGAAGAGGAAGTTGGTCTCCGGCGACTACTTGCCGGCGGATCTTCCCGAAGCCGCCGCCAAGGTCCCCAAGATCAGCAACCAAAGTGCTGAGGAACAGTCTGCTCCTGCGGACCCAAGGGTCTGTACAGTTGAAGCAGGCGTTCCCGACAAGCCTTGCCCCGAAAGGCTTGCCGGGGAACCCTCAGCTCCGGCAGAGCCGCCGGTTCTTGCCGTAGAAGCTGAGGTTCCCGCAGCAGCCCTGATGCCTTTAGTCCTTGTTGTTGAGCCTCAAGCTCCAGCATGGGCACAGCAAATCGTCCGTTTTCTTCAGACTGGAGAACTTCCCGAAGAACCAGAAGAGATAGAGAGGATAACCAGGCAGTCAAGTATGTACCAGTTCGTTGGCAACGAACTATACAGAAGAAGACTCAATGGTGTCAGATTGAAGTGCATTTCCCGGGAAGATGGACGGAAGCTGTTGGCAGAGAAACACGGAGGCATATGTGGTCACCACATTGGTGCAAGAGCACTTGCCGGGAAGGCGTTCCGGCAAGGTGACGGCACAGTCAGAAGTGGAACCAGTGAGAAAGGTGACGGCACAGTCAGCAGTCAGGTTCTTCAGATCAATAGTTTGCCGTTTCGGGATCCCTAACAGGATCATCACCGACAACGGCACACAGTTCACAAGTCGCACCTTCATTTAATACGTCCAAGACCTTGGCGCCAAGGTCTGCTTCGCTTCTGTTGCTCACCCAAGGAGCAATGGTCAAGCAGAGAGGGCAAACGCTGAAGTGCTGCGCGGACTGAAGACAAGAACCTTCGACAGGCTGCACAAGTGTGGAAGAAACTGGATAGAGGAGTTGCTGGCGGCTCTTTGGTCAATCAGGACGACACCAAATCGAGCCACCGGACAGACACCCTTTGCTCTTGTCTATGGAGCAGACGCAGTTCTCCCCACGGAACTCGTATACGGGTCTCCTCGAGTGCTCGCTTACGACGAGCTCGAGCAAGAGCAACTGCGACAAGATGATGCATTGCTCCTTGAGGAGGAACGTCTCCAGGCTGCTGTACGAGCTGCTCGATACCAGCAAGCCTTGCGTCGCTATCATAGCCGCAAGGTCAAGGCCAGGAGTCTCGAGGAAGGCGACCTTGTTCTTCGGCGCGTTCAGTCTGCCAAGGGCTCAAACAAGTTGACGCCGAAGTGGGAAGGCCCTTATCGGGTGAGACAAGTCACAAGGCCTGGCGCTGTCCGCCTTGAGACGAAGAAGGCTTACCGGTGAGCAACTCCTGGAACATAGAGCATCTTCGCTAGTTTCACCCATAAGGTGCGGTTGCCGCGATCTGCTCCGGCAACCACCTTTTGTACAAGTCTTGCCGCTGTTGCATGTAAACCTTTGTACAAAGCCGGGCGCAGACCCCGTGCATCAGTAAAACTTTTGTGCTTCGCACCATTTGTCATTTCGTGCTCTTTATTTTACTTGCATGTGTCATCTGACATTTTGTGCAGCACACACTCCCGGTAAGCAATAACAAGCCGCAAGGCTCCGTACTTGTATTGCCTTCTCTTTTGTCATTCTCTCTGAAACAGAAGGAGTGTTCCTCGTGCACAAGTTTGCCGGGGGGGAAGGAGATAGAAGTATGGACCAAGTGATGTTCAAGAAAGAAAATTCTTGCCGGAAAACAAACAATCCATGAAACCTAAGTTACCAAAGTTTGAGCATTCAAATTTTTAAATTTTCTGTTATCTTCCTTGAACAACCACACTTTGTATGGAAAACCTGTGCGCGGAGGAACCTACCCGTGGCTAGCCGCGCCCTTACTTTGTTTCGAGCACGCTCAACGGCTTAAGTGAGCTGCGACAAATGTCGCGCCCTTACTTCGTTTTCGAGTTCGCTCAGCAATCTAAGTGTGCTGCGACTAGCTGCGGCAAGGTTTCTTGCCGACAATGTCTTTGCTAGCAGGCTACTAAGAGTCCCGCACTCAGCGCTCGCGGCAAGGGCCCCTTGCCGGCAAGTTCCCCTAAGAGCGTAGGGTGAAAAGCATACAAAGTGAAGGACCAAAAGCAAGGGAGATAACACTGCATTGATTACCCAAAATAAAAGTATATATTACAGAGATAACTTGTCGCTGTTCTAAACAACTACTGCCTATGACTTAATTGACAGCGGCGAGGGAAGCAAGGTGCCTAGTCTCTTCGGTCCCCGTCAATCCTCTGGATCTTGCCCACCTTGGCTACGATGTGGGCCACTTGGGCTTTCAACGCCTCCTGGTCAGCTTCGGGCGGCAGGGTCCGGAGGACGTTGACGAGGTTGATCCCGGGGTTGCGGTAGACAATCTTCGACAGCACCCGCTCCATGGTGCCCATGCAAAGCCGGCGCGCCTCATCGGCCAGCTGCACGGGGATCTTCTCCCGCAGCCGCGCAAGCGCCGGCGCAACTCCCCTGAAGAACAGACTCAGTTTGGCGCTGTGAGGGAGGTTCTCGTCGGGGGAGTACACGAGATGCTCCGCCCTCAACGCCATCATCTCCATGTCGATGTTGGCGGCGGAGGTGACGAGCTCCTCAGTCCATTGCTCCACCGTCTGCTGGAAGTGGTTTTGCGAGACGGCGGTGCTTTCCAGCAGGGCCCTCTCAGTCCATTGCTCCACCGTCTGCTGGAAGTGGTTTTGCGAGACGGCGGTGCTTTCCAGCGGTGCTCCTCAGTCCATTGCTCCTTCAGCTTCGTCTCACGGTCCCGACCAGCGTCAAGCGAGTCAGTAAGTGTGGAGACCTTCAGCTCTAAATCAGCAATGGAGTCCCTGGCATCAGTGAGCTCTTTGCCCTTCTCGGAGAGGCGGATTTGCAGCTCCGAGTTGGTGTGAGCGTCTTTCTCCCGCGCCACGTTGAGCGCGGTGACCCTGTCTTCACTCGCCTTCAAGAACAGCTCCATCTGCGCTACCCTGGCCTCCAGATCCTTCTTGGCAGTCTCCGCGGCAGCAGCGACGTCCCTCGCCTCCTGCAGAGCCCCGCCGATGGCTAGCTCCTGGGCGGTGAGGTCGTCCTCGTGGTTGTCGAGGTCGACCTTCCGCTGGTTGAGTTCTCCCTCCCGCCGAGACAGCTCCTCGGCGGCCAGTCGCTGCTGCTCCTCGACCTCGGCCTTTTCGAGGACGAATGCTTGCTGCGCCCCAGCAAGCTCTTCGCGCTCCTCCGCCAAGTTCTGGAGGGCCGCCTGGTTGGCGGCACGGAGCTCCGCGGCGCGCTTCTCCAGGTCAGCACCAGCCTTGGCAGCCAGAGCCTCCCGAGACTCCAACTTCGCCTGCCTGGCCCAGTACAAGGCCAGGAGCCGGCGAAGGAGCTGCTCCTCTTCGGGCTCGTCGCTGCTGTCGGGCGCATCGACAACCTTCAACACGGCGGAGGCGAGGACTTCTCCGTCGAACGTTTCTCCCTCCGCGGGTGCCCTTGATGAGGACGCCCACGGGACTTGGATAAAGACCCGGTTGGCGGCCTCCAGGTAAACGCCTGACCCAGCCGCGGAAGCGGAAGGATCGGCGGCCGGTGCAGCATCCAGCGCTCCTGTGGCCTCCGGGTCAGCAGTACGGTCGCCGGTCCCTTCCCCAGCCGCGGCTTCGGCGGTCGGGGCGGTCTCCTCGGCGGTTGGCTCATCGACGCCAACCGTTCCCTCTGCGGCGGTGGCATCACCAGCGTCGCCACGCACCTCCTCCTCGAAGATGGTCTCAGTCTCCATCGACTCCGGGGCGGGCGGATCTAGCAGAAGAAAAAGAAAAGAAATATTTGTCAAGCAAATATCCAAAAAGAAGAATCCAAGAAGAAGAAAGTACAAGGATTTACCTGCGCGGGCCTCTTCGGCAACGGGGTCCCTCGCCGGGGAGTTCACCCTTGGCGGCGTAGAAGAAGCCCCCGCCAGCGGAGGGCCGCTGGCGCCTTCCCTTGGCGGGGAATCCACCCTTGGCGGGGTGCTTGCCCTTGGCGGGGTACTCGCCCTTGGCGGAGTACCCGTCCTTGGCGGAGCACTATCCCTCGCCGGGGGCTCATCCTTGGCGGGGTAGGTGGAACAAGCGGCTCGTCGGGGGCGACCTCCTGGTGCTCCTGCGGCTGCGGCTCCAATTCTGCACAAGACAACAAGACATCAGTACTGACAATAACCTCAAGCGCGCCCGTCAAGCAGAAAAATGAGTACCAGACTTACGCTGGGGGCTGCGCTGGGGGCTGCTCCTCGGAGCAACAGACTGATCCGGCAAGTCTGTCGCTGGCGCATCTCCTGCCGCTGCAACGGGCTCGTCGTCCTCGATATCGACCACAGGGATCTTGGCCCTCTTCGCCATCCGCTGGGTCAAGGTCCTGGAAGCCAAAATAAGATCAGAACCAAGCAAGAGAAATCAAGACAAAATCAAAGGAAATGAAAATTGCAAGTACTTACTCTTCCTCCTCTTCGTCGGAGCTGAGAGCGGAGAAGTCAAATCCCGCCTCGTGTGCTCCAGCGCGAGGAGCTGGAGGAGAGGGCTCCCTCGGCCGCTTGGCGGGCTCCGGAGCTGCGGGCTGTGAAGACCCAGCACCGATCGTCGCTGAGGACCGAGGAGCAGAAGGAACCCCAGAGTCACTCCGGGAAGACCCCCCTCCGCTTGTCGCTCGGGCACGGGGCGCCTCCTTGACGACCTTGCTCGTCGTGGTGGCGCGCGTCGCCCGGCGCTTCGGTCGTTGTAGGGGCGCCTGCGGCCTCATCGTCTCGGCGGCCTTGCGGAGGCGCTTCTTCTGTTGCGGCGGAGGGCTTGGTGGTGGCGGAGAATTCTCCGAGGATGAGGAGGCGTCGTCATCAAGATTCAAAGACCCACCAGAGTCTTCATCGGAATCACCGGACTCGGCGTCCTCCTCCTCCTCGGCGGGCCCGCTGGACTCGGCGCCCTGCCCGGCAGCCTCGCCCATCCCGGCAGGCTCCCCGGTAGGCTCCCCGGCAAATTCCTCGGGCGCGATCTTCAGCAGCTTGAGGATCTCCTCCTCCTCAGCCTGGCTCACCGCTTCCGCCGCCTCCGCTTCATCCACAGTATATCCAAATTCGCCTGCCGCTGCAGCCGCAGCGGCCTCCTCCGTCCTGGAGGCAATATACGCCACATCCCGCTCGGTGGTCTCCCGGGTGAGCCCCTTCTTCTCCTCGGCTTTGCGTGGTTTTTCAACCAAGTTGTTGAAGAAGGCTTGCACGGTCTCCGCTGAAGGCTCCAGCCAAGTGGGGACGACCCCGTGGGAGTCGCACTCAGGCATTGCCGCGCGGATGGCACTAAGGGCGGTGTTGTTGCACAAGGGAACTACTCCAACCGACGGTTTGAACCACTCCGGGTGCTTGGGGTCGTGCTTGAACAACTCCCGGACCATCCCCTTCAGTTCCAAGACAGTGAAGTTATAATTCAGCCCGGGGCGCAGCCTCATGCGGTCTGCCGCGTTGCCGAACTCCCAAGCGGGTCTCTTCCTTTCCTGCAGAGGGGCAATGCGGCGGCGGAGGAAGTCAGCCCCAACTTCACCCACAGTCAGATTGGCAGCCCGGAGACGAAGAATCCTAGTCAGGGCGATCTGCAGCTTGTCGTCCTCTGGGGCCAAGTCGCTCCAATCCTTGCCGCGCACTATTGCAGTCTGGCGCGGCAAGGTAAACTGCTCGGGCTCATCTTCCAGGACCCAACACCAGTCAGCCCTCCACTCTTCCCACTTGCCGCGAAGCTCTCCTTTCAAGTACGCCTCCTTCTTGTTCAGCCTAAAGATCTAGGAGATGCCGCCGGAGAGTGGGGATCCGGACTCTACTCTAGGCGTGAAGAAATGGCGGAAAAGGGCTACGTTTGGGTGGACCCCGACATAGTTTTCGCACAGATGTGCGAAAACTGCCAAGGTGAGAACGGCATTTGGGGTGAAATCTAGAAGGTGGAGGCCGTACGTGTTCATCACATCACAGAAGAACTCCGAATATGGAGGGCAGAGACCGCAATAGAAGAACGCAGCAAAGAAATAGTAACCTCCCGGGAACATGTCGACGGCCACGGCGGGGAGGACTCTGGTGCGGGGGTGATCCTTCGTCTCCCTCGCCCAGAACAAGTAGTACTTGTCCCGCAGCTCCCTCGGGCCGAGCCTTGGCGGGAAGACCACCCTCCTTCTCCGCATGGCTGCCAGCTTCGCCGCCTGCTCAGACTTCTCCTTCTTCGCCTTGTCGCTCTTCGCCTGGTCGCTCTTCAGGGCCATGGCGGGGACGGCAAGGGAGGACGGCGGCGCTGCGGGTGGGGAAGACGGCGGAGGAAGAGCGGAGGCAGGGAGCAGCGGGGGTTTCTGGAGATTCAAGGCACAGTGAAGGCAATGGGGGGAAACTGCCCCTGCTTCCTCTGCTTTTAAGGGGGAAATGGGGGGCGTTCCGCATTTCCCCATTAAAGAAATCGGCCACGATCTCTCCCACGACGCCCCAATAGACGCGTGCCGTTAGGGAGAGATGCGGCGAATCTGGAGTGGGAAACGGCGCGGCGTGGGCTGCGTGTGCCCGTGCACTGTTCTGGGCCTGGCCCAACAGCGCTCGGCACCGTGTGTGGCCGAGGCCCGGGGGCTCCTGTCGGTGTACTAAAGTAGGGGTACCTTAGTATCCCGACTTGTGCACGGGCAGTAGCAGCGTCCCGTGGTCTGGCTCACCACGCGCCCGCCAAAGCCCACTCTAGACCCTTTTAAGCCATTCAAGAACAAAGTATTCAAGTTAAGAGACAAGACCCCGGCAAGAGGAGCTTGCCGGGAAGGCCGCACCCTGCTCAAAGTTATCATTCCAGCACAAGACCCTGGCAAGAGGAGCTTGCCAGGAAGGCCAAAAGAACGGCACTTCAAGGAGAATTATCGCGGCGCATCATGCGCCCCGGCAGGATCCGGAGAGCGACGAGCTTCCGGGCCCGGCAAGGTTGCGACCCCGGCAAGGTGCTTGCCGGGGAAGCCTATGCTGTGTCCCTCCGCTCCAGCTCATCTGGCCACGCGTCGCCCTGGGGCCCTTCTAGGGGCACGTGGCAGATGGCTGTGCAGCCTGGGGTACACGGTGGCAAGCCGCGGTGACGAGGATATCGCCGTGGCGAACGAAGACGCATGGACGAACACTTTTTGGGGCGACGGCGACGGGCATTCAATGCCTTTGTCCCCCACCGTCAAGATTAGGTGAAGTCCACTGTTCATCCACTATTTATACACTGTTCATGCACTGTTGCAACTACCACCGATTTTACATTTTTACCCTCCTCTACGTTGACACCTGTCGGTGACCCCTTTGAGCTATAAAAGGAGGCCCATGCACAACGTAGAGGAGGTTCGATCCCAGAAACTCGCTCACTCCCACGCTCGGTGTAGCTAGTACTGTAGAACTTCAAGCTCCCGAGCCTAAGAACTCAATACAACCAAAGCAGGAGTAGGGTTTTACGCGTCATCGCGGCCCGAACCTGGGTAAACTGCCCGCGTGTGCTCCTCGATCTGCTCTCCGTGCTCCCTCCGCTCCCTTACCGCAACGTAGAAGGGGCTCCGGTCCCATAGGTGTTCATGGGCGTCCAGTTTCCCCGACACTCATCCCCTTTTAATAGTATTGGCTTTTCCTGTTGACTCAATGTGATCTTGGATCACTAAAATGAAAATGTAGAGTCTTGAGCTTTTGCCAGTCTTTGTCCTTTGCTTTTTGAGGGGTGTACATTTCTAATCCATGCCATGCCAACCATTGAACTTCCTGAAATATTTATCTTGAAAGGAAATTAGTTCAATGAGCTATATGTTGTTATTAATTACCAAAACCACCCAGGTATTAGTTGCACTTTCAGTGTCAAGACACAAGATGATTAAGTGGCAGCCATTAGCCACATGGCAGCCTTTCCCTACAAGAAGAACCCACAGGCGACACCCGTCCTACGATGTGTCGAGAAGACAGGCGCGAAGCTGGCGAGATAGCCCGGCAAGCCTTGCCGGGCAACCAGTGATGTGACACTAAGCGGTGCATTTAATGCACCCTGTGAGCCCGCGGAGTTAGGTATGATAGCACTGTTTTCTATCATATTAGTGCGTAATGACTACTTTGCGACTGTGGTCGCCCCTTGATCTATAAAAGGAGGCCCATGGCAATCGTAGAAAGGGTTGGAAAACAGACGAACCCACACCCACGTACGTGTGTAGTCGTTGCTGCCCTAAGGCAACCCTTGCCGGGCGAGTGTACTACACTCCACCACCTCCATTCCACCATCAATCCACCAATGCGGGAGTAGGGTTTTACGCCTCGCAGAGGCCCGAACCTGGGTAAATTGCTTGTGTGCTCCCCGTCGCGCTGTTGCGCGCTCGTCTGCTCTTTGTGCGACGCGACGTCCCCCTGCCGAACCAGCAAGGGGCCTCCTAGTCCCATAGGTGGCTGCGGATATCCCGCGACAGTCTGCTTACCACACACATATCGTCTACCCTCGTCATCCATGCATGCCTCCCGACCCGTCTCTCACACGCACGTGCATACACAGAGACACGTCCCCTCTCTTATTGTATTGCAGTCGTCCCTTCGGTTTGTCTAGTAGGACTCTCCTACCCTCTTCGAGAATCAACTCCACCACTAACTCTTCGGCACTAGCTCTCTCTCTCTCTCTCCCAACCTTCTTCCTCTCCTACATATATGCATGGACGTCGATCGGTCTCCCTCAATACATAGCTGGGTCTATCTTCTTCTCCACACATATACCAGTCGATCTACCTCTATATAGTCACGTCTCTGCCCCCTCCCTTCTTCTCTCACAAACACCAGCTGTCGAACATTGTAGGTAGGTATCCATGCCACACAGACAAATTGTAGCTCTCCCCTCTAACGTTCTGGTAGGCCAGCCACCCTATATCTTTGACGTGGGCGCACACAATCTTGCTGCATTTGTTTATCGTTCATGCACCCATACACTTCATCTCTCTCTTAGATTCTATCGATATCTCACGCTGATGATCCCTCCACTCTCTTCTACTGGATCGCTGCCTCTAGATATGATAGATCCACGCCTCTGCTTCACACACATTGCATATGTTTACATTTTGTTTGAGATATCATCGACACATATTACATGTCTATCTCTCATGCACGAACCCACACACCATCTCTCTCTCGCACACCCATGTAAGCGGGGTACTTACACGAAGAGGAGAGGTGCACGCACGATGCACATACACACGTCTCGTTCCCACCAACACCCGCGCGATACACACGGTGGAGCTCATTTATGTACAAAAAGGCAGCCCACTTGCTAATTTGACTCATGTAGCGTTTGTTTACTTGAAGGAGGGTCGTCTACCACGCATGCATGACACAAAGTTTGACTTGACACGTTGGTGCATTATTTTTAAATAAAGTTACATTGCTTAGTGGCACATACAATAATATAAAATGATTGTTATGGAGAAAATGGTAATCCGCTCCATGATATACAATGGAGCTTGCCTGCTGGGGTTGGTCTGTATTCACAATGGAGCTTGCCTGCTGGGGTTGGTCTATATTTACACTCTCTCACACAAGACGACGGTGTCCTCTCTCTCTCTCTCTCTCTCTCTCCGCTGGTCATAGAATCCGGCCCGATCCCGTCCGCTGGCGGAAATGCGGGACGTGCATCATTGCTCCATTCGATGGCGTCGAGATAGCACGTCCCGATCTGCAGTATCGCCCATTCTCTCTGACCAAGATCTAGCGCGGTAGGGCATATCCCGCCCGCCGGCGCCCTCCTAGTTATATCCAGACTAGCCCCATGTACATCTTCCACCCCTCCGGCCTTGCTCCATAGCCCATCTTGGCATCTTCCCACGTCGCTGCATGTGGATCTTCCTTAGTTCTTTGCCCTAAACGTAGCTCGGCCGGCCTACTTTCCATGTTGCAATCCCGTCCTCACACCCTTTTTAGATAAACAACCGTGCTGCTATTGTCCCTTAGGACAAGGAATATGCTTCCTTTTTCGGCGTATGCGTCTTCAACTGCTATTGGCCAGTAATTGTTTCCTTTATAACTCTTTTACAAACATGGCTATCCATTTCACCTCGTTGCTATTGCAATCTTTTGGTGAACTGCACAAATCATTTTTTCTTAAGAGTGTTTTGTGCAGTTTTGCTGAAATGTTACACAAGCAACATTTCTATATTTTGGTGGGACTGCACAAAGGGAGATTGCTTTTGCTCTATCCTCCTCATCTAACTCCGAGGTTAATCTTCTCCAACTATTTGCTTAATCTTCTCCAACTATTTCGTCTTAAGACAGACTGCAAAGGTGACCAGCTTCTATTTGTGTGTTTATTGTTTCATCTACAATCCTATATTATTGTAATCACACTTACTCGATATATTTGGAACATGGACGGTCACCTCTATTTTAGTGGATCTGCACAAAATGATCTACTTTTTTTCCCAACATGTCTTGTTGATTTAGACAGAGCTGGGAGAAAGTTGCTGCCAATGAAAGCATGGATCATTTTTTTTCTTCATAACACCTTCTCACAACTTTGTCTTCAGTTGTGATGTAAATATTAGCTCTGATCTGCTAATCATTGAGATGCATTAGGAATGAAGTTATTTTTTCATTTTTTGCGAAAGAGCTTGGATGTTAGTTTCCGTATTTGATTGATGTTGTAGCGAGACAACCTTCCAGCTGGCAAGACTCATGAAACAAAATCTGAAAGCTTGACAGCATTGTACAATTTCATGTTGCTGGAAAATTATGTGTACTTCAATTATGTAAACAAATGCTGGAAGCTTGATAACATTCAACATCTGGGTCCATGTGCCGTGCACCAAATAGTGCACAACCACATGGGAAACTCAGCCCGGTCGTCGCACCGCACCAATAGTGAGCAGTAGTAATGCGCGGTCAAATAATAAGCCCCATCTTTCCCACAGTAAGTTGCTCGGACGAAGCAACCATCAATACACTCTTCCTTGAATCCGCTCCTACTAACCAAGTGCGTGTATGGCATGTCGGTAAACGTGCTTCCTCTTGGCATATCACTGGCATGTGGGACCGGAGTGTGAGCAAACCGATCTCAATTGGCGGCAAAATGGCCAACTCGCTGCTCCTTGAGAGACACGAGGAGCGAGAACACAGATGGGCTAGGTGTCGCACGGAGGCCAAGAAATATTAGAGCATGGTTGATCAATGTCATCATTACATGTTCGATGTTTTTTGAATAATTGTACCACTTCATTGGGATGCAGTTTTCTGCACTTCTCCGGAATAAATGTGTACTTTATTATATATTAAATGAAATAAGAGTGCAGACGATCCACCATGGGGTTCCTTGTACTACTCATACTACTAAAACCTTACACTTGTCTCTTCGCCTCTCTGGAAGTCGAACAATGATGGTACTATAGTGTATGCCTCTGGCAATATGACACTGAATGAACTGTTGCACGTCCACCACCTGGGCGAGGGAGAGGTTGCATTAGTCAAAAGCTTCTCCCAGTCCTGCGACCACCACGCTTGTGGTAGACGGACAGGGCGTAGTACTCTATAATAAGCAAGGTTCACCTTGTCCTGCAAGCTTCTCCTCCTGCAAGTTGATGGGACACGCCAAAGTAGTGCTAGTCCATGATATGGCTTATTTTTCGGCGGGTAAATGAGAGGGATTTATTCATATAAAATCATTCTTAGGACAATCAGCCAAGAGACTGGCCGCTAGGAAGCTAGGTGATTCATCAAGCCAGCTCTCGGTCACATTCAAAGTGCATGCACGCTTCGCACAAAGATGCGCTGGAAGGTTTGTTGACCAGTTTAGCTGTTGAATAACAAAAGGTGAGAAATTATTACTGACCAGCTCTCGTATTTCCAACAGTATGGGAGCTAGAATTAAGCGAGTATTGTGGCGACTGTTCCTGAGTGTCACCAACTCCATGCGATCAACTTCCATTATCACATGCGAGAACCCTCTCGAAGAGAAAAAAATGCGTTGAAGATTGCTTGATCACATATTAAAATAAAATAAGAGTGCAGACGCTCCACCATGTGGTTCCTTGTAGTAGTACATGTAGTAAACCTTGTGCTTGTCTCTGCGCGTCTTCGGGAAGTCGAACAATGATGGTACTACAGTGTATGCTTCTGGCAATCTGACACTGAATTAACCGTTGCACGTCCACCGCCTGAGCGAGGGAGAGCTTGCATTAGTCAAAAGCTTCTCATTGTCCCGCAAGCTTCTCCTCGCCCTGCGAGTTGACGGGAAAAAACAAAGTAATGCTAGTCCAGAGTACCTCCTTTTCCGGTTAATATGGCTTAATTTGAAACGAGATAAATACAGTTGCGGTCACTGTATATTTATAAAAATACGATCATTGGACTTCATAATACACTCACTTTGGTCAATATAATACGTTTTCCAATGTTTATACTATCACTAGCTCACGTTGGCTGAGTACGTGTGTGCATGCGTGTAGGTTGAGCACTTAACCGTGAGCATGTGTGTTCCATCGTGTGCTCGGGCATGCATGCATTAGGGCGTTGCACGCGTTTTTGTGTGCATGTGTACGTGTGACTGCTGCATATGTGCACGAGGTTGTAGTCCCTTACATTCACATGTTCATATTTCAAAGCTTTGTCAAAATGTTTCATGCAATGTATGCTCTTCCGTTGTTCACGCATGCATTATTGTCGATATTAATAATCTGCAATGATATGATATCATGCGGTACATCCAGCATCCAGGTCCACATGTCATGCAAAAAAATGGAGATAAGTACAAGTGAGACTCCAGAACGGCCATACACGTAGGGGGTACGTGCAGGGGCCGTGGTAATATGACTAAATGAGCAGTCAAATCACACAGTAACTTGCTCAGACGAAGCAATCGCCATTTCACTTTTTGAATCAATGACACGTACACAATATAAAAAAGGTTGATATGGAGAGAAAAGGGCAACCGGTCCTCTATATATACACTAGTAGAAGCCTAAGCTACAAGCCTGCTTGCTTGGGTTGCTCTCTTCACACTCTCTCGCATAGAACGACAGTGGCCACAGCACTGGTCACATAATCGACCTGATCCCGCCGCCGAGGGAAGGGGAGGATGTTCTGCGTAGACGCGGTTGGCAGCGGCGAGGGAGAAAACCCACTGTTGGTGCGTCCCGGTCGAGGGTCCCCGCGGTATGGTCTGATGGTACCTCCGACATGCCTTCTAGCTACAATATGCCGTCTCAGGTAGTACAACTTATTTTTGGAGCTGGCTTGCTCCACTGCCGCAGCTCCCCATGTAGCTCCATCTCCATGTGGATCTTTCTCTACGTTTTTTCCAGTGAGATCTTTCTCTACTTCTACCGGCTTCTATTTGTGATGAGTTTCTGTCTCATGAACTAGTGCCACTGCTATTATCCTAACAACACTTCTTCAGTATGTTTGCCCACAGGGATGCTCAACTCGATTTTAGTGAAACTGCACAAAAGAATCCTATGATCCAAGCGTTCCATCCTTCTTTCCATCGACAGGTTCTACCTAGCAAGGAAATTAAATCATGTTTAGGGTTTAGGGTTTAAGGCCTAGGGACTCCATCAGTAAAGAAAATTGTACACACACTCGCATTTTTTGTCTTTACTTGTGAAGTAAATATTGTCTATGATTTGTGAATCATTGAGATGCATCAGCTTGTGTGTTAGTTTTCCTTTGTATTTGATGGAATGTTGTAAGGGGGCTACCTTGGAGTCAGGATACATATACATGAAACAAAATCTGAAAGCTTTGTAGTACCTCTGGTCCTTTTATTATGCGTATAGTGGGGAGTAGTATCATAGACTAGTATCATGCATATGATACTAGTGTATGATACTACCTTCATAGTGCATAGTATCATAGAGTACATAGTATCATAGATGATTCTATTTATTGCCATGCATGATACTACAAAGTAGCATATCATTTAACACGATACATTATCTACCTATGTTACTCCCTCTCTTTCTTCTTTAATTCTCTGCCACATCAACGTCTTTGTTATTCCTAAATTAATGACCTAGGTACACGAGCCCGACTTGTAAACTGAGATGGAGGGAGTACTTTCTTGTAGCCCATTACTATACATGTTGACTATTACATTGGCCACTAGTAGTACTGTACGAAAAATACATTTTGCATGTATGCATATATATATATATATATATATATATATATATAGGGATTGACTATTCGTCACCCTGGATGAGGAATAGTTATGCTTCACCCCCCTCTCTTTTACCATCAATGCACCATAATTTTACGTTCTGTAAGTTTTGTCTTATTTCGGACGTAAAAAGAGACCATAAGAAAATATATAATCGCCGTAAAAAATATTTTATGTTACGTAAAATTACAAACTTAAAAATATAGTGTAAAATATACATAAATTGCAACTTTTCTTGTCTTATGACCTATATTTTTACTTTCTTGTGCCAAATTTTACGTACTGAATCAATATGAATGTAAATATTTGAATTCCAGATGTTATTTAAATGTCAAGTGATCGTAAGATTACCTCGAGTGAAGAATAACTTATTTTGCCCCCTGGGTGATGAATAGTGTCTATAGGGATTGACTATTCGTCACCCTGGGTGAGAAAAAGTTATTCTTCACCCACCTCTATTTTACCATCTATGCAACGTAATTTTACGTTTCGTAAATTTTGCCTTATTTTAGACATAAAAAGAGAATGTAAGAAAACCTATAATCGTCATCAAAAATATTTTATGTTATGTAAAATTACAAATTTATAAATATAATGTAAAATGTACATAAAATACAATTTTTGAGCTATATTTTGTTTGTTATGCCAAATTTTATGCAGTAAATCAATATGAATATAATTTTTTGTATTTCAAATGTAATTTATGAAATAAAATGACCGTAAGATTACCTCGGGTAAAGCATAATTTATTCTGCACCCTGGGTGATGAATAATAACACTATATATATAGTACCTACTATTAAAGGGAATAGATATTCTTGGTTTGGTTTCGCTTTATTTTGTCCCGTTAAGTAAATCGAACATATACAAGACGTACGCTTGCCAGTCGGCCCATATCTATATCGATGAAGGAAAGGACGAGGGCTTGCCGGCCGGCCCATATCTATAGGGAAACGTTCGTAGACGGTGCGCCGGCCGAGCGTTCGGCCGGTCGCACGTGTCCCTTCGGAAAGTTCCCCATCCTGCATCGCAGCTCCAACCGCCCGTCCCGCACCGCCACACAACCGGTCCCTGCCGCAACCCCTCTCCTCCCCAGATCTCTCCTCTCCCCAGGCGCTCCCTCATCGACCGCCATGGCTGCTTGCTGCCATGGCCATGTCCAGTCCCCCCCCTCCTCCCGGGCTGCGATGGGCACCGCAAGCTCCATCGTCGGAGGCCAGGAGCTCCCCTCGCTCCATCGCCGGAGGCCAGGAGCTCTCCTCGCCGCCCGCCATGGCTGCCTGCCGCCATGCTCGAATCCACCCCGTGTATACAAGTGTTGCAACCGTCACCTAGAAAAGCTTCAACAGCTGTTGGAAAAAGCTTCAACCATAGACACGGAAGCTTCAATGGCACTGCACAACAAGGGGAAGTTCCAACCGTAGTTGGATTTTGCTACTACCAGCGAAGCTTTTTGCTACATCCATCAGGCGGAGCTGCGACCTCACGACGACGACAACGACGATTTTGCTGCAACCGTAGTAGGATTTTCCTACTATCGTTGGAGCTTTTTCTACTTTTCTCTGGTTTGCAGTGTCTGATTGGGAGCTTTTTTTTCCAACGGTTGAAGATTTTCATACACGGTTGAAGCTTTTTTCGTCCACGGTCGAAGCTTTTTTTGCAGCAAAATGCTACAACCATTGACATAAAATGCTACAATCATTGACATAACAGCAAAATGCTACAACCATTGACATAAAATGCTACAACCGTTTATAAAAAAGTTTCATTGCAGCACATCGGGTGGGTCTGGTGCGACCGGCCGAAATTTCGGCCGGCGCACCGGCGCCTAGGGTTGCCCATATCTATATCTATATCGATGAAGGAAAGGACGGGCGCTCGCTGGCTTCCGTATAGGAGTCCAAATCCTATTTAGATTCCTACATGAGTCTGAAACCTACTTAGAGGCAGCCATCGTTGATGCTACAAATACATCCTATCTCCAATGATATGATCCCAGGTCTTTGGTCACCTTCAGTTCACGCTGCAGGTGGGGGCGGGCTTAAGTGGGACTACCACAGCCCATCCCACTTAATGACCTTAGTGGGAACCTGTGGGACAGAAAAAAAAATTAGTGGGCTATCCAGTTTAGCCCGATGGGATCCCACCTGACCCACCTAGCACATTACACGGCAGGCCACACCATCGATCGACAGCATCGAGTTCTCCTAAGGATAGGGTTTGAGCCGCCGTCCCTCCGGCAGGCCCGCCGGCGGCGCACTACTCTTCCGGCCGCCGCTCGTCCCCCTCGTCGTTCGCCGCCCCTCTTCTCCCTCGCTGTTCGCCGCCCCTCTTCTCCCTCGTCGTTTGCCGCCCCTGAGCACCACGCGGCTCGCGGATCATGCACCGCCCCTGAGCAGTGCTCGGCTCGCCGGACCGATTTGTGCCACCTCCGCCGACCTGAGATCCGCCTCTACAGGTATGAACTCTCCTCCAACGTCCTCTCCCACTCCATCCATTCTTTCTCTTTTTTGTTCAACTTATTAGCCAAAGGATTCGGATTCTTGCTATGATTGATTCTAGTCTCTGTACATGATTGATTCTTTGTCTCTGTACCTTATTTGTTGCATCGTGCTTGAAACCCATCCAATTTTAGGAAGTAGAAAATGGAGGAAGTGCAACACGCTGTTCAATCTAGTAGTAGTGATCTACATGTGAAAATTCAGAGTTTTGACTTTCAGAGCTATGTGTGCATGCATGCAGATGCAGAGCTGTGAAAACCAACTAACCAACTGTGGCTAGCTAATTAATACTCCATGGAGGCCTGGACGGCTATTAGTAGATGCACTGCTAGTTGGATTTTTGGCTTCGAATAACTCTACTGTCCGATCAAAATGCCAGTTCTCTGCGTGTATTCATGTCTGCACTAGTCAGCCTGGACGGCCGGACCGGAGCACATGCAACCTGCCTGCGATTAATTGTGTTGCAGAATACCTTTATTAATAATGCTGAATCGCAATTCGTTTGTGCTTGTTAGCTTCAAAACTCGATCTGAGTAGCCCCTGGTTTGGTAGTTGAATTCTGCATCTCCCATTTAATCACCAACCAAAATCACCATCGGCCTTGTCCTGGTGGTTGCTGGAATGCAAATGCTCTTCTTCCGCGTACCCATCTTCCCACAAAATTATTGGTGAAAAAACATAGTTATTGGTTAAAAGGAACTGTAAGTTTTTGTTTTTATTTTGTGGGAAAAGAAGGAGTTGTGAATTGTAGTTTGCTTCTTTTTTCTTTTGTGAAAAAGTGCTAGCTTGTCCTGATGGCTGATGCGTACTTGTGTATCTATCTAGTAGTAGTACAAGTTATGCAACAAGCATTGAGGTGGTCTTGAAAACATGTTACTCTTTACTGCAGTAGGGCGTGATGGCCAGAGCCCCGCCAACCCCTACCCCGACTCCAAGATCGTCGGCAGCGTCAATCCCGACGGCCAGGTCGCCGCCACCCCCAACCTCGATGCCCAGGTCGTGGGCAGAAGATACACTGCTTCAGTTATTTTATCTTGTGATTTGTGGTTGTTATCATTCTGCCATCTTCATAAAAAGTTGCAACTGTAGTGGATCCAGATGTCCAGAAAGAAGTGCACGACGATGGTTCGGGTGGTGTTGATCCAGAGGTCCAAGCCGAGCACTGGTGCGCCGTAAAGGTTCAGAAGGATGCCTACCCAGGTCATGAGGAGCACCCGGGCATCGGAAAAGTTGAGAAGGAGCAGCAGACTGCTAGCATGGGTGAGGAACCACGGAAATCGAAGAAAACAAGGCAAAAGAGACAGAGTGACGGCGAGGCTATTGGCATGGGTCATGAGCCACCAAAGTCCAAGAAAAGAAAATAAAACAAACAAAGTAGTGGTGAGCTTCAGGAGGGGTTCCAAGGAACTAAATAAGTCATCATGGAGTTGCCGGGGTCCAAGGAAAAGACAAAGGTAAAATTGTGTCTATTCATGTGGATTGTTCCTGAACATAGATTGTGTTACTACTGCTTCTCATAGATATATGTACTAATTTTATCACTACTTATTTGTCTATACTTTCTTGTTTTCTAGGGAGGTGTTTCAACTACACCATCTATTGGACCTTTGCCCATTGAAAAGGATAAGCAGCCACGACTCTCCAAGGTGGTAAGATCACCCGTCCTTAACAATATGGTAGTGTCATTTCTGGAAAGAAGGGCCAAAAAGGCCAAGTCAGCACAATTTACTCCATGCTGCACTTTACCATGTCCACTATCAGAATCAGTAGAGATGTCCCCATCACATCCATCATTGTTAGCTCTGTCACCCAACGTAGCAAACCTTGGTTCACGCAGACCACGAAAATTAAAATCAAAATTTTGGAATGAGGCAGAACCAATCTACGTTGATGGAATGCTTGCACAAGGTCGTTGCATTCATTGCAACAAACTCTTTCCTGCCTCAAAAAAGTCAGGGACAAGTCACATCGGTAAACATTTGTTGATATGTGAGGAGAAAGCTAAAATGGATGGCATGGTTGCCAAGATAAGAACTGATAGTGCAATTGATCCAGAGTGGAAGTTTGACCAAGGGCGTGCACGTAGAGCATTGGCAAAGTTGATGGTGCTACATGAATTGCCTTTCTCTTTTGTTAAGTATCCCGGCTTTAGGTCCTTTGTTAAGAAGTTGAATCCATGGTTCAATGTGGTATCTAGAGAAACAAATAAACAAGATTGCATTGTTGCATATAATAGACACAAAAAAGAAATTCAAGCATTCTTTAGAAACCTAAGTTCTCGAGTATCATTAACGGGTGACATGTGGACGTCCAATCAGAAACTGGGTTATTTATGCATAACCGCCCACTTTATTGATGGCTCATGGACTCTACAAAACAAAATAATCAAATTTGGCCTCTTGGAAACTCCACACAATGCCCATAATATGTTTGACATGATGCAAAAGAGCTTGAGAGATTGGAACATTGAAGACAAAATCTTTAGCTTTACCCTGGACAATGCACCAGTTAATACCTCGATGTGCACCATAGTGGAAAATTATTGCATGTTAGATGTGCTGCACATGTACTGAATCTTGTGGTGCAAGACGGGCTCGATGCAATGGCGTCAGTTGTTGATAGAATCAGAGAATCGGTGCAGTATGTTAAGAGTTCGCAAGGTAGAATGGAGAAATTCAATGCGATGATTGCGCAGGAAGGTCTTGCTTGTAAAAACCATGCTTCGCTAGATGTGCCCACAAGATGGAATTCGACGTACCTAATGCTTGAATCATCATTGCCATTTCGAGCAGCGTTTCGAAGCCTTGAAGGAAACTGACAAAGATTATAAATTTGCTCCTTCAGCTAGTGAATGGGAGATGGCCGAAGCTATTTGCCATCTTTTGGGTGCTTTCTACTCAGCCACAAACAAAATCTCGGGTAGGACATATCCCACCTCTCACCTTTACTTCTATGAGGTCTGGAATGTGAAGCAAGTAATGGAGAAAGAAGTCTTAAGTGAAAATCCTACCATTGTTGCCATGGTGAAAGAGATGGAGAAGAAATGGATTAAATATTTCGAGCAATCATTCTTAACAAGCTGTATGCCGGTGATATTTGATCCGAGGTACAAGTATGAGTATGTTCACTTCCAGTTGACCGCAGCTTTTGATGGTGGCGCCGAGAAATATCTTACCAAGGTGAAGAATGCGATGAATATCCTATTTGCTGAATATGCATCTGAATTTGGAAACACTTCTGATGAAGGTGATGAGCTTGCAGAAGACGATAGAGAGGACACTCTTGATGATTGGGATAATCATTTGAGATTGAAAAGATCCCACAACTCGAATGAGCTGCAAAGATATCTTGAAGAAGACCTGTTTCCTCGTCGACAGAAGTTGGATATTTTGAAGTGGTGGGAAATCCACTCCCCAAAGTATCCGGTGCTTGCGGCTATAGTGCGGGACATATTGGCAGTGTCCGCGTCTACCGTGCCCGCGGAGGCTACATTTAGCAATGCTGGATGGATCATCATCGATCAAAGAAGTAGTTTGGCCCCGAGTACTATCGAGACGTTGATGTGCCTCGAGGATTGGCTAAGAGCTGCTGGTAATATGTTTTAATTTATTTTTCCCATACTTCATTTAATACTTTCCATGTTGAATGTTTCATTTTGAATGCCTTTAACATTGCAGATCGTCAAAAGGCGGAGCCAAGAGTTGGAGACCGTGGTGATGATCAAGATGATGCTGGAACAACCTAGGTAATTCTACTACTAGCACGTACAATCATTCTTTATTGTCCTGGAGGTAATTTTTGAACTCATTAGGACATGGATGATTACTGATCTTTCATTGTATTGACGTGAAGTATTAGTTGAGATTGCAATACATTTGTGTTTTGGACTGGAAGCACAAAGAAACCGTTTATTCATGTCTCTTGTACCTTATAATTCACAGTTTTCTATCTACAGAATCTGCTCTGAATATTTATAGTTTTTTTTCTTTTTGAGTTGGGAATCATATTATGTTTTCGCTCAATCGCTGTTGTACCATAGTTGAATCAGCTCTGTAGCTTCATAGAACAACTTGCACCTGCTCTGAATCTTTTTTCACAATGTATTGTATTTTTTATGCTCTTTTGTCGATTTTTTCGTTAATGACGCCTCATTTCTCCTCTGCCAGCTGCGTTTCCAATGGATCCAGGTGGCGACAAGAAGCGCATGACAAAGGAAGACTCTGGTGGTAGGAAAGAAATGTCGCGTTCTCCATCTCATGTTGTATATTTGGTGTCGCACTGGTTCCTCTTGCTACCAAGTTCAGTCTTTAAGTTTGTGAGAAATGCAGCTTAATGATGACTGACATTATAGTGGCTTGCAGTTTGAGAGAAATGCGTCTTAATGATGACTGCCCATAAATTGTTCTGATGTGTCCAGCTAGTAGTTTTAGTCCATCACATGGTATTCTGATGAATACAATGCACTGTATTGGCTGTAGGTGCAGTTGTAATATGAGAGTGTGACGCCTTGTGCTTGTCCTTCATACGATGTCTTCCTTTTAAGTGGGAAACTAGGATCCCACTTAAACCACATAACGTTTGGTGGGTTACCCAATATTTTCCACCTATTTGTAGTGGGATCAGGTGGGCTGCCCACGGGCAGTCCCACCTACAGCGTGATTTCACAATGTATTGTATTGTTTATGCTCTTTTGTCGATTTTTTCGTTTATGACGCCTCATTTCTCCTTTGCCAGCTGCGATTCCAACGGATCCGGGTGACGACAAGAAGCGCATGACAAAGGAAGACTCTGGTGGCAGGAAAGAAGTGTCGCGTTCTCCATCTCATGTTGTATATTTGGTGTCGCACTGGTTCCTCTTGCTACCAAGTTCAATCTTTAAGTTTGTGAGAAATTCAACTTAATGATGACTGACATTATAGTGGCTTGCAGTTTGAGAGAAATGCGGCTTAATGATGACTGCCCATAAATTGTTCTTATGTGTCCAGCTTGTAGTTTTAGTCCATCACATGGTATTCTGATGAATACAATGCACTGTATTGGCTGTAGGTGCAGTTGTAATATGAGAGTGTGACGCCTTGTGCTTGTCCTTCATACGATGTCTTCCTTTTAAGTGGGAAACTGGGATCCCACTTAACCCACATAACGTTTGGTGGGTTACCCAATATTTTCCACCTGTTTGTAGTGGGATCAGGTGAGCTGAGGTGGGATGCCCACGGGCAGTCCCACCTGCAGCGTGACCTTCGGTTCAAATAAGCTATTTGACAAATCAGCTTTACAATTAGCCTGTCAGTTTCACACATCGTCACCTTCAGACCGGGGGTTCAGTTAAACTGTTTGACAAGTCAGCTTTAAAATTAGCATGTCAGTTTCACACGTCGTCACCTTCAGTTCAATTAAGCTCTTTCACAAGTCAGCTTTACATCAGGTATTTTTGTTATCTGTTTTCATATACTGGTACCATATATGACATCTTCAACATGTCTATGAACACTGGTACCAATAATGAAAAAAAAAATCATCAGCAATTTGGATTATCCAAACAAGTAGTATACCAAAGTTTACTTTGAACAAGAAATTTACAAGATTTTATATGTGACACATTGAATCATATTTAAACACCATTATTGACGAGGGAAAAAAGATGCAATGATTGGACTAGAATTTAATTGCTTTACTACATTGAATCATATTTAAACACCACCGTTGACAAGGGGAAAATAGATGCAATGATTTGACTACAATTTAAGTGTTGTGGTGGCACTAACCTCATCTACTTTCAGTCTGCCTTGACTTAGGCTCGACATTGTCGTGCTGCAAGTGTCCAATCTCGCCACCGTTGTCTTCTCTGAAACTCATCTGCCCGTGCTCCTCCTGAGGTATTTACTTGTGTAAACAATGTGTGAGTACATATAAGAGGTAGTGTGCGCGTGCATAAGAAGAGATGTTATAATTTAAGTTCTAGTTCAAGCTATTTAAAACAAGTGACGAGTGGATGTGCGGGTATACAAAGACTCATAGACATGTTAATCTATGTACCATTTAGATGTGGCTCGGAACATACACAAAAAATTCATAAGTCAGTAAAAGAAAAAAAATATGATGCATATCATCGTTGATCAGTAGTAATTTTAGCTTATTTAACATAATGTACGCTTCTGGAACAAATCAATGAGAAGTCAACATTTTTGTCTGGAACAAATCAATGAGAAGTTAGCATTTTTTGCGTATCTAATTTGTTATGCACAACCATAAGCAAGTTGATTTTGAGATCAATCGTTGGAGCAAAAAGGAAGAAACAAAGTTCCCCTGGGAAGCACCACATGTATGAGCTTAGCATAAGTGTTGTTTGAAGAGTAAATACTATATCAGCAAATGTCTGTGCTAATGAAGTTCCCATTTTTTTTAAATAATCTTTGTTTACACTTTTCAAAACTCTCATGCAAGCAGGCAGGCATTTTGTACAATATCAAATAATGGATGCTAAGGAGAAACGAAGGAAGAGAGAAAGAGAGCGCTATGCAGAGATGAACGACGAAAAAAACCAAGAAAAGCTCAAAAAACGCCGCGAAGCCTATCAACATCAGAAAGGAAAAAAACAGAGCTCTATGCACAGATGACCGATGAAGCACATATGACCAATGCAGCACAGATGACCGATGAAAAAAAGCAGCAAAAACTCAAAAAACGTCGTGAAGCCTATCAACAAAAGAAAGAAAAAATAGCAGAGCTCAATGCACATACGACCGATGGAGAAAAGCAGGAAAAACTCAAAAGACGTCGTGAAGCCTATCAACAAAAGAAAGAAAGGATATGTGCACAGCATAGGCAGATATATGCAAATATGCAGTGAGAACAAAAGAAAGCTAGAATAGAACATATAAATGGATTGAAGCGCAACACAGCAAACAAAGACTCAATTGCGATGCAAAACCCTGCATATAGCTCAACTAAACAAGAAGTTGGTATTTCTACCCCTTATGTAAATCACATAAAGCATGTCACGCCAGGAGAAAGACAAACATTGCTGCACCGGCGTAACAAACAATTCACGACAAGACGGAGGAAAAATGTTTCGGCATCATCAGGAGAAGATGCATCCATGACGGAAACTGACAACAATGACACACAGCCTCTACATCAACCACAAGTAATGATTTACGGTAAAAATCTAAATTTGATACAATACTAGCCTTCAAAGTAAATATACATGTGTTTGTACAACTAACCATATTTTGTGGACAGACATCCCCTCATCAATGTCTCCAAGCATGAAAGAAGCAGATACCCCAACACAGACGTTATACAATGGCAATCACAATAAGGTGGCTTCATGGCCAGACATCCCCTCTTCAACGTCTCCTACAATCAAAGAAGTAGATGCACAAATAGAATCATTCTACAATGATGTTCGCGGTATGATATTCAATTGAATATACTTCTATACAATACTAAAACTATATGCATATCTATATAAATCAAAAATTTCTACACAGCAAATTATAAAGTCATGTGTGAGAAAGACACAACCATCAAAGAAGCAGATGCACCAACACAATCAATCCACAACGAGGATCATGGTAAGGTTATCAATTTCATATATATTCTTATGTAGTACAGAGAAATATATATGAGATTACAACACAGGTAATGACGAAGTCATATTTGAAGAAGATACAAATGAGGACGAATACATGTTCTCTGGTCAAGGTATGCTCATACAATTTAAATAGATTTGAATCATTATATTTCTCCTTTACTAATTTTTTTATGCTACAAACCATACTAGAATGGGGCAGAGAAGTGGAAATTGAAATCAGAGAAGACGAAGAAATTCACAACCCTGATCCATATGATTTTGTCTATAGCAACATACCAAAAAAACACATGTGCTCAAACCGGAAAAAAATTGCAAATTATGTCATGCAAAAAAATTCAAGTAAGGGGTTATGCTGCAGAAAGGGACAAATAAGACTAGCCAATCCAGATACACCACCTGAACTCATGAGACTTTGGACAAGCAACGACTCTGATGCAAGACATTTTTGGCAAAATATAAGATTTTTCAATGGACACTTCTCATTTACTACTCTATACTGTCACCTTGACAGAGACACAACTGACATGCGAACAGCTGGTATTTACACCTTTCGGAAAATACCAGCCCTCGGGTTTCCCCAAGGTGGCCCTTCAGTCCGCCCAGTTGGACCAACACTCATGAGGAGCACTGGCCCGGGGGGTTAATTAAGAACTCGGGTTTATTACTCCCTATGCAAGTTTTTAGTTGTTAGGCAAATGTAGTACCAATGTTGGGTCTTGCTAGAAAAGCTTTAAGCAGAGCGAATTATCAAGGGGGGGGGGGCATAAACCCCAACCGTGTTAGGAGCGCAAAATCAAGGAAAATAAGACCGGTTTATCGGGTCCTAAGGTGGCATGAGTGGAACAAAACACCAATCAAAAGGCCGAGCCTTCCACCCATTGCCAATATATATGTGCATTAATTTGATTAAGATATATATTGTGTTATCCCAATAAACAAGTCCGAACATGGAGCAATCTTCAAAACTTCACCTCCATCTAACAGCGCTATAAGAGGGGCTGAGCAAAAGCGTACTTAGCCTATCAACGGTTTGCTAAGAAGGCGGTTAGAGTGTTTCATGGCAACAATAGGAGGATGACAAGACAAGAATAGGCATCGAGGCATAGCTAAAGAGCGAGACAACTAGCATAGGCAAAGATAGATGTGATATCGGGGAACAGTCATCTTGCCTGGTAAGTCGTCGGTGGGATGGTAAGACGGCTCCTCAAACTCAGTCTCGACAAGATCCTCGAACTCGGTATCGGCTCCCGGCTCTACCCAACACAAGAGCACAACAACGGTACAAGATCAATCACGGAGCAATGCACAATCAACATGATGCAACACATGACATAGGATGCAAGTATGATGTGCGTATGCATGAGGATGCTCTCGAACCTAAGGAGAAGATGATGCAAATGGCTTCATCTTGGGTAACCAAGCAAGCCACTGGATAGATGGTAATATTTCGGTCGAAATCAATATAAAGATCATGGGAAACGGATGCACGGTTTGCAAATGACAAGCAAAACACTATACGATGCAATCTGCCAAAAACTGCAAGTAACCCACTAAGTGACCAAGTTTAAGTATTCTACATCACTCGAACAAGCAAACAAAAGGCATGGCAATAACATACATAACATGCTCTTCAAGAATAACTACATGGCTACTTCTACAACATACTCGAACACGTTACAAATAGCATGGCAAAAGTGCAAAAGTTTATCCAGACTTAGAGAAAATCTGGGCATGGCACTAACAACAACAAGTAGGCATGTTTGCAAGCTTGTGCAACTCATCTAAAAGCATAGCATGGCATGTGAATGTAACCAACAACAAGAAGACATATTTGAGAAGCTACACATGGCAAGAACATGGTCATAGGATGCATAGAACACTAGCTATTCACATGACAAAACTGAACTTGTTGATAACATGCTGACAGAAACATTTTATAGCAACTTGAGAGCATGAAAACAACAAGCTACAACAAGGCATCATAGCAAACAAGAGCATGGATAGCTAGAGCATAACATATACATCAAGGAACACCCACTGTACAACTCTAACCATGCACAACAACGACGGTGGCATCATGGGAACATGGCATACAAATTAACAGATTCACACTTAGCAGAAATTTATCATCACGATGGCATGTTAACAAGCTTGATGCACGCATCTCAATACATATCATGGCATGAAAAAGAGTCTATCATATAGAGAACATTCCAATGAGCAAAACTCATGTTGACACCTAGCTCATATGACACATGGATGAATATACACAAACAAGTTAAAACATCATCTCATAACAAGTTCAGAAACTTATCAGCCACATGCACTTTTGCAACAGGGTTAAACATGGCATAATGCAACCTAACATACATGCAAATGCATCCATCATGAAGAGCATCACAAGACGAACATCTGGGCATATCATACACTCCATTTGGACCAACATGCACAAAGTTACTAGCTCACGAACATGCCAACAAATTTACACAGACAACAAGTACTGAAACAGTTACATCACGAAGCACTCTTTCCACGAAGTTTAAGAAATATAGATGAACACTAACAAGCATGAAACTGATGCTAACATGTAGAGCATGACGAGACGAACATTTTGATATATCATAAGCGCAAAACGGAGCACCGAGCACAAAGTTACCACATGAAGAAGGAGGCAACAAATTTACACGGATCTGGGACTTAGTGGAATTTTACCTCTGCGAAAGTCAACGCGGGATGGATCCGTGCGGGATGGAGAGATCTGGGCGGAGCAGGTCCGTTTGGATCGTGGGACGGGTGGATATCATCCACCCGCCTAGATCTGGATCGGGACGGGCCCGGCGGCTTGCCGAAGTGAGACGGCCGGAGACAGCGGAGGCGGCGGCCGGTGGGACGGCGACGCGGTGACCGATGCGGGGGGCGAGGCGGGGCCGGCCGGCGAGGTGGCTAGCTCCGACGGCGGCAGAGGTGACCGAAGCTTCGGGCGGCGTCGGTGGCGGAGTACGTCGGCGGCGCGCGGAGCTTGAGGCGGCGGCGGTGCCCCGGCCTGCCGGCAACAAGGGCGGCGGCCGGTGCATGGGGCGGCAGAGGCGCGCAGAGTGGCGGCGGGGAAACGGGCTGCGGGGCCGGCCTTGGGCCCGGCAGGCCCGTGCGGTGCAGCGGCTGTGGACGGCGGCGCTGCACCACGTGGCGTGCCGTGAGTGGTCGGGCGCGGCCGCTGGACGTGTCTGGCGACGAACGGACATGTCCGGCTGCGGGACGAGGAAGAGAGCTAGGGTTTTGCCCGAAATCCGGGGAGGGAATGCCTTTTTATAGGTAGAGGGAGCTAGGAGTGTCCAAATGGGGTGCGGTTTTCGCCCACACAATCACGATCCAACGACCGAGAGGATGGAGGTGGTTGTGCTGGGCTAGTGGGCTGTTGTGGAGGGGTGTTGGGCTAAGATAGAAAGGGGTTTTCAACCCACGTGGTTAACCGTTGGAGTATCAAACGACCTCCAAACGAGACGAAACTTGACAGGCGGTCTACCGGTGATATACGAAGACCACTTGACAAGTCTCAGCCCATTCCGAGGATGTTTTTAACCCACTAACGAATCAAAGGCTTGAGAGGTGCGACAGGCACGTGTGTGAGTGTCGGAACTTGAAACGGACAACAGAGAGAACGGAGACGATGCAACTACGCACGGATGCAAGTGAGACTATGCCAATGCAATACACATAATGAAAATGACATGATGACATGAAACACAAAGACAAAAACGAAGAAACCCGAAATGAAGGAAGATCCCAGAATGGAATTGATTAAGTCAACGAGGAATATATTGCCATAAATGGAACTGTTACATCTGGGGCATTACAAGGTTAGTCCCAAAAATAATATAAAAGTGTATAGAAAAGCCCATTAAACATCCAAAACATCATAATTAATAGCATGGAATAATAAAAAATTATAGATACGTTGGAGACGTATCAAGCATCCCCAAGCTTAATTCCTGCTCGTCCTCGAGTAGGTAAATGATAAAAACAGAATTTTTGATGTGGAATGCTAACCAACATAATTTTCAATGTAATTCTTTTTATTGTGGCATGAATGTTCAAATATGAAAGATTCAATACAAAAGTTTATATTGACATAATAAATAATAATACTTCAGGCATACTAACAAAGCAATCATGTCTTCTCAAAATACCATGGCTAAAGAAAGTTATCCCTACAAAATCATATAGTCTGGCTATGCTCCTTCTTCATCACACAAAATATTCATATCATGCACAACACCGGTTTCAGCCAAGCACTTGTTTTCATACTCTATTCTTTCAAACCTTTCAACTTTCACGCAATACATGAGCGTGAGCCATGGATATAGCACAATGGGTGGAATAGAGTGGTGGTTGTGGAGAAGACAAAAAGGAGGGAGATAGTCTCACATCGACTAGGCGTATCAACGGGCTATGGAGATTCCTATCAATATATATCAATGTGAGTGAGTAGGGATTGCCATGCAACAGATGCACTAGAGCTAAAAATGTATGAAAGCTCAACAAAAGAAACTAAGTGGGTGTGCATCCAACTTGCTTGCTCACGAAGACCTAGGGCATTTGAGGAAGCCCATCATTGGAATATACAAGCCAAGTTCTATAATGAAAAATTCCCGCTAGTATATGAAAGTGACTAAACATGAGACTCTCTATCATGAAGAACATGGTGCTACTTTGAAGCACAAGTGTGGAAAAAGATAGTAGCAATTGTCCCTTTTTTCTTTTCTTTTCTTTTTCTTCTTTTTTTCTTTTTTGGGCCTTTCTTTTTCTTGGTCTTTCCTTTTTTTTTCTTTTATATTTTTTCTTTGGGACAATGCTCTAATAATGATGATCATCACACTTATATTTATTTACAAGTAAATACTAGAACAAAGTATGACTCTATATGAATGCCTTCGGCGGTGTACTGGGATGTGCAATGAATCAAGAGTGACGTGTATGAAAAATTATGCATGGTGGCTTCGCCACAAATACGATGTCAACTACATGATCATGCATGTCAATATGACAATATGAAGCGTGTCATATGAACGGAACGGTGGAAAGTTGCATGGCAATATATCTCGGAATGGCTATGGAAATGCCATGATAGGTAGATATGGTGGCTGTTTTGAGGAAGCTATATGGTGGGTGTATGGTACCAGCGAAAGTTGCACGGTACAAGAGAGGCTTGCAATGGTGGAAGGGTGAGAGTGTGTATAATCCATGGACTCAACATTATTCATAAAGAGATCATATACTTATTGCAAAAATTTACGAGTCATCAAAACAAAGCAGTCAATGCATGATCCTAGTGGGGAGGTTGGTAGGAGTTAACCATCGCGCGCCCCCGACCTCCACACAAAGGATGACACTCTACAAATATTTCATGCTCTAACTTTGTCACATAGCGGTTCACCATATGTGCATGCTATGGGAATCACAAACTTTAACACAAGTATTTCTCTTTCATAAATACTCCACTAGCATGACTCTAATATCACTATCCTCATATCTCAAAACAATTATCATGTATCAAACTTCTCATCATATTCAATGCACTTTTTATGAAAGTTTTTACTACATTCATCTTGGATGCCTATCATGTGAGGGCTAGTTTTATAGCCAAAGAACGGTACCATGCTGTTCTAATAGACTCTAAAAACGATATAAGTGAAGCATGAGAGATCAACAATTTCTACAAAATAAAATTACCACCATGCTCTAAAAGATATAAGTGAAGCACAAGAGCAAACTATTTAGCTCAAAAGATATAAGTGAAGCACATAGAGTGTTCTAACAATTCCTAGGCCATATTTATCTCTCTCAAAAAGGTGTGTACAACAATGATAATTGTGGCAAACAAACAAGCAAAGACTCAAATTATACATGACGCTCCAAGTAAAACACATATCATGTGGTGAATAAAAATAGTCCCGAGTATAGTTACCGATAGATGAAGACGAAAGAGGGGATGCCTTCCCGGGGCATCCCCAAGCTTAGGCTTTTGGTTGTCCTTGAATTTTACCTTGGGGTGCCTTGGCCATCCCCAAGCGTAGGCTCTTGCCACTCTTTGTTCCGTAGTCCATCAAAGCAATACTCAAAACTTGAAAACTTCACAACACAAAACTTAGACAAAAATCTTGTGAGCTCCGTTAGCATAAGAAAACAAACCACCACTCAAAGGTACTATAATGAACCCATTCTTTGTTTATAATGGTGTTAAACCTAATGTATTACAACTTCTCTATGATTCATATCCTCCAATACTACTCATAGATTCATCAAAATAAGCAAACAACACACGAAAAACTGAATCTATCACAAAAACAGAACAGTCTGCAGTAATCTGTAACTTTCACATACTTCTGTAACTCCAACAAATTGAAATAAATTGGTAAATGTGGGGAATTTGTCTATTAATCATCTGCAAAAAGAATCAACTAAATAGCACATCCAGTAAAATCTAGTGACTATTCTAGTGAACGCTAACGATTCTGTTTTTTACAGCAAGATTATATAAGCTTCACACAAGTCTTCCCAAAGGTTCTACTTGGCACAAACACTAAATAAAACACAAAACCACATCTAAACAGAAGCTAGATGCAATATTTATTCCTAAACAGAAGCAAAAACAAAAAAATATAAAATTGGGTTACCTCCCAACAAGCGTTATCGTTTAACGCCCCTAGCTAGGCACGATACAAGGATAGATCTAGGTATTGCCATCTTTGGAAGGCAATCCATAAGTGGCTCTCATAATAGATTCATATGGTAATTTATTTTTATTTCTAGGTAAGCGTTCCATGCCTTTCCTTAACATAAATTGGAATTAATATTTCCTTCCTTCATATCAATAATTGCACCAATCGTTCTAAGGAAAGGTCTACCAAGAATAATATGACATGAAGGATTGCAATCTATATCAAGAACAATGAAATCTACGGGCAGATAATTCCTATTGGCAAGAATAAGAACATCATTAATCCTTCCCATAGGTTTCTTAATGGTAGAATCCGCAAGATGCAAATTTAAAGAACAATCATCAAGCTCATGGAAGCCTATCAAATCACACAAAGTTTTTGGGATAGTGGAAACACTTGCACCCAAATCACACAAAGCAAAGCATTCATGATCTTTAATTTTAATTTTAATAGTAGGTTCCCACTCATCATAAAGCTTTATAGGGATAAAAACTTCTAATTCAAGTTTTTCTTCATAACATTGCATCAAATCATCAACTATGTGTTTGGTAAAAGCTTTTTTTTTACTATAAGCATGCAGAGAGTTTAGTACGGATTGCAACAAGGAAATACAATCAATCATAGAACAATTATCATAATTGAATCCCTTGAAATCCAAAGTAGTGGGTTCATCACTATGCAAGGTTTTAATCTCTTCAGTCCCACTTCTAACAATTTTAGCATCAAGATCTAAAAACTCCGAATCATTGGGACACCTTTTAATCAAAGTAGACTCATCTCCACTCGTATATTTATCAAGATTCACACTAGAAAACAAGGATCTAATAGGAGACACATCAATAACTTTCAGATCTTCATCTTTATTTTCATGATAACTAGAAGCACACACTTTTATATAACTCTCTTTTTTAGCACGCATCCTAGCGGTTCTTTCTTTGCATTCATCAATGGAAATTCTCATGGATTTGAGAGACTCAATGATATCATGCTTAGGTGGAATAGATCTAATTTTCAAAGAATCAACATCAAGAGTAATTCTATCCACACTTCTAGCCAATTCGTCAATCTTAAGCAATTTTTCTTCAAGCAAAGCATTGAAATTCTTTTGCGAATTCATAAACTCCTTAACACTAGTATGAAATTCAGAAGGCATCTTTCCATAAGAGTTATTGTAGGAATTACCATAATCATTAGACGAATTACTAGGAAAAGGCCTAGGATAAAAGTTTCCTCTATAAGCATTGTTACCAAAATTATTCCTACCAACATGTTCCTACCAACAAAATTCACATGCAAAGATTCATTATTAATTTCAATCAACGTGGATGAAGGCATATCATTAGGATCAGAAGAAGCACTCTTAGCAGCAAATAATTTCATAACTTCATCCATCTTTCCACTGAGAACACTAATCTCTTTAATAGCATGCACTTTTTTACTAGTAGATCTTTCGGTGTGCCATTGAGAGTAATTAACCATAATATTATCTAGGAGTTTGGTAGCTTCTCCTAACGTAGTTTCCATGAAAGTGCATCCCTCGACCGAATCTAAAAGATTTCTAGAAGCTAAATTCAAGCCAGCATATTAGTTTTGAATAATCATCCATAAGTTCAAACCATGTGTAGGGCAATTACGTATCATTAATTTCATTCTCTCCCAAGCTTGTGCAACATGCTCATGATCTAGTTGCTTAAAATTCATAATATCATTTCTAAGAGGGATGATCTTAGCAGGAGGGAAATACTTAGAGATAAAAGCATCTTTGCACTTATTCCACGAATCAATACTATTTCTAGGCAAAGAGGAAAACCAAGTTTTAGCACGATCTCTAAGTGAAAACAGAATTAACTTCAATTTAACAATATCATTATCCATATCCCTCTTCTTTTGCATATGACACAAATCAACAAAGTTGTTTAGATGGGTAGCGACATCTTCACTAGGAAGGCCGGAAAATTGATCTTTCGTGACAAGATTCAACAGAGCAACATTTATCTCACAAGATTCATCATCGGTAATAGGAGCAATCGGAGTGCTAATAAAATCATTATTGTTGGTATTAGAGAAGTCACACAATTTGGTATTGTTCTGAGCCATAGTGACAAGCAAGCAATCCAACACACAAGAAAACAAGAAGCAAGCGAACAGAAAACACACGACAAATAGAAGGGCAAATGAAAAGGCAAGGCTGAAGTGGGGGAGAGGAAAACGAGAGGAAAATAAATGTAATGCGAAGGATAAGGGTTTGTGATAGGTACTAGGTATATGACTTTTGCGTAAGCCTCCTCGGCAATGGCGCCAGAAATTCTTCTTGCTACTTCTCGAGCTTGCGTTGTATTCCCTCGAAAAGGAAAGGGAGATGCAACATAGTAGCGTAAGTTTTCCCTTAGTTTTTCAGAACCAAGGTATCAATCCAGTAGGAGACCACGTGCGAGTCCCTCGCACCTGCACAAACAAATAAGAACTTCGCAGCCAACGCGATAAACGGTCACTTACGAAAGTGAGATCTGATAGATATGATAGTTTGATATTTTTTGGTATTTTTGGATATAAGAACGAAAAGTAAAAACGGAAAAGTAAAGTAGATTGTAGATTGATATGTTGAGAATAGACCCGAGGCCATAGGTTTCACTAGTGGCTTCTCTCATGATAGCAGAATTCTATGGTGGGTGAACAAATTACTGTCGAGCAATTGATAGAAAAGCGAATAATTACGAGAATATCTAGGCATGATCATTATATATAGGCATCACGTCCGAGACAAGTAGACCGAAACGATTCTGCATCTACTACTATTACTCCACACATCGACCGCTATCCAGCATGCATTTAGAGTATTAAGTTCATAAGAACAGAGTAACGCATTAAGCAAGATTACATGATGTAGAGGGATAAACTCAAGCAATATGATATAAACCCCATCTTTTTATCCTCTATGGCAACAATACAATACGTGCCTTGCTGCCCCTACTGTCCTTGGGAAAGGACACTGCAAGATTGAACCCAAAGCCAAGCACTTCTCCCATTGTAAGAACTATAGATCTAGTAGGCCAAACCAAACCAATAATTCGAAGATACTTGCAAGGATATTATAATCATACATAAAATAATTCAAAAAAGAACCAAATATTTCTCATAGATAATCTTGATCATAAACCCACAATTCATCGGATCTCGACAAACACACCGCAAAAAGAGATTACATCGAATAGATCTCCTCGAAGACCGAGGAGAACTTGGTATTGAGATCCAAAGAGAGAGAAGAAGCCATCTAGGTACTAACTATGGACCTGAAGGTCTGTGGTAAACTACTCACAACTCATGGTGATGCAATGGTGTTGATGTAGAAGCACTCCGTGGTAGATCACCCCTCCGACGGAGCTCCGGAACAACCCCAAGATGGGATCTCACGGGAACAGAAGGTTGCGGTGGTGGAATTAGGGTTTTCTCTCTGTGTCTGATGTTTTCAAGGTACATAGGTATATATAGGAAGAAGGAGGGCACTGGGGGACCAACGTGGGGCCCACGAGGCAGGGGGCACGCCCTGTAGGGGGGAGGGGGGCGCCCCCACCCTCGTGGACGCCACGTGTGCCCTATTCTGTGGTTCTCAAGTCTCCCGTGAAGATATCGCTCCAAAAATATCTCTCCCGAAGGTTTCATTCCATTTGGACTCCGTTTGATATTCCTTTTCTGTAAAACCCTGAAATAGGCAAAAACAGCAATCTGGACTGGGCCTTTGGGTTAATAGGTTAGTCCCAAAAATAATATAAATGTGTATAACAAAGCCCATTAAACATTGAAAACATCATAAATAATAGTATGGAACAATAAAAAATTATAGATACATTGGAGATGTATCAACCCCCACCGAGAACCGTCCATCCAAACCCCCTAGCAACGCTCACTGTTCATGCAGAGGCAGCATCGATCAGCTTCAGTTAGCAGCAGTAGCGAAGGAATCGCTCGATCGGGTTCAGTTAACAGCCATCGATCGATCGCTCGGGTTCAGTAACGCGTATCCCGCAGTGCAATCGCTCGGGTTCAGTTAGAGCCCAACGCCTTGCTCGGGTTCAGTTGGAGCCCAATGCCTTGCACCCACGCGCGTGCGTGTACGAGAGAAACACGCATCACTCGGCCCCGACCACCCACCATAAGAGGGAACACCCCGATATTTTCCTCGCCCTCGCTTCTACCACGGTTTTTCCGTCATGGACGGCCCAAACAATGTCATGCAGCTGCGTCTCCGGCCCGCCCAGGACGAAAAGCCCATTTTCTGTCATGATTTTTTGTCATAGAAGTAGGACCCCACCACATCTATGATAATACCGTGTTTTGTCACAATTATTGTCATAGAAGTGTCATAAGTATGACAGAAAAAAGTTTTGTTTGGCCCAAAATGTCACAGATGTGTCTTTTTTTTTTGTAGTGACGACTACCGTCGCTGAAGACCGCGTGTACAACTACTTCCACTACAACCCGCGAGTACCACTACTTCCACTACCGCCGAACTCGACCCCCTCCAAAACACATGCTTCAAAGCTATACCGCCGAGACGATGACCCATGGACGAATACATGTTAAGTATGAGATGCTCGCGTTTGCCCCGTGCCCGACTTCTTTCGTGCACGACCCTCGTATTCCTTGTAGCCCACCCATGGAAACCCGGTAACCGGTAGCACCCCACCTATCTCTTGCTTGACTTGCTCACGCCACCCTTCTTTTGCATCGGCATCTCAACGAGTTGTCGAAACCGGAATGTTGCCGTGGCATCATTTCCGTTTTCGCCGCTATGGCATCCATTTCTTTCCGCCATGGGGACAAATGCTCATATCTTATATTAAATGCCAACTTTTCATAAAATTGCATAAAACTTGTTTATGTCATCCGCATCATGATAACAACATTTTAAATGTTTAAATTTGTTGTTTGCATTAAAATTGCTAAATGACATGTGGGGATTTTCCGGAATTGTTGTTTGTTGTTTCCGACCCCTTTTAACTTTCTTAAATAGTTAGTTTACTCATGCTTCACCTCTTGCCATGTTAACCAACATTTAATCTAGTCTAGTTTATAAATTAGAGTGAACTAAATAATTGAATGTGGTGTTTTGTCAATATGCAACTCGTTGCGTATTGAGCCCCACTTAAATTGTAGTGTTGTTTGACACACTTTGCCATGCCATGCATATTTAAATTGGACATGCATCATACTTGGTTGTGCATCATGCCATGTTTATGCTTGTGTGTTTATCATGTTGTTTGTTTCTTTCCGATTTGCTTCTCTCGTTAGCTTCGGTTTCATCCCGAAGTTGTCAGGATTCGTTCGACTACTTCGCTTGTCTTCTTCATGGACTCGATCTTCTTCCTTGCGGGATCCCAGGCAAGATGACCGTTCCTTGATATCACCTCTATCTTTGCTTTGCTAGTTGTCTCGCTCTATCGCTATGTCATGCCGCCTATCTATTTGCTTGTCAGCCTCCTACATGGCCATGAAACCTCTAATCACCCTCCTAGCAAACCGTTGATCGGCTAATATACACTTTTTCTCAGCCCCTCTTATAGCGTTGTTAGTTGCAGGTGAAGTTGAAGATTGCTCCATGTTGGAACATGGATATTTTGGAAATATCACAATATCTCTTACTTATTTAATGCACCTATATAACTGACAATTGGTGGAAGGCTTGGCCTTTTGCTTGGTGTTTTGTTCCACTCATGCCGCCTTAAGAACCGATAAACCGGTGTTATGTTCCTTTATTTTGCGTTCCTAATACAGTTGGGGTTTATGGCCCCCCTTGATAGTTCGCTTTGAATAAAACTTCTCCTACAAGAACTTCAAATAATTATGATGATATCCAGGCAATCATCATTATGTAGGCATCACGTCCAAGATTAGTACACCGACTCCTGCCTGCATCTACTACTATTACTCTACACATCGACCGCTATCCAGCATGCATCTAGTGTATTAAGTTCATGGAGAAACGTAGTAATGTAATAAGAACGATGACATGATGTAGACAAGATCTATTTATGTAGAAATAGACCACATCGTTTTATCCTTAGTAGCTACGATACATACGTGTCGGTTCCCCTTCTGTCACTGGGATCAAGCACTGTAAGATCGAACCCACTACAAAGCACCTCTTCCCATTGCAAGAGAAATAGATCAAGTTGGCCAAACAAAACCCTAATATCGGAGAAGAAATACGAGGCTATAAGAAATCATGCATATAAGAGATCGGAGAAGACTCAAATAACTTCCATGGATATAAAAAGATAGATCTGATCATAAACTCAAAGTTCACCGGATCCCAACAAGCACACCGCAAAAGAGTTACATTATATGGATCTCCAAGAGACCATTGTATTGATAATCAAAATAAGAGAGGAAGCCATCTAGCTACTAACTACGTACCCGTAGGTCTACAAGGAACTACTCACACATCATCGGAGAGGCACCAATGGAGATGGTGAAGCCCTGCGTGATGGTGTCTAGATTGGATCTGGTGGTTCTGGACTTTGCGGCGGTTGGAATAGAATTTCCTCGACTCCTCTAGGGTTTCTGGAATATCTGAGTATTTAGAGCAAAGAGGCGGTGCGGGCGGACTCCGTTTGATATTGGGTGTCTTCTGGCCATAAAAATTCTCCAAAAAGTTTCGCGGTGTTTGGACTCCGTTTGATATTGATTTCCTGCGATGTAAAATAATGCAGAAAATAGCAACTGGCACTTGGCACTATGTCAATAGGTTAGTACCAAAAAATGATATAAATGACTATAAAATGATTGTAAAACATCCAAGAATAATAATATAACAGCACGGAACAATAAAAAATTATAGATACGTTGGAGACGTATCAGCATCCCCAAGTTTAATTCCTGCTGGTCCTCGAGTAGGTAAATGACCAAAACAGAATTTTTAATGGGAATGCTGCCTATCAAGTCATATCATATTCTTTTCTTTATAGCATGGACATTTGGACTTTTATATGGTTCAAAGCAATAGTCTTGTTTTGACATGAGATATAAATACTCAAACATATCAATAAGCAACCATGTCTTTCAAAATATCAATGCTAAAATAAGTTATCCCTAGCCCATCATGCTAAAATAAGAGAAGATGGAGACTCAAATTCAAAAATAAAAATTTCATAAGTAAAAGAAAGGCCCTTCGCAGAGGGAAGTAGGGATTTTTAAAGGTGCCAGATCTCAAAGCTTAAATTGAGAGATCAAAATATTTTGGTAGGTGTACTTTTCCCACCAACGAAAACGACTTGAGATTCCCAACACTTTCCATGCTAGATATATAATAGGCGGTTCCCAAACATAAAATAAACTTTATTCCTTTTCCACCAAACTTTCACAAGCCATGGCTAGCCGAATCCATGGTTGCCTTCCATACCAACCCTTTCCAAGGAATTTATTATTTGACAACATAAAGTAAATTTATTTTTCAATTCAGGACTGGGCATCCCTAATACCTTTGCCTTACTTTTGTGCAATGACAAGTGAATAAAAACTCATCGTGAGAATAACACATCTAGCATCAAAAATATTGGCCACCCCTCACCGCCTCGTGAGCGGTACGGGCACACAAAAGGGAAATCTATTTTGAAAATTAGAGATGGCACATACAAATTTTCTTAGAACGGCAAGGGAATACCGCATATAGGTAGGTATGGTGGAATCATGTGGCAAAACCGGGATAAAGGATTTTCGATGCACAAGTAGTGATCATACTTAGTGCAAAATGAAGGCTAGCAAAAGACTGGGAAGCGAGCAACCATGCAACGAATAATATCATAAGCGAGCATTGAGCATAAATAACACCGAATAATGCACCACAAGTGGGATGTAATTTCATTGCATGATTATTGACTTTCGTGCTTGCATAAGGAATCACAAACTTTAACACTAATATTCTTACTAAAGCATAATTACTCATTAACACGACTCACATATCATATCATCATGTCTCAAAACCATTACAAGGAATCAAGTTTATTTTGTCCAATGATCTCCATGAAAGTTTTTATTATATCCTTCTTGGATATCTATCACTTTGGAACTAATTTTCATGTGTTGCTTTTGATAAACTCAAATAAATATAAGTGAAAATCATGAGCATAAATTATTTCTCTCAAAATAATTTAATTGAAGCAAGAGATAATTTCTTAATTTTTTTACTAACTCTCAAATAAATCTAGGTGAAGCAAGAGAGTATTTATTCAAAAATGCTAAAGCACACCGTGCTCAAAAAGATATAAGTGAAGCACTAGAGCGAATCCATAGCTCATAAAATTTAAGTGAAGCATAGAGAGTTATTCTAACAATTCATGGAATAATTTTGGCTCTCTCTAATAGGTTTCTACAGCAAGGTTGTCAGAATCGCGATTTTGAATCGGATCGGAGCTGTGATGGAATGATCGCAAATCATAGAATCATCACTATCAGGATCGTAAAAACGTAGATTCTATGAACTAAAATCGTAGAATCGGAGGGGGTTAGTTTGGATCATAAAGTCATAGAATCGTACAACAGAATCGCGATTCTGACAACCTTGCATAGAATCATCAAAACAGGCACATACCACTATAAAAACAGAATCTGTCAAAAACAGAACAGTCTGTAGTAATCTGGAAGTTTCGAATACTTCTGTAACTCTAAAAATCTTGAAACAAATAGGGCCACGTGGGCATATTGTATGTTAATCTTCAGCAAAAAGAATCAACCCAAAAGCACTCTTCTGTTAAAAATGAGAATTTTTCTCGTGAGTGCAAAAGTTTCTGTTTCTCAGCAAGATCAAATCTACTAACACTAACATGATCCCAAGGCTTTGCTTGGCACAAGCCTTTATTCAAACCACAAAAATATATCTTAACAGAGGTATTAAAGTTTTTTTTATTGAAAACAACAAGGAAATCAAAAATCAAAAAGATACAAGTTGGGTTGCCTCCCAACAAGTGTTATCGTTTTACGCCCTTAGCCAGGCATGATACCAAGATTTCAAGTGTTGTCATCCTTGTTGAATGTTCCATAAGTTACCCTCATTATAGATTCATAAGGTAATTTGATCTTGGTTCTAGGGAAGTGTTCCATGCCCTTTCTCAAGGGAAATTGAAATTTAATATTCCCTTCTTTCATGTCAATCACCCCGCCAATAGTGGGCAAAAATGGTGTACCAAGTATAATAGGGCAAGACGGATTGCAATCGATGTCAGGAACAATAAAGTCTATGGGTACATAGCTCCTATTTGCAAGAATAAGAACATCATTTATCGTTCCCAAAGGCTTTTTAATAGTGGAATCTACCAAATGCAAATTAAGAGAGCAATCTTTAATATTGGTAAGACCAAGAACATCGCAAAGAGATTTCGGAATCGTGGAAACACTAGCACCCAAATCACACAAAGCAAAACACTCATAATTTTTAATTTTGATTTTGATAGTATGTTCCAATTCATCATGCAATTTTCCAGGAATTAATGCTTGTAATTCCAACTTATCATCTAAAGCTTTCATCATAGTATCAACAATATGTTTAGTAAAAGCTTTATTTTGTTCATAGGCATGGGGTGAATTAATCATGGATTGCAACAAAGAAATACAATCAATTAAGGAACAACTATCATAATTAAAGTCTTTGTAATCCAAGATAGTGGGCACATCACTAGTTAAAGTCTTAACCTCTCCAACCCACTTTTACCAATTTTCTCTACAAGATTTTCAACCTCTGAAATATTGGGACGCCTTCTACCTAAAGTTGACTCTTCTCTAGTCCCTTTATCATCAAGTTGAACTTTACTAAACAAAGAATCAATAGAAGAAATACCAATCATTTTAATGTCTTCATCATTTTTATGAAAGCAATCACTAGAAAACGCCTTTTCTAAAAATTCTCGTTTAGCTCTAAGCATGGCGGTTCTTTTCTTACTTTCATCCATAGAAACATAAAGAGCTTTAATTGATTCCTCAACTTTAGGCACACAAAAAAATTTCAACTTGAGATTTTCCACATCATGAGAAATTCTATCAATACTCCTAGACATATCATCAATCTTATTCAGTTTTTCTTCTATGGAAGCATTGAAAACCTTTTGAGTATTAATAAATTATTTAATATTATTATTTAGATCAGAGGTGTTCCTATTATTATTGTAAAATTGATTTCCATAGGAATTACCATAATTGTTAGAGGAATTACAAGGAAAAGGCCTAGGATTAAAATTACCTCTATAAGCATTGTTGTTAAAATTATTTCTAGAGATAAAGTTCACATCTATAGCATCACTAGTTTTCTCAATCAAAGTAGACAAATGGATACCATTAACATCAACAGGAGCACTTTTACTAGCAACCATTTTCATAAGAGCATCAACTTTTTCATTCAAAGAATCAATCTCAATCGAATTAACTTTTTTGCTAGTTGGCGCCTTTTCGGTATGCCATTTTGAATAATTCGCCATAATATTATCAAGCAATTTGGTGGCTTCACCCAAAGTAATTTCCATAAAAGTACCACCCGCGGCGGAATCCAAAAGGTTTCGAGAAACAAAATTCAACCCCGCATAAATTTTTTGTATGATCATCCAACGATTTAACCATGAGTAGGGAAATTCCTTAGCATCATTTTCATCCTTTTCCAAGATTGTGTAACATGCTCATGTTCAAGTTGCTTGAAATTCATGATCTGGGTTCTAAGGGATATAAATTTTTGCGGGCGGAAAATATTTAGTTATAAAAGCGTCTTTGCATTTGTTCCAAGAATCAATGCTATTGCGAGGCAAAGAAGAAAACCAAAATTTTGCATGATCTCGCCAAGAAAACGGGAATAACTTCAATTTCACAACATCATTATCCCATCTTTTTCTTTTTCATATCGCATAATTCCACGAAGGTATTAAGATGGGACGCGGCATCCTCATTAGGAGTGCCGGAAAATTGATCTTTCATGACAAGATTCAAGAAAGAAGTATTAATATCACAAGTCTCAGTAGTAGTGGCGGGAGGAGCAATTGGAGTGCCAATAAAATCATTGTTGTTGGTATTGGAAAAATCACACAACTTAGTGCGTCATTTTTCAGCAATTGTAAACAAGAACACAAGTGGGCGATAGATCCGACCGGAAAACGGCGAACGAAAAAGAGGGCGAATAAAAACGACAAGTATTTGTGAAGTGGGGGAGATGAAAACGAGAGGCAAATGGAAAATAATGTAAATTGCGAGGAGATGAGATTTGTGATTAGGAAACTGGTATATGTTGAAGGAGCTCCTCGGCAATGGCGCCAGAAATTTCCTTTTGATGACTGCTAGGACTATGCCGGTTTTTCCCCAAAGAGGAAGGGATGATGCAGTATAGCAGGAGTAGGTATTCCCCTCAGCGATGAAACCAAGGTTATCAAACTAGTAGGAGAACCAAGAAACACAACGTAACTATGACCTGCACACAAATAACAAACACTCCCAACCCGACGTGTAAAAGGTATTGTCAATCCCTTTCGGGTAACGAACATGATAGAGTTGTAAATATTGATAGATCGAACGACAAATAAGATAAATTGCAGCAAGGTATTTTTGTTTTTTTTGTTTAATAGATCTGAAAATAAAAGCAAAAGAAAATAGATCGCAAAGGCAAATAATATGAGACAGAAATCCGGGGGCCGTAAATTTCACTAGTGGCTTCTCTCAAGAAAATAGCAAACGGTGGGAAAACAATTACTGTTGGGCAATTGATAGAACTTCAAATAATTATGATGATATCTAGGCAATGATCATTATATAGGCATCATGTCTAAGATTAGTAGACCGACTCCTGCGTGCATCTACTACTATTACTCCACACATCGACCACTATCCAGCATGCATCTAGTGTATTAAGTTCATGGAGAAACGGAGTAATGCAATAAGAATGATGACCTGATGTAGACAAGATCTATTTATGTAGAAATAGACCCCGTCGTTTTATCCTTAGTAGAAACGATACATACATGTCGGTTTTTCTTCTGTCACCGGGATCAAGCACCGTAAGATCGAACCCACTACAAATCACCTCTTCCCATTGTAAGATAAATAGATCAAGTTGGCCAAACAAAACCCAAATATCAGAGAAGAAATACGAGGCTATAAGAAATCATGCATATAAGATATCAAAGAAGACTCAAATAACTTTCATGTATATAAAAAGATAGATCTGATCATAAACTCAAAGTTCATTGGATCCCAACAAACACACTGCAAAAGAGTTACATCATATGGATCTCTAAGAGGCCTTTGTATTGATAATCAAAAGAAAGAGAGGAAGCCATCTAGCTAATAACTACGGACACGTAGGTCTACAAGAACTTCTCACACATCATCGGAGAGGCACCAATGGAGATGGCGAACCCCTTTGTGATGGTGTCTAGATTGGATCTGGTGGTTATGGACTTTGCGACGACTGGAATAAAATTTCATCGACTCATCTAGGGTTTCTGGAATATCCGAGTATTTATAGAGCAAAGAGGCGGTGTGGGAGGCCACCAAGGTGGGCACAACCCACCTATGTGCGCCAAGGGGGCCCGGCACGCCCTTGTTGGTTGTGCCCCCTCGGGGCACCCCCTAGGTGCAGGTCTGGCCCATTGGGTGTCTTCTGGCCCATCAAAATTCTCCAAAAAGTTTTGCGGTGTTTGTACTCCGTTTGCTATAGGTTTCCTGCGATGTAAAAAACATGCAGAAAACAACAACTAGCACTTGGCACTATGTCAATAGGTTAGTACCAAAAAATGATATAAAATGACTATAAAATGACTGTAAAACATCCAAGAATGATAATATAACAACATGGAACAATAAAAAATTATAGATACATTGGAGACGTATCAGTACTCTGATTGATGTATGAATAATTTGATCATTGTGTGACGTGGTGATTGTAAGCCAACTATTTACTTCCTTGTTCATTTACATGGGAATGTGTGAAGATGACCCTTCTTGCGATCATACCAAAATGCGGTTATGCCTCTAAGTCGTGCCTCGACACGTAGGAGATATAGCCGCATCTTGGGCATTACAAGTTGGTAATCAGAGCCTTCCCTGACCTAGGTGCCCCTGCTTGATCGAACCGCTGCCGATGTTGAGTCTAGAAACAAAACTGTTTCCAGTCTTAGGAATATACATAGAGGAGAGTAGGAATTCGTTTACTCCTTATCCCCTTTGTCGCTCTGGTGAGGACTAAGGACGTAGAAGTTTTGACTTCCCTATCCTCTTTTTCACTAATTTTTTGCTAGGATCACACAGGTATTGTTGCGATCATTCCTATATCTTTGTGACGAGAATTCTATCTTGGTGCCTCTCGTCTGTTTAGATTAGACCCAGGGAGTTGAGCTCTGAGGTTGATACGTCTCACACGTATCTATAATTTTCGATTGTTCCATGCTATTATATATATGATGTTTTGGATGTTTAATGGGCTTTATTATACACTTTTATATTATTTTTGGGACTAACCTATTAACCCAGTGGCCCAGTCCAGATTGCTGTTTTTTTGCCTATTTCAGGGTTGCACAGAAAAGGAATATCAAACGGAGTCCAAACGGAATGAAACCTTCAAGAGAGTTATTTTTGGAACGATATCTTCACGAGCGACTTGAGCACCAAGGCAGAGGAGATACGGGGTGCCCACGAGGGTCCAGGGCGCCCACCCTCCCCCTGGGCGCGCCCGCACCCTCGTGGGCCCCACGTTGCTCCACCGACGTACTCCTTCCTCCTATATATACCCATGTGCCCTGAAAACATCGAAGCAACAGAGAAAACCCTAATTCCACCGCCGCAACCTTCTGTTCCTGTGAGATCCCATCTTGGGGCCTGTTCCGGAGCTCCGCTGGAGGGGGGATCTTCCACGGAGTGCTTCTACATCAACACCATCACCTCACCATGAGTTGTGAGTAGTTTACCACAGACCTTCGGGTCCATAGTTAGTACCTAGATGGCTTCTTCTCTCTTTTTGGATCTCAATACCAAGTTCTCCTCGGTCTTCGAGGAGATCTATTCGATGTAATCTTTTTGCGGTGTGTTTGTCGAGATCCGATGAATTGTGGGTTTATGATCAAGATTATCTATGAGAAATATTTGGTTCTTTTCTGAATTCTTTTATGTATGATTGTAATATCCTTGCAAGTCTCTTCGAATTATCGGTTTGGTTTGGCCTACTAGATCTATAGTTCTTGCAATGGGAGAAGTGCTTGGCTTTGGGTTCAATCTTGCGGTGTCCTATCCCAGTGACAGTAGGGGCATCAAGGCACATATTGTATTGTTGCCATCGAGGATAAAAAGATGGGGTTCATATCATATTGCTTGAGTTTATCCCTCTACATCATGTCATCTTGCTTAAAGCATTACTCTGTTCTTATAAACTTAATACTCTAGATGCATGCTGGATAGCGGTCGATGTGTAGAGTAATAGTAGTAGATGCAGAATCGTTTCGGTCTACTTGTCTCGGACGTGATGCCTATATATAATGATCATGCCTAGATATTCTCATAATTATTTGCTTTTCTATCAATTGCTCGACAGTAATTTGTTCACCCACCGTAGAATTCTGCTACCATGAGAGAAGCCACTAGTGAAACCTATGGCCCCCGGGTCTATTCTCAACATATCAATCTACAATCTGCTTTACTTTTCTGTTTTCACTTTCTGTTCTTATATCCAAAAATACCAAAAATGTCAAACTATCCTATCTATCAGATCTCACTTTCCTAAGTGACCGTAAAGGGATTGACAACCCCTTATCGCGTTGGCTGCAAAGTTCTTATTTGTTTGTGCATGTGCGAAGGACTCGCGCGTGGTCTCCTACTGGACTGATACCTTGGTTCTCAAAAACTGAGGAAATACTTATGCTACTGTGCTGCATCACCCTTTCCTCTTCGAGGGAATATAGCGCAAGCTCGAGAAGTAACAAGAAGAATTTCTGGCGCCGTTGCCGAGGAGGCTTACGCAAAAGTCATATACCAAGTACCTATCACAAACCCTTATCATTCGCATTACATTTTTTGCCTCTCGTTTTCCTCTCTCCCACTTCACCCTTGCCGTTTTATTCGCCCTTTTTCCGTTTGGCTTTCTGTTTGCTTGTGTTGCTATGTGCCCTCTATTAGCTTGCATCTTCGCTTGCTAAATTATGGATCCTCATCCACTTGCTAATCTTTTTAAAAGATCCAATTATGTTGAACCAATTGCTAGTGAGTTGTCTGCACTAGATTATCTTTATGGGGTTTTGCTTGAAATTCATGAATCTGAAAATTGTGAGGAATTGTTAAAAGAAAAAGTGATTCATGATAGCTCCTTAAATAAAAAACATGATTGCAATGATACTATTGTAAATTCTATTAATGTCAAGTGTGTTAATGATATGCAAAACCCTAAGCTTGGGGATGCTAGTATTGCTATGTCTTCTACTTGTTGAAATGATCATGATTGAGGTGATTCTTCTTACGATATTGATACTTTATTTAAACCCCATGATGAATATGAGATTGATAATAATGTTTGCTATAATATTGAAAGTGGGTTTGGAAGAGTGTCAACTTTAGATCCAATATTTGGAGAATATTCAATCTTATGAATTTTTTGATAAAAGTGGGCTTGGAGAGGTCATGACTTTTGTTAATGTTGATCCCACTATTTTGGAAGAGTGTCAACTTTGCATGCATATGGATCATGTAGAGAATATGTTATGTGATAGCTATATTGTTGAATTTTCTTATGATCCTACATGCAATTATTATGAGAGAGGAACATATGGTTGTAGAAATCTTCATGTTACTAAATTAACTCTCGTTATGTTGAGATTGCTATTGTTTATTTATTCTCCCTTGCATATGCTAGATCTTGCTTGTCTTGATAATTTGGTTTCCTATAAGATGCCTATTCATAGTAAGTATGTTAGACTTAGATGTGATTTTCACATGCTATATGATGCTCTCTTTGTGCTTCAATTCTTATCTTTCATGTGAGCATCATTGAAATCTCAAGCCGATCTTAATGGCTATAATGTAAGAGCTTGTTGGGAGGCAACCCAATTTTATTTTCTTTGTTTTTGCTTTTGTTTAGGAATAAATATTGCATCTAGCTTCTGTTTAGATGTGGTTTTGTGTTTTAACTAGTGTTTGTGCCAAGTAGAACCTTTGGGAAGACTTGTGTGAAATTTATATGATCTTGCTGTAAAAAACATAAACGTTAGCGCTCACTAGAATAGTCACCAAATTTTACTAGAGAGTGCTATTTAGTTGATTCTTTTTGCAGATGATTAATAGACAAATTCCTCATGTTTACCATTTTATTTAAATTTTTTTGGAGTTACAAAAGTATTCGAAAGTTACAGATTACTACAGACTGTTCTGTTTTTGACAGATTCTGTTTTTCGTGTGTTGTTTGCTTATTTTGATGAATCTATGAGTAGTATTGGAGGATATGAATCATAGAGAAGTTGGAATACAGTAGGTTTAACACCAATATAAACAAAGAATGATTTCATTACAGTACCTTTGAATGGTGGTTTGTTTTCTTGTACTAACAGAGCTCACGAGATTTTTGGCTAAGTTTTATGTTGTGAAGTTTTCAAGTTTTGAGTATGGCTTTGATGGACTATGGAGCAAAGAGTGGCAAGAGCCTAAGCTTGGGGATGCCCAAGGCACCCCAAGATAAAATTCATGGACAACCAAAAGCCTAAGCTTGGGGATGCCCCAGGAAGGCATCCCCTCTTTCGTCTTCATCTATCGGTAACTATACTCGGGACTATATTTTTATTCACCACATGATATGTGTTTTGCTTGGAGCGTCATGTATGATTTGAGTCTTTGCTTGTTAGTTTTCCACAGTTATCCTTGCTGGACACACCTTTTTGAGAGAGATAAATATGGTCTAGAATTTGTTAGAATACTCTATGTGCTTCACTTATATCTTTTGAGCTAAATAGTTTTGCTCTAGTGCTTCACTTATATCTTTTAGAGACGGTGGTTATTTTATTTTTTAGAGTCTTTTAGAACAGCATGGTAATGTGCTTTGGTTATAAAGCTAGTCCTAATATGATAGGCATCCAAGATGAATGTAGTAAAAACTTTCATACAAAGTGCATTGAATATGATGAGAAGTTTGATACTTGATGATTGTTTTGAGATATGAGGATAGTGATATTAGAGTCATGCTAGTGGATTAATTATGAATTTTAGAAATACTTGTGTTAAAGTTCGTGATTCCCGTAGCATGCACGTATGGTGAACCGCTATGTGACGAAGTTAGAGCATGAGGTATTTGTAGAGTGTCATCCTTTGTGTGGAGGTCGGGGGTGCGTGATGGTCAACTCCTACCAACCTCCCCCTAGGAGCATGCGTTGATTGCTTTGTTTTGATGTCTCGTAAATTTTTGCAATAAGTATATGAGTTCTTTATGACTAATGTTGAGTCCATGGATTATACGCACTCTCACCCTTCCACCATTGCTAGCCTCTCTTGTACCGCGCAACCTTCGCCGGTACCATACACCCACTATATACCTTCCTCAAAACAGCCACCATATACCTTCCTCAAAACAGCCACCATACCTACCCATCATGGCATTTCCATAGCCGTTCCGAGATATATTGCCATGCAACTTTCCACCGTTCCATTCATATGACACGCTTAATATTGTCATATTGCCATGCATGATCATGTAGTTGACATCGTATTTGTGGCAAAGCCACCATGCATAATTTTTCATACATGTCACTCTTGATTCATTGCACATCCCGGTACACTGCCGGAGGCATTCATATAGAGTCATGCTTTCTTCTAGTATCGAGTTGTAATATCGAGTTGTAAATCAATATAAGTGTGATGATCATCATTATTAGAGCATTGTCCTAAAAAAAGAAAAAGAAAAAAAAAGAAGGAAAGGCCAAGAAAAAGAAAGGCCCAAAAAAAGAAAAAAAGAAAAAAAAAAGAAAAAAAGAAAAGAAAAGAAAAGGGACAATGCTACTATCTTTTCCACACTTGTGCTTCAAAGTAGCACCATGTTCTTCATGATAGAGAGTCTCATGTTTAGTCACTTTCATATACTAGTGGGAATTTTCATTATAGAACTTGGCTTGTATATTCCAACGATGGGCTTCCTCAAATGCCCTAGGTCTTCATGAGCAAGCAAGTTGGATGCACACCCACTTAGTTTCTTTTGTTGAGCTTTCATACATTTTTAGCTCTAGTGCATCCGTAGAAGGAAATCCCTACTCACTCACGTTGATATCTATTGACGAGCCTCTCCATAGCCTGTTGATACGCCTAGTTGATGTGAGACTATCTTCCTCCTTTTTGTCTTCTCCACAAACACCACTCTATTCCACCCATAGTGCTATATTCATGGCTCACGCTCATGTATTGCGTGAAAGTTGAAAGGTTTGAAAAAATTGAGTATGAAAACAATTGCTTGGCTGAAACCGAGGTTGTGCATGATATGAATATTTTGTGTGATGAAGAGGGAGCATAGCCAGACTATATGATTTCGTAGGGATAACTTTCTTTGGCCATGTTATTTTGAGAAGACATGATTGCTTTGTTAGTATGCTTGAAGTATTATTATTTCTTATGTCAATATAGACTTTTCTCTTGAATCTTTTGGATCTGAACATTCATTCCACAATAAAGAGATTACATTGAAAATTATGTTGGTTAGCATTCCACATCAAAAATTCTCTTTTTATCATTTACCTACTCAAGGACGAGCAGGAATTAAGCTTGGGGATGCTTGATACGTCTCCAACGTATCTATAAATTTTGATTGTTCCATGCTATTATATATGATGTTTTGGATGTTTAATGGGCTTTATTATACACTTTTATATTATTTTGGGACTAACCTATTAACCCAAAGGCCCAGTCCAGATTGCTGTTTTTGCCTATTTCAGGGTTTCGCAGAAAAGGAATATCAAACGGAGTCCAAACGGAATGAAACCTTTGGGAGAGTTATTTTTGGAACGGTATCTTCACGAGAGACTTGAGCTCCAAGGCAAAGGAGACATGGGGTGCCCACGAGGGTCCAGGGCGCGCCCCTCCCCCTAGGCACGCCCCCACCCTTGTGGGCCCCACATTGATCCACCAGTCAGACAGGCGAGTGGGGCCTGCTGTGGACCGCCCATCACCGGAGAGCCCTGGAGGTCTACCTTACGAGGTAGGCTGTCTGGCTTTTACCCGTGAGCTGCGGCAGTCCCAGTGGCCCTCTCGCTGCACCTTCAAGACTGACGTTGGCGAGAAGTACAACGGCAAGACCCACCAGTCGGAGTTCCTCAGCATCTACACCATCGCGATGCAAGCTGTCGGGGCCCGCGACGATAAGGTGCTTGCGAATTAGTTTCCGTTAGATCTTAAACCTAACGCCATGTCGTGGTTGATGCACTTGCCAGTAGACTCTATTTCCTCCTGGTCCGACTTGTGCCATGAGTTTGTTGGCGCCTTTACTGGAGGTCACCAAGCCCATGGCCAAGCGAGTGACCTGCACGTCATACCCCAGAAGGAAGGCGAGAGCCTGCACAAGTACATACAAAGGTTCAGCCGGGTGCAGTACAACATCCCTGATGTCCACCCTGCCGCCATCATCAGCGTGTTCCATCAGAACGTGCGTAATCGCAAGATGCGTGAAGAACAGGTGATGACCAAAGTGAAAGATGTGGTGGAACTCTATGTTCTTGCTGACAGATGTGCCCGGGCTGAAGAGGGAAGGAAGTACCCCGGCGAAGATCTCGGTGCGGAAACCGACTCTTCAGATGAGGATACTGCCGCCCCAGCGAAGAAGGGCCGACATCGCAACAGGAAGCGCAAGGGTAAAGCCGTGCTTGTTGTCGAGGGATCTGATGACACCAGCTCCGCCAAGAAAACCAGGGCGGGTGATCCCGGCAAGGAAATTGCCGGATGTGTTGCCTGTCGGGCCTTGGCGGCTGCCGAGAAGCCAGGGAACTCCGGCAAGCGATACTGCAAGATCCATCGCACCTAGGGCCATGATCTCCAGGACTGCCGACATGTTGAGCTCCTTGCTGAAAAGCAGAGGGCTGAATATGAGAGGCGGGACAAGGAGAAGGGCCATGATGGTGCAGAAGGGTCCGGCAAGAAGCGTGACGGCCAAGCAGGCCGTCACGGCAAGGATAAACAGCAGGAGAGGCCCGCCCAGGGCCATGACAGAAGGCCCGAAGACGACGATCACGAGGAGGACGACGAGTCCGGCGACTAAGAGTTTCAGAAAGCTACGGAGGCCATGTGCGTCGATGGCGGCGCCTCGCTACATACTTCTCACCGCCAACTTAAATAGTGGGCGCGTGAGATTACAGCGGCGGAGCCGTCGTCCGGTGCCCAAAAGCCGCTGAAATGGTCCAGCACACCTATCATCTTTGACGCTGAGGATCACCCTGATCGCACTACTGCGGTCGGGTGCTTGCCATTGTTGGTTTCACCAACAATACGCAACCTCAAGGTGACAAAGATGCTAGTCGATGGCGGGGCCGGTCTGAACCTACTCTCGCCCACCGTGATCGAGAAGCTGCAAGTTCCTGATGGAGACCTCGAAGAGACGGGCACGTTTCAGGGGGTCAACCCGAGGAGAAGCCAACCAAAGGGGATGGTCACGCTGCTCGTGACTTTTGGAAGTGATCTGAACTACAGGATGGAGAGGATTGTGTTCGATGTTGCCAAGATCCCCTTGCCCTGCAACGGGATCCTTGGTCGCCCAGCGCTGGCCAAGTTCATGGCAGCATCACACTACCCCTACAACACCCTGAAGATGCCAGGACCTGTGACGATCATCACCATCCCCTCCGATAAGAAAGATGCGCTGATTTGCGCTATCCAACTGTACCAGCAAGCGGTTGCAGCAGCTGCCGCTACGAGGGCACTTGCTCCTGCCACCGGAGCCCCGGGAGGGAAGAAGAAGAAGACCGGTGAGACCTCAGACACCCACTCCGGCAAGCGCACCTCTTCGAAGTGTTGTGCTCCCGTCGAGGACGTCCCAGAGAGCTCCACCGGAAAGAAGAAGGCCGGTGAGACCTCGGACACCCAATCCGGCAAGCGCACCTCTTCGGAGTGTCGCGCTCCCGTCGAGGACGTGCCAGAGAGTTCCACCGGCAGGAACAAGAGGTCCAAGGCCACGCCGCCGGGAACCAAGAAGGTTTCCGTCAAGGAGGTCGGCACAGGAGGGGCTTTCACCATAAGCTCCTCCCTTGACGATAAAATAGGAAGACGCGCTCGTCACCTTCCTGCGGGCGAATGTCGACGTGTTTGCATGGCAAGCATCCGACATCCCCGGCGTTCCCAGGGAGGTGATTGAGCACCACCTTGCCGTCTGTCCTCATGCGCGGCCCGTCAAGCAGAAGGTCAGGAAACAAGCTTTGGAACGATAAGAGTTCATCACAAAGGAGATCCGGAAATTGGAAGTTGTGGGTTTGGTAAGAGGAGTGCTCCATCGAACGTGGTTGGCCAAACCAGTGGTAGTGTGCAAGGCAAATGGGAAGTGGAGGTTGTGTATTGATTACACAGATATCAATAAAGCTTGTCCCAAGGACCCCTTCCCATTGTCGCGCATCGACCAGATTGTTGACTCCACGGCTGGGTGTGACTTGTTGTCATTCCTCGACGCCTACTCCGGCTACCATTAGATCTTCACGGCAAGAGAAGACGAAGAGAAGACAACATTCATCACCCCATGTGGTACGTACTGTTTCGTACGAATGCCTTTCGGGTTGAAGAGTGCTGGCTCAACGTTTGCATGAGCAGTCCAGATTGGTTTTGAACCCCAACTCCATAGAAATATGGAGGCTTATATGGATGATATAGTGGTCAAAACCAAGAATAGGGCAACCCTTATACCGGATTTACAAGAGACATTTTTCAACCTACGCAAGATCAACCTCAAGCTGAACCCTGAGAAGTGCGTCTTCGGCGTCCCGTCCGGCAAGCTTCTCGGGTTCTTTGTGTCGCAGCGTGGGATAGAGGCCAATCCGGACAAGATCAAAGCTATAGAGCAGATTGAAGCACCCAAACGAGTCAAGGATGTGCGTCGGCTTGCGGGCTGCGTTAACGCCATGAGCAGATTCATTTCCAAGTCTGCCGAGTGCGCCCTTCCCTTTTTCAAGATTTTGAAGAAGGCGGACCCGATGTAATGGACGCCAGAAGCTGAAGCATCATTACAAGATTTGAAGAGGTACCTTTCCTCCACACCAATATTAGTTGTGCCTAGGCCACAAGAACCGTTGCTGCTATACTTGGCGGCAACGAACCAGGTGGTCAGCGCCGCACTGGTGGCGCAGAGAGAAATTGATGACGAGGTCATAGTAGCGACAGAGCCTGGTGCCACTGGTGTAGAGACGACACGGCCGGTTGGAGTGCAGCCCAGGAAGGAAATGATGCATCACCCGGTCTACTTTGTTAGCTCCCTCTTGCAGGGGGCTAGATCGAGGTACTCCGGTGTGCAGAAATTGCTCTTCGGCCTTCTCATGGCCTCGAGGAAGCTGCCTCACTACTTCCAGGCGCACGAGATCACTGTCGTCACTCGCCTCCCTCTACAACGGATATTGCACAATCCAGATGCAACGGGAAGGATTGTAGAGTGGGCACTTGAGTTGTCCAGCTTTGGCCTCAAGTTTGAAAGTACCTCGATGATTCAAAGCCGAGTCATGGCAGAGTTTGTTGCAGAATGGACCGCAACGCCTGATGAAGAAGTCCAGGAAACTGCTCTCCCCGGCAAAGAGGCGAGTTGCAGCTGGATCATGTACTTTGATGGAGATTTCCTTACAGGGCGCCGGGGCCGGCGTACTGCTGGTCGCGCCCACTGGAGAGCACCTCAAGTACGTGGTCCAGATGCACTTCCCCAGGGAGGTATCAACGAACAACACTGCTGAGTATGAGGGGCTGCTTGCTGGTCTTAGGATCGCGGCAGACCTCGGGATCAAGAAACTCATTGTCAGGGGTGACTCGCAGCTTGTCATGAAGGAAGTCAACAAAGATTACCAGAGCCCATTGATGAAGGCCTACGTCGATGAAGTGAGAAAGCTAGAAGAGCGCTTTGATGGTATACAGGCGGAGCACGTTCCCCGAGCGGAGAATGACATCGCCGATTACCTGTCAAAGTGCGCTACCCTCAAGCTACCTATGGAACTAGGTACCTTTGTGCTTCAGCTCTCTTAGCCATCCGTTGATCCATCAACCGAGCAGAACAAGAGGAGGAAATCAGGGCCCGGCAAGTACTTTCCCGCCGAGCTCCCCGGAGCCGCCGGCAAGGATGTTGCCGGAGACACTAAACCCGCCATTGGACGGCTAGCTCCGGCGGAGCGTCAAGCTCTTGCCGTCGAGACAGCCGCTCCCATAGCGGAGGAAATGCCTTTAGTCCTCGCCGTCGAGCCCCAGGCTCCAGCATGGGCACATCATACCGTCTGATTCCTCCAGACTGGGGAACTTCCTGAGGAGCAGGAAGAAGCGGAGAAAGTAGCCCGTCGGTCTGCTATGTACCAGTTCGTCGATGACGTCCTGTACAGAAAGAGACCGAACGGCGTGAAATTGAAGTGCATCCCTCGAGAGGAACGACTGGGGTTGTTGGCGGAGATACATGGAGGCATATGTGGATCCCACATAGGGTCAAGGGCCCTTGCCGGCAAGGCATTCCGGCAAGGCTTCCTCTGACCCACTGCCCTCCAGGATGCGACGGCACTGGTCACCAGGTGTGAAGCGTGCCAGTTTCATTCAAAGAAGCTTCATCAACCAGCTCAAGCCCTTCAAACCATTCCTCTCTCCTGGCCCTTCTCAGTCTGGGGGCTCGACATACTAGGCCCTTTCCCCTGCGCTGTCGGGGGCTTTGAGTACTTGTACGTTGCAATTGACAAGTTCACAAAGTGGCCGGAGGTGGAGGCAGTGAGGAAGGTCACAGCTCTGTCAGCCGTCAAGTTCTTCAAGGGACTAGTGTGCCGTTTTGGTGTACCCAACAGGGTCATCATCGACAACGGCATGCAGTTCACATGCCGCACCTTCATGCAATATACCCAAGACCTCGGTAGCAAAGTCTGTTTCGCTTCCGTTGCTCACCCCCGAAGCAATGGTCAAGCTGAGAGGGCAAACGCCGAAGTGCTGCGAGGCCTAAGGACAAAGACCTTTGACAGGCTGTACAAGAGTGGAAGGCGCTGGATTGATGAGTTACCGGCGGTTCTTTGGTCGATCAGAACGACGCCAAATCGAGCCACCGGCCAGACACCCTTTGCCCTGATATATGGGGCAGAAGCAGTTCTCCCCCCTGAACTCATATATGGGTCACCTCGAGTACTCGCTTATGATGAGCTTGAGCAAGAGCAACAGCGGCAAGATGACACAACGCTCCTTGAGGAAGATCGTCTTCGGGCGGCTATGAGGGCAGCAAGCTACCAGCAAGCCTTGCGCCGCTACCATAGCCACAAGGTCCGTGCCCGAAGCTTTGAGGAAGGCGACCTTGTTCTCCGGCGCGTTCAATCGGCCAGGAATACGAGTCACCAGGCCTGGCGCAGTCCGCCTGGAGACCGAAAATGCCATTCCGGTGAGCAATTCCTGGAACATTGAGCATCTTCGCAAGTTTTACACATAAGGCGCGGCTTGCCGTCCCCCCCGGCAAGCCACCCTTTTGTACAAAGCCAGGCGCAGACCCTGAGCATAAATAAATGAACCGCTGACGCCCTAAGTTATAGCATGCATGCTGAGTCGAGTCTCGTCCTTGGTTAGGGTTGATAGTGCTTAGCGGCTGCTAACCCCTAGCTTAGAGGTCGATTTTGTGTCTATTTGTCTTTCCTCTATCTCCTTTGGTTCACAGGACGCACAGACATCCTTGCCGAAGCCACTTGGGGAGAAGAAAGAGGAAGAGATCAGCATCAAGGCTCCGGCAAGCCAGTGTTGCCGGGGGATACAAGAGCAAAGATTCACCCACGGCGAACCAGGGTTGCCGGGGGCTGCAGCTTCAGATAAGTTCTTCGTCCCTATCATGCATTCAATTATTGACTGAGGTATGTGAAACCTCATTGTTTTCGTTAAGCTACCGTGCTCCCATAACTCTAGGCCCTAGGGCTCGTTCCTGGGACTAAGTTTGGTCATAGTCGCGACAGCGAAAGGGTGAGACGAGGAGCCTAAGACTACTTCATCCCTGCCTCCGCCAAGGGCGTGAGAAAGGTCGAGCGAAGTATGGAGACGGCAAGGCCTGTTGCCGGGCAAGAAAATGTTTATCTTAGAGATATCAGGGATTTATTCCCCGTTGTGAGTTCTACCTACGAACAAATGACCCGGGAAACATTCCTTTTTCATTAAAAACATTCCATTCAGGTACAGTCCACAGGGAATGAAAAACATGAACAAGGAGATTACAAGTTTTAAAGTTAACAGATGCCCGAAGGCTTACAAACTAAAAAGAGATAAGATGCCCATAATGCCTTTCTTGTCCCTCTCCTCAGGAGGTAGGTCAAGGAGGCGAGAAGGGCAAAAGGAGCACCTAGGCGAGCTACAGGTGGCAGAAGACACCAAGAGGACATCTCGGTGGCCGCCCAAAGGCTGGACGGTGATGACGGCGCCGGGGGCAGAGCTCGAAGACGAGGTGGCAGGACGTCAGTACGCGTCGTAGGCGTCGGTGCCCGCGGACTCCGACATGACGACCTTGCCGCCCGCCTTATTCCTCTTCCTCTTTTGCAGCCTCCCTACGCCAGCTGCCAAGGAGACGGCCCCGAGAAGTTCAAGGAGCCGGCGACGCGGATGATGGGGTCGCCGGTGCCACCAGGAGCGGCGCCCGACACCTAGTCGGACCCGTCATCCTGACGTCCACCGCCCTCATCATCGTTGCCGCTGTCCTCCTCGTCACCCTCGTTTGAGGAGGAGCCTTCGTCATCGGAGGAGCTCTCCAGGTAGCACCTTGCACGAGTCCCAAAGTGCCCGAAGACCTTGACGAAGAGATGGCCACCCTCCATCAATTGAAATGGAGGGTGAGCCCATCCGTCAAGCTGTGGATACGAGAAAATATCTTCCATCCTTGGCGAAGATACATCACGTGAGGAGCGGGGAAGTCGACGCGGACTCGCGTGCCGCTGATCCCGCAGCCCCTCATGTGCAGCCGCAGCGACTCCGACGGGTCCAGCTCCATCTCCTGCGCAAATGGGGTCGGGGGACGAAGGCAACGGCGCGGCGGCTGCCACAGCCTGACGAAGAACTCGCAAGGGTCATCCCCAATATGGCCCTCCATTGGAGGAGGAGCTGCTGGCGGGGGCAAGGCCGGCGGGCCGCCCCGTCGTCCTCTTCCCCGAGCGCCCCGGCCTCGCCCACGGCCTCGCCCCCTCCCCCTTCCCCTCGTGGACGGTTCTGCCACTGCGGGTGCAGGAGAAGGAGGGACGCGTTGTCGAGCGACGACCCTCGCCGCCACCGTTGAAGGACCGGGATTTCCTCTCCCCATGGTGAACGGAAGAGAGGAGCAGAAGCTGAAGGAAAAAGAAGATGGGAGAGTGCGGGGCGCCGTCCCTCCCCTCCTGCTCTTTATAAAGGGGCGGGGCTGGGGCTCGACCGCCCCACTCGGCCAATCAAGACGCAGAAGGCGCAGGGAGCCGAGACCGACCCGCCGCCCCAACCAGCGACGGCTCGGTTTCCCGCCTCCACCGTTCGCCACCCCAAACGCATGGGAGGCACGTGGCAGACGTGCAGAACCGAGGGGACGGGTGAGGCGACCTCTCCCCACCCCGTGATTGTGGGGAGTGGATGCCTTGAGGACCGCGCCTCGGCCCCATTCAGTAAATGGGCCGCGCCTCCACGCCTCCCCCGGTTATGGGGAAGGCGCGAAGCCGCCTCCTTTCGCATTTACTGCGACGTGAGGCATGCCTGCGAAAACTGCCCCGTGCATGCCGCCCACGTCACGCACGCCCCTCCACCCCGCGCCACGCGCGCGGGTCGTGGGAGGCGCAGCGCGTGGAAAATCTTCCCACGGTGAAAACCGTCCCGCCTGCCCGCGCAAAGTTCTGGGCCTGGCCCAACAACGCGTCGCGCTTATGTGTGGCCCAGGCCTGGGGGCTCCAGTCAGTGTACAAAAAGAGTGGTACAATTTTTGTACCCCTATGACTGTGCACGGGCAGTCCGAGCCCCGAGCACCACCACACCAAGCACGGCAAGGGAGGTGAGCCAGGGTAAGACCGAAGCTCGATGGAACTGGAGCAAGCCCAAAGCCAAGACCAAAAAGAGCAAAGGGGACAAAGCGGGATCCCCCGGCAAGATCCTTGCCGGGAGCTGGTTCTAGCAGACCCGGCAAGATCCTTGCCGGGGCCAGCCTTAGCAGCCCCAGCAAGACCCTTGCCGCGACAATTCGCCCCACGCCTACAGAGTGGATCACCCTTGAGTCCAGTGCCCCCATGGGGCAAGGATTCGGGAGGCATCCCCGTAGTGGCATGCAGATCTTTGTGAAGACATTCAAGATCATATACAAGCTAAGAAGACGACCCTTGGCAGGATCCCAGCCAAGGAAGAACACAAGACCTCCGGCAAGCAGCTTGCCGGGGATGACAGCAGGCGCCGCGGCAAGACCCTTGCCGGGGGGCCCGGCAAGGCCCTTGCCGAGGACATCCGCGGGGCCACCATCAGGCTCGCGCCAACTACGCTTCCACCGCCCCATGCAGCTGCCGACCCAACCAGCTGGGCAGGTACCTGCGTGGCGACATGCAGATCTTCGTGGAGACCCGCCATTGCGCCACCTCAGCTGCCTGCCTTCCTACATGGCACCCCAGGCACCGCTGGCCAGGGCGCGTGTCAACACAAGGAGGAGCGGTGACGGACAAGACGGACGTCTCCCCTCGTCCCCGATAAAGAGAGGACACCTAAGCTAAGCTCATTAAATGCGCCTTGTCCTGTAATGCGAGGGATAACCTCGCATCACTGTACCCTTTCCACCTCCTGTGTGCCACTGTGGCAACCCATTTTTCCTATAAAAGGAGGCCCGAGGCGACCAGGAGAAGGATTCGGCTTTTTAGAACTCCTCATGACTCGGCTTTTGGAGCTCATCATGCCCCATAGCAAGCTGAAGAACACAAACATATAATCCACCAAAGCAGGAGTAGGGTTTTACGCATCTTTGCGGCCCGAACCTAGGTAAAGGAACCGTGTGCTAACCGTTAGATCCGCTCTTCTCTCAACCCCGCGCCCCGCAACCGTAGTAGGGATTCTTGTGATCCCATAGGTGTCGATCCAAATACACTGACACAATGCTTCTCATCAATTTAAATTGGTGAAGGATACGCATAACCTAATTCTTATCCTTGTTTCATACAAGTGATTAATCCCTTCCTTTGGAGTTAGTTCATTATGAAGAAATTCTCGAATTCACATTGTTCGTCTTTCTTTCTGGAGCTACGAGTTTTCTCATTATCTCGTCACGAAGATCCATTTGAATCATTGCAAGGCCTCATCTTGTTCTTCTCGACTTTCCTTTTGTTTAATCATTCTTTTTTACCGGAGTTCTACATGGAGGTTCATCAAATATTCTTTCATTCCCAAAGTCTTCATCAAGATTCTTGTTGGAGAAGCTCAAGTATTCTTCTTCTGGCATTCTGAAGTGCAAATCTTTCGACCTTTTCTTTTCAGATAGTGTTATGTCATTCTTAACAATTTCCTTCATGTTTCATGATCCACAAGTTATCAAGAATGAGATATTTAAACACATCATTTTCTCTTCATTCAAGAGATATTTCAACACATTAATCTCTTCATTGGAGTTATTTTGTGTTATATTTCATCTAAAGCCTTCCCTAAGGAATGTTGCTATTATGGTGCTTATAAATGACCCAAGTTCTCCATTTATCCTCTCGGTGAAAGAAGTTTTTTGTCTCCTTGTTGATCTCAATCCAAATAATTGTTTTCCATTAGTGACAGGATTTCACCTCAAGTTTTGAGATGTTTTCCATAAGCCCACAAAAAGCTTATTCTTTTGTTGTTGATTTTCTTAACAACTCCGTTCAATCCATCTTTGTAAGGTTGTTTTTCCTATTCAAGTGTGGAGAAGTTGGCATTTTCTTCTCCGTTCTTTTCTTTCATTGATCTAGCTTCTATTCGTTTATTCCGGAGGCATTGTGATGTTGCTCTCTTTGACCAATCATCTCGTTTGGTCATGATGATGTTCTTTTCCTTTCTGGCCCATTTAACAGGAGTGTCGTATCCTCCATTCAAGATCTCTCATCTTATCATGTTTTGCTCTCTTTTCAACCGGAGTGTTGTCTGAAATCTTTATTACCCCTTGTGCCATTCTCCATTATTTTGGAGGAAGTGTGTTGTTGATATCATCAAGTGTCCTCTCATCTTGTCAACTTTATGTTATATTACTTCTATTTTCAGTCGGAGTGCTGTCCAAATTCTTTCGTTCTTATTCTTTCTCTATCTGGTGTTAACCGCTGTAGTTTTTAAATTCTTTTCGTGACCCTTGAGCTCTTTGTTCATGTCTATTAACCTACAAGGTTCTCGTAATGTTCCTTATTCCCCTTTTCTAATGGAGTGTGTGCAATCTCGTTCTTCTCCATTATATTCTTTCTTTCAATTTGTTCAACCTCTCTAGGTTCGTGGTTTCACTCGTCGTCGAAGAAGCAACTTTGTTTTACCTCTTCCTCTTCCGCTTCTATCCGGTGCCATCCTTGGATCTTGGGTCAAGATCCTCTGTTAGTGTGGGAGAGTTGTGACGCCCCAAGACTGACGCTCCAGAAGACTTCCAACTATTATGAGTTTCGTTGTGTGATTTGTTTGTTTTTTTGTTGCATGCATCATTGCATCATTTGCATTGCATCAGGTCATCATGCCATCATGTCATTTAATTTTGAAACTCAACTAAATAAATTGATAGATCTTTTGATCTATTTAAATCGAGGGAATTCACATGGTGTTTTCTCTTTATAACATATACTCCCAATATTTATAGGGAGATAAAATAATTAATCCATTAATTTGGAATTTACCACAACACACTTGCATGTTAAATCCTTTGACCTTTCCTTCTTCTAGTTTTGACTCTCAAACTTTGTCGATAATTCTTTTGTCCCTTGTCCAAGCTCCACCAAAAATCCGAGCAATTTTGGACCTTCCTTTTACCAAGTCCTAGTTCAAACCCATTTTAATAAAATTCAAATGAGTTTGAATTTAAATCTTTCAATCATGCCTCTTTTATTTTCGTAGATCAAGACCCTTTTTGCGAGTCCAAGAAGATTAACTTCTTCCTCCAAGTCTTTCCGTAACCCTCTCTTTCCTTTTCTTCTCTCTATCTTTTTTTCTTCTAAGGAGAATAAGAGAGAGAGAGAGAGAGAGAGAGAGAGAGAGAGAGAGAAGAGCCCTATTGGGCCTCCTGGCAGCCAGAACCCACTACCTAAGCCCACCTAAGGCCCATCCCGCCTATCTTAACCCTAGTCTAACCCACTCCTCCACTCTCCTCTCGATCCCTCAACCTCGCTCTCTCTTACCACCTCAGCGCCGCCAGAGAGGAAGCGAGCGCCCCTCCCCTCGCGTCCCTCGCTTCTCCGCCTGCGCACTAGGCACCCAAGCCCCTACCCTTCTCCTCCTTGCTTCGACCACGTCGCCAGGAACCACCGCCCCGCTGTCTAGCCGCGCCTCAGCGCCCCACCTCGCCGGATCCGGCCTCCTCCGTGCCTCCCGCGTCCGTCCCGGCCTCTTCCCCGTCATCACGGTCTTATCTAGAGCCCCCGGAGCATCTACATAGCCACCGAGACGTCTGCTCCTCCTCTGCTTCAGGAAATAGGTCATGCGCTGCCCCTCGTCGACCTCCAGCAAGCGCACGCACCTGGGCCACCTCTTGCGCCAAGTCCCATTGCCGCCGGCCTCTCCAAACCTCGTGCTGCCTCATTGTCGCCCGGGCTCCTGTGCCACGGCGTCTCGCAGGAGCGCCGCGCGAGCCCTGTGTTAGATCCGATGTCCTGCCCTCGAGGATGACCGTGGGCCCATCTCGACGCGCCATGATCGCCGGCCTCTGCTCGTGGCAGAGCTCCTCCTAGCCTCTGCACCCAGCTGCTGCTCCCCGCTTCACCATCTACCGCCGCTCATTCATGGAGACATGGCCTCTGCCACCTTTGGACCGACTCGTTGCTGCCGTGCACAACCTCTGTCGTGCCATGTTGTGCATGCATTTTCTGCCAAGCACTGTTGAAGCCAAGACCGGGACCAAGATCATCATACACCGTCACGGGATTTTCGCTAAGTGCCAGAACAATCGAGTACCTCTTCTACCATCTACAAGATCGCCAAGACCGAACCCGAAGGACCAAGCATGCACCAAGTACCTCGTCGATACGTGTACGACTACCATCGCTGAAGACCACGTGTACAACTACTTCCACCACGACCCGCGAGTACCACTACTTCCACTACCGTCGAACTCGACCCCCTCTGAAACGCATGCTTCGAAGGTATACCGTCGAGACAATGAACCGTGGACGAATGAATGTTAAGTTTGAGATGCTCGCGTTTGCACCGTGCCCGGCTTGTTTCGTGCATGACCCTCGTATGCCTTGTCGCCGACCCGTGGTAACCCGGTAACCGGGAGCACCCCACCTATCTCTTGCTTGAATCGCTCACACCACCCTTCTTTGGCATCGACATCTCAACGAGTTGTCGAAACCGGAACGTTGCTGTGGCATTGTTTCCGTTTTCGCCGCTATGGCACCCATTTCTTTCCGCCATGGCGACAAATGCTCAAATCTTATATTAAATGCCAACTTTTCATAAAATTGCATAAAACTCGTTTATGTCATCCATATCATGATAACAACATTTAAAATGTTTAAATTTGTTGTTTGCATTAAAATTGCTAAATGACACGGAATTGTTGTTTGTTGTTTCCGGCCCCTTTTAACTTGCTTAAACAGTTAGTTTACTCATGCTTCACCTCTTGCCATGTTAACCAACCTTTAGTATAGTCTTGTTTATAAATTAGAGCGAACTAAATAATTGAATGTGGTGTTTTGTCAATATGCAACTCGTTGCATATTAAGCCCCACTTAAATTGTAGTGTTGTTTGATGCACTTTGCCATGCCATGCATATTTAAACCGGACATGCATCATACTTGGTTGTGCATCATGCCATGTTTATGCTTGTGTGTTTACCATGTTGTTTGCTTCTTTCCGGTTTGCTTCTCTCGTTAGCTTCGGTTTCATTCCGGTGTTGTGAGGATTCGTTAGACTACATTCGCTTGTCTTCTTCATGGACTCGTTCTTCTTCCTTGCGGGATCCCAGGCAAGATGACCATTCCTTGATATCACCTCTATGTTTTCTTTGCTAGTTGTCTCGCTCTATCTCTATGTTGCGCTCCCTATCTATTTGCTTGTCAGCCTCCTACATTGCCATGAAACCTATAACCACCCTCCTAGCAAAACGTTGATTGGCTAAGATACACTTTTGCTCAGCCCCTCTTATAGCGTTGTTAGTTGCAGGTGAAGTTGAAAATTGCTCCATGTTGGAACATGGATATTTTGGAAATATCACAATATCTCTTACTTATTTAATGCATCTATATACTTGCCAATGGGTGGAAGGCTTGAACTTTTGCTCGGTGTTTTGTTCCACTCATGCCGCCTTAAGAACCGATAAATCGGTGTTATGTTCCTTGATTTTGCGTTCCTAACATGGTTGGGGTTTATGGCCCCCCCTTGATAGTTCACTTTGAATAAAACTCCTCCTGCAAGGCCCAACATTGGTTTAACCATTTGCCTAATAACTAAAACTTTCATAGGGACCGGCTAGCACCCGAGGACTTAATTTACAACCCGGGCCAGTGCTCCTCATGAGTGTTGGTCCAAACTGGACATCCTGCGGGACCGCCTCGGGGAAACCCAAGGTATTTGGTATACACCCGTAGCTTGTCCCATCTGATCGTGGCCTGGGATGAGATACACGTGGGTCCTATTGGGGTGTCGGCACGTCGGGAGGTCTTGCTGGACTTGTTTTACCATTATAGAAATATCTTGTGCCCGAGATTCCGAGTCTGATCGGGTTGTCCCTAAGATAAGAGGTTTTTACCTCTGCTGATCGTGAGAGCTTGTGATGGGCTAAGTTGGGACACCCCTGCAGGGTTATGATCTTTTGAAAGCCGTGCCGATAGTTATGTGGCGGATTGGAGTTTGTTAATATCTGGTTGTAGATAACTTGACACAAAAACTCAAATAATATACACTACCTGGGTGAGTACTCGTGATGGTCTCTTTTCGAGGGAGTTCGGGAAGAGAACACGGCTGGATTATGAATGACTCTTAGGTAGACATGATCATCTAGTGATCATGACTAGTTTATGATCGTTGGTGTAGCTTCTCATCTCACTCTGAAAGTTCATAAGCCGGCCACCACATTTATGCTTAGCGCTTGCTGCAACCCCACTTGATAACTTGTTTCCACCTAAAAGCTTTGATAGTTTTGATACTCGGGAACAAGATTGCTGAGTCCTTGTGACTTACGGTTTACCACACAAACAGGTGCGGGTACAACCGAGTTTGATGCAGGAGAGGAGCTAGAGCTCCAACGGGGGTTTGATGAAGAGCGTGGGCGTATGTACGTGACATACCCCGATGATCTGTAGTGGATCCTAATAGGGCCGAGCGGGCATAGTGGGTGATTATATTTTCATTTTGTTCCATTTGTAGCCGGACCTTGTGTGTACTCTGATTGATGTATGAATAATTTGATCATTGTGTGACGTGGCTATTGTAAGCCAACTATTTACTTCCTTGTTCATTTACATGGGAATGTGTGAAGATGACCCTTCTTGCGATCATACCAAAATGCGGTTATGCCTCTAGGTCGTGCCTCGACATGTAGGAGATATAGCCGCATCATGGGTGATACATTGTGCCTTAAAAGATGGGCTAACAACGTATGGACCCTTGCATTGAGGTTCGGCCACATAAAGTGGTATTCAGACCAAGGTTAATCAAGGTACAATTTTTTCCAGGTATTTGATCTAATTGTTTGAAAGATGGCGACCTCACTGTCGGTGTCAAAACTGGCGGATCTCGGGTAGGGGGTCCCGAGCTGTGGATGTTAGGATCAAGAGGGAACAAGGGACGGAGGACACAGTGTTTACATAGGTTCGTGCCCTCTCTAGGAGGTAAAACCCTACATCCTGCTTTGGTTTTATTGATGTTTATGGTATGATTACATAGTCGATCTACCATGAGATCAGATGAGCTAAACCCTAGGCTTATAGGGATATAGGTGTTACTCTCCGGCTAAAGACTAAAACCCTATAGTTTATATATGCACAAACAAGGTTAGGGTTACATTTAGCGATTACAACAAAGGAAATATCACGCCAGATCTTGAATCTTGACTTTAAGGACACACCAAAGCTTTGAGGGTTTCCTATCTAGCCATGTCATCTTCGACACAACTCGGCCTCACAATAGCCCACAGGTCCAGCCCATAAAGGACTGGCCGACGGCTCGAGGACCCCTTAATCTAGGATCCCCTCAGTAGCCCACGAACTAGTCTCCAACGCCAGGGTTGTGATCAGCATCGGCATATCCTGCAGTCTTCAGCTTGCAAGGCGAGTTCTCCATGATGTCCTGTGTGTGATCAGAATCGAGTGATATCCGGAATCCAGAGCGTTGGTCTTACTTATCCTTGAAGGTCAAAACACTCCAATGCAAATAGTGCCTTCATCTGACAACTTTCAGTGAAGGGTCACATCCGGTCATAACACCAAACCACTAGAAATTCTTGACGCGCGGTTCGATGCCACCCCTACATTAGTATGTCTCATCAAGGTGGAAATCATGCCCACTTTTTAGGGGATATGATCAATGATTTCGATCATCCCACTCGCTCATAACGTTGAGAGTATATCGGGAAGTGGAGAGGCATACGATGTGGAAAAAGGGACCATTGGCATCTCAAGGGCCTATAAAAAGGGGTCGATCATTGACATCAGCCCATGCCTTCTTCCCCTCTCGCCACCGCCCTCCAAAATTCCAAAGCTCCAATGCCCCGCCTCATTCTTCCACAAAGAGTCCATCCAAACCGTCTCCCCGCACCAACCATGGCTGGATCAGGTGCCAATGGAAAGTGTGAGGCCTCCATCATCACCAACAACAACTTCGAGGATCTAAAGTGCACCGGCTACCTATCAGTCGATGTCGCGCACCGGGTCCTAGAGGAGGGACATGTTGTCCCTACGCCCAACCAGGCGAGAGGGTGGTGTTCATCCCCCATTTCTTCCCGGGGCTCGGCTTTCCACTACACCCCTTTGTTCGAGGGCTGATGTTCTTCTATGGGCCAGACTTTCAAGATTTAGCTCCAAACTCCTTCCTCCACATCTCGGCCTTCATCATCATCTGTGAGGCCCTTCTACGAGTTCGACTACATTTTGGGCTGTGGCTGAAGGTGTTCAAAATCAAGCCGAAGATAGTCGGCGGCGCCTAGGCGGACCGTGATGGAGCGATGATCAGCAAGCTTAACCCGAGTCCAATGGACAGAGGGCACCTTCATTGACATTGTCAAGGTTTGGCAGAAGGAATGATTCTGTATCACAGAACGAAGGGATGCGGCCTGGGCGGCGGCTCTCGAGTTCAGATCCGGGCCCCCAGCGCGATTGACCTCATGGACCAGGACAGGTCTTAACTAGGGATCCACCGATGAGGTCAAAATTCTACAAACGCGCATCTCTAATATGATGGAGACTGGCGCTAAACTGACCAACATGGTCCAAATAATGCTCGGTCGCCGCCTACTCCCCTGTCAGCAGTGGGCTGCTCCAATGTGGTCGTACAAGTCCGAGGACCCGACCTCTGTGCAGTACTTCTTCGGCACTGCCCACCATAAAGTGTGGAAGTTGTTGTTTAAGCCCCACGAGGAGTGGCCGGCGATGGTAGAAGACATCTACCTTGACGCCACAAATCCCGTGAAGAAGGTAATTGAGCTCTTGCCTACTTTTTGTTCGAGCACAAATACTGCGCGAGGTTCAGTCTAAGTTTCATTTCATTGGCTCCGCAGGGCTGGCTTGAGAAGGCCAAGAAGATCAGCGACCCAACCCCGATGCCCGAAGACCCTCGGACGGCTGATACGTCTTTGTCGTATCTATAATTTTTGATTGTTTCATGCTAATATTTTACAACTTCCACATATTTTTGGTAACTGTTTATATGATTTATTGGACTAACTTACTCATCTAGTGCCAAGTGCCAGTTCCTATTTTGTGCATGTTTTTTGTATCACAGAAAATCCATATCAAACAAAGTACAAACGCGATAAAAATTGGCGGAGAATTATTTAGGAATATATGTGTTTTTTAGGAGGTGGAAGCAATGCAAACGGGGGCCCACAGTGCCCACAACCACCAGGGCACGCCACCAGGCCCAGGCGCGCCCTGGTGTCTTATGCTCACCTCCTACGCCGGTTGGGGCCCTTCTTCTGCGCAAGAAAGATAATTGATGGATAAAAATCATGTCAAAATTTCAACGCAATTGGAGTTACGGATCTCTGGGAATTTAAGAAACGGTGAAGGGCCAGATCTGGGGGACGCGAAACAGAAGAGGACAGAGAGATAGATCCAATCCCGGAGGGGCTCTCACCCCTCCCACGCCATGGAGGCCATGGACCAGGGGGAAACCTCGTCCCACCTAGGGAGGAGGCCAAGGAAGAAGAAGAAGGAGGGGGGCTCTCTCTCCCCCTCGCTTCCGGTGGCGCCGGAGTGCCGCTGGGGCAACGATCGGGACGGCAATCTACATCAACAATCTTGCTACCATCAACACCAACTCTCTCCCCCTCATTGAAGCGGTGTAACACCTATTTCCCCCGTTGTAATCTCTACTTAAAATGGTGCTCAACTCCATATATTATTTCCCAATGATCTATGGTTACCCTATGATGTTTGAGTAGATATATTTTGTCATGTGGGTTAATCGTGATCTTGGTTGATATGACTATTATTTTATTTATGGTGTTGTCCTACGGTGCCCTCCATTCTCGCGCATACGTGAGGGCCCCCCGCTATAGGGTGTTGCAATATGTTCATGGTTCGCTTATGGTGGGTTGCGAGAGTGACAGAAACTTAAACCCAAGTAAGTGGGGTATGATGTATGGGAGTAAAGAGAACTTGATACTTAATGCTATGGTTGGGTTTCACGACCTTAATGATCTTTAGTAGTTTCGGATGCTTGCTAGGGGTCCAATCATAAGTGGATATGATCCAAGTAGAGAAATTATGTTAGCTAATGCCTCTCCCTCATATAAAATTGCAAGAATGATTACCGGTACTTGTATCGATTACCTAGGGACAAATAACCTTCTTGTTAACAAAAGCTATCCACTTTTATTATCTTGCAAAGTACTTCTAGTTTTATTCTTGCAAAGTAGTTCTAGCATCACACCTAAAAAATACTTTCATACTTGTTTTCCGTAAAGCAAACGTCAAGTGTGCGTAGAGTTGTATCGATGGTCGATAGAACTTGAGGGAATATTTGTTCTGCATTTAGCTCCTCATTGGAGTTGACACTCTTATTTATCGAAGAAGGCTATAAACGATCCCCTATACTTGTGGGTTATCAATGACTCAGCTGGAGGAGCTGCTAACCGTGGCGCCTTACAAGGCGCCAGAGAAGAAGGGGAAGAATAAAGACCTGCCGGAGGCCAGGGAAGGCCTTCGCCCAAGAGGCCATCGGATCACAAGGCCGGAGACACCGTGGCCCCTCTCTACTCAAAATGGGGAGGAGGACGAGGACGAGGAGGAAAGTGCCTCCTCCCGCTCCAAGAAGAGGGCAGCATCTGAGGGCGTCGAGGAGGAGCAGCCTCCTCGAGCCCCAAAGAAGTAGTACAAACCCAAACTGGTCTTGCCCAACAGCTCAGACTCCGAAGATGTGTCTGAGGCATCCGAACAGGTCCCGAAGAAGGACCCCAGGGTCAAGCCCCCTGCTGCAAGGTACGAACCTTAGCATTTTTACTTGTTTTATTTCATCAATCCTTTGTTGATAGCAGCTGAGCATGCGATACTA